>OY728130.1:1297092787-1298342787 GCA_963277665.1 Viscum album | reverse complement strand
TTATTAATAATTATTACTAACTATTACTAATTATTACTAATTATTACTAATTATTACTAACTATTACTAATTATTACTAATTATTACTAATTATTACAAATTATTGGTAATTATTACTAATTATTGGTAATTATTACTAATTATTACCAATTATTGTTAATTATTACTAATTAATACTAATTATTGGTAATTATTACTAATTATTGGTAATTATTAGTAATTATTTGTAATTATCGGTAATTATTACTAATTATTTGTAATTATTAGTAATTATTGGTAATTATTGGTAATTATTACTAATTATTGGCAATTATTACTAATTATTTGTAATTATTACTAATTATTGGTAATTATTATGAATTATTGTTAATTATTACTAATTATTGGTAATTATTACTAATTATTACTAATTATTACTAATTATAAATAATTATTACTAATTATTGGTAATTATTACTAATTATTACTAATTATTACTAATTATTGGTAATTATTGGTAATTATTACTAATTATTACTAATTAATACTAATTATTGGTAATTATTGGTAATTATTACTAATTATTGGTAATTATTATTAATTATTACTAATTATTACTAATTATTGTTAATTATTACTAATTGTTGGTAATTATTACTAATTATTACTAATTATTACTAATTATAGGTAATTATTACTAATTATTGGTAATTATTACTAATTATTACTAATTATTGGTAATTATTGGTAATTATTACTAATTATTACTAATATATTCTAATTATTGGTAATTATTGGTAATTATTACTAATTATTGGTAATTATTACTAATTATTGGTAATTATTAGTAATTATCACTAATTATTACTAGTTATTGGTAATTATTACTAATTATTGGTAATTATTACTAATTATTACTAATTATTTCTAATTATTACTAATTATTGGTAATTATTACTAATTATTACTAATTATTACTAATTATTGGTAATTATTGGTAATTATTACTAATTATTGGTAATTAATACTAATTATTGGTAATTATTGGTAATTATTACTAATTATTGGTAATTATTACTAATTATAGGTAATTATTATTAATTATTACTAATTATTACTAATTATTGGTAATTATTAGTAATTATTGGTAATTATTACTAATTATTACTAATTATTACTAATTATTACTAATTATTGGTAATTATTGGTAATTATTACTAATTATTAGTAATTATTACTAATTATTAGTAATTATTACTAATTATTACTAATTATTGGTAATTATTTCTAATTATTACTAATTATTACTATTTACCGGTAATTATTGGTAATTATTGGTAATTATTACTAATTATTGGTAATTATAACTAATTATTGGTAATTATTATTAATTATTACTAATTATTACTAATTATTGGCAATTATTACTAATTATTGGTAATTATTACTAATTATTAGTAATTATTACAAATTATTACTAATTATTACTAATTATTACAAATTATTGGTAATTATTACTAATTATTACTAATTATTACTAATTATTCGTAATTATTACTAATTACTACTAATTATTACTAATTATTAGTAATTATTTCTAATTATTACTAATTATTACTATTTACCGGTAGTTATTGGTAATTATTGGTAATTATTCCTAATTATTGGTAATTATTAGTAATTATTGTTAAGTATTACTAATTATTACTAATTATTACTAATTATTACTAATTATTGGTAATTATTACTAATTATTACTAATTATTACTAATTATTGGCAATTATTCCTAATTATTGGTAATTATCGGTAATTATGGGTAATTATTGGTAATTATTACTAATTATTGGTAATTATTACTAATTATTGGTAATTATTACAAATTATTCCTAATTATTACTAATTATTACTAATTATTACTAATTATCGGTAATTATCGGTAATTATTGGTAATTATTGGTAATTATTACTAATTAGTGATAATTATTGGTAATTATTCCTAATTATTGGTAATTATTCCTAATTATTGGTAATTATCGGTAATTATGTGTAATTATAGGTAATTATTACTAATTATTGGTAATTATTGGTAATTATTGGTAATTATTGGTAATTATTGGTAATTATTGCTAATTATTACCAATTATTGGTAATTATTCCTAATTATTGGTAATTATTCCTAATTATTGGTAATTATTCCTAATTATTGGTAATTATCGGTAATTATGGGTAATTATTGGTAATTATTACTAATTATTGGTAAATATTGGTAATTATTACTAATTATTGGTAATTATTGGTAATTATTGGTAAATATTACTAATTATTGGTAATTATTCCTAATTATTGGTAATTATCAGTAATTATTGGTAATTATTGGTAATTATCGGTAATTATTACTAATTATTGGTAATTATTACTAATTATTACTAATTATTGATAATTATTACTAATTATTACTAATTATCGGTAATTATTCCTAATTATTACTAATTATTACTAATTATTACTAATTATCAGTAATTATTCCTAATTATCGGTAATTATTACTAATTATCGGTAATTACGACTAATTATTGGTAATTATTACTAATTATTGGTTATTATTACTAATTATTGGTAATTATTGATAATTATTCCTAATTATTGGTAATTATTCCTAATTATTGGTAATTATTCCTAATTATTGGTAATTATTCCTAATTATTGATAATTATTCCTAATTATTGGTAATTATCGGTAATTATTGATAATTATTGGTAATTATTACTAATTATTGGTAATTATTACAAATTATTGTTAATTATTACTAATTATTACTAATTATTACTAATTATTACTAATTATTACTAATTATTACTAATTATTACTAATTATTACTAATTATTGGTTATTATTGAAAATTATTGGTATTTTTTGGTAATTATACCTAATTATTACTAATTAGTGGTAATTATTAGTAATTATTACTAATTATTACTAATTATTGATAATTATTAATAATTATTACTAATTATTGGTAATTATTACTAATTATTGGTAAGTATTACTAATTATTGGTAAGTATTACTAATTATTGGTAATTATAACTAATTATTGGTAATTATTACTAATTATTGGTAATTATTACTAATTATTACTAATTATTCCTAATTATTGATAATTATTTGTAATTGTTCCTAATTATTAGTAATTAAATGAATAATTACCAATAATTAGGAATAATTACCAATAATTGGGAATAATAACATTATTTGTATATTTTATTATTAATATTAAAATAATATAATTTTCTAATTTATATACAATTCTCCTTGCATCTGTGTGTTTTCTATCTCCACATACAAATAATACATGTGGAGACAGCAAACACACAGATGAAAAGAGAATTGTATAAATATAAAAAATTATATTATTTTAATATTAATAATAAAATATACTAATAATGTAATAATGTTATTAATCCTAATTATTGGTATTTATTACTAATTATTAATATTTATTCTTAATTATTAAAAATTATTACTAATTATTCCTAATTACCATTAACTATGAACAATACTAATAATTTAAATTTATTAAGTAACAAAACAATGTAAACATAATTAAATTACAACTAATTAAGAATAATTGAAACTAATAAAAAATTAAAAATAAATATTAAATTAAAATGAACATAAATACCTTGAAAATTGATCTGAAGTTGATCTCTGATCGTTCTTCAAAACTTCAATATCAACTCCGGAGAAAAAAATTAAACTTGAGAAAAACTAAACTTTAAAAATAAAATTTTGAGAGAAGAAGAAGATGGAGTTTGAGAATGATTTGAAAAAACGGATGGGGGTATTTATAGGTTAGATTATTTGCGACGGGCCCATTTGCGATGGGTTTCCCGTCGCAAATAATATTATTTGTGACGGGTACCGTCACAAATACCTTAGCCATCATTTATTACGGTCAACGGTTAAATAGTTATTTGCGACGGGTCCCGTCGCAAATAACCACCTGCCGACATACTATTTGCGACGAGGGAATATTCTTGTCGCAAATACCTTTTACTGCCGCCGGTTATTTGCGACGGGAATATTCCCCCATCACAAATATGTTTCCCGCGATTTGGCGCGCAAAGCGCGCCAGTCCTTTTGCGACGAGGAAAGTTATCTCGTCGCAAAAGGCTACTTATTTGCGACGGGCAAATACCCCCGTCGCAAATAAGTTTTTAACGGGGTTATTTGCGACGGGAATAAATCTCGTCGCAAATACCCATTTTTCCCGTAGTGTTACCATCTGATAATTTTGCACAATTATCGTTAAAAGAATATGTAAATTTATATTCATGAGAAAAAAATTGTCAATGATTAAGTAGTTACCTTATCCCTGATTCTTTTTTCATCATTTGGAAAATTTAAATATAAATAATTGAATTTCTAACATTCATTTGAAAACAAAAAACGATGACCTATTAAAAGATATATAAGCCTAACTTTCACTCCTAGGGACTAAATATTGTAAGAACTTATTCCCATAATTTATATAATATATCTTTGAATTTCAATATTTTCTCTTCTTGTTAGGAAAATTTGGTCTAATATTATAACATCCTTGAACACCCACTCCCGGATCCATTACTAAAAATAAATTCTTTACTTTTATGAATTTGATACTGAAAAATAACCCAATTATATCCACCTAAAACATAAAACAACAAATGGTAAAATAGGATCACTTACATACCCATTAACCTTTTTCATTTAGTGTATTAGTAAATTATAAAAACTCTTAAATAACAATACCCATGTATTTTAAGTGATCATATTTTCCACTATACCCAATTATTCATATTCCACATTATATCTTCATCATTGAAAGCAAAAAAACATTCTTGAAATATATTTTATAACATATTTTTTATAACATGGGTAATAGAAACATAAGTTTATTTAACTCAAATGCTCGGTTAGGGAAGACATAATAATTAAAAATCCAATATCTATTGTTATTATAGGATGACCATAAGGTTATGAGAACATATTAAATGTCAAAATGAGTTATAGTTGCTGATTCATACCCATTAAAACAAGTATCATATTTCCTGATACACATCAGATTAACACTAATGAAGGAACGTTTCATATGACTTAATACTAATGAGCACTTTGAAAATAATCCTTGATCTAAAGAATACTATATTCCATAAAAATCATTGAAAAATAGTGTCATTATCTAGAAAAATATAACACTCATTATAAAATGACCATAAATTAGATAATTATAATATCACATAGGAGTTACTTAAAGTAGTTTCCTTTTCACCTCTTATGATTAACATACAACCAGCTAACTCTATTTATTTTCCTGATACATTGGTGGGCTATAAAAGACCCACCTATCCTTGGTATATTTTGTAAAACCCCATAATTGGTATATATTGAAACCACCCCATAACCATGCATACATATTTTCAAGTAGAATAAAATGAAAAAAAGAATATACATGCTTTTAGTTTTCAATATAACGCCCTTGAAAGCAACCATTATTCCATTTTTACTTTATTAACCTCTTAAAAAGAAATGTGATCTATTATAATGTTTCTAAAATAGTAATAATTCGTCCATTTAATGAATAACGATGTTAACATTAGAATATATCACAATTGGATCAAAAGAAATTAAAGATGGATATTTATAAATATAAAAAATATAATTAAAATAAAATTTTAGAAATTTCATTCAGAGCAAGGAAAATATAATTTCTATTTGATAATGTATTAAATAACAATTCTCGGAATACAGAGAAAATTTTTTTCTATGGAAATAACTATGTAATATTTTAAAATAACCATAAATAAATATAATATTTATAATGGAGCGAACATCCATTCATTTGGTAAATGTTAAAACAAACATCCATTTCATGCTATTTGTAAAAAAATTACCTCAAATGGAAAAAGTCTAAAAATATTATATTTCATCCTATGTAAAGAATATAAAATATAAAATATAATGATTTTGGATAATCATTTTATTAAAGAAAACAACCTTCTGTAATGAAATATAAAGATCATAGAAAAGTAAAAAGGAAAATATTTCGGGCCAATCAAGAAAAAAGGTTGGTTATTAAATAAAATTTTTATTTTGATCTTATAAGGTTCAGAAAAGAATGAAATTAAAGAAAATAATGTAAACCATATAAATAAATATAAAAGAATAAGATATTTTTGGTTGAAGAAATTCTTTTCACCGGTTCCCCTAAAGGAACCATGAATGTAAACAATCTTGAAAAAAATGTGATTGTACCATATTTCATTTACCATTATGGTATCCTTTGAATAATAATTAAATAAAAGTAAGTATATTATATTGAAATTTAAATACAATGAGTTACACAATTTAATATATCAATATTTATTCATGGGGAAGTAGTTAAAGAATTCAATGAAGTTATAGTGAATTATATAAAACATATATCACGAAAATAGATTGATACAATGAAAACATTTTCAAATATCATGCCATTTAATGTGATTATTAATCCATTAATTGATTGTGTGAACATGTTTTAATCCATATTAATTAATTGTAAATATTAAAAAAATAAATATAGTGTTCAGTTTATAGGTATTAATTTCATAATAAATATATTTAATAAGTGTTATACCCCAATAAAAGAAAGTTATCTTAAAACCCTATACCTTGAGTCCCAAAATGAATTTTTCTTCCATTAACTATTTTATAATAAAAAAATATTAATTAGTTAAATATTTTATAGCCCTCTCTTGGTTTATTATATTATTATTAAATCATTAATTTAAATTCCTTCAATGAAAAATATAATTACTAAATCGATTAAGTTCATGTTTTTTGTCTTATGGATGTTCATTTCATTATTGAAAAATGACTATAATATGATTAACATGAGAAAAGGGGTCATTTTATGATCATATCTAGATACATAATTCTAAAATAATATCCAGTTTTATAAATAAAAAATAATTTTATATCATTGATGAAATGTGTTAATGATAAACAGTATACCTTGGCTCATAAGGCGATAGTCCGCACGTACACATGGGAAATGTTTTTGAATCTTATTTTGATTAAAAATAAATAAATAAAATAAAATATTAAATCATTTGTATTTATTATCATTTTATAAATTAAAAATAAATTCATTAAATCCATCATCGTGACCATCCATGAAAGGAATATTTTGAAAAAAATGTACTTCATTACAACGAGATGGTAGTCCGTACTTGTACAAGTGAGATATAACTATTATTAATGATTCATATAGTATTAATATAAATGATATATTATATTTACATAGTCATAAATATTTCATTAATATCATATAAATATACATTAAATCAATCATAATAACTATCCAATAAATTCAATGATGGGAAACAAAATACATCAACTCGTGTGGTTGTAGTCTACAAGTACATACGAACTATGGGTTCATTCCCAATTTTGTACAAAAGGAGATAAATAAGTGTTATTATAAAGACATAAAAAAATATCAATATATTTAATAATTTTTTTATATATTATAATTTTTAGAATATAATTTAAGGATGTAGAATAAGAAGTAAAATTATAACTCTCACTTATGAAGATTACCTCCTATTTGAAGAAATTCATTTCACTTGCACCTTATAACATATATATGTTACTTCTGAATATAAAAAGACTCTAGGAAGGGGGTATAAATATTGATAATTTATTTCATTATATCATGGTCAATCTACATTTCTTGATAAGTTTGAGGGGGAGAGGAGGTCAGGTTTCCGTATATAAGAGGGGAGAGGGGAACTCTTGGAACTATATAAAAATTAAGTTAATATAAATTAATTTTCATGCTCAAGTGGTACCAAATGGATATATATTGAATCTATGATGATTACTATTATAATTACTCTCATTCAATAAAATTTAGTAAATTTTAGGTTATGTATCAAATTGTGTCTCTAAGTTTTATCCATTATTAACCTATTGAAATATTACCACGATATCAAAGATTTTTACTCTTTATGAGTTAGAAAAGTTAATATAATAAAAATTTACAAATAGGTGGAAAATGGTTGATATAATGAACTATATAACATTAATTTGTCCATGGAAGTATTTTAATGAATTTTATATCATTTAACAAAATATTATTTAACATAAGATACAATCAATGTCATTTCCAAGACTATTCACATGGATGTCATAAAAAATATAAATATAGTATTATATTTCAAATAAAAACATTAAACACGTCACTAATAAATTATATATATCTAAAAAATTCATTTAATTCCATTACTCAAGAAAAAAATATTAGTTTGTATTTTTTTTAAAAATTACTTGATTATTCTATTGCATAGACAAGCACTATGTCTATGTTGCATAATAATTTAAGTTAGTTATTTCATCACTAAAAAATAAAAATAATTTACTATAATAAAAAATTATATTAACAATAAGCATTTAAAATCATTACTGACTTTTTTATCCATGAGAAAAAATTATAAATATTAAGTAAACAAAGTGATAATTAAGATTTATTCACTTCCTAAAATAACATACTTTCTTTTATGCTTGTAAAACCAAACCAAAATGACATATTTTAAAATATATAAACGGTTTATCAAACAACTCTTAACCTAATGGATAAAATAATGTTTTATTATGATTATGAATCATTTCATATTAGTTTTAACCCACGTTAACCATGTTAGCCCTTGACTATAGTGATAAATTTTATAATAGATACTATTCATTATCACCAAAAATAGAGTTGATCAAAATAAAAAAAAAATTATGATTCCAAATATATAATATATTTATAAATTTTAATTAATATAAGTGGTAAAAAATATTTTTTAAATATATCAATAAAAAATTATGACAAAAATATTTCCAAAACAATATTTATATTTATAGAAATTTTTTCATACCTAACTTATTAATAATGTTGATTATTATGAAATAAATTCTGTAATTTCTATTCCAATATAAATAATGAATTTTTTATAAAAAAACATGAATACTATATAAATTTTTATATAATTGAAAATAAAATAATAATTTCTATTAAATCGCTATTTTTCCCTTTTCAATGAACAAATTATTTTTTTTAAAAAAACATCAATATTTTATTCAAATATAATTTTAATAGTATGAATTAAAATACAATAACCTTTTTATCATGTAAAATTTATAAAAGTTATGAAATTTAATTATAATATTCGGTCAACAAATGGAATATAGACAATATTTTAAGAAATTATATTTTTGAATCATAAAATGTCTTTACGACAAGTTGAGTGATTTTTTTATATGTATTAATAAATAATTTATTATTGAGTAAAATAATATTATAAATATTTCAAAAAAATTACTATTATTTGTATCATCTAATTCAATGGCTATGTTATAATGGTTATATTTAAATAAGAATATTTCATAATCGTTAAAGCTCAATGTTTTGTGGCATATATGATATTGACCATATTTATCATTTAAAATCATTGGGTATTAGATTCTCCCACACTTTAAAAAATTAAAACAATATTATTTTAAATTAAACTTGGTAATAAATGATTAATCAACTGAAAATACCTTTTATAAAATCCCACATTCCAAATACGTTTAATTAAACATCCATCTAAATAGAGAGAAAGGGAAATAAAAGGGTCATCTTGAAAAAAATGACACTACGTTCCAAAATATGAGAACATTATTGGGCGGTGAAAATATTGATATTGAGGATAAAATAAATTTCCAAATAATAATAGATACTGATATAGAACATTGATCACTAGAAATTGAATGATCATGAGAAAGTCTTCCATGACCCAACCTGTTGGGTCTTGCATGTCCATCAGAAGGCCAAGCCACAACTACCCTAATCCTGCATCCATATTCTAGGTGTTGGAGCTAGGATCCATGAATAAATAACTAATATGGGATTCATTGGACTTATGTAACTATATTCACACACCCAACCATCTCTTTAAAGGTGTTTAGTGGAATAACAATAAAAGATAACAATGTATAGAGTAAAAATCGTTCTTTTAATAACCTCTGAGGAATAAATAATATTGTGATAGTGTAATAAAATGAAATGGGGAAAGTAAACTCCCACCAAAAATAGATCTCCCAAACATACAATAACTCGGAAAGAAAAACTGATAGTGTTCAGCTCCTGAACTCCAATCCTGACCAATGTATGTGGTCTATTGACCCAAGTTCCCCTAATCTACGCTAATTCCACCACCAATCTATCTATCATCTTCATAAGAAAATATGTGTGCTGTAAAATCCAATTTATGGGTGATTATAAAAATACCTAGTATGAAACCCCCAGAACTAAAGTTGACTAATATAAGACACGATATAACTAGTTAGCTCTTCCCAAATAAAGACAAAAAATAAACCCAATATTAAAGATTAATTTATAATTATATAATTCTAATATATTATATCAGTTTTAGATAGAAATAGTATCTCAATCTCAAAGACCATCCTAGGATGATGTGTTTTTAAATAGTCATAAATATCAAATTTCTATGCTTAGTATCTTACATGCCTATCCAATGAAGTAATTGTATGGAGGACCCATAACACGCCATTAGGTCATACAGTAAAGGGGGAAAATCTCCAAGAATGGGACCAAGACCCAAGTACGTCAGAGGGTTCCACTCGAAATGATGATAAACCACTCCCTATTGTATATGGGGGTGTCACTCAATAGGTAGAGGACCCACTCCCTAGTCCACAAGGGGGGTCCACTCTATAGGCATAGGACCTTCACCCTAGTTCATAATAGTGGTACCACTATCTAGGTATTGGAACCATGATCTAGTCAATAAGCATGTACCACTAATAACAGAGAGGACCTTCATGCTAGTCCATAAGGGGGTACCTCTCAGTAAGTAGAGGACTTATACTCTAGCCCATAATGGTGGTACCACTCATTATGAAGAGGACCCAAGTCCTAGTCTATAAGGGGGTAAATCTAAGTAGAGGGCTCGCTCCCAATTCCATAAGGGTGTACCACTTATTAGGTACATGACTCATTCCCTAGTCTATAAGGGGAACCAATTAGTAGGAATAGAACTTAGTCCCTAGTCCATAAGGGGGTATCAATCCATAAGTTGAGGACCCACATCCTAGTTCGTTAGTGGGTACCGCTTAATTGGTAGAGGACCCATGCCCTTGTCCATCAGGTGGTACAGCTCAGTAGGCATAGAACCCATGCCCTAGTCTGTTATGGGGGTCCCACTCAGTGGGTAGGGAATTATGGGGGACCCATATCTTGGTACCCCAGGGGTGTTCCAACCCTGGCCACTCTCTGATTATCCCACCCGATCAATCTCATCAATGAGAATCACTTTATAAAGAATGTTTCTTATAAAATATTACTTAATAACTTGACATCCACTATGATAGATTTCATACAATTATACAAAAAAAGACTAATGATAGGATACTCGAGGACAAAACATTGAGTAAAAAATTAAGGAGATTTGCGAGAATGTAGTTTCATAAAGATGTATACAATGTCTAAGGGGTCACATAGAGTATGACCTCACATGAACTCTTATCTGTTTCCTCTATAGTGTATGTATTTTTTTCCATGTAGTACTAAATTAAAACTATGATGAAGTGTAATTAATTTATCATCCTCTCAAGGCCACGTTGTGTACTCCTAGTCCTGCATGTGTCTTTCAATCCATTCCTATGTACTTCCAGAGTATACGATGGTTCCTCCCACATGAGGTCTAAGGTGTGTGTAGTTAGTTGATGGACTAGCATTCCAAGGAGGGTATCATGACATGTTATCCTTATCATTCCCAAATCTCTATCCATCATAGCTAGTTGGGACTACATGGTGTTTTATCATCACACTACATTCCATATAGTCACATTTTTGTATAAACACTTATTTATTCACACATTCTTCAAATCTATATCTCTCACTACTAAATCCCTAATTTCACCATCTAAAATCTATATAAATCCCCTACTTCAGTATATTATTTCCTTCCAGTGGTTAAAATCATATTTTGTTTACTAATAGGAATCACATAGTTCATCTTGTACATCTCCCATGATGCCTCCATCTCTGACTCAGATACATGGTCAATGAATCCATCAATTCTACTTGTAATCTATCCCAATATCTTCAAAAAAACTGATTTGGTCTTTTTGTGCACATCCACCATGAATCTAAGGGTCTAGTGGTTCTTGGATGCTACTATAAATTTTGAAACATGTCCCAAAATCCACGTAGTGAAGAATATTAAGAACAGGTGGTTGAAATGCACAAAAAAATGTATATCATTATTTGAACAAGCTTTCTTGGACAATGATTATATATTTGGGATATTTAATGTAAGAAACATTTCATAACCCATAATAGATAAAATATAGAAATTAATTCGATGCATGGTCTCCTATTATGTATAAAATTAATCCCATGTCAAATAAAAAATGATAATAACATTCTAGGCCAATTATTTACGGTTTGGGGATATTCGTGGTAAGAAACATGGAATAACCATGAATAAATATAATAACCAAATTAATTAAATACATGGGATCATGTGAATGATTAAATTAATCATGTATTAAAGTATAGTAGATAAAAACATCCCCAATATTTTAATTATTGTAAGAAACTAAAATTGTTGATCTATTCCTCAGTATTAAATCATTCATTGCTGAAAATAGTTCTCTTGTGATGAGGAGGACCTTTTGTGTCTACTACATCTTGATTCACCTTGATCTGACTGCTGATCATTGTCTAATCCCTATCCACCAATGAAGGTTATTAGATCTCCTATCAAAAAACCTCTTAGGGTTATGGAACTAAAACTAGGAATATTTTATAATTATATATATATATAATATTATATTTATGTAATTTAATTTAAAATAAATAAATAAATATTTTCATTTAATTTAAACACACCTTCCCATTGTGCCCTCATCTGAATGTCTGGAACCAACCATATTTTGGTTATGACTAGGGTAATCCCCAAGCAATGGATTTAACTTTGGTCACATATTTCCAATATGAAACTATGTTATGGTGATATTCTATTTTATTTGAAATACATTTCTCACATGATATAAAATATTTTTAATATTTTTATAAAATTTATTTTGGGCACATCAGGCTTTAGACTCACATGTCTTCTCAGTTCCTAGATCTAAGAACATTTCTTAATATATTAAGTGTTATTAGGAAAAAAAAGTCTTCATATTATTCAATCCCTAAATTATTATCATCCCCTAAAAGAACAATATAATAAAAAAGGTGGGTGTACTGAACCTGCATCTGTCTCTCCCACTCCTGGGAGATTACCATCATTCTCCCATGTTTCCATAGTACATAAACCTATTGAATTTTCCATCCACATAGGATCATCTCCTACCAACCCTTTAGAGCCACTGGACACTCCAGGATTATGGATCCATCCTCAATTATCATCTCCCCCTATTCAATAACATTTATTGGATTATAGATGTATCTCCTCAGCCATGAAACATGGAAGACTTCAAGAACACAATCAGACTGTGGGGATAATTCTAGGTGGTATGTAACCTTGAAAACCATATGTAGGATATTGGAAGGTCTGATTAACCTTAAGGTTGGATGGCCTCTATGATAGAATCCATGTAATACTCATCATGGGGAGACCCTTAATAATATTTTGTCTCCCTAATCAAACTCCAAGGGCTAATGAAGTTGATATGCATAAGATTTATGTCTACATTGGGTGGTTCAACTCTAATCACAGATCGCGTGGACTATCATTGTCATCACCTGCACCATATATGGCTTTATAGCATATGACCCACCAATCACAGTACAATATATTGGTGAATTATAGGGTCTCCCATACATGGCCTTTAATGTTTCCATACTGAATTAGAGAGATAGTTATTATTATAAGAAAAGTTTACCAAAGGTAAGTGGTCATCCCAACTCTAGATGAAGTCTAACATTAACTTCCTAAAAAACTTCCTCCTTCACCTAGAATGTATGCCTAGAATTCCCATCCATTTGGGGGAGAAACTTTTATAATTATCTTCAATTGGATACCAAACGCCTCTTGTTGGAGTCTCTATAAGTATGATGTAAACTGCACATCATGGTTAAATAAAATCTTAAAGGACAGCCCATAGAGGCAGATTATCTCCTAAAGGTAAAATTTCCCAATACTCTCCACTAGACTCTAATACTAATTATTAAGGATGTGCACCAAATAGGAAATTAGTTCAACTATATCCCAAATAGAAACATGAACTATTTTTCCAAGGAATACCAAACAAATATTACTTGGATATTCTATACCATTTTCACATCAAGATCTCAAGAGGTTTCATGAGACTTTATTAGAAATTGGTGATCAGCCTTCACCTACTGACATGTGACCCACTATTAGAAGAACATGGAAACAATCTACCTTATTCCATCCCACAAAATCTACTAAAAAACATCCTGATATATCTTCCCTACACAAATATGTATAGATAAATGAGATGTGTGAAACTTCATCATCACCTCCTCTCACATTGTGACCAAAACCATTGTCTATCCCAAGACAATGATGGTGTGATTAACTCATTCATAGTTTCAATCTTGTAAATCACTTGGGGATATCTAGTTATTTAGGACCTCATATTTTATTACTCCCAACTGATCCTCCCTCATATGAGGAATTAGTATAAGATTCAACACCATCATCTAAAGATAATCATATCCCATCTCCTCCACTAGGGTTAGAAATAAACCAACGACTGAGCCGCCACCTCTACGAGATGATAATGGGGCATCCTATTGAGGTAATCTACCATCACACTTAACCTTGAGTGAGTATATACTAACTCAAATTCATATCCATGTAGAAAATACAACAAAAAAAATTCCTTAGGTTTGTATATCTCTATACGAAGATATAACTGAGACTCTATGTGTCTCGGTAAAGAATAAAACACTCTCCAAAAAGATAGTGCATCCATATCCTTAGAGAAAATATCACAAATTAATGATTCATAAATGTTTAATAATACAATCCAATACATTTTCAACTCTATTACAGAATAAAACACACCAAAGGGCACCCCAGTGAAACTAAAATAACCATAGTGTCTTTGGAAATAAACTCTGGTATATCCTACTCCAAGACTAGATCTGGTAAAAACTTGTCAGGATATTAACTCTAAGAGTTTTTTCACCCTAAACTATTAGTCAAAGAAATAAATGACTCTCAGGATTGGATACTCTTCCTCTAATCACCTAGTTCAAGATTCTCAAACTCATGCCCCACCTTAAGAACTCATTCTCCACTTAGGATAACAACCCTTAACTTACTCGGTGAACGCATTGGGACATACAAAACCCCTTTCTCTAAAAACTCTTGACTGCAACTTCATATTTTGAATCACAATATGATTGATCTAATATATTATTTTAAAATATTAGGGGAGATACTTGGTCCCAGTATTTATATAATCCTAAATTTCAGTGTGGAGATAAACCTAGAATGTCCTTGGGAAAGGAGTCTATATACTCACCCACCTTTATAGGAAATAAAAATCTCATAGCATCCACTACTCCAAAGGTATTACTGGACAACTGATAATAATTAATCATAAAAACCTTCTCATAAGCTCATCCTTCTATTCCTAGGATCACTCTTTATAAAAGGAGGGAAACCCCATTCCAAAAAGTTGTGAAAACCAACCCACCCCCTAGTGGGAAAAAACTAAGCATGGATAGTAGAGAAACAGTCCATAATATAGAAAACAAGCTACAGATTAATTTCCATTATGAAGAGATTCCATGTGAGACTCTCTCTATCCTCTTATAGTAAGGTCATACTTTTGTTAAAATCATGTGGTTACTAATCATTTTTATAGGAGCCTCAAAAACAATACTTGAGAAAAAAGGCTCCACTGATATCACTTGGTCTCAAAAAATGGATATGTTTTGGGATAAATGATCTAATGAATCTTTGTGAAAACTAAAAATGGGATACTATAGACACATTTCGTACCTCAAAACACACTTGAAGCCTCTATGTGATCATACTACTTGGAATTCATTCATTCCCCTTTATGCCTTCTTACAACAAATATGGATTTCTCTAAAACATAATAACAACAAACAACCTAAATCATAGAATTCATAGGATCTCAACCACCATACCTCAAAACTATACTCTTTGTGCATAATAGACTTTCTTTCATTACTTGATAATCTCATCTAATGAACATGTCTTTGTGGTGGAATAGTACCACTTTATTGAATGTCAAAATTAAAATAAAAAATCACCAAAATAATTCTCTATTGATACCACATGTCTCTATATAAATTAATCAATCAAAAGAATAAAATGAGTGACATTTTCTTATGTAAAAAATAATAAAATATTAGAATAAGAAACATATATCTTATCTTCAAACACTCTTATATCCTATTAGTAAAAATATTTTAGTGCCTATGACTATCCAAGATTCTGACCACCAGCTTATAGAGCCTGGAGTGGTCCACATGGGGGTGATAGTCTTATAATCAAACCAAAGTTCCCACCCCCACCTACTTCTCCCCTATCTCCTCTATCATATCTCCTACACCATAGACCTTCCTGCTCAAACTAATACCTATTATTAGGATGTTCATTGACCACCTCTCTAATATCAGTGTGATGGGTAGGAAAATCCAGCATAAGATTTAGATACCCAACAAAATCATAGCAATGGTCATGACTTGGTGGACTGAGTAGTCCACATGGACTTTCTGAATGAAATTTCCTCCTGTGATGAAATTGGCATCACACGTTTACTCTCTGGGGGACCTTCTGACCCAACATCCATGAAATATCTACATTGTAATTTCATGATATGCACTCAATCTATACTAATTTTCATCCATCACAAAAATATCAATCCATCACATAGTTTCACTTATTGTATCCACATGAACCACTATAGGTGGGTATAATAAACAATAAATAGGGAAAATCACCACTTTATGGCCTTCTGGAATTAATACATCCTAGTGACTAGGCTAATTTAGGTAGTCCTTGTCAGACATTGGGTCATACTATTTAAAAATCCATGGAAACAATGTGATATGTATTTGTGGAAAATTTTATAAGAGAAAATTTGTTAGATGATAAATGAGAATATATATATGGGGAGATTACTAAATAAGGATAATAAAAGTTCCCATTCATGTATAATGCATTTAACAATTTTCCTTGGAAATAATGACTCATTATGATAAGTTAAAAAGTTGGTAATTGGGGTACTATTGAATGGATATGTCACCCTATATACCAAAATTGCGTTCCCTATCTTGAAATATGCAATATATATTATTTTACACCATTTCCTTTTGTTCCCAACCAAACCTAATAAGGGGATAAAACTCCAAACATTGTCCTGATATCAAACCACCTCTGATGCCAATCTATCATCAACCAACCCAATGGGATCCACCTGGATGGGTGGAGGTCGAGAAAAAACTACCCTAAGCCAACCTGTCTTGGACAGAGGATAGAAAAAATTATTGAGAAATCATAATAAAATATGTGGGGCCTTTCCATAATGTACCTATACACATGTACCCAACTATATCCATATAGAAGTGAAGAGGAATAATAATATAACATAATAACCTTGAGATTAAAAACCATTCAAGTAATAACCTCTTGGGGAATAAATAATAGTGTTTCCAGTTAAACCAAAATGATAATGGAAAACTACATGCCCACCTAGAAAATATGTCCCAACCAAAAAATAACTAGAAAATAAAATGTGAGAGATTCTGTATCTGGATCTCCAAGCCTAACCACCATATCTAGTCTACACACCTGAGTATCCCTAAGCTCAACCAATTCCACCATTAATAATTTCCTAATTTTCATAAGATGTGACACATGTTGGAAAAGGATATATAGGGTTGAGTGTAAACATACCTAGGATGATTCACCAAAAACTGGAGAGGGTGAAATAAAAGACATGATAAAAGTAGGAAACACATACCAAAGAAAGGGGAAAGTGATACCCAATGGGAAAAATGTATACATATATATATATATATATAAGAAACTCAGATGAGAGAGAAATAAGACCTCATTATCATAACCCAGACATAGAGGATGAGTCTGTAAATAGTTTTAAAGGTCCATCATTGGTGCCCAATATATTTTGTGTCTATATGATGAAGAAAATGTGTGGAGAACCCACACCTCACTATTTTTTCACACAGTAGATGGGGAACAACCTCAAAGTAAAGGACTCACTACGTAATGATTCATGGGGGTACCAGTCAGAAGGTTGATCACCCACGCCCTAGTTCATAAGGAGGTAACACTAAAATTGTAGAGGACCCACACCATTATCTATTATGGGGGTATAACACATTAGGTAATGGTCCCAATACCCAATCATTAAGGGGGTAAATATTAGTAGTTATAGGACCCACACAAAAGTCTATAAAGGAGTAACACTCAATTTATTTAAGGATCATTCCCTAGTATATAAGGGGAGTTCCAATCCGTTGGTAGATGAACCACTCCCCAATCCATAAGGGGTTACCACTCGGTAGGTATAAGACCCACAACCTAGTCCATAAGAAGGTACCACTCAGTAGTTTGAGGCCCACAACCTATTCCAAAAGGGTGTACCACTCATAAGTTAGAGGACCCACACCCTATTATATAACAGGGCAACACTATGTAAAAATAGGACTCAAACCCATACCTTTAAGGTTGGTCACTTAATTGGTAGGTAAACCACACCCCATTCTGTTAGGGGGTGCCACTTAGTAGTTAGAGGAGTATCGGTACCCATACCCTAATATGATAGGGTGTTTTCCAACCCCAACATCTCTTTGATGATTCTGACTGATCACTTCCACTATTGAGCATCACCTAAAGAATAATTATTCTCTAAAAAAATCACAATGTATCTAAAATTCCACTATGAAGACTACCATCACATTCTACATGGGAAAACACTCATTATAGAATACTCATAATAAAAAATCATGTCAAAATAAAGGAGATATGGGAGAAAGGAGATTCATAAAGAAGTACAAGGAATATAATGGGGGTCACATAATGTGTGACCTCACGTGACCTCCTCAATGTTTCCTCATCAGTAAACAAATTTATTTGTAAGTATTACTACATGGAATATAATGGGAACTACACGGTATATATTGAACTCTAGCGGCCAACTCGTATGGACCTAAAAATGAGTATGACCATCAAGTCATTTCCTTGTAATCTAATAGTACATTTCATTTCCTCCCATATATGGTCCTAGGCGTATATCGCTAGAACATGACCTAGCTTCCCAAGGAGGTTCACATAGTGTGTGGACCATTCACTTGACATGTGATACTAATCATAAAAAAACCCTAGTCTCTATAGTATGATGTGATAACCAGTGGGTGTTAAATATACTAAACACTATTATGTAAATTATTTCATTAAAATTTTAGTTTTTTAATTTTTTCATGAGATATCTCTCTCCCAATTCTTAATCCACCATTCAACTGCCCAAAATCATTAAAAATCACGTCTTTCGGTTGATTCAGGCACTATAGGGGCCAAAAATCAGAATCTGTCCTACTATAGAAATCTCATAGCCTATCTAGAATCCCTATTATTCTTCTTCCATATCTACATCAGATCTTGGATCCCAAAATCCATCACCTCTACCCACAATTAATCCCATTTTTACAAGAAATCACTAATCTGGTCATTGTGCCCACATCCCCTTTGAATCTGGGGTCTGATCTTTTATAGACCAACCCAATAATGTATAATCATCACCCCATATCCCAATTATAAAGAATGTATTGATGAGGTGGGGGAAAAAGAAAAAGAAACAAGGCACATCAATTGTTTTCAAAGTGTTCTTTTCTAGAAATCATATATTAGAGATATTCATGGTGAGAAACATGGAATACCATGAATAAATTAAATATAAAAATTAATATGATAAATTGTCTCGTGAGAAGGATTAAATTAATCATAGATTAATAAATAGTTGATAAGATTATTCTTTTTCAATGATTGATGGGTTGGGGATATTTGGTGTGAGACACATGGAATAACCAATAGTAAATTGAATAGGAAAATTAATTCGATACATGGTCTCTTGCAAAGGATTAAATTAACAATAGATAAAATAATAGTAGATAAGAACATGTTAAATCTTTTAATCAAGGGTAGAAATGGAATTTAATGATCCCACCCCCGATATTGGATCAATAATTGGTGAATAACACATTCAATTTTAAGGAGGATGATCAACTGTGTCTACTTCTTATTGATTTACCTCAGTCGGATCACTGGTCATTGTTGGATCTTGATCAAAAAATGATGGTCATCAGAGCTCCTCTCAAAAACCTCAATTTTATGCATCTAACCAAAATTTAATTTCATAAATACATATTTATATATTATTGTATTTTTATCATTAAAATTAAAATAAATGAGTGAAGAAATTATTTTAATTTAAACGCACCCACCTATGGTTTCCTCATATGAATTTCTAGTACTAACTAACTGTAGGTCACGCCTATAGTGAACCCTGCACTCTAGATTATACCATAAACTCACATTCCCATCCAAGAATACATTCAAGATATATTACATTTTTTTAGAATTGTTTTTAATGATGTAAAATATATTTTATATTTTTATAAAATTAATATCGGGCTCATCGGGCCTCAGAATCTCACACGATCTCATCACCTAGATCTGACAATATTTTTTAATATATTTCAATATATTACAAAGAAAAAAATAGATTCTCTTAAAACTCAAGTTAAAATTTACCATAAACCAATGAGTTTTGAAAATTACCATAATGATTTTTTTATTCCATATTCAAAGTGGAAGTGTGCACGATGACCAAGATGAAAATAATTGTTACCCACATGAAACCCATATAGAAATATATTAAATAACATCTTTCTTATTAAGAGTGTGAGATAAAAAATTATATGGGTGAGATAAAATTCTCACTAAGGGTAAACATTGGAATTTGAAATTGAATATCCTTGGTGAGATCAAGATGAACATAATAGTATGACAATATATACAAAGTTCTTGATCGTTATAAAATATGATGCATGTCAATTAGATCAAAGATCATAAATCCAGATACATGACATATAAAAATTTATAAAGAAATTATTCATATGAGTTTACAATCATGATCCATGTGAAAATAATCCTTAATTAATGTCAACATTATAACCCATATAAAGCATTGAAAAATAGCGTGGGTATCTTGGAACATCAAACATTTTTTATGGAATCACAAAAAATAAGATAATACCAATATCTTTTAGGAGTAACTTACAATAGATAGATTCATTATATTTTAGTATTAACTTATAATTTTCTATCATTTTCACTACACCAAATTCCTTGTAGTGATATAACATACCCACTAGTCTTTGTTACATAACGCAACCATCAATCATTGGTTTATAATGGAAGAATCCTCTAGTCATCCACACATATTTCCATATACTATATAATGAAAAAAATAGAATTTTAACTATTCAAGATAACAACCTTGAAAATAATCATAATTCCTTTATAGAATGATTATCATTTATAAATGTAATGGATTCTATGAAAATCACATTAGGATAGTCATAATCCATCCAAATAAAGAATAAGGGTCTTATCATTGTTATATATCTCTAATTGATCATATAATATTAATAAATTATATTTGTGATAATAAAAATAAAAACTAAAATAATATTAAATATATCTATATCAAAATTGATAAAAATATCCTTTTTTATGAAAATAATATAAATAAATATTACATGAATGATTATAAATATTTTCTCTCAAAAAAAGTAGAAAACCTTGGAGGAAACATAAAATAAAATAATATTTATGAGGAAGATAATATCTATTCATCTATTAAATGATAAAAAGTATATCACATTAATAGTTGTCATAAAACCCAAAAGTACTATGTTTGGAAGACTAAAACAATAATACTTTTAAAAATATATAATGAAAGTCAAACATAGTTAATAATTAATTTAAACTAACATTTATTTATAGAAAAAGTATTATTCAAAACATTTTAAAGAACATGGATATGGAAGAAAAAATATTCCTCTCCAAAAAGATAAATAATTTTTGTTTTTTCTTTGAACCTTTTTATTTATATTATTAAGTAAATAAAATTGGAAAATTTTAACAACATAATATTTTAATTTCTACCTTCTATTAAATAAGTTAATATCTTTTTCATCTCTCTCCACATGAAACATCGAACTAATATATATTTCTAATATATTTAGACAAAAATATAAATGTAATATATATCGATTAATTTTTTTTATTAGATGTAATTACTAGTAATATAAAATATATAAATTATTTAGATAATTGAAATATTGTATACTTTTAATATGAATGAAACCCAATTCGTATCGCTCAAAAACATAGAAACTAATTTTATGCTTGAAAATAAATTTTCCAGAATTGATGCTTTATTTTAATAAGCTATGTATATTATGATTTTATAATAAAAACTTTTATTGATAATATGAGTGATATATACCAAAAAATTAATTAGTAATTAATATGAAGAAATAATAAATAATAACTAACATTTTAAAAATCAATTTTCTACTAAGAACACTTTCAAAAATATATTAGGACATTATTTAAATGATGAATTATGAACTTTCATAAATTTAATTTTGAAAAAATGATCATCATTTTTTTATTGTGAATAATAATATAATTTAAAGATAAATTTTTAGAAATTTTCAAAAAGAAGGATTATAGTTGAATAATGAAGAATATGTTTTTTATAAATAACTTTACATTAATGAAATTATAATTATATAATTAAGAATTTTGAATTCATGAGACCATTTTCAATAATCATTTATTTATTTTATATTGTATTCTATAATTTTAAAATAATAATTTATAAACTCATATTTTATTTTTTAGAACGTAAGTAATATATTCTAAAAAATATTTATTAATTCAATATAAAGTTTTTTTAAAAAATATTTTTATCACTTTTATGATTTGAAACAAATATAATATATTTCAATTCTAGAATCAATGGGTCCAAATTATTAAATAAGAACAGCTTTATTTTTTCAAAATAAATATGCTTGCTTATGTAAAAACTTGTTTCCATCGTAAAAGAAAAAATGGTAAAGTTGTAATTTAAGTGGTAAAGGTATTGAAAAATATAAAACAAAACTGATAATAATTTATTTTAGGATGTTTATATTGAACTTACCTCTTCCAAATCAAAATTATTTACCAATTTTACAACCACTAAAACTTTTTAACATTTTCTTCCTTTATATTATGCTGAAATATTTAAAAGAGTTTATTCTAAAAAATTATAAAATGGGCCTCTCACCACCCCTTCATGGAAGACCTAAAAATTAGATTCCTTTTTCTAAAATAGGAATTTTTCTTTATAATGGAATTATATTCACTATATTTGGCTTCTAGTCACAATATATTATCTTATTCTACACATTTATAAGGGATCTTCCCAGGAAATCACAAAGTGATCAACCTAAGTAATCACTTCCTTAACATCATTATTTATTATTCTTCCCTTAAAAACCTGATTTTAAAATAAATATGTAATAAAATTAGTGTTGGTAATATACTTAAATATTTTATGATATATAAATATTCCATAATAACATTTAACCTTTCTTAATTAATAAAAATGACATATTTATTCATGTGTTATGCAGACTAACTTATCAATGACACAACATGTTTCACTTTCCTTCACCACACTAAATGTATCATATACAAGAAGAATTTAATAAATAATTATTATTTTTATATGATTTTTATTACTCAAAAATAACAAACCATATTACTCCTTTCTCTTATTCTTTAGAAAATGAAATCATGAACCATGTATACCTAGTGACTACAACCTCCATGTAATGATTAGTTTTCATTTCCCTTTTTCATCACTACCATACATGGATGGTTATGAGGATTTGATTAATAGATTACTATTATTTTTATGATATAATTAATCTTAGGGTAAGAAATATTTTATAAAATATAAATTATATCATTAAGAAACAATTATATTTAATTCAATCTTTAAAATGAATATACTAAAAGGAAAATTATCTCTTATTTCTAATTAATGACTTCATATGCATTATATTATCTTATAGTTATTTAAATTATTATTTTCACCCTTAGATAACCTAATAAAATAATTATTCTTATAGAATAACTATGATAACATATTTACTAGTATAATATAATATAAATATTTAAATATTTATTTCTATTTATGGAATGGTAATACAATTATTTAACTCATTAATTAAGAAAATTCCTTTAATTCATTAAGAATCATTGAAACCTAATCATCATTGATTTCATCTTCATTATTTTTAACCAAAAATAACAGTGAATAAAATTATTCTATTTATAAATATAATAGAATACATATTTATTACGTGTAATTATCTTATAATGAGTAACTTTGAAACAATAATTAAGGACAACATCATTTTTTCAGAAAAAGTTCATAATAGTAATAATTACTTACACCTGGTGTTAAAAACATAAAAAACAAAATGAAATTTATATATATATAATGAATGTAAATCAGAAATATTAATGGTTAAAGTTTGTAATAATTATTATTGGTTATATATTTAATGAACATAATATTATTATTTTTTATGCATGGTATAAGTTTAGAATGGACCAAGATCGATGTAGGGTTTTCATGTCAAATTACTCTCTTTGGGACATGTTTGGAATTATTCATCATAATCCATTTATATGGTTTATATACTAACTATTTTAAATTAAATATCATGAATTATCTTATAATCATATTATTTTATGTTCAATTCTAATATCACTCTTTCAAGGGTTCTTTATTAAAGTGTTACTCAAGTTGTAAGGGTTTTCTTTCTCTCAATTTTGATTCATTGATACATGTTACATGTTCTGAACAATGTTTCCATTATATGGTATTCTATAGTTTCAATATCTGATGAATTCTATATACATTATTTCTTTATAATTAATGGTGTAAAATAATCCATAAAAAATTCTTTCATTCAAATTTTACCAAACTAAATTGTTACACATATCATAAGAGTTTTTTGTAACTCAATTTTCCTTCATTGAATTATTACTAATCACTTAAAAATAATTTATATAAGTTGGATAAAATATTATTTTTTATTATATTATGTTGTATTTTCTCACTATATCATTCTTACCTTATAAATCCATTTTCAATTACTCTATGCTTCCTGAAGAATATTTATCATAAATGATATTGATAGCTCAACTACCCTTTCAATGAGATACAATGTTTCAACAATAAATTTGGTTTTCAATGATTGGTTTATCTATCCCTAATATTTTATTATACATTATTTTATAATACACATTGAAAAAACTAATTTTAATACAAATGGTTATTCTTTATTTTTCTTAAAATTTATGTTTTAAATTAAGGAATTTATAAAATAATAAAAACTGTTTTCCTTTCACCTTCACATGTATTGTCTTCCTCTAATAATTTCTATAAAATAAAAATTATATATTTTCAATGGTCCATTATTTGAGATTATTTTTAAAATTAATGGTTTTCAATGTAATTCACATCAACTTTCCATAACATACATTTTAATGTGACATGTAAATTTATATTTTATGTCAATGTTAAAATGATTTCTTAATGATCTTATTGGGTTTTGTTTCCATTTAATTTATCATTTTCAAAGTTATTTATCAAACATGGGTTTATTTTTTTTCCTCTAATATATAAATATATTATCATTTAATGGATTTAAGTAACAATATCAAACAATTCGATTCTTGATCCCTTAATTTTTTATACCATTCATTATATTTTTTTCCATGAGGGTGTATTTGATTAATATCAAACCCCTTTTATGATTAAATTGTTTCAATATAGATATATAATTTAAAATCCTAAAATTTATTTCTCTAGGAATATTATGAACAATTTATTCACATACTGAATTAACAATGTACCCTTTACCCTATACTCTATTATCATACCATTTTAAAATTTTATATTAGAGAATGTTCACCTAGAATGTATGTTTACTGATTGTTATAGGGAAAGGTTTTTTTATTTCACATTTTTTATTTCCAATAAGGATGATTATTTATAATTTAAAAATGTATTTTTTTTGACTATCAACTTTCTTTATTTGTATGTTTTATGATCATTTTATAACTTTTACTATCATCAAAAAATTATTTATATCCTAGGTGTTTATTATTAGTTAACAAATTTTTATTATGTTTTGAAATTTCCAATATCTAATTACATAGATTACAATGTTTATAATAAGAAACGGGTTCCATAAGGAATTGTATTCAAGTTATTGTTGACTCTTTTGGATAATGTATTAGACATAATCAGGTGATATGTGGGGATTCGAATTATATAGTACCTCAATGAATCTATAGGCCACATGGGAAAAATAATATAGGGTTTATAGTATGACTCATCCAATAATAGGATATTTTCTTGACATAAGGCATTCACAAAATGATTTTGATTTTCTTCACTTTTCATTCTATCAGTGTGAGATCTGTATTATTGATATCCATAATTTCATTTATTTTCAAGGATATAGGATTCTCTTAATTTCAATGATTATATATTTTTACAGGTTATTCATTCCTTCTATATTATGTATAACATACTCATGTTTTTATGTATTTAGTAATATGTTTCCTGTACTAAACATTTTATGTCACCCTATTCTTATTTTTATATTCCCCATGTTTCGAATAAATATAGTATACATGACATGTTTATAATGATAGAATGTGTTAAAGATTTTTTGGGTGATGATGAAGCCTTATAAAAATTTTATTAGTACCTTATATATATAGTGTAAAAAAATTACATTGGTTTTGAAATACATGGAATTTATTATTTTATGCTTCGTTATAATTCTATAAATATATATACCGAAAAATATCTCAAAAATGTAAGAAATTAAGAAATAATTTTTTTTTGGTAATTATGGATGGATATATCCAGTGTTTTATGGTTAGTATCAAAGAGATTATATATGGTGTGTGCTTTTGTGTATAGGTGTAGGAGTGTGGGTCCTGGAAAATATCATTGGTATAAAATAAATAGTTTAGAAAAAATTGTACATTAGGATATATCATAAGGGTAATTTAAGTGTTTATAAGTTAAAGTAGTTGATACTTTTAATGTTATATAAAATCTTTTGGGATAGTATATGATTTAATGTATAGATAATAATACCCTAATTATTTGTGAATCTTTATAAGATAATTATAGTGGAAACCCTAGGGATAATTCTAAGTGAGAATTCTACAAATAGGATATCATCATGGTGTTTTGGTAAAGTAAATATTGTGTGATTATTCAAGAAATTACATCCCTAATTGGATACTAAAAGTCTATACATACTCTAAAATATATTTACTTAGGTTTAATAACCCATTAAAGGTGCATTGGGTATTAACTTGATTATGTTATGTTTCACCACAGAGAGGTCTAACAATGCACTTGGTTTGACATGCCTAAAGGATATTCTTTGGTCAATTCTTATTCTCTTTATGAACCATTATAAGGTATTTTTATATTTTTAGTAAAGATAACCTACTTTGATAGTGACCATGGATAACATATATTGAAACATAGATATTCATGTTTAAAGGTATATAATAATTGTTATGAATTTTTATGGATAATGGACAAGTTAGATTTAGAACACATAGTTTTCTATGATTTTTTTATAACATTTAAAGGAAGTTTTTTATAATTTTGGATATCAATTGTAATGGATTGAGTTAAAAATTAATTTAACATAGGATGAACTAATAATGTTATTCGATATTATGATTGTGACATAGAAATAATATAGTTCGACATAAGAAGATTTTTAAAACCAATGGGCTAATATGATAGTGTTATAAAGTGATACATTATGAGGCTAACTATTTTTATGGTAATTTAAGAGAATTATTTTATAATTTTAATCAATCATGTTAATACTATGGGTAACAGTAATGGAAATGAGAAGAAGGTACTACAAGTACGTGAGAAAATTTGGAAATGTCTTTAATAAAAAACCCATCATAATGGAAGTTGGAGTAAGAAACATTATGATTATGATCAATAATATATCATAAAATATGGATAAAATTGTTGACATAGTTGAAGTCACAAACACACCAATGAATCTAAATACACATTCATAGGAAATTTCATGTGATGAAGATTATAATTCAAAGAAGATTCAATTTTCCATATTTCCAAAATGTGGTTAAAATTATGGGGTAATTTCATTAAATGGAAAGTTAAATGTTATCAGTATGGTGAAGAATATCATAAAACTCAAAATTGTAAAAGAAACAGATATTCTACAAAAATAAATTGATTTAATTTCAATAAAGTTGTAAATTATGCAACTCAATATCCAAAACCACAAGAAAATGAAATATGTAGTCACTGAAAGTCATGAGAACAAGTAAAATACTATGAAACTACAACTACTATATCATATAGTGAGTTCTTACTCTAGAGTTTCTAGTGTCATATTCCATGTATGTTTTCACCAACTACTAGATATTGAGTAATAAATAAAAACCAATAGTGATATGATTAACATATAAATCATTTTTAGGGTTTTGGGGGATTCATTCATTATAAATTTAGATATTCTTCCCTTATAAAAATTCTACGTGAAATAAAAAATGGGTCATCTCTCTTTTTAAAACACTCATAATAATTTTTCAAAATAAAAAATATCATCCCACATCCCCAAAAAATACATTTTTATTTTTTATTCTATCGTTAATTATGAGTTGTCTATAGAAATTACTTTGATCTTATAAGTTTAATTGTTAAGGTAAAATTTATTTAAGTGGGATAACGTTATACCACATGATTTTAAAATTTTAATTACATTAAATTTATCAATATATTCAACAATATATTTTATATGAAACATTGAACTAAAAAAATACTAAGATATATTTAGATATAAATTTAAATATTTAGAGTAAAAAATAAAACCAATCCACTGAAATTTAGAGAATGAATATAATTAACCACTTGATGAAAAATTTATAGAAAAAAGTAACTTCTCTTTTTAAAATGGATGAAATTAAATTAATATATCTAAAATAGCATAAAATTATTTTATTCTTCCAAATATATTTTTTGAAAATTTATTACTATTATAAGAAACATAATATATTATGGTTATATAATAATAAAATATATTTATAATATTAATAGTATATTTTAAATATATTATTTATTTATTTATAGGTAATAACAATATTCAATAGTTAATGTATTAAAAAATTTATTTTATGACATGAACAGTTTTTCCACTACAAAATAATATTTTATTAAAATATTGAACTATAAAATATTAGATAATTAATATGAAGAAATTAATATCATTTCAGGATTAATAATATTAATTTAATATTAACATGAGTTATATTTATTTTTCTAAAAGTATAATTTTTAGGTAAATTGTGCATGTTAATATTTTTACATATCACATGACTTTTATGACATTAGTATTATATAATTTGGAATTCTAAACTCATTAAATAATTATATAAGATAATATATTTAGTTTATAGAAATATTTATAATTTTAAAAATGTTTGTTTTAATTTATAGACTCATAATTTCTATTTTAAATCAAAATTAATATTTTTTAAAAAAAATTAATATATTATACCTAATTATTTTATTATTACTTTTAATCACTTTTATAAAGTTAATAAACTAAAATGTATTAAAAATTTATAATTAGTAATTCCAAATTATCTAATAGGGACCACTTTATTTTTTGGCATCATTAATATCTTAACTTTGATAAAACTTAGTTAGTGCAGTAATAGCTAAAATGGTAAATATTGTAATTGAAGGTGTAAATCGAATTAAAACATGAAAAAAAATTACTAGAATTATTTTAATTAGTGTTTTCTAAACCTTATTTCTTCTAAACTAAATTATTTCATAATTTAAATGAAACATGACTTGTTTAACATATTCTACCTTTTTATTAAATTGAAATATTTTAAATTTTCATTTTTATCACTTATAAAAGGAGCCATTAAAACTCTATTAAAGGCTCCCATAAAAAATATTTTACCTCATGAAACCCTTAAAAAAATCCCCAAGAATAAAATTCCACTCACTTGAGATTTTGGGCATAATAGATTAGCGTATGCCTTTCATCTCCATGTGGACTTTTAAGTAAATATCAATGTTCTCAGGATAAGTAGATTTTTTTACTTAAACTATTTTATTTATATTATTTTTTCCAATTATAATATTAAAATACCTATGTAATTAAATATTCATTGGTCATATAATTAATTTTATTATTATTTTTTAATTATAATTCACAGAATATTTTCCATTCTTATTAGGAAGAATAAAATTTTCATTCATGAGTCGTGCTTACTACCACCACAACAAGATATCATGTTCTATTTTCATTCACCACCATAAAAAACTGGTATAAAAAGAAACTATAATAAATAATTATGTTATAATATAGTTTTTATGATTATAAAACAATAAACTATATTACTCCTTTCTTGTGAACAATGTAAATGAAATTGTCAACTATGGATACGTGTGGAATATTACCTCTATTAAATAATTTAGTTTCCTTTTTCTATTCATAAATGACTTTCATCACATGTCATGAGGATGGGATTCAATTATTAATATTTTTTTTATAATACCATTACTTTTATGTGTTGGAAAATGTTATAACTTATTAGAGTTATGATCAACAAATGATTATCGTTTGTTGAATCATTTAAAAAGAAAAAACTAAGAAGAAACCCATATCTTCATTCTATGTAACGAATTAAAATTAATTATTTAATGATTATAATTATAAAAAATCTAATATATCAGACTAATATGAACCAAAATTTATTTTTATTATTTTATTATAATTATATTAATAATAAACCATATAAGATTCAACAGTTAATCATGGTAGGTTCATATTTGGGTTGGTTTAACCAATGACATTAAAAATACTATGTATTTATATTATTAATGACTATGAATACTTATTTACCAGTATATTGTTTTATAGTTTTTAAAATATTATTTTTTAGTAGGTTTATATAAACATTTAACTAATTAATTATGAAAACACTTCTCTTTCATTATGAATCCCAGAAACATGATCAATATTGATTTTATCCTCATAGGTTTCAACCAAAATTAACTAGGAATAAAATTATATGATTTATAAATATCATGGAACATATATTAAACAAAATTTTTGTATCTTCTAATGAAAACTTTTTTATAGGAAACAATACCAAAACAATTTTTAAAATACTAGTTCAAAGCGATAAAGATTACTTTCACCCAGTTTTGATAACATAAATAAACTAATGAATATATATATACATATATATATAATCTATATGAGGATTATAAATTTTTATAGTTATAAATAAGTTTTTATATCTTTAATAAACTTATAATAATTATTCATGATTTTTGGTTCATGTTCATAATAAATCAGAATTGAGGTAATGGTTTTCATCTCAAATTTTACTCTTTGAGACATGTATGAAATTATACACCTAATTTCATTTTTATTTTTCATATTATACATGTTTAAGATATAATTTCTTTAATAATAATTTAATAATGTTATTTTAGGTTTAATTATAGGTTTATGCTTTCAAATAGTTTTCATAAAATTCTTACTCAAGTTTAAATGGTTTTTTTTCTCAATTCATATTCGTTAAGAAATATTTCATATTACAAACCATATTTCATTTGAAAATTATTATATTTATTTATTATCACATTAATTATCTATACATTATTTCCTGATAGTTTATTTTATAAACCAATACATATAAATTTTTATAATTTATTTTGGCTGAAGAATTACCCTAGATTTAATAGTTTTTTGTAAATCAGTTTTTGTTCAGTTAGTTATTACCATTCACATAAAATTAATTTATATAATTTGGGTATTATATCCCGTTCTATTATATTATGTGGTGTTCCCTCATTTTTATATCTTTACCACATAAACTCTATTTTAATTGTTTCATCCTTCTTGAAGAATGGTTCTTATAAGTGATAAAAATTACTCAAAAATCATTTTGTTGAGTTATAATGTTTCATCATGAACATTGGTTTACCATGATTGGTTTATCCTACACTAGAATTTTATTATATGGTATTTTATAATCCTATTTTTGAATGTTACCAAGAAATAAAATTGAATGGTTTCATACATTTCTTAAATGTTTTGTTTTCAAAAAAAATATTTTGAAAATAATAAATATGGGTTTTCCTTTAACATTGAAATATTTTATCTTCCTATCCTAATTTCTATAAAATTAATTAATGTCATTTAAATAATATATTGTTGGGTATTATATTTGAAATATATAGTTTTCAAATAATTTCACATCACATTTCCTATGTTTACCTTTAAAATCTAAAGGTATATTTTTATTTTACATTAATGTTAAAATTGTTTTCTTACATATAGTTTAGGTTTTCACTACCACTTCCATTATCACATTCAAAAGGATTTTCCCTTGTAGGGTTTATTTTTCATGATTTATTATTTAATATACAAATATATAATCATTTTTGGGATTTAATTCATGATTTTAAACAATTGTATTCTTGATTCTCTCAATTAGGATGTCATTAAAGGAATTATTTTATAAAGGGTGTTTTATATTTATGTCAAAACCCTCAAATGTTTCCTATTTTTCAGTTTGCATGTTTTACTTTTCACCATCCACATTCTTTCTTAGGATGTATTATTATCATATTATTCAAATATTGATATAATAATATACTCAATATCCTTTATGGTGTGAACATATTATTTACGAATTTAGATTATTGGATGTTCGCCTTGAACTAATGGTTATTTATTGACACTAGTAAAAGTATTGGCATTCCATATTTTATTTATTACAATATTGATGGTTATTATAAATTTAACTAATTATTGTTTAACCATCCACCTTCTTTATCTTTATGGGTTATGATAATGTTATCACATTTATTAAAATAGAAAAAAAGTAATAATATTATTGATTATTGTTGAAAACTAGCATAGGTTGTTTATGTATAGAAATTTCATATCGTTTATTATGAAAATAAACATGTTTTTTTGATATAGTTTTCTTAGGGAAAGGTAAGAAAAATATTGTATGATGTTATACTAAATGAATTGGACTTAATCAGGTGATTAGTGGGGCTTAGAATTTTATATCCCCATTATGAATTGATGGGTATAATGAGACAAAAACAGTTGGGTTTTGGGTATACCTCTTATAATAAAAGAAGCTTTTATTGGAATAAGTATTTTGAAACATGTTTTTTATTTATGAAATCATGCATTCCATTAATATGGTATCAGTATTACTGATAACCATATTTTCATTCATTTCCATAGGTATAGAAAGATCTCAGATCAAGTTCATTATGAAATTATTCAAGTGGGTCTTTCTTTCCAAATTATGTTTACCATGATCGTATTATTTGGATCTTCTATCATAGTTTTCCCATACTAATTATTTTTTCTATAACGTACCGATTCTAGGGCCACCCAAAGGATCCCCATACTCGGTTGGTCACATTGCCTCAAGCGCATTTCCCTGAATGCGAGAGGCTACCGACTAGCAGCGAGGGCCTTAGGTGTGGTATTGGGAAAACTATGCACTCATTGGCAGAGTAACACGACAGAATCAAATGTATAACAGTAGCAGAAACAATAATTCCATCCAATAATTAAAAAGTGGAAGACTTGATGTAAATAAACTACAACAACATATATTTGTAAAGAATGATGCACGTCACAAGTCTCTAGGAAAGAATCCAAGAAATTCAAAATGCAGAAATATAGTACTAAACAAAAATAAAAAGGAAAAAACAAGTAATAAACTCCAACAGCATTGCAAGACTCGTCTTGGTCACATTCTCTCTAGATCCACAATAATCAAGTACCTGAAGTAGAAGGGTGATTATGCATATATATACCAGAAATAGTATAATCTGTTTGGGCCAAAAAGCATGACCGGAAAAGGGTGTGAGAAGAATCCTAGTAGGAAACCACCCAAATGTTTGTTCCTTACAATTAGTGAATATATATAGAAGTTAATGGAAAAATTAAATAATAATAAAGGAGGTACTCAAAAGTAAAAATCCTATAGTTTCAAATACATTCATTTACATTTATTAAATAAACAAGAAGGAAATCTCAAGAAACCCCCTGGAAATTTCTCATAGTCTAACCCCTCTGGTTTAGCTTACCAAAAACTCTCTAAGAAAGAACTCACCATCAATTCCCCCAATGGTCTCATAACTGTAAACTATAGAAACTATAGATAATCACTCAATGTACAATTCCCTTGATGATATTGGAACAAGGAACTATAAACACTTTGATGGAGCACTAATGTCAATTCCCCATATGGTCACACAATGTGAAAAGTATAACAGACACTCTGGGGAAGACCTTGGCATCCATTACCCATATGGTTTAACTACACTAGGTTTCTACAGACCTGTGTAAAGTAATCGTGCACCAACAATATCCAGATTCCAATATAAATATCAAATACTACTAGGCTAAAAGGATACAAAGCATAACACAAGCATGACATGTAATATCACTCCATCCTAACATAACTAGGTATAGAAAACAGAGTAGCCTAACAATAAATTCTAGACCCAACGGCAAATATCATATCAAACATTGGAAAGAACATCCTTATCAAGGTAAATAAGTATATTTACAATAAAAAACTCTTGCCCATGCAAAAAACGAATAACATGCATTAACAGGATTAAATTACCTAGACACGTAATACCGTAATCTATGGTATTGGGTACTTTTGGAACATATAATTAAAAGATAATCTATGGAAATGCACAAACCACCTACCTAGACATTGTACGATCGATATAGTTGAACCTCAACCTTCGAATTGACCTAGGATGTCATAGATATACAAAAACATCATGAATGAATAACCGAGTATATCTCACGAAAGAGGGAAAATTAAGATAAGAGGTTATAGAAGATGGAATAACTCATAGTGTTGATTCCAAAACAATTGATTGTGTTTGATTCGGATAACGGACTGCCAAATGGGGGCTCAGAGAAGAATCAATGATATTAGTTGCTCCTAGAAAAGTGGGGTTCGAAAGAAGATAGTTTTTTCGATGAGATGCGACCCTGGTCTGATATAACAATTAAAAAATAAAAATATAGGGCATGTTACTTGACGATACACACCGTGTATAGGCCTTTTACTAGTCCCTGCTTCAGGTGATCTCTAGGTCACCTGACATGGCCATATACTCAGTCATTACATGGCCTGTACATGGCTACCCACGGCAACCAGGTACACGACATGTACTCTTAAGTAAAGGGTGTATACTTTTTAAAATTCCAAAGACTCCTATTTTTGTACAAAACACCAGAAAAAAAGATCCATACCTAAAAAAACATATAGGTTCTTACAAACTTTCCCCCTTAAAGAAACGTTTCCCCAAATATACCTAATAATGAGACATAGAAGAAGAATCCTCGAACAGCTCCGGCTACTATGATTGCACATCAACATCCCTCTCCCAAGTCTCATCTTGTACTCTCCCATGATTTCATAGCACCCGTACCAGAGTAGCATACCATCCAAAGAGAACCTTCGCACTACGATCATCAATCTGGATAAGATTCTCCTTGAACTATGTGTCTACCTCCAACTGAAAATCCTCGGGGCCACCTAAAGGTGCCCCATACCCGTTTGGTCACATGGCGTCAAGTGCATTTCCTCGAATTCCAGAGGCTGCTGACTAGCAGTGAGAGACTTGGATGTGATAATGGGGAAACTATGCCCTCAATGGTAGAGTAACATAGTAGAAAAAAACATATAACAGTAGAAAAAACAATAATTCCATATAATAAGTATACAATGAAATACTATAAATAAGTAGACAACTACATCATATATATTTTTCAATAATGATTCTTGTCACAAGTATCTAGGAAAGAAGCCAAAAAATTCACAATGATGAAATATAGTTGTTTCTGACGCTTTTACGCCGGGGCGTGCGCGTCCGTCTATGAGGACACGCTGTTGTTGCCCCGCATTCCCGCTTTCCAAGAGTGGGCGGAATCTGTTCCTTATTCCGAGATGCCTGCTCCTTAATCGAAATCAGGATGATGGGATGTCGGTTCTTCCTTCTGTGGATTCCTCCTCAGAACTCGTCACCTAGTCCGGGTCTCCCTCATAGATTTAATACGTTGTTCATGAATCTCATTCCTGGTGCCATATCTTCATGGACACCAGTTAATTACACTATATCTGTCAAGACATTCCATGGGATCATGGCATGGTAGCGACCTTCGGTTGGAGTAGATGACAACATCAGGCATGTCAGGGCATCTCTGGGTGCATGGACATTGGGGAACCTGTATTCTTCCTCATGAGAGGGCATCTCAAGGGTGAATAACCTGAGGCATCCTGTGTCGAAGGTGGGGAATCTTATGCCATAGGCATGTATCTGAGGTTTTCCTCAGCTTCCCGTGTTTAACATAGGGTACACCGCATGTTTAACGTCTTGTGGAGATGGTTACGCCAAAGGAATGTCATCCGAGGTTTTCCTCAGGCAACTCGTGTTTATCTCAAGGTAGGCCGCGAACTTAACATCTTGCGGAGACAAAATGAGGGTGATCATAATGTCCCATAAAGACGAATCAGATTGGTATATCCCAAGGGGGGAATACCAAGAAGATGGATAGATTAGGACGCCCAATGGGGGAGGATCCGAGGTGGTGCGCTCCAAGGAGGGGGGATGTCACACCGTAATGGCTAATCTGAACACCACTGAGGGCGGATTAGGGGAAGTGCGCCCCTAGATGGGGGACACTATGGACTACCATTTGCTGGGATTGAACCTCTTGGAGGTTTCCAACGTACCCTGTGTGGAGGACATGGATCAAAAACCACGTAGTTCAAATGGGTGATGAATCGAGGTGTACACAGAGGACAATGACCCGAAGACAAACTGGGGCTTACGCGTGGATAGTGGCCCAGGTACTACTAGGAGAAACAAGGAGGGTGGATGGAATTATCCCACCGGGATGTGACAGCCCGGGTAAGAATCTGGATGGACGATGGATGGATGATCGAAGTGGATGGGGAATGAAATGGGACCATTGCAAGGGTGACAGTGAAGTTGGGCTTGAGCCTCGAAGAGACCTCCTACGTATCCCCGTGGCAGGGAATCAAAGTCCGTGTAGTTCGTGATGGTGCCGATGAACCGACATGAAGGTGGACCTTGGACCGATGGTGTTGGGATTGAACTTTATTAGGTTTCCTACGTACCTTGCCTTGACATGGATCAAAGTCCTCATAGTTCATAAAGGTGTGCCGGAGGACCGACGTGAAGGTTGACCATGGTCCGATGGGTGTTGTCAGCGAACCGATGTGAAAGATGACCTTGGTCCGATGGGTATCATCAGCGAACCGATGTGAAGGTGGACCTTGGTCCGATGGGTATCGTCAGAAAACCGACCTGAAGGTGGACCTTGGTCCGATGGGTATCGTCAGCGAACTGACGAGAAGGTGGACCATGGTCCGATGGGTATCTTCAGTGAACCAACGTGAAGGTGGACCTTTGTCCAATGAGTATCGTCAGCGAACCAACGTGAAGGTGGACCTTTTTCCGCTGGGTATCGTCAGCGAACCGACATGAAGGTGGACCTTAGTCCGATGGGTATCGTCAGCGAACTGATGAGAATGAGGTCGGAAAGACCGGGTGATGGTCTTCAACTTCATGGAGACTTCTTATGTACCATACCTTGACAAGGATCAAAGTCTTCATAGTTTAGGATGTTGTGTGTCGGTAAACCGACGCGAGTGAGAACCTTGTTCTGGATGGTACGGGGCTTACACACTAGGTTGCGTAGGTGCTGGTGACCTGACGTGAAGAAGGTTGGAGTGACTAACAGGCGTTGGCTTAAACCTTTGGGAGGCTTCCTATGTACCATGACTTGACATGGATCAAAGGCCTCATAGTTCAAAGGGGATTCGTCGGAAAACCGACTTGAAGGTGAACCCGGGGGTCCACTGGTGGTGGGATTGAACCTCATGAGGCTTCCTACGTGCCATGCCTTGCCATGGATCAAAGTCCTCATAGTTCGGGAATGGTGGTGGGTGTCGGCGAACCGACATGAAGAAGGGACCTTGGTCCGATGGGAGATGGGATTGAACCTCAGGGAGGCTTCCTACGTACCGTGCCTTGACATGGATCAAAGTCCTTGTAGTTTGGTTTGGTCACAACGGCTTGTCGTCGGACTGTAATTGCAGTTTAACGTCATGCTAGACGAGAAAATGGTGGGCTTGAACCTTTGGGAGGCTTCATACGTACCATGCCTTGACATGGATCAAAGGCCTCGTAGTTCAAAGGGATGTGCAGTTTAATGTCATGTCGGATGGGGGCATACAGTTTAACGTCATGCTAGACGGCACACAGTTTAACGTCATGCTAGACGGGGTGTTGTCATGGCCAATGCTTACTCTAAGGCCACGTGAGTCGTGCTCAGTGTGAGAAATAAGAGGCAGCAGAGACCTGACAATCATGTCGCGAAGGGTGTGTCCATGAGAAACAAAGAGGGGCTTACGCATTGGGCGTCCCATGGTACTGGGACTTACTCCAGGATGGAGGCCCGAGGAAAAGGATGACGATAGTATCGGGCTTCATCCTTGAAGAGGCTTCCAACGTATCCCCATGGCAGGGAATCAAAGTCCACGTAATTCTTCTGATGACATCTTTCCACCGATTGGGGGTTTCAACTGCTTACAGCTAGATTGGGTCGCAATGGATTACCGCTAGATGAGGATGTCAACGGCTTGGCGTTGAATGGGTCACAACAGCTTACCAGTGGATAGGATCACAATGGCTTACTACAGGATAAGAACGTCAATGGCTAACCGGTGTATAGGATAAAAATGGATTACCACTGAATGGAGTGACAATAGTGGATGGGGCTTATGCAAGGAAGCTTCCCGGATGTCGCTATGGAGCGGGAATGGTGGATGGGGATTACGCAAGGAGGCTTCCCTGGTGACGCTATGGAGATAGAATGGTGGATGGGGGCTTACGCAAGGAGGCTTCCCAGGTTCCTCTATGGAGCGGAACTGGTGAATGGGGCTTACGCATGGAGGCTTCCCGGGTGCCGCTATAGAGCGGCACTGGTGAATGGGCTTACACAAAGAGGCTTCCCAGGTGCCGCTATAGAGCGTCACTGGTGAATGGGTCTTACGCATGGATGATGCCCGGGTGCCGCTATGGAGCGGAACTGGTGAATGGGGCTTATGCAAGGATGTTGCCTAGGTGCCACTATGGAGCGGTGATGGTGAATGTGGCTTACGCAAGGAGCTATCGGGGTGCCGCTATGGAGTGGCGATGGTGGATTGGGCTTACGCAAGGAGCTACCCGAGTGCTGCTATGGAGCGACGATGGTGGATGGGGCTTACGCAAGGAGATGCTCGGGTGCCACTATGGAGTGACAATGGTTGATGGGGGCTTATGCAAGGAGGCTACCCGGGTGCCGCTATAGAGCAGCGATGGTGGATGGGGCTTACTCAAGGAGCTTCTCGGGTGCCGTTATGGAGCGGCGATGGTGAATGGGGCTTATGCAAGGAGCTGCCCGGGTGCCCCTATGGAGCGGCACTGGTGAATGGGGCTTATGCATGGATGCTGCCTGGGTGCCGCTATGATGTGACACTGGTGAATGGGGCTTACGCAAGGATGCTGCCTGGGTGCCGCTATGGAGTGGCGATGGTGAATGGGGCTTATGCAAGGAGCTTCTCGGGTGCCGCTATGGAGCGACGATGGTGGATGGGGCTTACATAAGGAGCTTCCCGAGTGCCGCTATGGAGCGACGATGGGGGATGCGGCTTACGCAAGGAGCTTCCTGGGTGCCGCTATGGAGCGGCAATAGTGGATGGGGATTATGCATGAAGCTACCCGTGTGCCGCTATTGTGCGGAAATGGTGTATGGGGCTTACGCAAGGAGATGCTCGGGTGCCGCTATGGAGTGGCGATGGTGGATGGGGATTACGCAAGGAGCTGCCTGGGTGCTGGTATGGAGCGTCGATGGTGGATGGTTCTTACACAAGGAGCTGCCCGGGTGCCACTATGGAGCGGCAATAGTGGATGGGGCTTATGAAAGGATGCTACCTAGGTGGACCTATGGAGCGACAATGGTGAATGGAGCTTACGAAAGGATTCTTCCCAGATGCTACTATGGAGCGGCAATGGTGGATGGGGATTACGCAGGGATGCTGCCCGGGTGCCGCTATGGAGCGGCACTGGTGAATGGGGCTTACGCTAGGAAGCTGTCCGGGTGCCGTTAAGGAGTGGCAATGGTGAATGGGGATTACGCTATGAAGCTTCCCGAGTGCTGCTACGGAGCGGCACTAGTGAATGGGTCTTACGCTAGGAGCTCCCTGGGTGCTGCTCTAGAGCAGCAATGGTGAATGGTACTGACACTATGTAGCTGTCTGAGTGCCGCTATGGAGCAGCACTGGTGAATGGGGCTTACGCTAGGAGCTTCTCGGGTGCTTCTCTGTAGCGGCAATGGTGAATGGGTCTTACGCTATGAAGCTCCCCGGGTGCCTCTATGTAGCGGCCCTGGTGAATGGGGCTTACGCAAGGAACTTCCCAGGTGCCGCTATGGATCGGCAGTGGTGAATGGGGCTTACGCAAGAAGCTGCCCGTAATGTCTTCCTCATGTCAGTCCATGAGGGCATCCCAACTCACTGGTGGTTTGAGGCCTTCACCTATGCTCTATTGCACAAGCGGGATATCGCCAAGGGGCGTTGGAATCATGCCACTGTAGTCATGGAGTTAGGAGTCTTATGCTTGGAGCATAAGGCATCTCTTGTTTAATGGAAGAGGCATCCTATGTTTGGCACATAGGGTGTACTACAGTTTATAGTCTTGTAGATAGGACTGTTAGCATCTCATGCTAGGGGCATAAGGCATCTCTTATTTGGAGCAAGAGGCATCCTATGTTTGGACCATAGGGATTACTACAGTTTAGAGTCATGTAGAAAGGACTGTTGGCATCTCAAGCTAGGAGCATAAGTCATCTCTCGTATAGGGAAAGAGGCATCCTATCATTTGTTATATAGGGAGTACTACAGTTTATAGTCATGCAGATACGACTATTGGAATCTCATGCTAGGAGCATAAGGCATCTCTTATTTGCAGAAAGAAGCATCCTATGTTAGGAACATATGGTGTACTACAGTTTAGATTCTTGTAGATAGGACTATTCGGCATAAGGCACCTGGTAATGGATGGTGTTGGGACTTACGCTAGGGCGGCCCTTTCTGGTTCCACCTGGCGTAGGAGCCAAGTGATAGGGTTTGGAGGAGTTGCCTGAGGAATGGTTCGACTCGAGGTACCTAGGGAATTGATGATGAGAATCTCAACTCAGTACATGGGAATGAAACTAAGAGGAAGATGATGACTCAAGGTGTTTCATGGTGTGCGTAGGAGTATCTCAAATCATGGTGTTCAAAAGGTGGGAGGTGGGTGCGCATAAGGGCTCAATGGAAAATCCAGACATCCATACATGAGAAGTTGGTTGTGCGAATCTCTATTTTTCATGGGGGTCTGTAACGGTAGCGAAGGGACCGGCCTGGAGGGCTGGGAACGAAGCCCTGCAATAAGCCCGAGCAGGGGCGCAGCCCCCACGGTATGGACCGGTGGGTGCGGAGGTCAGAACCTCACAAAAGGATAGGTCTTTGCAAAGTAGATTCACAGAGCAAAGGTTCTCAGGGAGCATGGGGTCTCGCACAGTAGGGCCATGCAGAACATAGACTCCCGAAGCAGCATCACGGAGCACGGACTCTCGGAGCATCACTGTGGAGAATGGACTTGCGGAGCATGGTCTCGCGGAGCAGCAACGCAAAGGAAGTTTCTCGTGGAGCATGGCCTCGCGGAGCCGCAAAGTGGAGCTCCACGGACCGGGATATCGACCACCAAAGGGGCGGAAAAATGGTCGTCCGGAGAAGGGGGTTGAGCTAGGTATTTATAGGAAAGGGGTGCCGTGAAGCAAAGCTCACGCGGCGCGAAGGTGGAATTCGTTTGCTTCGCGTTGGGTCGTGAACGTCAACTGGATTCTAGGAGTGGTACCGCCTCCTCTACTTCGCGGCGGGTTCGCGAACGTCAGGGAGTTTTCTAAGAGTTACCACCTCCTGTGCTTCACAGCGGGTCTTCGCAGCGCGTCTCGAATGTCATCTGGGTTCGCGGAGCATCCCGCCTCATTGCTTCGCCACGGCGCTCCGTGATCACGGAGGGGGCTTCGCGAATGGGCTTTGTGAACCAGTTTTTCAGCCCAACTGTAAATGTCCATAACACCTAATATGTAGCTCCGTTTGGGCCCTAAGACCTACCAAATCAAAGCTTGCGAAATGGACTACGATCATGGATCTTGTATGGAATCATTTGGAAAAAATTTGGTGATGCATTTTCCGGTGCCAACAATTGTACTATACCAAAGTACAAATGGAAAAAAAAGTATACAACTCCAATAGCATTTCAAGCCTCAACTTGGTCCCATGCTCTCCATCTCCACAAAAATCATGTACCTGAAGTAGAAGGGAACATTCTCGTATCTATACCTACAAAAATATAATCTATTTGGGCTGAAAATGATGACCCAATTATGTTGTCAGATGAATCTCAGTAAGAAACCATCCAAATATCTATGCCTAATTTCCAGTGAATATATATGGTAGGAAATGGCCAAAATGAAGTAATAATCAAGGAAGTACTCAAAGTAAATAATCCTATAGTTTCAACTACATTCATTTACATTTACTTAATAAACAACCAAAAAATATCAAGCACCATCTATAAGGTTCTCATTGTCTAATCCCTCTAGTTCATCTTAACAATGAATCTCCGAGGAATCACTCACCATCAATTCCCCATGTTGTCTCGTAATGGAAAAATAAAGACACTATGGGGAAGCACTCAACATCCAATTCCCCATGTGGTCTTGCAATGTGGAACTACAAACACTCTGAGGGAGCACTCACAGCCATCCCATCTATGTTATTGTAATGTGAAAAGTATAATGGACACTCTAGTGAATCCCTCAACATCTATTCCCCTATGGTTTAACTACACCAGGTTCCCACAGCCTTGTATAAAGCAATTTTCCACCAACGATATCCATAAAACAAAGTAATTATAAAATACTACTTTGCTAAATTTCTACAAAGCATAACATAATCATGACAGATAATATCACTCCATACTAACAACACTAGGCATAGAAAACAGAGTATCCTAAAATGAAATTCTAGACCCAAAGACCAATATCAGATCAAACATGGGGAAGCACATTCATAGCAAGGTAAATAACCCAATTTACAATCAAAAACCCATTCTCAATAAAACAAGGCATATAATTAATTAACATGAATAAATTCACTAAACACAAAATAACCTAAACTAGGGTATTAGGCACTTTTTGCACAGATAATTCAAATACATTATACATAAAGGAACAAACCACCTACCTCAACGTTGTATGATCAATATAGTTGAAGCTTAGCCTTCGAATTTCCCTAGGATGCAGTAGATCTCTAAAAACATTAAGAATTATCAATCGATGATATCTCACGAAAGAGGATAAACCTAGAGAATAGGGTCCAGAAGAAGGGAGAACTCATTGTGGCAATTCCAATGCAATTGACAGTGGTTGATTCGGAGAATGGAAGGACAAATGAGGGATTAGAGAATAATTGATGATATTCGTCGCCCCTGGACAAGATGAGTTCAAAAGAAGACAGTTATGTCAATGAGACACGACGTCGGTCTGATATAAAAAATATAAAAATAAAAATACATGGTGTCTTTTATGAGGATACATGGCATGTAAACGCCTTTATCGGGCCCTAATTTAGGCGTTCTCCAGGTCACCTCACATGGACATGTACTCTATTGTTACACGACCATTACAAGGCATCCCGTGACAACTGGGTTCACAACATATACTCCTATGTACACAACATATACTCATTTAAATTCTAGAAACTCCTCTTTTTCTCAAAAATTCTATAAATCAAGATCTATACCTGACAAAGAAGATCTGGGTTCTTACAAACTTTCCTCTTTAAAGAAATTCATACCCAAATTTCCCTATGAAGGATGCGCAAAAACAGAATCCATAAACAACTCTATCCACTATGATCCCACATCGGCCTACCTCTCCCAAGTTGTGTCCTATACTCATGTGTGCTTCTGTAGCACCTGTACTAGAAGAACATATCAGACATAGAGAACATTCTCAATGTGATTAACAATCTATAGAGGATTCTCCTTGATTAATGTGTCCACCTCCAACTCAACCTCCTCAGTGCCACCAAAAGGTTACTCGTACCAAGTTGGTCACATGGACTCAAGTGTATTTCCCCGAATGCTAGAGGTAGCTGACTAAAAGTGAGGTCCTTGGTTGTGATAGTGGGAAATTATTCCCTCATTGGTAGATTAACATAGTAGAAACAAACATATAATAGTAGAGGATACAATAATGTCTTACAATTAGTAAAAATTGGATGGTTGTAAGTAAATAAAAATTATTTCATATATATATGTCAATAATGATGCATGTCACAAGTGTATAGGAAAGCTCCCAAGAAAGTCACAATGCTGAAATACAGTACTAAACCAAATTACAAAAGAAAAACAAGTAAACAACTCCAATAGAATCATGATCCTCAACATGGTCCCATGTTCTCTATATCCACAACAATCAAGTACCTGAAGTAGAATGATGCTTTATCTTATATATACATGCAACAATATAATCTATTTTGGTCGAAAATTATAACCCAAAGAGGGTGTGAGACGAATCCTAGTGGGAAACCAACCCAAGATCTTTGCCAAACTATTAGTGAATATATATGACAAGAAATGAGAAAATTGATGTAATAATCCTAGAAATACTCAAAATTAAATAACCTTATAGTTTAAAATACATTCACTTACATTTATTCAATAAAAAACCAAAAAAATATCATGCAACCCTCCGCGAAGTTCTCACAATATGACCCCTATGGGAGCAATCATGTTCATCCACCCTATGGTCTCACAATGTGAAAAGTATAAAAGAAACTCTGGGGAATCCCTCAGTATTTGTTCCGTATATGGTCTAACTATACCATGTTACCACAACCCTGTGTAAATAAATCTTACAACAACAATATCCAGCAGCCAGATTAAATATCAACTACTACTTCGGTAAATGGATACAAATCACAACACAATCATGAAAGATAATATCACTACATCCTAATAGCACTAGGCATGGAAAACAGAGCAGCCTAAGAGGAAATTCTAGACCCAATAGCCAATATCAGTTCAAACATGGTAAATTACATCGATATCAAGGTAAAAATCCTATTTACATTCAAAAAACCATGCTCAAGAAAACAAGGAATAACAAGCATTAACAGTATTAAATTCCTCCAACATGCAATACCCTAAACTTGGGTACTGGGAACGTTTTCACATATAATTCAAATACAATCTATGGAAAGTCACAAAACACCTACCTTGACATCTTATGATCGATATATTTGAACCTCAGCCTTAGAATCAAACTAGTATTTCGTATATCTACAAAAACATCATAAATACTCAACCAAGAATATCTAAAAAAAGTAGGGAAATCAAGAGAAGAGGCTCTATAAGAAGGAATAACTCACTATGGTGATTCCAAGTCAATTGATGGTGTTTTATTTAGAAAACGGACAACCAATCGTTGTCTCTGAGAAGAATCAGTAATATCCCTCAATCCTAGACGAGAAGAGTTTATAAGAAGATAGTTCTGCCTATGAGATGCGACCCGATGTGATATAATAATTAAAAAAATAAAAATACATGGCCATGTAATTAACTGTTACATAACGAATATAGGACTACCTGTGGAAACCAGGTACATGATGTGTAGTCCTATGTACACAGCGTGTACTCCTTAAAATTTCATAAATTCATCTTTTTCTCAAAAACACCAAAAAATAAGATCCTTACCTGAAAAAGAAGATCTGGTTTCTTACATGTTCTCACCACTTTCTTATGATTCTATTATCTTGGTTATGAATAAATATGATACACATTACATGATTATAAGGGTTGTTCATGTGTATGAATTTAGGGGTGATGTTGAAGAAATATATGAAATTATGATGTTTCTTTTATATATTGTATAAAAAATTGTCTATTGGGTGAGAAATACATCGACATTATTAGTTTATTCTTTTTAATAATTATATGAATATTTAAGCCTTAAAATATAATTATTATTTAATAGATAAAAAATAGTTTTATTTTTTAATAATGGTTGTTATGTGAAAGATTTTATAGTCAGTATTTAAAAGACTGTAATATATGTGTTTATGGAACTGGAACTGGATATGTTGTCATATAGATTCATTAAAATGAAAGTAAATCATGTAAACCACTATTATAATAAGAGTATAATAATATATTATTGTTTCCAAAAATTAATATTATACAATTACCTCTAATGTGACCATGAACATAACAATCAACAAAAAATGATATTGTAACATAAAGACTTTAAAGTTCTTGTATCATTTCGAATCATAATTAATTGAAAATAAGAATAATATAGGGACCTCTAAATCCATTGAATTAAATGAATTAAAATTTCAAAATTCAGTCCTTGGGAAGAAATTATTGCATACAGTGAAATGATGATGCACAATATGAAACATTTTTTGAATAAAATGTTATTGAGACAAATAAAACCATTATAATGATCAAAAAATTGAATTGATTTTCAATCTAGTAATTGATTATGTGAATATATGTAGATCCATAAAATCTATAAATTTGGAATAAAAAATTTAGAGAAAAATTTACACATAATCATAGTATAAAAAATCCAACAAAGAAGTGTTATAAAAAATTGAATGAAATTTGAGTTAAGAATCCCCTTACCTTGGGTCTTAATATGATTTATATATCCTATAAATACAATACAATAACTTATATTAATTATTTAATTGGTTAATATATTCCAACAGGTTTATTCCCATTTCATTAAACCATTTATTTTACATATTCCAATGACATATTTAGTTACATAATCAGTTAAGTTCCCATCGGGTGTATTGAGGACGTGCAACTAAAAATTGAAACATGAAATTGGTAGGTTTATTATGGTCAAAGGGGTTATTATTCTAGAATCTCGAAAAAAAAAAATCATGAAATAATTGAGGATGTTTTTCTTATAATTCCTGGAGCTCTCTCTTCTTCTTTTACTTCATAGGGTTTCATCCCCCCAGCGTTGGAGCGCCCTTCTTCTTCTTCCTAGGGTTTCATCCCCCTAATGTGTATTTTCTTTAGGGTTTCATCCCAAGTTCACCCTTTCGGTTCCCCCTTTTGGTTTTCCTATTAGGGTTTCAGTCACACTTTATTCTTCCTTATTCCATTTTGTTTTTGGGTTGTGAATCTGGTTCTGTTGGGGCATTTTTATGGTGTTAAGGTCTTTGTTTTTTAGGTTATGGATCAACTTCGTGGTTTTATGTTGTGTTTGATGGTTCTTTCTCATTCATGCATTTTTATAGAGGCCTTTTATGCTCGTACTCATCACTGCCCTCTGGTCCACTACTCCCTTCCAGGTCGGTCCAGTTCAATGGTCACCAAGATTCTTTGGGTTGTGTTGTGTGATGTGGAGGTGGGTTTGAGGTGGTGTGTCATGCGGCGATGATGAGGATTCTATATTGTTGGGAAGTGTGATGACAGTACGGGTGGCTTCTGTAAAGGCTAGGACGACAACGATGGTGGTGTAGAGGCAATTGGATAGCTTTGAAGATGAAATTGTATCCTGGACATGTATTTTCTTTGATGCAAGTTCTTTTAGTGGCTCACTGGTTTTGTGGGAAGTGTGATTTTACCGATACTGAGGTAGGGGAGTTTGTTTCACAGTGGTGATGGAGGGTTTTTGTGGTTCTGTATCAAGTAGTCGCCGATGCATTTTGGATCATTGTAGCTGATGGCTATGAATGAGTCTAACTACTTTAGAAAGAAGCTCAAAATATGAGGTTTGATATGTTGTGTTTATTTTTATCGACATTCACGGGTGGTCATATGGATTTCGTGACTCAAGGGAGTGTTTATATAGTGATATGGGGGTTCTTTTTTAATTTGAATTTGGTTTTTGAATTTTCAATGTTGTAAGTCATGGGTTTTTATGTGGGGTATTTGGTATGTGGGGTCACCCCATGGATCTCAGTTTTTGGTTACTACTTTTCCAAAAAGTGGATTTTATAAATATAAAAAAATGGTTTATCATTTGTGTAATTAATATCATATATATATATTCTTGTGTGTCTGTTAGTTAAATATATCATAATTTTATTCCATGAAAGCCGATAATGAGAAATAAAATGGATTGGTTCATGAGGTGGTTTTTCACACATATACATCAATGATTGATTCATTTCCCATTTCATGGATAATAAGATAAATAAAGGTCATTCCCTAAACAAAATAATATATCAATATATGTATAACAATTATAATACTATATTAGAATGATTAGGATATAATTGATGGATGTAGAAGAAGAATTTAAATGAAAAAATCTCAGTTAAGATAATTACCTCCACTTTAAAGAACCTTCTTTATATTACAGCATAAGACGCCAAGGTTCATCTTTGGGTGAGACCAACATCTCTTGGAAGTTTATGGAAATATAGTGATGTGATTTGGGTAGATATTTCTTAAGAAATATATATCATCAAGTCTAAGTAAGAACGGAGTGGTGGCACCAAATTGATATATTTCAACACTGTGAGGAGTATGTGTCAAAAAACACTCATATAATAAAATTTTAACAATTTAATATGATTTTTTAACTATTATATATTAGTTTGACACCTTTTTATCCCTTTTTATGATTATAATGATATCAATGTTTTCTACCCTTAAAGGTTTAGGAAGGTTACTTTAAAAGGACAACTGACACATAACTGGAAGTTGTAGATATTATTGACCGTGTTTTATTAACATATCTAAATAAAAGTTTTTTATGAATTTTAAATCACTTAAGAAAGTATTTTTTTATATAAGATAACATTAATGTAATTTTTTGGTACTATTCACATAGTTGGATTTAAAAACATAAAAATGCTAATATAGTTCAAATATAAAATTTAAAACATCAATAATGAATTATAATTATATATAGAATTTTTAGAACACCATATATCACCAAAAAGCATTACTCTATATGATTTTAAAATCATTTACTTGATTTTTCAATGGCTTACCCAAGAAATGTGTTAAAGTTCTCAAAGAATCTTTTTATTTATTTCAGAAAGAAAAATTAAAAACATACTACCATCATAAAAAATATTCATATTTAGAATAACCATTTAAAACCTTTAATGGCATATTTTTATTCCTGTAAAATGACATAATAAAATCAATAAAGTGATATTTCCAAAATTATTCTTTACTTAATGTAATATAAATGTCCATATAAAAGAAAAATGAAACCAAAATTACATATTTTAATTATATAAATCCTGAACATATTACACCCATACAAAATATTAAAATATAGTGTTGGGGTGATTTTAAACCCTTTTAACATTAATTTAAACCCTAGTCAACTGAATTTATCATGTACAGTGTTGATATATATTAAAATTCAAACTATTTATTATGAACAAAAATATTGTTAAACTATTTTCCATATTTTTGAATGATGATTCCAAATTTGAAATATATTTTTTCAAATTCAATTCCAATAACAGGTATAAATTGCATTTAAAATAAACACATAAAACATGCATAAAAATGGATTTTCATATAAATTAATTGTTCAATATAAAAATGTTTTTAACTATAATTGTGATTCTAATGAAATTAATTAAGTTCTATTTAGGTAAATGTAACACATTAAATTTTAAAACTGTCTCAAAAAAATTTTCTTTTAAAATACATGAAAATAAAAAAGCATTTTTCCATAAAATTATTGTTTTTTAAAATTCACTAAAAAAATTAATATTTTGTAGAAAATATCATAATTTCATAAAAATATAATATTGATGTTATCATTATAACTATTATAAAATTTAATCAAATAAACCTTCTAAAATTGTAAAAAATTAACATATTCTTTTACAAAAAGAAATAAAACCCATTTTGAGGAAAACATTTTTTCAAAGCATAAAATGGATGTTATAAAAAAAGTTCTTGTTTATGTATAATAAACAATAAATTTTTAATGACTAATAAATTTATATTCAACTATTTCATAATTTAGTTACTCCTACTCATATCATATAAATCAATGACTAATGTATAATAGTTATATTTAGAAAATAATATTTTACAGTCTCTAAACTCAATGTTGTGTTTCATGTATTTAATTGAACATGTTTTTATTTTAGTATATCAATGTATTAAGAAAATGAAATATATTATTATATTAAAATAAGATAAAATCAAAATAAAATTACTTATTTTTAGGTCATTTTGATATGATGAAGACACAAGAGGTAGTGTGAATTATGATCCTTTAAAAACTTCAATAGTTTAGAAACATTCCTCTTGATATATAGAGATTATTTCCATCTCTATTTAAATAAGAATAAGAAACATGTATAAATAAATAAATGAACAGAATGGTGTATAGTGATTCAAGGTACAAAGAATTCATAATACACTTCACCAATACTCTTTTCATGTGCTTTGTGATTTTCAGTAATATGTTTTTTATTGGAATCGTGTACAACAGAGTACAGGTAGTTGATAACTTAGTATTAGGTATTTTACAAGGATTTATATTCCTTTTACAGGGAATCGAAAACCCACATCTCTGTCTAAGAAGTTGATGCTCCACCATCTCTAAGTCCAAGTAGCTGATACTCAAATAAATAAATATAGATTGATTTTATTGGAAACAACATGTTGCACTCAAAGATGCAATAGAGACTAATAGAAGTATTTGATCTCTAATAAAGGTCATCAATAGAAATAAAATCTTTAATATTGCAAAATCTTACTTTAAACAGTGATAGAGAAAACACCAGACATATGAATAAGCATATTTATCCCCAAAGTGTTACTCTGAAAAATTATTTTTCTAACATACAAAATAATATTTAACAATATGATATATCTGCAACAACAACAACCAAAATAGAATTGATTAACTATATCAAAACATGTAAGTCTCCCCAATGTATCTCCGAAGTTACTTACATGATATTATATTCAATCACATAGATCATTCTTTTTCTATGCATATATATCATAACATGATGAATATATCAGTATTTATCCTGATATTAAAACAGCTCAAGGTCAAACAGTTCCTGAAACACCACATAATAAATTGAAAATATCTGAATTCAGGTCACTCGAAAACAATTGTAAATTCCATTAACATATGAATGCTTTAATCTATTAAGTATGAGCCTTTTAATTAGTCATAAAACCAAATTTAATTATTAATTAACATTAGGTGAGACCATTTGTAGAAAATAAAGTAAATATAATAAATTAAAAACTCTGATATTGACCAAGTCAAACATAGGGATACTTCACCTAGAGACAAATTCCAAAACTATGGATGACAACATACATTCGATAGAAATAGTAGGGTTTAAAAACAATAATTTTTTTTCTTTAAATATAGGGTTTCATCCAAACATATGCTTAATTATTAGTACTTTTCCAATTTTGTGGTGTTTCTAATCCATACATATTATTCCAAACATAGGGTTCCCAAACTAAATGTTAATCTAGAAAACATTAGGTATGAATAGTGTTTACAAATTTCTTTCACGTGCATCCAGAATAATAAATCAAATATATTCCTATAGATTAATTACCTGTGTACACTTCAAAAATATAAATAAATATTCCAATTAAAATTATCTTCATGAAATTCACTTAAAATAAAATTTATTATTGATATAAATCTGAGTGTTTATGAGCATAAAAAAAAATATATTAATAAAATTGTTGAGTCAACAAATTCTCACATGTATCACCCTTTTTGATGAACACAAAACATGTAAACAATATTTACATTTTTTTAAACAAATTTCAATATTCCCATAAATTTCTAAAAATATAAATTTCACATAAATCTATCCCCCTTTTTGTGATGTAAAAAAGTTGAGATGAAAATGTAGCAATGAAAAATCCCCTTGAATTAATGTTTAAAAAAATCAAGGATCCATAGAAAAATATAAAATATTATTTAATGAATATTAAGAGTCTTTAATGAATATATTAAACAATTTAATCCATTCCATAATAATAAAATATTTAAAAAAAATGTTAAATATTTAAAATAACTCCCCTAATACATAACATGATTGTTAGAGATATTCAAGGAATTAAATAAAATATTTTCCATGAAGTTTGAGAAAAATAAATGATTATAAAGGAATTTAAAATAACTTTTATACTTTTAATAATTGATAAAATAATTTTAATAATTTAATTGAATAATTTATGACCTAAAATAATATACTAATTTTCCAAAAGTAATTATTTCAAATAGACAAAATTTAATGAGTTTCTTACTCATAAGATAATAACTTATATAAAATCATAAAAGTATAAAAACATTTAAAACAAAATAAAAAATAATTTATAAAATATATTTTTACTTAATAAGTTATTTAATAAAAATATATTTATGTGGTTGAATTTAAATAAACTACGGTCCTTAAAAGAAAAAAAATAGTTTGTGGTAGGAAGTGTTCGGTGGATCACCTGATCATGCCAAACTTCAAATTTTTTTTAGAAAAAACATCTAATAGTCTTGAAATTTGTTCTATTTAATCTTGAAAATTTACTAATCATTGATTCAATAAAAATGATGAAAATTGTTTAACCAAAAACTATTTTAACTCATCAGAATCTAACTTAGAAACAACATCTCTTCTGAATAACTCCATTTAACTTATCATCTCCAATTGATATGCTTCAAATTTCTATTTTGAAATATAAATTTCATTCAAATTTTGATACTACTTTTAATATGTGTAAATAATTATATTTGGAATTGGTAATTTTTGAAGTTATTCATAGAAATTCATATATGAATTTAGTTTAGTATAAAACATAACTATTTATTCATTTAAAGTATTAAAATTAATCAGAATCTCCATCTAAGACATTCCACCTTTAATTATTTGAGAGGATGAAACTTCTAGACCTTCATAACCAAGAACTTCAATATATTCTTAAGAATATTTTTCAAATAAACCCTTAACATAAGAAATCGACTATTCTCCAATCGGATCAGAAGAAGGATTACATTGTGCTTTCATTTGAGAAATAATTTTTTCTACAATTGATGTTTTAGACCACTTTTTTTCTCAGACTTGTTTTAGAAGTCTTTGAAAAACATATTTTGGAGAATAAGGATAAACAATTTAAGAGTTTTTAAGAAGAAGACTCTATAATTATAAAGAGTAATATGATACTTCTTATTCTAAAAATATTAAGATGGTACATCATATTCTCAACACCAAAATGAAGGCTAATAATTTTAGAGTTTAATTTTTTTAAAAAAAATATACATCTAAGAAAGTTTTTATGAAAAAAATTGTACATAAATGAATTACATTTCTAGGAATACAAAATTTAAGAACAAAAATAGTTCAAAAAAGATTAAACAAAGGGTATAGTTTTTCATAAAATTGTTTTTATAATTTAGTAACTATTATATTTTATGAAGTCCTATTTTTGAAGAGAACCATATTAAAATAATTTTTAGTGAAATTTTAATATTTTAGAAATTTAGTTATATTATTTGATATAAAATTATATAGGCTATGTTTTAATAGCTTTATTCAATGTGTGAGGAAGGACTTATCACTTAAGCATAAAAATATATCTCCCCAATATAAAATAGTTAATTCAATAAAAACATATATATAAACATAGTAATGAAATAATTCATTTATTTTTTGTTCCAACTCTATAGTATTTTTTATAATGAGGTACTTCATATAGGATCACTCATCTTATAAAATAAACTTTTCAATACTCCTCAGATGACTACAAAACAATTTAATGATATAGATCAGTAATTTATTCAAGAAAATCAACCAACCCAAGTGCCTTTTAGTACCCATATACATTTAGGTCTGGTAGTGTCAGAAATTAAATTTCAGGTAACCAAATATGTTTACTTTGTGTAGATATTCTACTAATAATGTCAGAATTTATGTTTAAACAATAGACATGTTTGGCACCAAAAGACGAGGTTTTCTAAAGAAACATTCATTTGTATAATATCCATTAATGTAATGACCCATATTTTTATGACCATATAGATCATTTTTTCAATATGTTTATTTTTTTAATCTTTATAAAAGTACAATAAAAACTAAGGAATGTCTCGGGAGAGTTTGGGGCTTGTTCGGAACCTCAAGTTCCAAGAAATTGGAAAAGTTTCTGTTACACGGTTACCATATAATTATTACTATTCGTGCAAGGAACTTTTTGAGTAGCAGGGGCTATATGGCTTGTTTGTAATTGTGCGAATTGAGGTGAAAACCCAAGTTATTTTTCAAAAATTAAAGCAAATGATCTTTTTCATGGTTTGTGTACTATTAGGGAAACTGTGTACCTTAACCGTGTGGGGTCTCTCCTTAGGCAGTGGGATGAGCACAATTTGTGCATGGATTGGAATAACTGTGAACCCCCAATGTTGAGGTTGAATTTACCATTTTAACCTTAATGATATTTAAACCTATTTGTTCTTTTATCCTCTTCATTTTGAGTGGATGAGTATCCCTTGTCCTCTCATTAGTTATTCCTCCTCCCAATATTGGTTCTTTGATAACTCCTAGATCTAGATATTGAATCATGAAACATCATAAGTGTTAGGTAGGTATCTGTAATATCTCTATTTATCTTTCTACCAATATCAATTTATATTCGAAACTATTTTTATTTTTGAGACTAATCTCATTCACCCTTTTTTCAAGGCATTAGACCCTTTGCTAAATTTCATACAATATACTTCATATTTGAGTCCTCCATCAGACGAAGATCCATCAACCACCTTAAGGTCAGTGGTCTCAATGTTTTCCCTAAATTTTATGGTCTTCCCATAGTCATGTTGTTGGGACATATATTTCCATTTGTTGCGAGTTTCCTTAAAATGAGTTCCTTGATTCTAAATTAATATTATCACATTTTTATATTCCCTTTTAGCCTTTTATAGTAATTAAAGGATGTCGACATTGGTTATAGACACCCCTTGGGTGTGATGACTTAAAATTACCTTTTTATTTAATTGAAAAAATTTATATAATACCTTCTAATAATTTTTCTTGGATGGTAAATGGAATTTTCATCATTATATAAATTTTTATCAAACCAAAGCACCTTCTATGTTCCCATCTAAACTTATAGATAGAGTATCCCCTGTTTGGTAAATTCCCAATCTATAATAGCACCTCCAAAGTTAATTGTTGAAATTTATAATTGATTATACACTCCTCGATTAAATGAATAGACAGTATATGTTAAATAGATTATCTTCATATTGGTTTCCATACTTAAACAAATCAAATGGATTAAGTGAAAGGGATAATAATGGGTGGAAATGCCACACCACATAATGAATTTTTATGTGTAAGGATTAATTGAATTGGGAAACCATTCTTATATATATGGTTTGATGGTTTCACTCTCCCTTACATCGGGTGTTAGGCATGTCATCTCAAACCATTGAAACAATTTGGATACTGGGCATGATGACACACATCCCTTACATTGGGTGTTGTCATGACTATCTTGGGTGGTAAGCATGAGGTCTCAAATTCATCAATAGATATCAGTTTACTGCCCTCTATATGATCTTATAGGCTCATTTAGATTTGTGATGGATGACAGAGTTACACCCTGGTCCAACATGCACTTAGTATTTAGGTATATTGATTCTTATATTCTCATGAACCCGGTTCATATAGGTGGATACAGTATATAAACATACTATGTATATATTTTTACTATATATATATGGTTACCGTTTAGATTATCATTCCATCATGAGTTGAGGAAGATTGGGATTCTAGGTTTGCTATAGAAAACATGAGCAAGTTATTATTTGTATATATCAATAATTTATTATTATTAATTTTTACCTACATGTTCCCTATATATGTCCAATACTTACATTAATTATATACACCATTGGTGGTGGATTTCTAGGATTTTATCGCACACCCTACTCAGGCTATCCTTGGTACCTGAGTAGATTGTATTTTATAAATTATGGATAATGGAATGAACTCTAATACATATTCTATATATTTTTAATTCTAATTGAAAACTATGATTACAGGATCGAGCATGTGTTCTATAAGAACCTGGACCTTTTTTCTGGTATCTTTTCCTTTTCCGGTCATTTTTTAGAAAAAGAGGAATTTCTGGAATTTTCCGACATACAGGTCGTTTACTTTATAAGTGCATGTCATGTACTAGGTTACCATAGGTAGCAGTGTGCTGGCCGTGTAGTGGCCACACACTAGGACGTATGGGGGTGACATGGTGGCTGCCTAAAGAAGATTATGAAAACAGAAAGTAAATGTCATGTACTTTTAAAGTACATGCCAAGTATTTTATTTTTTTCATTAAATGCACTGGGGTCGTGTCTAAGGCCAGAAACACCTTCTTCAAGGTTTCATTCAGTTGAGAGCTCCCTAATGACCATGACCTTCCTCTGAGCCTCCGAACGAGCATCGGAACTCCAATTCGAACTCCGTCGATTGCATTGGGATCACCTCAGAAAGCTCTCTCTTTTTCTTGTGCTTCGATTCATGTTTCCTCCTCTTTCTCAATTTATCATCTGTTGAACATTTTAGATGTTTGTGTAGATCATTGTAATTCTAGGGTGATTCAAGGTTTGAGGTTCACAAATATCATTCCTACAACACTGAGGTAGGTGTTTTGTGCCTTTCCATTGATTGTATTTGAGTATTATGTGCAATTTTTCCCAATACTCTTGAATGGGGTATTGTGTGTTTACCGTTTTACCCATGTTGATTTCCTACCCTACATGTACACTTGTGTATAGGTTAACTGGATAAGAATAGAGTTTTTTGCTATGCTTTGGATTTGTTTGCCCATGCATGCTCTGTTTACAACCGTTTAGTCCTGTTTAACTAGTTAGGCTTCCTTGATGTCCCTCCCATGCATAGCCCCGGTAGGATGGATTGATTATTTTATCTCACATTCTTTATATGATATAGACTGATAAAATAAGTAGATCTATAGGTTTACATTGGTTTTATTTATTTGATATGCTCATTTTATTTACACATGGCTGTGAGAACCTGGTGTAGTATGCTATAAGGGAAATTTACTGAGTGACCTTCCTCAGAGATTCATTGAACACTTTAGGCTATAAAGGGAATTTACTGAGTGAGCTTCCAAAGAGAGTCTTGAACCACTTTGGGCTATAAGGGGAATCGACTGAGGGAGCTTCCACAGAGAGTCTAAAACCACTTTGGGCTCTAATGAAATTTGAATCAGTGAGCTTACTTAGATAGTCTATTACCACTGGGGGCTATAAGGGGAATTGACTGTGTGATCTTTCTCAGAGAGTCCTTGACTACTTTAGACTATAAGGGGAATTGACCATTTGAGCATGCTTAGAGAGTCTATAAATTACTTTTGACTATAAGGGGACTCAATTGTGAGTGCTTCCTCAAAGAGTCTTTATATATTATTATGACTAAATGAGAGGGGATAGGCTACATGTACTTTCTAGAGGGTTACCTTTCTTGATTAGAAACTTTTTTGAAATGTGGAACTATTAATTTCTGAGTACTTTCTTGTTCACTACATATTTGATTATTACTTTTCATATATATTCACTGACGATTAGGCACAGATCTTTGGGTGGTTGCCTACTGGGATCTAGTCTCACACCCTATTTGGGACATGATTTTGGGCCCAAATAGACAATATTTTTGCAAGTATAGATAAGGTAAAGAGACCTTCTACTTTAGGTTCTTGATTGACAATGGAGCTAGAGAGCATGGGACCAAGATATGGCTCGTTATGCTGAGGGTTTGTTTACATGATTTCACTTTAATTTGGTTTAGTATTTTTTTATTCTAGCATTGTGATTTGTTTGGATGCTTTCCTAAAAAAATGTATCATGCATCATTCACATATATATGTGTGTTCTCTAGTTTATTATTTTCCAGTCTTCCACTGTTTACTTCTATATGGATTATTAATACTTCTTCTATTGCTATTGTTTTTTCTTCCATTATGTTACTCTGCCAATGAGGGCATAGATTCCCCACTATCAAACCCAAGGCCCTCGCTACTAGTCAGTAAGATCTGGAATTCAGGGAAACGGGATGTTACAAAGTGGTATCAAAGGAATTATTTTCTCTTGATATATTTTTTGGATCATTTATCTGGGGATAAGACACAATAGGTACATAGAAATAAACTGTGCAAGGAAGTTGCTAACTTGTGTATAGGGAAAAGCCAATATACCTCATTTAATGAAATTTTTCTAGTTTTTCAACTTTACAGTTGATTTTATTTTCACCATTGGGTGAATCACATGTTATGTAATATTATTGTTGATGTTATTGAGGTTCTATTTCTATTGCAACCTGATGATATGAGGGTATGCTATCTCATGCATCATATAGGCACTTGATTGAAATCAAATGTCATGCATTCTTGCCAAACCATTTAGGGTGCATTTTCAATTTCATGTTGTTGTGATATATGTTGTGTATAATATGTATGTTGTTGTGATAGATGCCTTGATAAAATATCTTCTATTTAATAGGGTATTGTTTGTGTGAGGTTTTGTTTGAATAAACACCTAACTTTGGTTTCTGAGGTGATATGGGCCCTCATGGACTGGATATTGGTGGATCATTGACTTTTGTTCCGTGCTATAACTTGTATAAGATGCCAAGATTTAATTCTAGGGGAGTATGGGCCCCCACGGATCAGAATTTGGCACTTTCAATGTTTGTTTTATTGTTTTTATAAGTTCTGAAGTAGTTTCTGAGGAATACAGTCCAGAAAAACCTAGAATACACGAAGTGTAATGTTAAGTACATGACATGTGTTATTCTGTTCGGGAATAAATTGTTTTTATTAAGTACACATCTTGTACCATATCTACATGTCTTGTAGTCTCTAACTATGTCATAGGTTGTTTTGGAAGAGTCACGGGATAGGGAATTTCTTGGGGGAACATTCCTTGTACCAATTGTACATGTCATGTGGTGTAGACCCTGTATTAGCCCATGTGACTAACAATAAAGACGGATAAACTGTAAGCTATACGAGCTGCGTTAGGATCGAACACGCCGTGTCATCTAACCTAGGTACCCGGCCGCGTCACTAACAACACGAGATGATGTTGTCCTTTCATGTACATGTCGTGTCTATCTTGAACATTCTGTGTAGTATTTTAATAGGGGAGAAATGTGGCTTAACCATGTAGAAGGACTCGGGAAGGGGAAGAGGATTCAAGTACATTTCATGTGTTTGTGGTGCTACACGACCAGTTCAGGTATGAGTACACACCCATGTGAATGGCTGAAGGGAACACGTTGTGTAAGAATTGTACATGTCGTGTAGTGATGTTTTGTAAAACATGAATGATTTATTTCTCTTATTCCCATACTATGCTTCTAGTTTTCAGTCCTTGATAATCTTAATCTAAGGTGAGCACTTGACCTTGCAGAGTCATTCCACCAGGACAACCTCTATTTGTACTCTAGTTTCCAGGCGGTGATCATACACCAGACATGGAAGATCAGGGACTTCCAGTAGATCCTACAGTTGTGCCAGCCTTGGCACCAATCATTGTTTGTGACACAGGTGTTGATGCACAGTTCAGATAGGGTTTCATGAGGATGATGTAGACCTTTCTGGGAATTCCATCTCCTGCCCTGTTGATGGCAGAATTGACATGGGTCTTTCGGTAGCAGTGTCCTCCCACTTTCTCATGGGATAGAGGACCCCAGGCTGTAGAGTCCTGACTAGAATCCATATTGACGATCTTTGATCATCTGGAGATACCTCCAGAGAACAGGGTGAATCTCACAACGTACATTCTTTGAGACTCCTCCAAGAGGTAGTGGGATGTGGTTTCACAGGAATGACGCCTGCATAATATTGGTTGGGATGAGTTTCAGTGAATCTTCTACAACTACTTCTATCTGGAGATCTTGAGGGTCAATCGAGCTTGAGAGTTCTTGAGTCTGAAGCAGGGTACTCTTTCTATTATGTATTATTCCTCTCCCTACATCGATCTTTAGTTCTCTACACCCTTTATAGGTGGAGATGAGTAATTCCTTGCATGGATGTTTGAGGACGGTCTCAGGCAGGATGTCTGATCACATGTGAACATATTTTGGTTGACTTCGATATCCTCTATCTTCAAACAGGAGTTTATTACGAGCATATCTTTTGGGATTATGGAGCTCTGATCAAGGGTGATTCAGTATCCAGAGTTAGTATTCCTCCTCCTGGTAGTAGGTAGCGCTGCCGGGAGACTGTACGTAGAGATTAGAGTAGGTGGGATGCATCTTCTAGTAGCCAGGTGGTGTGCTACCAATGTGAAAAGAGCAGGCATACGGGGCCACATTTCCTTAAATATGTGGTAGAGTGACAATTTTTTAGCAATATGGGTCACCTTCAGGGTTTCTGTCAGACCTTCTCACCAGTAGCTGGTAACATGGGTTCTTCGATGACTCCTCGTTCAGGAATAGTGCCACCAGTTTCTCACCAGTCTGGGATCTAGAGTTCTTCCGATCGTTTATGCCAAGGTGGAGGTCGTGTAAGTGATATTCAGTCAATGTCCATTCAGCGACAATTTGATGGATCAGCTTAGAGTGGTCAGGCAGGGTCACAGGGTCATGATGCAGGCCAATCTTTTGCAGTGGAGAAGAACCAGCTAGAGCAGGATCCCAGACCCTCTACAGTTCGAGGTATGATCTTAGTGGCCTCTATTTTTAATTCTTATCTTTTATATACAGGGGCTTACCATAGATTTAAATATATTTCTATAATAGAGAGAATTGGTCTCTGCATCTCATCTTCTACTGATATCTTGACTCTAAACACTCCATTGGGGATGAGAACTGCTAGTGTACGTCAGTGTAGGGAGTTCCCTCTAGAGGTTGTAGGGTGTCACTTTTTATGGTACCTCTATGTCCTAGAGTTGACAGGTTATGATTTCATTATTGGAATGGACTTTTTGGTTCCTTTCCATGAAGTTGATTACTATTATCATGCCAGGGTGAGTTTCACATCACTAGAGGGAAGAAAGTTTCTTCATAGGGGTGAGTGGGATGTCCAGGAGAGCAGAGCAGGACCCGGGAATCATTGGTTGGGAGGTATTAAAGCCTAAATTTCTAGTATATACATGGATTACCAAGGGAATTCATATATACAATTTCTTATACTGGTGCATAGTTTTAGGGATGTCTTCCTAGAGGACTTTTCAGGAATTCCTTCAAAGTGAGAGGTAGAATTTTCTATTGAGCTTGTTCTAGGAGTGGCACCGGTATCCATTCCTGTAACACCCCGACCCCAGCTACCCAGAGTCGGTGCATTACTTCGTAACATTGGCATGATCACAAAAGATCAAGTCTCGAAAGACCGATTAGTTTAGTAGCCTTGGAAACACTAGATACATTCATAAGTCTTTCACTACATCAAAATTAAACAAACTACAATAACATGGTCTTCATAGTCCACACTCATATCTTCACTGACTATCCTTGCAAGTCAGTCATAATACACTTCTTCACATCCTGGAAAATATTTAAACATTGAAAGGGGTGAGCTCAGATGCTCAGTAAGGATAACAATATTGCGGAAGCTTTTATAAGAAAACATAAGCATTTAAGGCAATGTATAACTAAAACAAAAGCCTTATTGAACTTGAACTTCAGAATAATATGGCAAAAGTAAAATAAAATAATGCCATTACATACTCACATGGATATTCTACTAGACGAATAATCACATGAAATATCAATAACCACTTTCATAATGAGGGAATGTATAATGCCAGACATTCTGAAACATTTTGTCAAGGCCTCGGCCAAGACGTCTAAAATGATTAAGGCCTCGGCCAAAACCACAAATAAGATTGGGAAAGGGCCCCGGCCAATTCCACGTCTAGTTGTCTCATGAGACCTACCGATGCATCGAGGAGCTATAGCGGGCTCCACCCGTCACATATTAAGTCCAATACATTCCTCATATGAATAGGTTTAAACATAACATAAATATTCGTATTAAAACTAGCATACGAAATGTCAACAATTTCTCCATAAGCTATCGATGGTATAAAAATAACACATCCACAGTCAAATATTTCACAAAATGTTCAATGGAAGTTTTGTATCATAAATCAATTTCAATTAAACTTAAAACCCATCAAAGGATGTTGACATGGATGAAATCAAAGCTATTTGAGAGTAATATCTCTCCTTTTTGAAATCATTTAAAAGTACCATAATTATAAAATAATGCATTTACTTTGAAGATATTCTTATAAGCTTGTTAGGGAAGCTTCGACGAAGTTATAATGGCGGAAAATAGCCGCACCCGCCGTATAAGTTAAAAAAACATTCTTACCTTAAATTTGTCAAAGAGGTCAAAAAGTACATTGTTTGGAAAACGACGGTAAGATTCCTTTAAAAAATGTATAAGGGTGTAAATGACTTTAACACATTTTCCATTTAATAGTAAAAATGTTTTGAAAGATATTTTTAAGAAACATGGTTGTGGATGATAACGAGGTCCCAGTAGATAATTATGTATAAACAACCTTGGATAATGAAGAGGTTGTGAAGTAAACCCTTACCTTGTACTTTTCCTTGGTTGGGGTAGGTTAACCTCCTGTATAATGGTGAAATAATTGTTATTAAATTATACAAGAATCATATACATTCATATGATATCATATATGATCTTTTAACATTGCTTTGTTAACAATATCTTAGATTTATCGTTGTTTCGGGTGTTAACTTACTCATTTTCTTTTATATGTTTTGTCATGTAAGTCTTGTTTTTCATGGATAGGTTGTATATTATTCATATCCAGAATGATATCAGGTCCTTAAACATTATTTTTAAATGATCAAATGATAATTATACTTGAATGGATACGACGGAGAATGAATCTCATCGCGTTCGTGGAGACGGTAGTCCGTACGTACGCACGAGCGACAATATCATTATTTTGATATTAAAATAATATATAATTGGATAGTGTATCATATATACAGAATCATTATCATGTTATATTTATTATTTACATGAATTACATATCATTATTATACCCATCTAAATAATAATATAATGAATAACAATTACACCACGACGTGGAGACGGTAAGCCGTACGTACGCACGTATGGTGACATGTCATTCAAATGATGGGTAGAATACTGAATATGGTTGTTCCATATTTATAATAACATCACAGTATATATAAGATACTGGAGTTATAATTTTAGAATTGAAATAATAAACAAAGAGGGAGTGGAAGAAGAAAGAAACTTGAAAGAGGGTGATGAAAATGTTACCTCTTCTTCGGGTTCTTCCTTTTGATTTGATCAAAAGGACTCCTTAGGTTGTCTTTCTGACTAAAGTAAAGCTTCTAGGATGAAGGGAGAGAAGTTGGGAGAGTATTTGGGAAGGGGTTGGCCGAACCAAAAGGCTTGGAAGTGTTAATAAGGTGGTAGAGGTGGGGGGCCTTTTATAAGAGGAGAGGAGGGGCACTTTTGGAAAGATTGAAATGTTACATTATTTCAGAATTCTTTTCGGATTCTAAAGGTCCCACACTTATATAATTCTAGGCTAAGGTGATAAGGTTTATAAATCTCCTCATCCAATAGTCTTTGGACAAGTGTAAGCCTTGGATTTTGCATTATCTTCTCATTTTATTTAAATCGTTAAATAATGAGGTCATCACTGCATCATAATGATGTCATAAATAATTTAATTTATTTAATGTCTAAAAATTATAAAAAAATACTATGATGTATGAAATCTTTTTATCTTTCTAGTGAATATTTATAGTCAAAATTTGGACTTGTGTAACCCCACTTAAAAACTGTTTTAGTAAAATAACTCATGTTTGTGTCAATTTAATTTTAACATTAAATAAATATATATTAATGTCATTTTCCAACTAATGTGGCTCCATGGGGTCCCCAAGTTGACCCATGGGTTGTCTTGGTCGGCCATGACTCATCCAATAGGAGTAGGACAAGTGTCATGCTCATCTCATATTATTAAAACATCATTTGTACCTTAAACTACATTAATTACCTCTAATCGCGATTAAGAACTTAAAAGTTACTATTCACCAAAAAATTATTTTAATCTCATTGAACCACATTTTACTTCTTAATGACAACCATGTATGTCGGATTTTTGAAAATCAAATCATAGAAGTGGTAATATTTCATTTTAACGAAAAATCAGTTTTTAACAACCACTTAGTGGTTTCACTATTCATCAAAAATTGATGTTTTTCAGAATAAGGCCAAAATTTCACCCTAAGCTATAATTGATATTCCGAATTCAAAAATGATGTATATTTTAAAAAATTCCAAACATATAAGTTGTATTAATTAATTTTATAATTAATTCCCGCTGTTACAACAAATAGCGTGTTTTTAAGAAACAATTTATATCAAAAGTTTGGCAATTGTTTATGTCCAATTTCAATGTTAAATTAATTCTAATGACCACCATTGGATAAAATTCTAAAAATATATTCTAATTATACTTTAAAACCACTAAATATTATAATTTATCACTATAAATTATTTTGATTAAAAAAGTTGTTTTAAGTATTTTTCACTATTCATAAAAATTTAGAAGTTCTCAGAAAAATACCAAAAATTCAACATAGGCTAATTTCAATATTCCGAATCCAAAAATGAAGTCCATTTTGATTTATAAAATTTCAAAAGGTAGGTACTACTATTCACAATGGCTAGTTTAATTAGTTGTGGTGTGTGTTAGAGCTCGAGGTTGCGTACAACACACGCTATTGCATTATTCGAAGGGAAACGTACAGTGGAAGCTTGGGCTGTTACAATTCCTCCTTATAGGACGGCTACACTAGAGTTGTAGGAGCTCAAGAAGGAGTTGGAGGATTTGTAGGAAAGGGGTTTCATCTGAACTAGTAATTCTCCATGGGGTTCGACTATCATGTTTTCGATGAAGGATGATGGTTCCCTCATGCTTGGTGTGGATTATCCAAAGTTGAACCATTTGACAGTCAAGAACTGATATCCCTTGCCTAGGATTGATGATCTCTTAGATAAGCTTCGAGGAGCCCAGGTATTCTCAATGATTAACCTAAGATCCAGTTACCATTAGTTGTGCATTAGACCGTCTGATATACCTCTCACAGTCTTCCGGAGAAGGTATGGTATATAAGAGTATATGGTTATGTTGTTTGGTCTTACGAACGCACCAGTAGTTTTCATGGCACTGATGAACCGAGTGCTCCACCCATACTTGGATTATTTCATGGTGGTCTTCATGGAAGATATTTGGGTGTACTCTTACCCTAGAAACGGCCATGCTACCCATATTGAGATCATTTTGAGTACACTGAGGGAGCATCTGTGTTTGTTATGATCTCAAAATGCTACTTCTGGATTGATCAAATTCGCTTCTTAGGCCATGTTATCTCAGAGACAGAAGTATCACTAGACCTAGAGAAAGTGATAGAAGTAGTTTCTTTGGAGCTGTAGAAGAATGTCTTTGAGGTGCGGAGTTTTATGTGGCTGGATGGATACTACAGACGATTCATAGAAGACTATTCACTCATAGAAGCACTGCTGATGGGTCTGAGTAAGAAGGGTGTGAAGTTCATGTGGTCAGATTCCGGAGGGTCATCCTTTCAGAATCTAAAAGGGAGATTGATGTGAGAACCGATACTAGTCTTGATAGAGATTAGAAAGAGATATACTATTTACTATAATTCATTAGGTATCGGTCCGGGAGGTGTGCTTATTATAGGATATGGAGTTGTTGAGTACGGGTCTAGGCAGTTGCGACAACATGAGAGGAATTACTCGATGCACAATCTTGAATTCGCAACAGTTATTCATGCCCTACATTGTTGGAGACATTATCTTATGGGAGATCATTTTTTGGTTTTCACCAACCACAAGAGTCTTAAATACATCTTTACCCAGTGTGACTTTAATTTGAGATAGCGAAGGTAGGTTGAGTACCTTCAGTCTTTTTACATTGAGCTTTCCAGTACAACGAGAAAGGGAAATGCAGTGGCTGATGTGCCCACCAGGAGGAACTAGGTGTAGGTAGTTTAGGAAGCCAACATTGAGTGGTGGCTTATGGATTTATTCTTTGAGATGCGTTTGGAGGTGCACGATAGACAGGGGAAGAATTTTCTTTCTTCTGTAGTTGTTACCTCTACTCTTTTTGATCGAGTTCGAATGAGGCAACTATCAGATTCTGAAGGCCTAGTCCAATGGGAGAGTGTGTCAGAAGATGACCCCATTCCTGGATGGACCATATGATAGGATGGGATCTTGCATTTCTAGGGGCGCATATGGGTTCTAGGATTCATACACAAGGAGGTGATACATGACATTCATTCCTCAGTTTGGGCAGTTCATCCTGGTGTCACCAAAATGTATCGTGATCTACATCATTAGTATTGGTGGCTAGGTTTGAAGAGTGATGTTTCTGGGTTTATCATGTGGTGTTCCACCTATCAACAAGTGAAGGTGGAGCATCAGCAACCAACATGGCTTTTGTAGTAGTTATCCATTCCCGAGTGGAGGTGGAATGATGTCACGATGGATTTCGTGACAAGTTTACTGAGGTCACCTCGAGGGAATGATGCAGTTTGGGATGTCATTGACAGACTCAAGAAGGTTTCCCACTTCTTGCTGATCAAGGAGACCTTCTATGTTGATGATATGTGATTATTTTACATCAGTGAAACTGTACTTCTTCATGGAGTTCCACACTCCATTGTTTTCGACAGGGATGCTTATTTTATTTCTCGTGTCTTACAGGGACTTCAGAAGGCTTTGGGTACACATGTACTTTTGAGTACAGCCTGCCACCCCCAGATCGATGGCCAGTCCAAGTGTATGATTCATGTGTTTGAGGACTTGCTCTGAGCATGCATCTTGGATTTTGGAAGTTCTTGGGAGAAGCACATACCTCTTGTGGAGTTTTCCTACAACAATATTTTTCAAGAAACTATTTAGATGGAACCTGATGAGGCTTTGTACGGTAGGCCATGCTGATCACCCTTATGTTGGCTGGAGGCAAGAGAGGCAGCCTTGCTAGGAACTCGTCTGGTTCAGGAGACCAATGAGCAGAAAGAGTTGATTCGGAAGAGGATGTCTACTGCATAGTCTCAATAGAATTCTTATGTTGATCAGTGGAGATGAACTCTAGAGTTCGAGGTTGGGGATTAGGTTTTCCTATATGTCATAATGAGTTTGAGGCACAGAATAATTAGGAGATAGGGTAATATTTTACCGAGGTATGTCGGGCCTTTTGAGGTTGTGGAGAGAGTTGGACCGGTTTCCTATCAATTGTAGTTACCCCAGTGGTACCGGGCTATGCACGATGTTTTTCACGTTTCTCAGTTCCAACGTTACTTTTCAGACTTGTCTCATGTCTTTCAAACTTAGGAGGTTGATCTCGAAGAGGATGTTTCATTTGAGGAGATCCTATCCGGATTATTGATCGCAGTATGAAGGTTCTCCATGGCCGATCTCTTCCTCTGGTACAGGTGCTATGGAAGCACGAGAGAGTACATGACAAGACTTGGGAGGGGGAGGCCGATGTACGAGAATAATGCCCAGAGCTGTCTAGGGATTCTTCTTCTACACAGCACTCGGCAAATTTAGGGATGAATTTTTTTAAGGGGGGAAGCTTGCAAGAACCCGAACCTTCTTTTCATGTATGTTTTCCTTTTCTGGTCTTTTTTGAGAAAAAGAGGAATTTATGGAATTTTCTAAAATATATGCCATGTACTTTATGAGTACATATCGTGTACTAGGTTACCAAGGGTAGACGTGTGATGGTTGTGTAGTGGACACCCAAATGGCCCTGTGGGGGTGACTTGGAGGCTGATTAAAGAAGAGTATGGAAACAAAAAGTACACACTGTGTACTTTAAAAGTACATGTCATGTATTTTCATGTTTTTCATTAAACGCACTGAGGTTGCGTCTAATGGCACAAAACACCTTCTTCTAGGTTATGTTCAGCTGAGAGCTCATGTACGTTCGTGATCTTCCCTCGATCCTCCTACTGAGCATCCTAACTCTGATTTGACAGTCATCGATTGTGTTAGGATCTCCTTAGTAATCTCACTCTTCTTCTTGAGCTTCGTTTCGTGATTCATCATCTATCTCAGGTTATCTTCTATTGAACTTTTTAGATTTTTTTAGATCTTCGGCGTTCTAGGGTGATTCACGATTCTAGGATTACTTATATCATTCTTACAACACCGAGGTAGGTAGTTTGTGCCTTTCTGATGAAATTATTTGAGTATTATGTGAAATTTTTCCAAATACCCTTGTACGTGGTATTGATTGTTTACCGTTTTAACTCTGTTGATTTCCTTCCATGCATGTACTCCTATGTAATGGTTAAATGGAAATGATTAGGGTATTTTTATATGAATTGGATGTGTTTTCTCGTGCATACATTGTATACAACCATTTGGTCCTATTTAACCAGTTAGGATTCGTTGATTATATTCACATGCCTTTCCATGTAGGATGGATTGATTAGTTTATCTAACATGCTTGATATGTTGTAGACTAACTGGACAAGTATTTTTGTAGGTTTACTTTGGATTTATTGCTTTTCTATGTTCGTTTTATTTACACAGGGCCGTGAAAACCTAGTGTAGTAGGCTGGAAGGAAATTGAGCAAGTGAGCTTCCTCAGAGAGTCTTTGAGAACATTAGGCTATAAGGGGAATTGAAAGAGTGTGCTTCCTCAGAAAATCTTCATCCACTTTGGGATATAAGGGGAATTGATCGAGTGAGAATCCTCATATAGTCTTGAAAAACTTTCGGCTATAAAGGGAATTGACCGAGTGAGCTTCCACAGAGATTCTATGACAACATGGGGCAATATGGGGAATCGACTGTGTGATCTTCCTCAGAGAGTCCTTGACTAATTTAGACTATAAGGGAAATTGACCTTGTGAGATTCCAAAGAGAGTCTTTAAATTACTTTTGACTATAAGGGGAATCAACTGTGAGTGCTTCCTTAGAGATACTTTATATATTTTTATGACTGAACCAAAGGGGATAGGATGTGTGTACTTTTCAGAGGGTTACCTTGCTTGCTTAGCAGATTATTTGATATGTAGAACTTTTTATTGTTGAGTACTTTCTTGTTCACTGCGTCATTTATTATTACCTATCATATATATTCACTAACTATTAAGAAAAGATCTTAGGGAGGTTTCCTACTAGGATTTAGTCTCACAACCTTTTTGGGTCATGCTTTTAGGCCCAAACAGATTATATTATTGCAGGTATAGATAAGGGAAATCTCCCTTCTACTTCAGGTTCTTTATTGACTATGGAGGTGGAGAGCAAGATACCAAGCTATGGATTGCGATGATGAAGAGTTGTTTACTTGATTTATCTTGTATTTGGTTTATTAATATTGTATTCCAGAATTGTGATTTTTTTAGTTTTTTTCTTAGAGATATGTAACATCCATCATTCACATATATATGTGTGGGATACGGTTTATTATTTTCCAGTCTTTCACTGTTTTCTTCTATATGGATTATTACTACTTCTCATATTTCTATTTTTTTTCTTCCATTGTGTTACTCTACCAATGAGGGAATAGTTTCCCCACTATCACACCAAAGGCCCTCGCTTCTATTTGGTAGCCTCTAGAAATCGGGGAAATGTGCTTGATGCCATGTGACCAATCGGGTACGGGGATCCTCTGGGTGGCTTCCGAAATCGGGATTTACATGATCAAGTTTCTAGTAGTGAAGCCTTTTATCTTTTTTTTTTTAGTTTTTGTATAACATGTTATAGCAATTGAGGCTTAACATACATGGATATTACATCATTTATGATAAATATTCAGCATATAAAAAAAGTACATTTCTGAGGACCATGATAGTTTAGTGTCACTGGAAACATTGAACCAAATATTTTAACATGGAAAAAGTTCTTCAATATCTCCAGTAAATATATTCCCCTCTCGTACTTCAACCAAAAACATTAATTCATTACCCAAGGAAAAGAAAATATAAGAAAGTGGGGATCTCTAATTCTTAGTATGTGTAAATAAGGGAAATTCATATGCAAAATATGAACATAAAAGTTTGTGAATGTTAGAATAAATTTTGAATATTAACCCCTGCATATCAAAGATTGTAATCATGAGACATGGTATAGATATTGGCAGTCCATACGACATGAATCATTAGTAAATCAAGATCATAAAACATATATGTTTAACATATGAATAAGACCTGGAATTTTGGAATGCACATCATCCAATAACATCGTGAACATGTATTAGTAGAAACAGGTTCACACATTAAGTTAAGAACATGAAATGAGGCCCTCTCATAGACTTATGGACATCAAAACAGGTCCACCCATAATGTTTTTAACATGTAATCAGGTTCACACATAACATTGTGAACATGTAATCAAGATCACACATAAAACTATGGACACGAAACCATGTCCATTCATAACATTGTGAACATGTAATCTGGTTCACACAGAACATTACGAATGAAATCCTCCATACATGTGCCAAAAGATAATTAATACTTTCATCATATCATGAAACATAAGAAGATATGGGTTTTATAAACATCATATAATAACCCATGAAATGAAATGGGTATCATTAAAATTTCATCATGTCATAAACTATGGAAAGGAGGTAGGTTTCATAATCATTTCATCAAATCTTAACCCATTAAAAGAAGCGAGTTTTAAAACCAAATAACCCATAGAACAGAAATTGGTTTTATAATCATCATTCCATCAAAACATAAACCATTCATTAAAGTATATGAATAAAACATTGGAATGATTTCCAAGAAGGTTGTGAGTAAAATCCAAGGATGTCATATTAGATAGAAAATAACTTGGAACGATATTTTGAAAACATTTCTTGATGAAAATATAATTTCTTCTTTGAAAAGTTTTTTTAAAACATAAAACCTTCATAAAATCACTTTATTAGAAAATTAAATAAAAATCAAAATGATAGATTTAAATCATTTTTAAAACCCTTTCCCAGGAAAATATATAATATAACCTGGAAAACGTTTTCGAAACCATTTCTTTGAAAATATATTGAAAACTTATAAAAATTTATTGAAAACATTTGGAAACCCATTTACCTTGAAAACCAATTAAAAATATTGAAAACTATTGGAAAACTATTTATTTGAAAATACTTTAAAAACGTATAAATAAGGTTTGAAAACATTTTTAATGCCATTTTCCTAGAAAATTTATCAAATAAGCTTAAAAATGTTTAGAAACCCAATTCTTTGAAAATACATTGAAAACATACCAATAATGATTAAAAACGTTTTGAAAACTATTTTCTTTGACAACATATAAAATAATATTACAATATTTTTAAAAAAAAATTATTTGAAAATAAATTTTAAATACAACTCTTAAAAAATTAAATTTTTAAACATGATATGGAAGCTTCATAGAAATAATGATGGGTAAATCCATACATGTCACATTAGGTAAAGGACATTCCTTTTTCATGGTAAAAAGGTTAGAAAAATTCCTTATTCGAAAAGAAACAAGAATATTCCTTTAAAAAAATTGGTGAAAGTGAAATGTTTGAAAATTTATTTTAATTATTATATAATAGTATAATATCCTTGGAAACCCTTTTTGAAAACATGGTTTTTAAGGAACACATATTTTCTACTGAAGGGATGGTAAAGTCATGCTTTCTTAAAAACAATTTATTAACTATATTACAAACCAAAGAGTAGTAAAATGGTACCAATACATGAATAAATAATGAAAAAAATAAAGGATAAGAAAATTAATTATTTTTCTTGACAGATGAATCATAATATTTCATTAAAGGATCATAGACATAAATTATCTTGAAATGTGATGAGATTGTTTAAATAAACTCTTACTAATGGGTAACTTTGAACCATACTCCCCATGTAAGAAAATAAAATTTAATGAAGCTTAAAGAAACATGAAAATTATTAGATTAATTATATATCATTCCAAATTCATTATATAAACTTCATGGAAAAATATGTGTTGGTAACATGGAATGTGTCTCAATGTAAAAAAATTGTGACATAATTACTTTACCGATTTGGTAATTTTTGAAACATAAATCCAATGATAGAAAGATAATAAAATGTATACTTAAATTCCCATAATTTTAATTGTGATAACTATAGGCTACATACATGGAAAGTATACAAATCACACAAAAGGAATCAGTGGTGAATAAAGCATATATCTCGTGGAAATAAAAAGTGAGATAGAATTTCCTTGCCTTGTGTCTTGACTCTCGTCATACTCATTCAAACATCCATTATAATAAATATAATTTTATTATAAATCCATTATAGAACCATATTATTACTTATAATACCATATATGGTTTTATTATGACTTTATATTTCCCACTTGTTAACAATTTTATATTTTGGTTTCACTTCAGGTAATATCCTCTTTGTTTTTTACATGTGTCTTAATTTGATATATATTTGGTCTTTATACTTATGTAATGATTTCCAGAGAGTAAACCATGATTTAAATATAATTAATATCCATTATATCTAAATTATAAAAATCTATATAATATATAAGTATGAAATAGAATACACCATTCATGGATATGGTAGGTCGTACGTACTCGTGAATGTTGTTTCTGTTTTTATTGTTACATTAAAAGAATGAATGAAAATTTCACATATGTATATAATATAATTACAACATAATTATTATTTCATATATATCAAATATTTTCACTAAACATATCCTTAATACATTTCATGTAGTGTGTGAATGAATCAAATCGCTTTGAGGGGGCAGTAGTCCACACTTCCTCAAACAAAATTATCGTATTTACACAAGTTGGATATAATAATGGTGTGTTCAAAATAAAAATTACAAAATAATGAATACATTATAAATAATATATATATATATATATATATATATATATTCCATCATAATTTCCACCATGATAGGCGGTGAAGGAAAAATGAACCATCATCATTTCGTGAGGCTGTAGTTCATTGTACTTGTAAATAATATGTTCGTTTCCCATTAGTTGGAAGTGTGTGTATGTTTATGTCAAACCATTCGAATAAAATAATAATATTATATTTAATGTAATGGTGTTTATATTCAATAATGTAATAAAGATATTAGTGGGGGTGGAGAATGAAAATAAAAGAACGGATCTTGAGAGAACATGTTCCCTCTTAATCAGTAACACCAATTGTTTGTGACAAAATGCTTCCTTGGATTTCATTCTGACCAAGGGGAGTCCGAAAAGAAGAAGGGAGGTATTTTATGAATTTTATTGGGCATGAATTGGATAAACCTAAGTGGTTTTATAGATGTTAATAATAGAGAGAGGTGGTGGCCTTTTATAGGGAAAGGAAAGAAAACACATGGTATTTTTGAAAACGAGTTAGGTGTACCAACATTTGTACCTTAAAAAGTCATAAAAAATAAACCAAAATAAATAATGACATGTGAATAGGGGGATAATGGTCATAAAATGGTGTTTTTACATTTTTATAGGTTTTTTTGTACTTAAATATAATGTTTAGTAGTTTTTAACTAAAGTTTTCTCTTAATCATTGTAATTAATTTATTCACTTTTACTATTTTTTTGGTCAAAAAAATATGACCTTATTAGAAAATATAAATTATGATGATTAAAAATATTGAATCCATTTTTTCAAATTATAATCACAGAAGGGTAATAAATTAATTTAAAAATAATCTTGTTGACGGGACGACACTGCTAGTTTTTAAAATAAAAAAGTCCAAAATATTGTAATAGTTTTATACCCAATTTCAGATTGAAATTGGTTACAATGAACTAAATTGGATTAAATTACAAAATTATAATATAATTAAAATTTAAAAACAATTTAAAATATAAATTAAACATATAAATGAATTAGATGAAAAATCAATTTTGAACTAAAATTCAATATTTTAATCTATTCATTTAAAACAAAAAACTTTAAGAAAAATGCCATAAGATTATCCTAAACTAATTTTTATGTTTCAATTTAAAATATAATGTTTATTTTGACATATTAAATCTATAATAGTTCCAAAAGTTGTTTTTAAAATGGGTTCTCCATTTAATGGTGGTAAAACTACTGTTATAAAAATATTGGTTTTTAAGAAAAAATTGGTTTTGTTCTTATCTTATGTCTATCAAATCTATAAGATAAATATCTAAAATATTTGATTTAATATATAATATATAAATTAAATTAATATCACTCACTAATTATAAATACTTTAATTTATTAGGGTAAAAATAAAAAAAATTCCCTTTTATTCAATCGATTTTCATATTTATTTCTAATTAATTAGTCATATATAAATTCATCTTATAGTGCACGATTAAATTGGTGTTGTGGATAATATAATAAAAAAATATTGATTTAATATAATGTAAAATATTTTTATTGTTGTGTGAAATGCCATATAACAAAAATATTAAATGAATTTCACCAATGAAATTCTTCTGGGTAAAAAAATATTTAAAACTTCAAAGTTTCATTCATAGAAACACACATTGTAAAAATAAATAATAAAATTTCCCATAAAAAGGGAAATTTGGAACCATAATGGTTACCCAAATTAACACATAACAAGATTCCAACATAGTATAACATGGATGGGAAGTGAAAAATTGGACAAATAATAGTAATAGTTTCATCATGTTCTGATAGAGAGTGATAGAGAATAAGGTGAGGATAAAGTTAACAATAACAAAGACATAAATCTATGATGACCAAATGTAAAATATGATTCACTATAAATAAAGGTACAAGGGAAAAAAATTTGGGTCTCAAGATTCCTTTTCCAATTATTGAAAACATTTCCTGAAAATATATACTTGCATTATTTTAGGACGACATCGCCCTTTATTGACCAATGATCCATTTCACTTATTTATCTAAAAGGTAATGTGACATTATCACACTCAAAGTACTAACATATCACAAGATATATGATATGTCATTCCATTTTTATCAGTTATCATCAACACAATGTAGTTTGAATAGGTAATCTGATATGAAAAAATCCTTATATACAGATACAAGAATTTAATCTTATTGATTTCATCTGATGTTTAACATATACTCTCCATAAATTGTTTTACCTTATAACCCTTCCAGAAGACGAAAATTCAAATATTTATAAATAAATTCAGGAAAGTGGCTTAACATTTTTCCCCATATACCGCAAAGTTCCACTTTGTTTTCACATTCCAAACATGTGAAAACCCACATTTTATATTCCTTTAATTACTATAAATTCATTGGGAAAACATGTATTTTTATTATTTCAATGGTTAATGGATATATTATTTAAATACAAGAAGTTATAAACATCATCATTGAAGGAATTGGAAACATAGTCAATAATCAATTCTAGGGTAATTTTTACTATCCAATTTAATTATTCATTTCCAATATATCTTCATCCAAAAATATTTATCTCAACCTCAAGCATTAAATAAGTGTGACCATCCCTTAATCAAAATATCAACTTTCCATGAAATTATTTTTCTATGTCTTCATCAGCATTAATGTGAACTTTTCAATCCTTAATGAAAAATTATAATAAAAATGTGTATATACTTCATGATTCATATAACAAAATCTTTAAATTCGAAAACATAATTACTTTATTAATCCAAATTTATTCTTAAATTGTTACTAAGGCATCATGAGGTTATTCCATAATACCAATTTCTTAGAATATGAAAAATGAATAATTTCATAACATTCCTCAACCTCAATTTAATCATGATTATTATGTTTAATGTAAGAAATACTATAAGAACATTACATACCTATCATATGTCATTTGGGGATTCTTTATCTTTATAAGTATAACCAATACTCATACCATCTTCTTAATTCTCTTTATGAGATTTCCACTTTGCAAATCGATTTTCAAAATGCCCATAAATTCCATATTTCAAAAATTTAATGTTAACCATGTTCTTTATAATTATCTCCATTGACTAAAACTATAAAGCATAGTCTAAGAAACATTTATAATAATGGGATACCCTGTAATCTTGAAAAAGTACTTGTAGGATGACTAGATTATAGCTCCTACTTCATAAATCTGTGACACATTAGGTTATCTTAGGTTATTCATATTCATATTCTACATAAATATATCATGATGGATTATAAAGAGATTTTGAATTCCCTAATGAATATCCCCTGAGAGTGTCAAACTAGGTTTGTAGGAAGGCCTATTGTCAGGTAGAATATTACCCAGAGTCAGGATTAGAACATCTTGTTGGATTTATTACGCTTAGATACATCTTTTTCAGAGCCACATCCACTTATAATATCCATATGGGGATTTATTTCTAGGAAACCACACACTCTATCATTTACTAATATTCCAGGACATTTTCCTAAATATGGAATCATTATTATACTTATCCTTAGATAAATCCATAGAAAAATCTATAGAAATATAACTGGGGATCTCACAGAAGGTTTCTCATCCTATTTTAAAAAGGTCAACTAATCCATTCCTTTTATACCAACTATAGTAACCAAGGCTTAACATACATGTATATTAAATAATTTATGATTAATATTCATCATAATACAAAAGTACATGCCTAAGGACCATGATGGTTTAGTGTGTTTGGAATCATGGGACACAATCTTTTAACTTGGTGAAATATCTCCATTGTCTCCAGTAAAGATCTTCCCCTTTATTACTTCTGTCCAAAACATTCCTTTATAACTTAGGGAAAAGAAACATAAGAATTGGGTGATCTCGAATTCTCATTATTGTAAAATAAGGGAAGCATATAAGCATAACATGCACATAAGGGTTTGAGAACATGATCATAAATTCAAAGACCATACCATTCATATCAAATATCATTATCATGAGACATGGAATAAATATTGGCAATTTAAAAGACACTAATTATATAGAAATCAAGAGGATAATCCAAGGAAGTGTAACATATGAATAATACATGGAATTGTGGAATACACATCAATATAAAACATCATGGACAATTATTTGTAGAAATGAGTGCACACATTTAGTTAAGGAAATGAAATCAGGCCCTATCATAGACTTATAGACATGCAACTGGGTCCATGCACAATGTTTTGAACATGAAATCAGGTTCATGCATAACATTATGAACATGTAATTTTGTTCATGCATAAACTTATGTACATGAAACTGGGTCCATTCATAAAATTGTGAACTTTTAATCAGGTTTACGCATAACATTATGAATTGATAATAAATCTCACTCATAACATTGTTAGCATATAATCAGTTTCATGAATAAACATATGAACATGAAACCTGATCCTTACATTACATTAAAAACATTTAATAAAGTTCACACATAACTCTTATACTCTTGAGTCAACCATTTTTACCCATGGAATTGGATGGAGATATAGGTCCCACCCATATCATAGAAAAATCCTTCATATAGGTTCTACAATGTAACTAAAACCTTCATCATATCATGGCCCATGAAATGATATGGGTTTTATAAACATCATATCATAACACAAGAAATGAAATGAGTATAATTAAGATTTCATCCCATCGTAACCTATGGAAAATATGTAGGTTTCATAATCATTTCATTAAAGCATAGCCCATAGAAAGAAGCGGGATGCAAAATCATATAACACATGTAATAGAAATGGGTGTCATATGAATCATTACATCAAAACATGACCATTCAAAAGGGATATTAAAGGTACCTTTGTTTCATTTCATATAAGTTCATGAGTAAAATCAAACGATGTCATCATATATGGAAAATAAATTGGAATGATATGTGCAAAAAAAATCTTGACGAAAATATCCTTTCTTCTTTAAAAAGTCTTTTTAAAACATAAAACAATTAGAAAACAATTTTCTTAGAAAATGAATAAAAAATATAGAATGAAAGATTTAAATCATTTTGAAAACTTTTTCCTTTGAAAATTTATAAAATAATCTTGAAAACGTTTTGATACCCATTTCTTTGAAAATACTTTGGAAATATAGGTGCATAACATGCCGTGTATCTCCAAGAAGGAAAATTGAGACATAATTAATTTACAGATTTGCTAACTCTTGAAACAAAAATCCCATGAAATAAAGATCATAAAATGGAAATATAAATACCATAATTTTAATTATAAGAATCATAAAATACATACATGGAAGAATACACACCACACAAATGTAATTGGTGGTGAATACAGCATGTATCTCACAAAAATAAAAATTGGGATGAAAATCCCTTACTTTGTGTCTTTACTCTTGTTGTCATCGTTAAAATATCTTGTATAATAAATATAAATTTATTATGAATATATCATAGATCCATATTATTACGTTTAATACCATAAATTTTTTTATTATGAATTTATATTACCCTCTTGTTAAAAATTTAATGTTAAGGTTTCACTTCAGGTAATATCAACTTTTTTTTCGCAAGGGTCTTAATTTGTTATATCTTTTGTTCTCATACTTATATCGTGATTTTCAAAATTTAAACCATGATTTTAAATATAATTTATATTTATTATATTTTTGTTATAATAATTCATATAATATATAAGTATGAAACCAAATACATTGTCCACAGAGATGGTAGGTCGTACGTACGCATGAACATTGTTTCCATTTTTATTGGCGTATTAAAAGAATGAAAAAAAAACTTATATATATATATAATATAATTAAATTAAAATTATTATGTCATATATATCATATAGTTTCACTAATAATATTCTTAATACATTCTACATTGTGTGTGGATGAATAATATCGCTTTGAAGGGGCGGCAGTCCACACTTCCTCAAAACAAACATATCATATATAGACAAGATGGAAAGAATAAGGGTATGTGATAAATAAAAATTATAGAAGAATAAATACATTTTAAATATCATATATATAATATATATATATATTTTCTGTCATAATAATCACCATGAGAGGCGGTAAAGAAAAACGAACAATCATCATTTCTTGAGGTGGTAGTTCGTGGTACACGTAATCAGTATATTTGTTACCCATTAGATAGAAGTATGTGTAACTTTAGGTATAAATATTAACATAAAAACAAAAAAATATATTTAATATACTAGTTTTTTTGTATAATCATTGAATAAGTATATTTTATGGGTTGGAGAAAAAAAATAAAAGAAAAGATCTTGAGAGGAGACATTATCACTTAATCAGGAAACACCTTCTAGTTTATACCAAAAGTATTCCTAGGATTTCATTCTACCAAATGGGAGGCTTATGTTATGAATTGAGGGAGTTTTGTAATTTTATTACTCAGGTATTAGCCGTAACTAAGTGTTTTTTGTGGTGTCAAGATGATGGATAGGTGGTGGCCTTTTAAAATAGGATGAGAATGGACACACTTGGTATTTGTTAAAACAAGTTTGGTGTACCAACGTTTTCACCTAATAGTTGTCATAAAAAATCAAAAAAAACCATAATGGAATGTTTATGGATGAATAATTCTCATTAAATCTGGGTTGGATAATTTTCTAGGTAATTTGGGGTCTTAAATTTAATGTTTAGTACTTTGTTAACCAAATTTTTCTCTTAATAGTTGAAATAAATTTTAATCTCTTTCACTAATAATTTTGTTAAAAAAATATTAACTTATTATAATTTATAAATTATTATTATTAAAAATATTGAATTCATTCTTCCAAATTCTAATCACAGAAGTAGCACAAAATAATTTAAAAATAATCCCACTGATGGGACGACACTACAGGTTTTTAAAGTAAAAACATCTAACAGTTTGCGAAGTTTTTATACCCAATTTAAAAGTGAAATTGATTCTATTGTCATAAATAGGATTAATTTAAAAAATAATTATCTAATTAAAATTTTCAAAAAATATTAAAATATAATTTAACCTTACAAATGAATTATTTGAAGAAGTAGCTTTGAAGTTAAATTCTGCATTTTTAATTATTCATAAAAATGAAACCTTACATAAATATACAAAAAAATATCCTAAACTAATTTTTATGTTTATATTTAAAATATGAATTTTATTTTTAAAAATTAAATCTAAAATCATTCCAAATTTTTTATTTGAAATTGGTGGTTTATTAAAAGGAGTTAAAACTACAATTGTAAACAATATAGGTTTTTAAGCATAAAATCAGGTTTGTTTTATATTAAGTCTATCAAGTATCTAAAATGAATATCAAAAATATTTTATTGAATATATAAAATATATATTACATGAATATCACTCACTAATTATAATTAATTTAATTTACTCATGTAAAAATAATAATATTTCCCTTTATATTCAATCATTTTTCATATTCATTTCTAATTAATTCGTAACTTATGAGTTCATCTTATATTTTTGTAAAAAATTTATTTTCATAAAAAAGATAATAATTTACATAATCTATAATATAGCGTTCTATGTTATATCTTATTTTAAAAAATAATAATATTTTTATAATATATTAATATTCAGTAAACATCAATCATGCGTTTTATGCAAGCCATCGAAGAATGTCATTATTGTCTGTAATGCTATCTAACTTTATTGTTTTCTGTAGAGAAAGATAAAAGTTATGTTGTGTGTAGTTCATGATTAACATGGTGTTGTATATAATGTAATCTATTTGGTGTGATTTAATATAAAATAAACCATTTTCAGTGTTGCATGAAATAAAACATATCAACAAGATTAAATTAATTTTAAAAAAATCATAAAATATCTCTGTGTCACACATGTTTTATTTTTTATCCACTATTTCTCTTTTGTATATTAACATCCGTTGAAATCATGTATATAAAATTTCCTAGTTTCTTTTTATTATTAATCAGTTTATTAGTTGTTTAAACTTTTTTAGTCTATTATTATAGCTGTTGTATGTGCTTCCACTACAATAGGTTACTATTCTAGTCTTTTAGTGGCTGTTTGAATTACACTTATTAAATTTCTTGTTTACTTATTAATTCAATTAATATGAGGGTATATTCTATTCACCATACCAACATTACACCCTCAATTCATCTCAACAGCCTCTAGCATATGGGGAGGCACACTTGAGGCCATGAGACCCACCATCTTGGTGCCCCATATTAAAGGATGCTGGTTTGAGATGTTACAAAGTGGAATCAAAGTTATCTTTTCCTTTGTATTATTATTTTGGCATTTTACAGGAGAATAGATGTTTGTGTAATTACTTCATGAACTGTTCTTGTGTGTAGTTCACCCATGTATAGGGAAAACCCAAATTACTTGGGATGGGTTATTCTTGTTTGTGATTATGCATGTTATTGATGATATGACTTCACTGTTGGGTGATTCACACATATTATGGTGTTATTGATTTTTTTATTATTTAAATTTTGATTTATTTTACATTATCTCAATGAAATGAGGGTTTTCAAATTAATACATCACTATAGGAATGAAAGAGCTAATATTCCATGCATTTTTTTTCATTTCATGCACTACACAACTCCCGTTATTATTACAAATCATCATATAATATTTAACCTAAAATTTCCATAAATTGGTTAACCTTATAACCCTTCTTAAAGATGAAAATTCAAAGCGTTATAAATAAATTCATGAATTTGGCTTAACAATGTCCCCCCATATACCACAAAGTCCTACTTTATTGTTACATTCCAAACATGTGAATACCCTCATTGTATATTCCATTAATTATCATAAATTCATTTGGAAAACATGCATTTATACTTTTTTCAATGATTACTGGATATATTCTTAAAATCCAAGAATTTTTAAACTTCATCCTTGATGGCATAGAAAACGTTTTCAATAATCAGTTCTAGGCCAACCTGTACCATTCAATTTACTTATTCATATCCAAACATATTTATCTCAACCTCAAGAATTAATTATGTGTTACCTTCCCTTAATTAAAATATAAAATTCCCATGAAATCATTTTTCTATGTCTTCCTCACCGTTAACTTTTTCCTATTCAATCCTTAATTAAAAATTATACTAAGAATAACTATATATATTTAATGATTTATAGAACATAATATTTGATTTCCAAAACATAAATTCTTTATTAATCTAACTTTATTATTAAACCATTACTCAGGATTTGCCAACTTATTCCATAATACCTATTTCATAGAATATGAACTATGAATCATGTCATAAGGTTCCTAAACCAAAATCTAATCACGATTCTTATGTTTAATGTAAACAATACCTTATGAACATCACATACAATTCACAATTCATTTGAGGTTTCTTTTTCTTCAATAGTATAAACAATACTCATACCACCTTCCTGGTTCTCTTTATGATATTTTCACTTGGGAAATCGATTTTCATAATGCCCATACTTTCCATGTTTGAAACGTTCAATGTTAACCATGTTCCTTATAATTCTCACCACTCACTAAAACAATATAGCATAGTTTGGGAAACATTTACCATAATGGTGTACCATATAATCATGAAAAAGTACTTGTGTGATGGTGATATTACAGATCCTACTTCATTAATCTATGAAATATTAGGTTTTAATAGGTTATTCATAGCCATCTTCTATATAAATCCTTGATGGTGCCTTTTAATGAGTCCGTGAATTACCAATGAATATCCCCCAAGAGTGTTAAAATAGGTGTGTATAAAGGTATTTTTTTGTGTACCATGTCATCTAGAGTCAATATTAGAATATCTTGTTGGAGTTATTTCACCTAGATACATCTTTTTCAGAGCCACATCCACTTATACTATCCAAATAGGGACGTATTTCTAGGAAACCACTCACTCTATCCATTACAAAAATTCTATGACATTTTCCTAAATGTTGAATCATTATTATATGTATCCTTCGATAAATAACTAGACAAATATATATAAATATAGCTATGGATCTCTCTAAAGTTTTCTCATCCTATTTTCAAATGGTTGACTAAAAAATTCCTTTAATAACAACTAAAATAACCTAGGAATAACTTCCATGGATATTACATCATTTAGGATTAATATTCATCATATTAAAATAGTAAATTCTTGAGGAACATGATAGTTTTGTGTCTTTGGAATCATGGAACAAAAATTTTTAACATGGTTAAAGATCTTCAATTCATCCAGTAAAGATCTTTCCCTCTAGTACATATATCTAAAACATTTTTTCATAACCTGGGGAAATGAAACATAAGAAAGGGGTGATCTTAAATGATCATTAAGGAAAAATATGGGAAATTCATAAGCATATCACGGACATAAGATTATGAGAATACGAGCATAACATTGTAAGACTTACCCTGCACATCAAAGATCATAATCAGGAGACATGGAATAAATATTATTTGTTCATAAGATGCAAATTATAAGGAAATCAAGATCATAATACATGGAAGTGTAACAAATGAATAATTCATGTAATTGTGGTATAAAAATCAACATATAACATCATGAACATTTATAATTACAAACTGTTTCACACATTAAGTTAAGGAAATGAAAGCAGACCCTCTCATACACTTGTGGACATGAAAAGAGGTCTATGAATAATGTTTTGAACATGCAATAAGGTTCATGAATAACATTTTTAACATATATTCAGGTTTGCGCATAAACATATGGACTTAAACTGGTTCCATTCATAACATTGTGAGCATCTGATTAGGTTCACGCCTAATAATATGAACAGATAATATATTTCACTCATAACATTGTGAACATGTAATTAGGTTCATGTATAAATTTATAGAAGTGAAACTCGGTATATACATAACATAGAGAACATGTAATCAGGTTCACACATAATAATTATACTCATGATTCCACCATCATTACCCAATTCATTGGATGAGGATATAGTTCCCACCTATCTCATAATAAAATCCATCATACAGCTGCTACAATATAAATAAAACCTTCATCATATCATGAACCATAAAAATAGATGGGTTTTATAAACATCCTATTATAACCCATGAGATGAAATGGGTATATTATATATTTCATCACATCATAACCTATGGAAAATAGTTATGTTTCATAATAATTTCATCAAATCATAACCCTTGAAAAGAAGCTAGTTTCACAAGCATATAACCCACAGAATAGAAATGGGTGTCATATGAATCATTCTATAAAAACATAAACCATTTAATAAAGGATAATAATAAAACATTTTTATTATTTCATATAAGTTCAGGGGTAACATCAAAGGATTTCATCCTTGATGGAAAATATCTTGGAAAAATATTTTGAAGAAAAAATCTAAAAGAAAATATCCTTTCTTCATTGAAAAGTATTTTTAAAACATAAGAACATTAGAAAACCATTTTCTTATAAAATGAATTAAAAACCCAGAATGAAGGTTTTAAATCATTTTGAAAACATTTTCATTTTAAAACTCATAAAATAATCTTGAAAACCATTTTAAAACCATTTCTTTGAAAATACTTTGAAAACATATATACATGCTTGGAAACGATTTGAAAACTATTTTCTATGAAAATTTATAAACGATGCTTGAAAATTTTTTGGAAACAATTTATTTTAAAATACTTTTAAAACATATAATTAATGATTGAAAAAACATGGCAAACCATTTTCCTTGAAAACTTATAAAAGAAACATGAAAACATTTTAAAAACCATTTCTTTGAAAATACTATAAAAACTTATAAATAAGTCATGAAAACATTTTTAAAACCATTTTCCTTGAAAATGTATAAAATAATATTTAAAACGTTTTGATACCATTTCACTGGAAAACAAATCAACAAAATTCTTAAAAAATTAATTTTTGAACCATGTAAATGAAACTTTACAAAAATGATGGTGGGTAAATCTGTACATGTCATTTGAGGTAAAAGAACATTCCTTTTTCATGGTTAAAAGGTTATACAAATTCCTTGTTCCAAAAATGAAAAAAGTATTTATTTGAAATAATTTCAAAAATATATAAAGTTAAAAATTTTCTTTTAATGATTATATAATAGTAAAATATTCTTGGAAACCCTTTTTGAAAACATTTCTTTGAAGGAATACAGATTTTTTACTCAAGGTAGGGTAAAGTCATGCATTCTTAAGAGCACTTTCTTAAATATCTTATGAAAAAAATAGTATTAAAATGGTATCAATGCATGAGTAAATCAATAATAACAAGAGTATATGAAACATTATTACTTTATTTGAGATATGGATCATAATATTTCATCAAATAAATCATAAACATAAAAAAGTGTCGAAAAGCTATGAGATTGTTTTAATAAACTCTTACCACATGGTAACATTAAACTATACTCCCTATGTAAGAAATGTAAATTAATTGAAGCATAAAGTAACATGAAAAAGATGAAAGTAATGATATAAAATTTCAAATGAAGTATAAATACATCATGGGAAAATATAGGTGTATAACATGTCATTTGTCTCAAAGAAGGGAAATTGACACATAATTACTTTAATGATTTGGTAACTTTTGATACATAAATCCTATTAAATAAAGATCATAAAATGGAAATATAAATACCCATTATTTTAATTATAATAATCATAGAATATATCCATGGGATGTATACACACCACACAAAAGTAATGGGTTGTGAATAACGCATGTATCTCACAGAAATAAAAAATTGAGTTGAAATTCCCTTTGTAACTTGACATTTATCATACTCATTCAAACCACCCGTATAAAAAATATAAATTTATTATTAATATATTTTATATCTATATTATTAATTTTAAAACCATATATGGTTTTATTACAGATTTATATTAAACTCTTGTTAATAATTCTACGTTAAGGTTTGAATTCAAGTAATATCCACTATGTTTTTCGCATGTGTCTTAATTTATTATATCTTTGGTTGCTGTACTTATATCATGATTTAAAGAATTTAAAACAAGATTTAAATATAATTATTATTCATTAAATTTTATAATAATAATTTATATAATATATAAGTATGAAACAGAATATGTCTTTCATGTGACGGTAGGTCGTACGTACACCTGAACGTTGTTTTTGTTCTTATTATGGTATTAAAAGAGAGAAAGAAAATGAAATATATTTATTAATATAATATCATTAAATTAAAATTATAATTTAATATATATAATATAATTTCACTAAACATCTACATTCTATATAGTTTGTGAATGAATAGCATCGTTTTTATGGGGAGGTAGTCCACACATCCTCAAATGAAATTATCATATTTAGACAAGATAAAAAGAATAAGGGTATGTCCTAAATAAAAATTAAATAATAATAAAGACATTATAAATATCAAATATAATATATATAAATATATTTTCCATCATAATTTCCACCCTAATATGTGATAAATAAAAAATGAACAACCATCATTTCATGAGGTGGTAGTTCGTCACACGCGTAAACAGTATGTTTATTACACATTATATAGAAGTGTGTGAAAGTGTATGCATAAATATTTGAATAAAAACAGTAAATTATATTTAATATAATGGTTTTGTAATAAAATAGTGGAATAATGATATTGGAGGGTGGATAAGGAAAATAAAAGAAAGGTGCTTGAGATAAGACATTACCTCTTAATTAGGTAACACCTTTTGGTTTGGGCCAAAAGGCTACCTTGGATTTATTTTTTCCCAATGGAATGATTATAGTAGGAAGCGAGGGATGATTTGAAGTTTATTTTTCATTTATTTTACAAACCTAAGTGTTCTAATATGTGTGAAGAAGAGGGATATGTGTTGGCCTTTACAGGGAAGGGAAAGGACACACTTGGTATTTTGGAAAACAAGTTAGTTTTACCCCTATTTCTACCTAAAATAATTAATAAAAACCCAAAAAAACTCAATAATTGAAGTTTATTGGAAGAATAATTGTCATAAGATTGGTGTTGTAAAACTTTATAGCTGTTTCTGGGTCCTAAATGTATTGATTAGTACTTTGTTAAATTGATATTTCTCTTAATTATTGAAGGTTATTTTAATCACTTTCACTAATGCTTTTGTTGAAATAAAATTTGACCTTATTATAATTTAGAAATTTTTATGATTATAAATATTGAATATATTTTTTCAAATTCTAATTATATAAGTGATATAAATTAATTCAAAAATAATCTCACTGACGAGACGACACTAGGGGTTTTTAATGTAAAAATATCCAAAAGATTGTTATGTTTTTATACCCAATTACAATTTTTTATTTTTTCCGATGACCTATATTGGATTAATTTAAACTATTATTGACTACTTATAATTTTAAAAAAATTAAAATATAATTTCTCCTTATAAATTAATTATATGAAAAATCATTTTTGAATTAAAATTCATCAATTTTAACTATTCATTAAAAATGAAACATTACAAAAAAATACCAAAAATTTGTCCTAAACTAATTTTTATGTTTCTATTTTAAAAAGGAAGGTTTTTTAAAATATTAAATCTACAAGAGTTAAAAAATTTGGATTTAAAATGGGTTTTCCATTAAAAAGAGGTAAAATTACTATTATAAAAAATATAGGTTTTTAAGTATAAAATTGGTTTTGTTCTTATATTCTGTATGTAAAATATATTTGATGAATATAAAAACTATTTTATTGAATATATAACATATATATTACATTAATATCACTCCCTAATTATAAGTAACTTTATTGATTTTGGTAAAACTAATAATATTTCCCTTTATATTCAATTTTTGTTTATATTCATTTCTAATTAATTGGTAACCTATGAGTTCATCCTATATTTTAGTAAACAATATATTTTCATAAATTAGTTAATAATATGTATAGACTCTAATTTAATGTTATACTTTATATCTTATTATACTAAATTATAATATTTTAATAATATATTATGGTTTTGTAAACCTCAGTCATGTGTGTTATGCAAGCCATCAAGGGATGTCATTATTGTATTTAACGCAAGATAACTTCGGTGTTTCATGTGGATAAATCTTAAAGTAATGTTGTGTGTACTGTATGATTAACTTGGTGTTGCCTATAACATAATCCAACCAGAGTGACTTAATATAAAACAAATTATTTTCAATGTTGCATGGGATGAAAAATATGAAGAATATTAAATTAATTTTAAAAAAATCACAAAATCATAGGGTATTAAACATGTTTTCTATTCATATCCCTTGTTCCCCTCTTCTATATAAACTTCCATTGACATCACTTATATGAAAGTTTCTAATGTATTTTGAATATTAAAAAGTTTATTAGTTATTTTTGCTTTCGTAGTATATTATTATATCTATTGTATGTGCTTCCACTACAGGAGGTTATTCTTCAAGTCTTTTAGTGTATTTTTATATTAAACTTATTTGGTTTCAAGTTTACTTATTGCATCTATTGATATGAGGGTATATTCTCTCTATCATACCAACATTACACCCTCCCTTCATTTTAGAAACCTCTAACATATGGGGAGGCACACTCAAGGGAATGTGACCCACTATCATCGGGACCGAGTTCAGTGGACGCTCGGTCAGGATGTTACAAAGTGGTATCATAATTTTTTTGTTGTGTATTATTATTTTGTATTTTAAAAGAGACTAGAATTTAGTATAATTCATTCAAGACATGTGCTTGGGTGTTGCTGACCCATGTATAGAGGAAACCAAAATTACTTGGGATGAGAAAGTTTTGTTATTGATTATGCATGTAATTAATTATACAAATTCACTATTCGGTGATTCACATATATTATGGTTTTATTGATATTTTTTTTATTTAAATGATGATTTATTTTACTTTGTCTCATTTAAATGAGGGTTTTCCATTTCATGCATCATTATAAGAATGATAGAACTAATATTCTAGGCATTTTTCCATTTCATTTCTATATTTATCAAGAATTTTCCTATAACATATTAACGGTGACTTTATTATCTATGTAAATGTGTTGGAATTCCTTACCGGGAAAAGAAAACAAAATTGAAACTTAAGGAGTCTACATTAGACTAATAGTGTTTTCTAACATGGGTTAAATAGGACACCTTAAGAAGTTAGTTATGGAACATTGGTTCATGGACCATTGATCATAGGGACTGGAATGTGTTATGGTATTGCTTAAGTGGATTCCATATTTTGGTTCATGTAGAGTGTGGTCCCTTATGGATCAGAAGTGGTGATCAATCTAATTCAACCATTTGATGATATTTAATTATATAAATTATTACAAATTTTAAATGAATATCATTTTCAGAATGAAACATTCCTCTTATACATGTGAAATGTTGACAAATTCACAAACCCAACTTTAGTAGTGTGTAGTTCATGTGTCTCTTACATCCTTACATACTTCTATGGTATTTTTTACCACCCATAACTAGTTTTTGGAGTAGGTAGAAAGTTCTGATCTATTCATAGGAAGGATATGCACCTATCATTGTTTTCTATCAATGATATTTTTGCTATTCATTTCTATTATGAGATTTGAATTTTAAATTATAACATCATTTTCTCTAGTCAAATTCCCTGATGGTGGTGAAGACCGCAGACTGAATATGGTGGGCCCTGAGACACTAGTGATTCCTCTTATAGTTCCACCTATTAAAACTCTTCATATTCCTAATATTTTCATCGATTCAAAGTTATTTGTGGGTTTCTTTTGCACGATAAACTCTATTTTAGGTGTTTCTAAACATGCCTTGACTATGGAAGAGTTGACTTGGGAGTTCCAGCAGCACCATCCTCCCACCTTTTGGGAGGATGGTGGACCATGTGCTTCAAAATCTTGGTTTGAAGCTATTATTTCTATATTCAAGCATCTGGAGATACCTCCAGAGTAGAGTGTCAATCATTCATCTTATATGCTACATGATTCTTCAATGAAATAGTGGGGTGTTATAACCCAGGTAGATCGTCATCATAATATAGGTTGGGTAGATTTATTGACCATCTTCATCAAATTCTTCTTCCCATAGACTTCGAGGGATGACCTAGAAATATATTTTATAAACCTGTATCAAGGTTCCATGTCTTCCATGGAGTATTTTTCTCTCTTTACTAGGTCATATTGGTTTTCACCGACTCTCTCCAGTGATGATCTTTCGACCTCCAAGAGATTCGAGGTTAGGCAGTTATACACCATCCAATTATAGGTCAGCATCTTTTGGTTCGAAAATATTTTAGATATAGTCATCCAATCCTATATTATAGAGCATAATATAAGGGAATATGATTGTGTGAGTCAAGGAGGTTTTGAAGTTAGGCCATTCATTGTTTCTTCTAGAGAATGAAACTATCGCTTTGAGGCTAGTCATGGAGGTAGTAGTAGTGTAGCTCCTTGTACTAATATATTCTTGATATATCACCATTAAGGGAATTCAGGACCTATGAAACATAATTTTTTATTTTAAATAGTGGAATGTAGAGGTTTTAGTACGAATGAGCATCTACATCGCCTTTTCAGGACCTTCCCATAAATTCTTAGCGAGTGGGGATCTAAACCTATCCACGTTAAGGAGCAGCACTAGTAGTATCTCATCAGACAGCTAGTTGGAATACCATCGGCCACATAGGTGAAGTCAATGGTTGAGGAAGAGGTATTCAGACTGATAATTCTGGTCACCTATCGAGCGGTCTTTCTTAAGGTAGCCAGGTTGTGTCTCTGGTCCTCAATACATACTAGTTAAAATCAATACAACCTACAATGAAGGATTAGAGAAACAGACCTTCAACAGTTTGAGGTACTGTTCAATTATCCTCCACTTTAGTGTCTACTTTATTTCTAAATAGGAACATCTCAATATTTTATATATGAGACTCTTTGTAAATTGTAGAATCTCACTCTTTTCATCCTTAAAATGATGGGGTTTGATGTAATCATCGGAATGGAATTTTTAGTTCCCTATCATGTCTATATTGACTTCAATTGTCAAAGGGTGATATTTACATCCCCATAAGACGGTAGGAACATTCATAAGGGAAAATAGGATGTTCATGAGACTTGACTTAGACCTGAGTATTAAGGTTTTTGTAGTGTTAAGACTCATACCACCAGCCACATCTTAGATGATCAGGGGTAATAAAACTTTTTTTCTCTTTTATTGGATCGGTTTAGGGATATCTTCCCAGAAATATTTTATGGGATTCCTCTGGAGAGAGAGGAATAATTCACCATTGATATTATTCTATGAATGAAACCAATGATCATTCCGTCTTATAGGATAGTACTTATGGTGCTTATTAAGTGCAAGAAAAAGTTTGAGGAATACATGGATAAAGGCTTTATATGACCTTACCCATCTCCTTAGGGTTTAATTGTCCTTTTTTCCGAGATGGTGGATGATACTCTCATGATTTTCATGGATTACCATCAATTGAACCATCTCAAGGATAAAAATATGTATCCAATCCCTTGAATAGAAGATGTCATTGATAAGATATAAGGATATAGACTTTTTTAAAATATAGATTTGGGGATGGGAAATCAGCTTGTGCATGTTAGGTCTTCACGCATACCATGTAAATATTTCCCAAGAATGTATGATCTTTAAAAATAGATAGTTATTATCTTAGATCTCTCGAGAACACCTTCTATCTTCAGGGATATTAGGAATCAGGTTTTCCACCCGTATCTGGACTCATTTTTTGTAGTCTTTGTAGATGATATCTTAGCGTGTTCATTATTTCTACACGACCATGAAATTTATCTATATATCATTAAAAAATATATAGCATATGCTTTATGTATTGGTTGGTAATTAGCAATATTGGATCAATATCATCCCCTTCCTGGGTCATATCATCTTCGATTTAGGAGTTTCAGTAGACCCAGAGAATGTAAGAGATATAGTTTCATGGGAGAATCCCAAGAACATATTCTACATAAATAGATTCTAGGGGATAAAAAGGTATTAATTATTCTTAATCCATGATTTATTTCTCCCTATAGTGCTAATTATGGGCTTTACAAAAAGGCTGTGGAATTTGAATGGTCAAAATCTTATTAAGAAGCCTATCAGGAGTTGAAGCGGAGACTTACATTAATGTTGATACTAATTATTACAGATCTAAGAGATACTTATATTATATATTTTGATGCATCTGGTATCATACTGGGTGATTTCTTGATATAGGAAGAGTGATTCATCACGTAAGAGTATCATTAGTTGAGGCCTTGGGAGAGAAACTACATAATGCATGAAGTTTTGTAAGATATTGTAGTTAATGCCTTACGTTGTTGGAGACACTATATACTTATAGAGTTTTTATGGTATTTACTAGTCACAAAAACCTGAAGTACATCTTTAAACTTCGAGATCTAAAAATCCAATAGTGCAGGTGCGTTTAATACTTGTAGTCATTTGATTTTAATATTTCTTACATTCCAACTAAAGGAAATATAGTGGTTGGTGATCCAAGAATGAAGACTCAAATAAAAGAGGTTTATATGGCTAGTAGTGATTGTAAACTTGTGGATTTTTTTTCAAAGATACATTTTTAGGTTCAGAAGGATCATGGGAATACTATCCTCTCATCCCTAATAGTGACCTCAATCCTTCTAGAGTGAGTAAGAATGATGCAATTATCTAATTCTAAGTGCCTTTCCCTATAGGAAAGTGTCTTAAATATTGAAAAATATTCAATATAGACCATGAATATGGATGATTAATTATACTTTCGTGGACATATTTGTGTCCCATCAGACATTAGAGAGGAGCTGATGTGGGGATTTTGTGCCTCATCATGGGAGGTTCACCATGGTGTAACCACGATGTATCGATATCTAAAGTTATAGTATTGGATTCCTAGTATCAAATTGGATAATATTAGAATTATAACTTGTTTTTTGACCTATTATTAGGTGAAGGTGGAACATCAGTGTCTGACTTGACTTTTCAGCCATTTTTTATTCCTAAGTGGAAATAGGACTATGCTTCCATGGATTTTGTAAATAGTTTACCAAGATCACCTGATGGAAATAATATACTGTGGGTTTTCATTAATCATTTGATGAAGTTAAAACAATTATTAACTAATTAAGGCACTTTTATGGTTGATGAACTAGTGAGGTTGTATGTTAGGGAGGTTGTACATTTTCATAGAGCTCCTAGTTCTATCGTACCTAACATAGATACTCGCTTTATGTCATGGTTTGGGGAGGGGTTACAAAAGGCATTCGGTACATTGGTTCTACTGAGAACATCCTATCACCCATATATCAATGGATAATAAAAGTGCTTGATTCAGGTTTTAGAGTACATGCTCCAAGAATGTTTCCTTGAATTCAAGGAATCTTGGGAGAAATAGGTACCCATTATTGAGTCCTCTTATAATAACAGCTTTCAAGGTACCATAGAGATGGCTCCTTATAAATCCTTATATGGTAGTCCTTATCAATCACCGCCATGTGGGTTAGTGGTCAGTGAGTTATCTTTTCTTTAACCATGTCCCATTTCAGAGACCACAAAGTAGGTCTAGTTAATAAGAAAGTGCATTATGATAGCTCCTTCCAAACAATAGTCATATTACAATAGGCTCTAATGACTTCATGAGTTCAAGCTTAGAGATTTGGTTTTATTTTAAACCCCTACCTAGATGTCCCATAGAAGTATTCATAGGAAAATTAACATCTCACCTAGGTATGTTGGACCCTTCAAGATTTTCAAGAGGATCAGGCCAGTGGCTTAATAGATATTAATTCTTCATTGATACTAGCCTATGCATGATTTATTTCACATATCTTAGATTTGCTGCTGTTATCTAGACCTATCAACTATTTTTTTTTCTTGATCAGGTTGAGATGGGGATAGATTCTTCTTTTGAGTAGTATCCATTTCGTATTGTGGATTTTAGTGTAAAAACACTCCTAGGAATGTCAGCTCCTTTGGTATAGGTGGTATGAAAACATAGCTAGGTACATGACGATACCCATGAGAGGGAAGATGATGTGCGAGCTCAGTGGATAGAAATACTGGCTGATGACACCTCTTTCCCTTAGAAGTCCATATTGGGGATGAGTTTCTTTAAGTATGGGTGGTTGAAATGACCCACCTTTACATAAAGGTATGACTCATTTTATTTTCAATAAGTTTCCTTTGTTTAAGCTTGGTAAACAATCACTATGACCTAAGGAAGGTCCCAAGAGCATCCAGGTACTGTTCAAATCCTAGAGATCTTGGAATTTGGAAAAACAATGCAGGTCGTACAGTTACCACACAATTAGTAAAAATTGTGTAGGGTATATTTTGAGAATCATCATCCACACGGTTTGTCTACAACTATGATAACCAAGGCGCATGAACATTTTGTTTTTAGACATCTTTAACATAGGGCTTTGGTATAGTTTGTGCGCAGTTTGGGAAACCATGAACCGTAACCATGTGGGGTCTCTCCATGGGAATTGGGCTGAGCATTGTTTGTGCATAGTTTGGCCAAAATGGGTGGAAAAACCATGTGCCCCCAATTTTGAGGTTGAATTCACCTTTTTACCCTTAATAAATATTTAAACCTAATATTTATTTTCTACCCTTCATTTCCAAATAATAATCATCCCTTCTCTTCCCTTTATTTTTTCCTCCCCCCAATATAGTTTCTTTGATAAATCCAAGCTCTGGAAACCAAGTTGAGATCTATCAGAATCTTTGGATATCTCTCGCTAAGATCTCCATTATTCTTTCTTCCATTATAAGTTTATCATTGAAACTATTTCGCTATTTTAGTGTAAGATCACTCACCCTATTTTTTCGGTGTTGGACCATTTCTTTTATTTCTACCAATCTACATTAAACCTATACCCTCTATCAGATGAGGAGTCTTCAGTGGACCTAAGGTAGGTGGCGTCATTGTTTTTCCCAAAACATTATGGTGTTTTCATAGTCGTTTCATAGTTCCTCATGCAGAACATCACTTCAAATTTCCCTAAAATGATTTCCTTGTTTCAAAATTAATATACGCACCTTGTTATATTCCCATTGATCCTTGTTTAGTAATTAGAGTATTTCACAATCAAATATGGAAACCTCTTGGGTGTGATGACTTGGAATTCCATTTGTATTTAATTGATTAAATGCTCAGAACTATTTATAATCATTCAACTTAGATTGTAAATGGAATTTCCTTCTATATATAAATGTTTATTGAACAAAATCACCTCTTATATGGTTTTCTGGAATTATAAATGGAATTTTCCCCTTTTAGGTAAATTACCAATTGACAATAGAGCCTCCTAAGTTCATTATTAAAACATGTATTTTAATTTCCATGGCTTGATTAGATAAATTGATAATATATGTTTAATTAATTAGCATCAGGTTGGTTTTGTTACTCAAAAAAATAAAATAGATTATGTAAAATGGATAATAATGAGTGTTAAGGAAACACTACTTGATCCATGCTTATGATTGAGGATTAAATGATTTATGACACCCTTGTAATATATATTAGATATTATGACTATATTGGTTATTAGGTAATAACCTCATTTACTACATTATTATGATTATTCCATGGAGATTGATTATGGAATGATGGTTAATGGAATTGTTGTGAACAAAAATTCACTCTCTCTTATATTAGGTGTTGATCATGCCATCTCACACTATTGAAACTATTTGAATAGTGGGCATGATACACAACATCCCTAACTTTAGGATTTGACATGAAAACTCACCCACCGTCTCAAGTAATGATCATGACATATCATATTCATCACGTGGTGAAGGGATAGTACCCTTTCCATAAGATTATAGGATTTTTTAGACTAGTTATGGATGATTGGGCAATTCTCTAATCTAGCCAGCACTTAGTATCCCAGTATATGGTTTCTTATTTCCTCATATACCCAGTGCATATAAGTGGACACAACATATAACTATATTATGTATATAATATTACTATATAGATATGGTTACCTATAGGATTATCATTTCATCCAAAGATGAAGAAGTTAGATCCTCCATGTGTCCTATAGGTACCTGAGTAAGAAATTGTTTATATATTTCGATTATTTATTATATTGTAGGTATACCTACACACTAACTGGCTATGTGCACTTTGTGGATTACTTATAGACTCCATTTGTTGTAGCCTATAGGGATTTTATCTCAAACCCTACTCGGGCCTCCTTTGGTACCAGTCTAGATTATATCTTTGTAGGTATGGATAATGGTTGGCTCCCTGATATATATTATTGATATATTTTACTTTTAATTTTATCATATGAATAGATTATAGTGAATATAATCAAGATGCTAGTGGAGAATCCTTTTTTCTTTTTTAGTTTTTGTAAAACATGTTTTATATGTATGTCCTCTATTCCCCTTTCTAATATCAGCATTCCAACATATCATATATATGACATTTCCTAGTGGAATTTCATTATTAATTAGTTTCTCAGTTATTTATTATTATGTAGTCTATTATTATATCTTTTTAGGTGCTTCATCTTTGACATGTTACTTTCCAGAATTTTTGTGTCCGTTTATATTACGGTTCAAGTATTTCCTATTTAATTTTACTTCCACTATTCCACTCTAATATTAGTTTACTATCTCCCAATTGAACCACCATTATACCCTTATTGTTAGTCTTCATCCCCTAGTGTATGGGGAGGTGCACATGAGGCCATGGGTCCCACCAACTCAGTTTCCTAGTTAAGTGGACACCGGGTCTAGATGTTACAATTAATACCATAGTAAGAAACAGTTGACATTATTTCTCAATTTTATCCAAGAATAAAATTTTTCTTATAAAATTTTTTCATTTCCCCATTGTTACCAATTCCAAGTTTTCCATTCTGGATTTTATTCTTAAAAGGAATTTGATTAAAATAATTTCACCTTTATTATGAATTATATAATGTTTTTAAATTTTATAAATTTCATCCAATAATATATTAATTTTCTCTTCGTGAAGATCGAATAAAATTTTAGAGGAATTAGATTTTAAATTTATAATATATTTTGATAATATTTTTTAATCCAATAAAATTGAATCATATTATTTTATAATTTTTCTCTGAACTTTATTTAAAGATTAAATTTTATATAGAAGTATAAATAAATACTTATTTAGTTAATCATAAGTATGTTTTCAAAATAAATGTTTTGAGAGTAAGAAGATTATACCTCATCAGATTGAATTATAAGACATATCATTTGATTTTTATGTTCTTCTTCAGAGCTAATAGAAGATTCATCATTTGAACCAAATTAATTAATCCATGTATCCTTAAGAAGTTTCATCATTTTTGTTTTATATTAGGCTTCCCTTTAAGGTTTAAGAAAAATGAAAATAAAACATTGTTTGAATTTTCTCATTTCATTCATAGCAGTTATTTTCTTCAATACTATTCTTTATTTTTTTTATGTTTTTCAAACCTTTTGAAAAGATTTGATAAAATTTTATATGAATATAAATGAATTGAATCAGATGATTCATCCATATTATTTTTTAGACAATATTATTCTTATTTGATATGATTTTAATCACACCTTGTATATAAATTATATATATCATCAAAGATAAAATCAATTCTATTATTTCTAAACCTATAACAAGTTTAGATTTTAGTATAGAAGCAGATATTTTATTCCTGTTAGATGGAAAAAATATTATTACTATTAACAATTGAGATTCTTTCTTAATTTGTTCTCCCAAAGAGAAAAAATTATTGAAAACTTCTGTCAATATCTGATTCATCTGAGTGATATTTTCATCTTCATGCATTCTAATAGTTCCAAACCTTAACTTTGCATTATTTGAACTTGGTTTCTTAATATTATAGATTACTTAATAGGAAATAGAAATAGTATTCCACATATCATTTGTAGTATCACATTAAGAAACTCGATTAAACCCATCAGTCCCTAAACCACAGACAACAGAATTTTTTAAATTTGAATTAAGATCATATTCTCTCTCTTGATCATCATTACATTTTCACTCATCTTCTTTAGTAATTTCATAAGGACTGAGAATCATTAAATAAATTAATATTATATTATTTTTCAAATAAATAATCATGTGATCCTTCTAGCATCCATAATTGTCACCATTAAACTCAGTAGCACGTATTATTAACATAAAATATTTAATATCATCTATTTTTAGATTTTAATTCAACTAAAATTTTAAATTCTTCATTATCGGATCCAAACTATACCTTTTTACAAGAGTTGATACTTTTTATGCACTAGATAGTATTGAATAAAATAATAAAGAATTTCCAAAAAAATTATATCAAAAATTTAAATTTTTTTATATGAATAGATGATATCTAATAGTAATATAATTTATAAGTATTTACAAAATAAAAAATATATAAAAAGATACCTATATATGAATCCACTTTTTAGGTTGAATTGATTTTGATAAATACACAAGGGGGGGTGAATAGTAATCCTTTAAAAACATCGAAGGATTAGAAAAGTTTCACATGATATGAAAAGATTACTTACATATCTATTTATAGATGAATATGTAATGGATATATATAAAGAAAATAACACATCGATTTATAGTGTTTTAGGGAACAAATATACTCTTCTCTACTCCACCATCACTCTCTCTATGAGCTTGATGATTTTCAATAGTAGATCATTTTATATGGCACTTTTACAAATGAGTACAGGTAGTTGATACCTTTACAATAAGGATTTTACAAGAGCTTATGGTTCAATTATAAGGAATGAAAAATCCAAGTTGATAATCCAAAATGACTATGTCAGAGTAGCTGATACTCTAAGAAATCAATAATGATCTATTTGATTGAGAAAAATCAGTTTCACTCATAGTTCTAGTAGAAACTGATAGATGTATTTGATATTTAATAGAGGAAAAAACAAGTAATTTTTCAATGTCTCATAGGATTCCTTTAAACAATGAAAAATCTAACACTTGATAGATGAATTAGTATATAGTCCTCAAAAGTGTAACTTTGAAAAATACTTGGGTGAACATGAAAAAGAATATTTAACAATAAAATATTGGAGGAACAACGACAAAAACATTTTGTTTATACACTATATCATATCAAACATGTATCCAAATTGTAGGTCTAAGGGAATTGAAGCATTTTTATTTTCATAAACAGAACTCTTTATTTTTTTATGAATATATATCTTGAGAAGATTAAAACCAAATATTTATCTTAATGGTCAAATAGATCCAGTTCAAACAGTTCCATAAATGCTATATAATAAATCATGAATATTTGAATTCATGACATTAAAAGATAGTTGAAACTTATATTAATAATAAGAATGATTTAATACAATTAGTATGACCCTTTGAATCATCCATACAAACTAAATTAAAAAGATATTTACATCTAGTGATACCATTGTAGAAAACTCAAAAAATATCTTAAATTTAAAACTCTATCACTGACCAATTCAAACATAGGGTTCTATCTTGTAGCGAAAAACTCTAGAAGTACATTTGACAATGTATATTTTATTATAAAAGTATGATTAATGATCCGTACATTTATTTCTCAAAATTTTGTTTTCCTCCAAACATCGTTCTAATAGTCAATACTTATCCAATAGTGTAGGTTATCTGGTCAATTTTTTTTATTCCAAACGTAGGGTTCCCAAAACATATGTTATGATTTCAAACCTATGGTGTGAAAAATGTTTTAAGATTATTTTCAAACATTTCTATAATACTTTATAAAATATCTACCCATAGAGTAATGACCTACATACCCTTCCAGAAAAATAAAAGTATTTTAATGAATTTTATCTTCATAAAAATAGATAAAAATAAACATTATTTGTAACATAAATGGGTGTGTTTTAGCATAAAAATAAAAACAAATTAATGAACCTTTTTAATCGACACATGTTGAATAATTATAATGTCTACAGTTTCTTTCATTCTGTTGATTATATAGAAGTTTATTATTATTAAAAAACTTATGCATCCTTTGTGAATGTTTATAAAACTCATTTACATTTTCATTGGAACAACTTTTATCACAACGCTTACATTTACTCCTCAAAATGTGGTATTTAGATGTTTATGAAGAAATGTAAATGTTCTAAAACTATTATTCTGATAATTATATATATAATATTTTATTCTACGTCTTATATTTTTATGAATTTATCTTTATTATGCTTTCATATTGCATTAAAATTTACAATCAAATTGTCATGACTTATCTTAGTAAATATTTTGTGATATAAATAGTATCCCTCTTAAATTTAGTTAGTCCATGTTTTAATATATAATTATCACATGAAGATGAGAAAATATTTAAATTATTCAAAAAAATTGATGAAATTTTGTAACTATTCAACCTATTAGAAAATAAAAAGATTAAAAATCCTTAGTTATCATAGCTCTTCATATCTTCAATACCTTTGAAGTTCAATAATAAGAAATCTATGATTTATTCCATGTATTATTACCATTTTACAAAAAACAATATCAATGTTATTAGTCATAGAACAAAATATATTGTTACAAAGATATAATTTACCTAATATTATATATTTTCTTATTTATTAGAATGAAAAAATTATATCTATTGAACATTATAACAATATTTCATCATAATAAAATTGTCAACACTAAAATTAATGATCTACAACATCCTAAGTTCACAAAATTATTCAAAATTACCTCCATAAAATATAAGGGGGTATGGTAAGATTGAAATTTCCATGTGTTCCTAATGGAAACAATTCCATTATAAAAAACTTATTTCCTACACTGACATTGTAGAAGTAAATAAACTAGGAAAAAATTCTTATTAACTAATGAAAACTTATGATAAACACAAAATAAATTAGTGGATTACTCTGATACAAGGTGTTATTATAATGGTTTAATACTTGAAATCTAGAATTGGGTGGGAATTATTGTTTAAAAATTTAATAAATAAATTTTCATACAACATTTTATAAGTTGAGTAATTTTTTTTTGAAATTATGACCCTTTCCATGATGAGAGTAAAAAACAACACATGTAGTGGGAATAAAAACTATAATAAATACTATAAGCATTGAGGAAATAATTGTTTTGATTGTTTTTTATAATAAAATAATTTAAATTATTCCATTATAAATGGAAAATATAAACATAGTTGTAATTTAAAAATGAAAATATCATAATATTAAAACAACACATTATTTATTAGTACAAAAAATACTCCTCAAAATGGATATTATAGATAACACTTTTATACTAAAATGAAATATGGGTATTAACACTATATATTAGATATCAACAATATTAAACCTATAGTAAGTTCTATTTCCCCATCCCTATAATCCCTCAACTTAAACTATTGGTATGTATTCTATCTTAATGTCCCAATTAGTCCCCAACATAACCTATACATTGGTATAATTTTCTTTCCCCAAAAATTTTGTATTCTTATCCATATAATCACCTTTTCACACAAAATTTTTTAGGTGAAGAAAAATAACATAAATACTAAGATCTTTATAATAAATATTCATAATACATAACTCTTATAAATCACTGAGAATGAAAAATAAAAAATATATCTAATTTAACAAGTTGTTGATGTCTTAAAATGATTTTAAAATTTCTTAAGTTCTTGTAATCTTTCTAATTTTGATTTCTGAATTTATAGATCAATTTATATATGAAACTATAACAAACCATGAGAGATGAATTCTGAAAATACCATCATCAATTATAATAACATTAGGAGAAACATTATCATCTGTTGATGAATATAGAATTTCTCTAAATATACTGATGATTTTATCTTAAAGTAATACGATTCTCTTGAATCATATTATGTTACTCGATATTTCAATTTTTAGTACTCTCATCAACCCCTAAAGGTACCCTTTTATAATTATTTATTTCTCTATAATTTTAGTTATCAGAATTTCATTATTTATAATAACAATAACTGAAACAAATATAAACATAAATCAACTTCATATGTAGTGTATTGTTATATCCAAAATAATTGAATTAGGTTTGTCGTTTACTCAATAAATAATTCATGAAATATGAACATTATATTTTCAAACTAACATCACCACTTATAATTTCGTCTCAAATGCAGTTCAAAAAAATCAATTCACTTCAATCTCAACATTAGAAACATCTAATTATTCTACCAATCTATGTTGATAAAAAATAAATCATTCAATAAAACCAATGGGAACATCACATTAAATATGTAAAAATAAATTTTAGAACCCCCAATACACCAATTCCAATAGAAAAATAGGAAAATAAGTTTCTACTAAAAACAAAAAGTATATTGATCATGAATCTCACTTAACATCAATATATTATTTGATTCATTCACATTGGAAAACAATTATCACTATTGATGTTAAACATCCCTTTAAAAATCCAAAAATACCCTTTTAGACTGACTCTAGGTTATAAAGAAATAAAAAATAGTGATCTTCAATTAATTTTTCAAATATTTTATTATTTTTCTATAATATCCTGTCATGGAAAACTAAACCCTGTTTTGTATCCTGGAATAAAATTCCTAATATAAAAATAATCATTTAAATAAATTATCAGATAAATTGTATGATAGGAATCAATTTAAATCTATGTATATCTAAAAACAACCATGGTCTGGTAAATAATACCATGTCATATTTTATAAGACTAATAAAACTATGTATTAAGACTATGTAATGATCACATCCCCCATGTGGACTATTTGAAATATAAAGATCCCCTCAAAAACTAATAAAACATGTTTTTATCCCAACATTTCATGTTTTATACTTCTAAAATTATTATAAATTCACTAAGTTCCAATTATACCATGCCACTAAACTATGAAATTTCTCAAAAAATAATGGTATAATATATAAAAACATATTATATTCTACATATTGTATTGGCCAGAAATATCACTATTCTCCCTTTATTCAATTGTACCAACACTAGATTAAATGTAAGTTCTTTTAATATTAACCATGGAATGTATTTGTTAAACATGAAATGTTTTTATTCCAAGTTGAATTTCTCTCCCATTTATAATCTATATCTCCTCATTATTTTTGAATTCCCAAAAGACACAAAAAAAATAGAAAAATCCATCTGACTAAATTCGGTACCTCTTAAATGATTTTTATTCATAAATATCCAAATAAAAAATACCAAGATAAAGGAAAAAAAATAAAAAATCACCCCATGAAACCTATTTTGTAAATGAAACATGATAACATGGATGTATTTATGATAATATATTTTCGTAGAAGAATATGAGTCAGAGGTATAAATTTTAAAATTAATTTCTTATAAGAAAAATTATTATTGTGATCAATATGAATAGGTTACTTAATAACATGGATAGGTCAAGTCTCCATTAAGGTAAGATCTATCTATAGATATAAATAAATGATCATTATCCTATAAGGTATGAATATTGTTTCACAATTATAATATGAATTAGTGTGATAAAATTTTACTCAATATATTTAGTATATTTATTATATCTAATAAATTCATGCGAGGTCCAGCTCTAGTACTGTAATGACAGTAATTAAGGATAAAATGTTTATCCAAAAAAAGACTATGGTATGTAAAAATAGTCATCCTAGATTATTGGAACATAAATGAGGTTTTATAAAGAAATAAAATATTTTCATTATGGAAAATCTGTACATTAGAGAATTGATTTCAAAAAATACATATATAAGGGTGTAAAAACTCCATGAAGAGTCTATATATGGTATTTCTGTTTAAAAATCAATTCTATTATATTAAAATTTATATGATACAAATATATCATTAAAATAATATTTTGAAAATGTATAGGAGTTAATAGTATTTGAAAACTTGGTTGAGGAAGATTAAATTTTACATTGAAATAAATTTGAAAGGTTTTATTATATACAAAAACTAATTTCATAGGATTACATAAATAATGATACAAATAGAAATTATAAATGAGGTAAATTTAACATCCCAATTTATCTTATGTTATAAGATAGATATGTTTATATATAGTCATTATCATCAATAAATGAGAATTTCGTTTTATTAATTGTGGTTTAAAATTTATTCAATTTAGTAACATCATTTGAAAAGTTATTATAAATACAGTAATATACTTGATAAAAGGGATTCATCCAAGTTATTTTCTTAAAATATTAGCTAATGAGTTCCCAAAAATTACTCAATTTATACGTTGATAATAAAGTATTTTATTCAATGAAATTTCTTTAAAAATAAAAAATTCAATATGAGATATGGTTATTAATATTTTATTTTTAAAATATTTTCAAAATAGAAAATAAGTTTTATATTCTTTATATAATGTGATTGTGTATCATCGAATTAAATTTTAGTTAAATATAACTTCAAATTAGTTAGTAAGTGTCTCTGAACTACTCTTTATTGGGTAGTAAAAAATAAATAATTTTCTTTCCTAATGTATCATTGAGGCTTTCCAAGATCATCTAACTTGAGGGTGTTTCATAGTCATTCACCTACTTTTACTATTCATTTATTATATTCTTGGTGTTTAGTAATACTTTAATGAAATTAAATAATTAGAGCTAGAATGTAGAAATAAAAAACTAAAAGTAAACATGAAAAATATAATAAATGAAAGAAATAATGGAGTTAAATATCAAGAAAAAACTCCTAATATAATTACATAGAGTGAACCTCCATCATCTTATTATTAGTTTCATATATTCATAGGGAACATGCTTCATTATTTGAGAACATCCTCTTCTTCCTTCGTTGTAGATAAATAGAGTACTCACCAATTGAAAAGCATGTCTACCTTGTCCATCTTGGTATAACCTCATATTCCAAGTGGATACATAAAGTATAATTACCCACATTATATCACAGTTTTCATAACTATTAGAAAATAGGATATGTTAAGAAAGATTTCACATAAACATGGTTTTGGAACTAGGCTACCCACCCAAGAGATGCCTTAAATTGGTCTCTCATAATCATTTGTACTAGGGATATTATTAAAGAAACTAGTGTAGAGAGATAATGGGAGGAAAGGGAGAGATTTAGAAATTGTTAAAAATGAATGATTAAAATTTCTTAAAACTATTCAACATGTGATTACATAATTAAAGGATAATTAAAAATGGTTTACAATATTCTAAAATTAGTATAAAATCATTCCCCAAATCTCTCTTTAGGAAATCCAATACATCAGAAGGTGAATAAAACATCTTTTTATAGTATAGGGGAGACTATGGTTAGAATGTAATAAAAATAAAAGTGAAAATTTATTCAAATTGAATCCCTAGTATTGTTTTTTGTTGTTGATCATTATAAATTCAGACCAAATATTCCTTTGGATAAATAAAATTATCAGTTTTAATTCCTACAAAATGTTTTAAAATTTCATCCAAATCCAAGATTTTATGAAAATGTAATAGGATAAACATTAAATATATTTTTTGATTGAGGAATCCTATCAAGGGTTAACATCAAGTCCAATTATCAACATGAAAAAATATTTTCCATCTTGAGGTCATAAAATAAAATATATCAAATATGTTCACAATTTTTTTCACAAAAACTCAGTCAATATTTAATATATATAAAATTATTCAAAATAGATACTATATGTGTAGTTGTAAGGGAAAACTAGTATTTCAATAAATATACCAAATTTTTCATCAAACTCAAAATGTGATACTAAATAATAATTTAAAAATTTAATGAGTTTGTTAATAAATATCATATATATACATAAACATTTATAAAAAAATTATAGTATAATTTTAAAAACTAAATCTCAATTATTTATTTATTCTAAATATGTAAAATAAACCATAAATTCACCATTTAGTGGAATCTAAAATATTAAAATTAATTATATAATATGTTAAAATGTCCACTCTATTAATTTCACCTCTCTTAGGAAATATAATAAAATTATCCAAAAAAGTAATTATCCTACATGTGATGAAACACAAAAATAGAAAATTATAGAAAAAAATTTATTCTTCATTGCAAATATCATGACACCATGAAATGTTATGTCCACAACCCTGCTATAATTTAAATAAAATTTCAAGAAAAGGGTTTGTGAATAAAATAAAATTTAGTGTAATTAATATTTTAACTAATGGAACTATAATAAATTCCTATTTTCAATGTTTTTTATAGAATATATATATTTCCCAATTTCTTGATACAACATAGGTTTCATTCTTATAATTCAATTCCCTTATTCATTATCTAGTGTTGAATATTCCCCTCAACTAAATCAAATGAAATTTTATAATTGATTAGTTAATTTTTTCATTATTTTTTTTATTTTTTTTTCTATGTTATATTTTAGTGACTAATACCCAGTAACTTCATTTGGGATCCCACATTCCAATTTTACTATAATTTAAATGAACTTATATAATGGTATTTGGAGTTTATTCCCTAGGTTTTTCTTCTTTAGAATGGACACATTACCTAATATGGATCTCAAAAATAAATTTTTTCTCATCTTATAATTTTAATATCACAAAATTGTTTTTTTATTTTCAACCCTTTCCTAGGTTCCAAAAAAAATTTGTGAAATTAGTGTAAAAATATCTCAAAAAAATATAAAAAAAAGTTTTAAAAATAAATAAAATATTGTGATAATAATTGATCCCTTCACTAGGTAGAAAACATTTGAATCTCAAATTACTTACCTAAAAACAGTCCATGGATAAAAAATGTAAAAACATGCCAAAAACGTATTTATATGAATTCCCCATAATTAAACATTTACTAACCTTTTATTCATAAATGATTCTATAATATTTCTTTGTACAATCCGATTAGGTAGTAAATAATTTAAGGGAGTAGGAAAACATTCAAACTGACTTATTGGATGGGAAATATTGAGTTAATCTCCTATGTTTTGTCCAATAAAATCCTAATATTAATAAAAAAATATAATATGATAATATTTTAAAAATAATTTAATTGATATGAAAAGCAATTTAAAGGTGAAGAAGAGCTTTAAATCTTAGTTTAGCCCCACATATTGGAAATTGGTTTTGGTTTCCCTACAGAAGGTTATTCCAAATATGATGTGATGTCTGCGACTAGGTAGAGTCTCCTTGATTTTATCGATCGCCAATATTTCAATCCAATATTATTTATCATGAGTTTTTGGATGATTAATCCATTAATAGGGTACATCAGTTCCATACCAGTTTTCATTAAATACAATTTTCTTGGGGGGTGGGGGAATATAAAATAATGGTACTCCTCCTTCAAGCATATTACATGTATAACTTATTCCTTCAAAATCATCTCTTTATTAGGGTGTGTTGATTTAAAATAATTATAAAAAGGAAATTCATAAATTATTTCAAATTTTATTTAATTCATGAATAGAAATTGATATCAAAATCATCCCCTTAAATGAATATAAGTTTTTACTCATGTTCTTTAGGAAGAGATTCTGGAAATTATGTGGTTACTCCCTCACTGAATATTCAATTGTTTGGGGGGCTTCAAGTGTTTCTCATCTCATGAATTTTATTCTTTTTCTCATCCCCTAATAAAATAAATGTATTAAAAAATATAAAAAATTATACTATGGGAGTTTATTAAAAATTATGTTTCAATAAAATTAAATGAAAATGCGTTTAAAAATGAATTTAATCAATGATTTGTTTTTTTAAAAGGTTGGGGCTGAAGCCTCATTTATTATTAAAGAAAAGAAAAGACCTATTTAACTGGGTAGAGGGAGACCCATTACGTAGCCCGAAGACCCAATGGGCATTTATCCCATTACATGACCCGTAGGCCCATTTTTTTGGCCCAAAGCCCATTCTGTGAATAGTACCGATACAGTACCCGTGCTGCTACAGTACTGCATAGTACCTGCCGCTGCTACAGTGCTCAACTGCCACTACAGTGCCCTGACGCTGCTATAGTGACCTGCCACCCCTACAGTGCCCGCCGCAGCTACATTATTGCTGCTCTACAGTGTGCTACAGTACTGCTACAGTCCATGCGCCCAATGGGTTTTGAACACCCCATTTTTCATATAGATTTAAGGGGTGATTATCACAAAGCCAAACCCCAACTACAAAACATTTTTAAGGGTAATGCTCGTCTCCCACTGGGGGCCCCGCCATGCCAGAGCGCGCCGCACGTTCTCTGACTAGGCAAAATGGCTTTGAATCGCCCAGTGCATAATACGCACAGTGTCCGAGTCTAGCGGGACTCGAGCCTGGGTTAGTTCCCATGGAGAGCGAGGGGTACAACCAGCAGGTACCCCTCGGCAAACACCCCATGGGCCCATTTAATCAATGATTTAGTTTACATCATGTTCTTCCCCAAGGTAAAGTTCCTCCTAGAGTTTAGTATTCAAAGATAGAAGTTGGTAGTTTGGGTCCTTTATTTTATCATTAAATTCCAACACATAGGTGGTTTCTTCTTCTAAGGATAAGGAATTGTATAAATGTTCTAATTATTTAAAATAAACATCATGTTAGTGATTTTTAATTAATAAAAATGTAAAATAAAAAATAATAAAATCCAACATCGATTCTTAAACTTTAAATTAGTCATATTCGTATCAAAATTATACTTTCAAGTTAATCCAAAGGATTGTGGAATGATATGGAAGAGAAGGGTTGTAATATTCTCTTTTCACTTCTGTGATTTCTTTTTGTAATGTTGAATGGTTTGTCCCTTATTCTAGCATGAATAAATCTTTATTGGACTCTATAAATTATTATAATAATTTAACTATCTCTTTTGATAAGGACTCCAAAACTAGTTTTATGTGGTCCTCATTTAAGTATTAATTGACCTTATAGAATTCCCAATATCCATATTTTTATTTACAATCTTTTCTCACCTTCATAGAAAATAATAAAATAACATCTTTCATAGGTGAACGTGAGTAAAACAATGGTATGATATATTTTTTTAATTAGCAAATTTATCTTGAAAAGAAGGGAAATATTGACATAATTAATTGAAATACAAATTGCATAAATTCTAGGCTCTACGGAAATTTTTTGACATTTTTACACACCTTCAAGAGTGTGGTAAAAAAATATACAATTTGCTTTCCTAATGAAATATAATGGCTAACCAAGGTTTTCTCACTTGATAAGATTTCACAATCATTCATTTACTAATCATAATCATTTATCATATTATTGGAGTTTTATATTTCATGAAAGAAATGAAATCATGAGGGTTTTAATGTAAAAATAAAAATATATAAGTAAACATGAATAATAGAATGAATCTAGATAGAATAGAGTCAATTATAATGGTAATACTTCTGATAGAATAACTGGGTTTAAACCATCAATATCATATTATTACTTTAATATCTAATTAAGGAACACAATTTATTGTATGTGGAAATCATATTTTCCCCCATTGTGAACATATCATGCACTCTCACCATCCATCCAACTCTCTAATTCTTTACAACAATTCTTCATAGATTCGAGTAGAGGCTTTTATTAATAATTTTTTAAAAAGGAATGTAAAAACTGTAGTCAAAATATATCCCTTTTATTATTTTTGGTGGATTACCATAATAATGATCAAAGTAAAGTTTTCCTTAATTTAATTAAATATTTTTTTTATCTTATTTAATGTGTTAAAATTTAATAGAAATTTCACAATTAATTGAAAAATTATTGTCCAATAATAAATGTGTTGTTTAGATTAATCAATTGAATCCATAAATGATTTTTGGGCTCATTGAAACTAATAGAAATTGTCATCCATATTTTAGTCTTTAAATAAATTATTACTACCATCATGTTTAAAATTATATAAAAAATTATAAAACATTTCACATAAAGAAAATTTTAGGATAAATAAACTAAAGTTTTGATGAAAGGGAAAACTAGAATTTCAATATAGTATCCAAATTAATACACATATTAAAAATTCATATTAAATCAACACCTAAAAAATAATATTTTTTTAAACAGTATCAAATTTGAATAAAATCACCTAATATAAGTTATTATTTAATTTTCATAATTCAATCCAATGTATTCATTTAATATAAAATGGTGATAATAAAAGTTAAATTTATAATTTTCATAGATTTAAAACATTTATATTCAATATAAAATATATGAAAAATATTTATTCTATCCTTTTGTATAAACAAAGAGAAGTTTTAATTATAGTAAACAAATGACTATGATAATATAATTCAAAGTGAAAGTCACATTATATCCTTATATAGTATCATATATGATTTCAAACAATGATCTTAATTAGAAAGTATCATTTAAATTTATAATCAAATAAACTAATATAAAATTATATATTTTGTAAAAATTTCCTATGATAATGATGATATAAATCCATAAAAAAAATTAATTATTTAAAAAAATTATTAATATAAAAGTAGAATATATTGTGATGAAAATATGTTTGAATATAATATCTATGTTTTAAACATTAGGATTTTGAATCCTAATTTCATTATTAATCAAACAATCAATCAACATTGTTGTAATCTTAAAAAAGGATAATATATTGAGGATTTTTCTCATATCGTATCCTATAGATGAGGTAAGTGTTTAATAGTGATGTAGATGATATCACATAGTGATGTTCTGTGTTTGAAAACACAAATATAATTTTGCAAACCTATGGGTTATGGGATCTTTTCATATTGTATGTGGTAAATATTAATGTGTATAAATAGATTTTTTATTATTCTTAAGGGATTTTAATATTGTATAAATTGTATCATATTATATGAAACTCATCTACAGTTTATCATTCATTTTTTATGGATTCGTATATTACAAAATGTAATGGTAATTATCCCCTAAAAATATTTTATATGTTTTATTTAATTGGTGATCATCATGGAGATCTATGGGTTTTAATGAAATGTTATGATTTATATGTAATAGGGCACATATAGATATTTTAGTTTTTTATCATAAAGAATAAAAATACTTATGTGTTGAATAACAAATAATTTATATCAAATTGAATTTCATAAATTCTATAATTCTTATTCTTGGAACATATATTTCATTTTCATATTAATTTATTATGGTTAATAAGTAATTTTGTATTAGAACCTTTATAATTTCTAACCCAACTTATACCAAGAATTTATCCAAAACATTGAGGTAATTATAATAGATTCTCTTAAAAGATTCTTGGGGGATATCAAAAATAAATTTTAATATGTTTTCATAATTTGATACATATTATGTGGCGTATAGTGAAAGTAAAAAAAAAACTTCAATGAGGATTTAGTTTTAGTAAAGGATTGATAGAAATATATAAAAACTAAAAAACAATATATAATGAAAACCATCAAATCAAATTTTATGATAAAAAATATACATCATAGTGAAGGTCATTATTTAATGATTATGTGCATTAAATAATTACATTATATAACATGAATCTCAATATTATTTTATCAAATATATAAAAATGTTTTATAATTATATTATAATTATTCAAGTGAGTTTAAAAAATATATGATTTTTTTAAATATTAAATGAAAATATATAAACATATGATGTATGATACAATATTTTGTGACATTATGAAATGTTTATGAATCATTTCTATTATTTTTTTAATATTTATGGTGAAATTTTGATATAAAATTTCAATCATTGAAGTTTATATAAACATGTTTATGACATGTGAGATGGATAAATTAATGAATTTGATTTGATTACTTTGAAACTCCCAAAATTTATCAAATATTATCTCTCTTTCCATTAATAACATGGTTCTAGAAAATCTTCTATGAATTAAGAATCATACCTAAAAAATTAGTGGTTAAGATAAAAATGTACAGTATTAATAGGAAGAGGTATTTGGATTCATTGTAAGGGATATCCTTAAATATCATGAAGAATAACTAGTAATGTTTAACTTGAAACTCAAAAATTGGATATATATGTGTTCTTTATATTAATGCATTAAATTATAATAAATTAATTGATATTATAGTAATGGGTGTTAGCATTTAATTTACACTAAATTTTGGTTTGTGTTATGAAAACTACAACTCGAAAACCTTATCCTACCTTCATATGGACTTTCAAAGTATAAATGAGGATGATAAAATGATACATATAAGGAATAATGAAATGTTTAATAATCAATAAAACAATGGAATCTATGAAAAAAACTACATAAAAATAAATTAATGTCATAATAATCATCAAGGATATTAGGTACTAGAAAAAATGGATTAATTAGTTTCATTATATTATATTCTAATTCATTTAGGTAATTACTAAACAATATTTAGATCATTGGATGTATGAAGTCTTTCCCTTAAATAAGAAAAAATGTAAAAAATGAATATATCATTGGATAAATTATTTTAATATGTTTCATTAATGGTGAAATGATCATGGGATGTATATAGATAATTGTGGTTCATGAACTTGGAGATGAAAAAAAATCACTTTTTCATTTACATGTTAACGATCAATGCTTATCAAATCCATTCATGAAGAATATAAATTCCACATACAGGTTGATGAAATACCAAGAAAATTTAATATATATTTATAAAATAAAAAAAAATATAAAATTTTTATAATTCATACATGGAGATGATTGATTTGAGAGTAGATCATATGGTGAACATGAGATCAAAGGTTGAGTTTAGGAATGACTCCAAGTGGATGGAAAGAAATATCAAGGATCAGTCGACAATGATCGAGATAAAAATTCCCTATAGATTTATACACATCATTTAATATAATGTCCCATGTTTTTTGCTAATTAAATTCTTTATTTTATCAATAATTTGTTTATGTATATATTTTTGTATAATGTGGTATTATAAATATAATTTATTAATCATTATCTTTTATCAAATGATTTATTTTTATTAATTATTCTTTATGAATATTAATTATTTCTCAATTGACCATTGAGTATATTATCTAAGGATGAGGTAAATGTGTTGATGGTTGAATCCAAAACCATATTCTTCTTATTAATGATAGTTATAAACGGAATAATAATTTGGAATTTAATTTATTGTCAAAAAGTAATTAATCTAAACCAAAATATGTGGGAAACCTTAGAAGGAATGATGTTGTCATTATTAATTCCTTAGGTGACATGACATATTTTTAGGAAATTGACTAATTATAGATGAAAAGTGTTTTATGGTCAGTTAAGATGTTTAGTTAAATAATATATTACATATTCCCTGATATGAAAACCAATATTTTAAAGTATAACAACATAGTAGTATGTATTTTTTGGATTTATACTCTAAATCATAAACCATGTCATGGTGAGGATCCCCACAGTTTGGATTCTTCCTAATCATGTTTCCTAAAACTGTGTATTGGATCTTATATTTGAATGATATGAGATATAATTCATCTAATATTCATACAAATGTTATCAGGTTCATTATTATTATTTTTATACAATGTGGTGATGTGTAGATTAATTATTTATTTTTAAAATATTTTTAAAATCATATTATTTAAATGAGTTATTTTCATAAGATTTACTATTGGGGAATCCAAATGATGGTTATTTTGTATTTATTAAAATTTTATACTCCAAAAGGATGCTTCATCCAATGAACGAGGCCTATAAATTAGTGTTTTTAATCTCAAAAGACTATACTCGTTTTCATTCACAGTAATAAAAATAATTAATTATTTCTATTCTCATCATTCACCATTATGGGGGAACTATTTTCACAAATTTTTAGAGAAGATGTTAATAAAATTATTTTTATGATTCCAATGTACAATATATATCTTTGGACATAGGAATCCATTATTTTTCGATAATGGGATGTAGTCAGTCCCACAATTGATGATAAATTAGCATGGACAATGAAATACACTTTTTTATAGTATTTGATTCATCATTTAATTTTCTGTATTGTTAGATCTTTTGTGATGGGATTTCACTTCTTCCACTATTCTTGAGAATTGATTTGTACAATATAAACCTTATGTTCTATTAAATCCAATACCGATGAAGATTCCATAAGATGAAATTCAGTATGAATTAGAGTATAGTTCTATATTTTAAAGCCACAAAATTTTATAAACAATACAATGGTTGATAGTATTTTTCATAAAATGGTTTTTTTTAAATGATTTTTTTAAATAGAATTTCATTAAAATTTGTGTGTTCCTTATGAAAAATGTTTTTTTATATGGAAATTTTATTTCCAATAAGAAAACCAATGTCATGGGGAATATAAACTACTCATGGTTTATGGGGTGACTATAAAAAAACTATTTAATTTCATATATAGTATATCATGGTTTATGGTTTTAGTAAATTTATGCTCAAAATTGGACAGTTTAAAGAAAACATTTCATGGTGTTTGGTTGGGATTTTCATAAATTTAAGAAAAAAAATTCATAAAAACAGTTAATGATATGGTCCAAAATTTTTGTGGTATTAATGAATATCCATGGTGTTTTAAATTAACATGATTCCTTAAAAAATTATTTCTCATGTTTTATTAATATATTTTTCATTTATTTATGAATTAAATATCATAATATTCATTCTTTTAAATTTTTAATATTATATATGTTGAATAATTTAGATTAAATTGAGTAAATTGATTAATATTAAAAAATTTAGGCCTTTCACAAAATATTTTCCTTCTAGGTATAGCTTTAAAATCGATTTTTTATTCAATTAAGACTATTATTTGTTATTTTACTTATGAATTCAACAATAGGAGTCAGTTAATATTTTTAAAAACTAGGTGTTATATTTTAATTGGAATTATGGTATCTTAAAAGAATTATTCAATAGATATTTGGACATTGAGTCAGACCTATCACTGGTTGGGAGTCTTACGACTTCTTGAAGAAAAATAAGGGATTTATATATAATTTTCCATGTTAGATCTCTTAGGAATTTGGATTTCACATGACATTGTTTATTTACAAGTAAGGATTTCATGTGCCTTATACAATGGAATGAATTTAAATATTTATATACAGAATTGGATTTTATTATAGGATGAGAAAATAAAACAATGAGTTATTTATAGTGTTCTATACTCATATATTTGAAATGAAATGATATAATATAAGGAGTATAATTAAATCATTAAATAACTAGAAGATTAAATAAATATAGGTATAAAATGATATGTAAATATTTTATGATACATAATATTAATGAATAATATTCATTTGATCTACATGAAAATGGAGATAGTAAGAAAATTCTAGAAATACAAATTGGGGGCTTCCTTCCAAAGAAAATATATGTCAAGTCACTAATCATCTAATTATGTGGGATCATGAAAAAATAGAGGTAATATGAATTTTTTTCACACAAAAAACATAATTTTATTTAAGAACGTACTTAATTAATAACTTTTAATTTTTCTCTAGAGTTATGGGAATGTATGTTAAAAAAATTGGAAAATTAAGAAATTATCACTTTACATTGTTTTTATTAGGTTAGTAGTAACTATGAAATGACCGGTGAATGTGTTTGAAATTTTATAATAACCGCTTTTCATGATTGGTATATGGATTCCCTAATGGTTTCGTTAAACCCTTTTGGTCCCTAGATATACCCAGTGAGGGGTGCATATTTTTGTAAAACAATGTTGGAATAGTGCAGTTTAGCCTATATGTTAAAAAACATCTGATTTTCAATTATTTTCCACTAAAATATTAAGACCCATGTTGTTCTCCCCTCCTACCTTCCCATATGTGAGGCCCAAACTAGGAGGATATATGATTAACCTCTCCCTTTTTTATCATTTTATGTTCGGATCCTGTTCGTACAATTTCAAGTCAAATTATCCTATGTTAGGGTTTATTCTCCTCCTCCACTATCATCACTTATTACTTGTTACTTTTCTTTATTATCAATATGATTATTGACTGGATATACCATAAGTGTTGTTTTTTAGCTCATCCATGTATAATTGGTTTCATAGCATGTGTGGCTTCTTCAAAAGAGTGTTCTCTCCCCGCATAGGAAGATTTTGCATCATCTTTGCTTGACCTATTTTATTGATTTAATGAATTCTCAGTTATATGAAACACCTTTAGATATCTGATCTTCCCTAAATTGTTTTCTTTTTAATATTATTCATGTTTTTCTACCACTAATTCATTCTTACCTAGGAAGAATTATTTTATGAATTATTTTTTTAATTTTATAGATTGTTCCTATGATTTTCATTATTTCTGATCACATATAAGGATGTATGAATTCTATATTATTTAATAAAATTTAAAAATGTTTTGTTCAATTATTTTAGATATCTTAATGGTTTTTATTACACTAGATAAATTTACACCATATATGTTTTTGGGTTGAGTGGTGGTTTAACTTCATATATTGTTTCCTTAAAATTAATTAAGATCTTCTTTGATGGGTATTCATGTCATTTACATGTAATTAATGTTCATGTTTTATTATATGTTATTTTAGGATTCTTTACCCATATGTTTTATCTATGAATAATTATATTAAATTAATTAAATAATTTCATTCTTTAAATAGGTTTTGCGATTAATAATTTTTTTAAGAAGAATTATTTAAAATACTTTTTTTCATTTTTAAAGTATAATTAAAAATGAATATTTTTATTTTAGAAAGGAATCTATGAAGAATTTTATTATTTATTTTAATTTTTTCTATTTTAGTTTTATAGAAAATTTATTATGATAGTTTTGGGTTGATTAAAAAGAGAATTGATTCTTTTGTCATTCTTTTAACTTGCATAGTGAAAATCGATTCAATAATAATTTATAATGTAACTATTTAACCTATTTATTAGTTAAAAAATTTTAAAAATGGTTATTTTTATTAGTTAAACCTCACGGTAAACCCCATGTACTTTGATTGGAAATATTTAATAGAGTGAAGGTCTTTCCCCAAAATTTATGTGTCACTCCCAAACTAGTTTGGTAGTTCCATGGACATCCTAATAGCATAATGAAGAAGTTATAGTTACATTCAACTAATTCAGGGTCCCCCAAATTATTGACATATTATTATTGGGTACTTCTACACATACATTCCTTAGTATGTTTATTTAATCTAGTTTGTTTTAAAATGATCTTTGTATGGTATGTTCTGTACTTAAATGACTTTGATCTATCCAGTGATTTTCTAGGAATTTTCACCATAACATCTCTATTTGTTATATTTTTTATCCTATTTTATTCTTTTAATTTTAATCAATCCAATATAAATTATTTTATCCTTTTTTCATTAGTTTTTCAAAATCATAATTTTTTTTATAAAAATTCTTTGACACCAGATTTTATTTTATAACATATTGGGGTGAGTTTCCTTATGGGATTTTACCTTAATTTTTTTAGTGATAATTTTTTAGAAAATTATTGGGTGATTTTATATTTTACTGTAGTTTTTTAAATTTAAAATTATTTTAAAATTTTCTTGAAATCATGTTTTAAATTTACTTAAAAATGTTAATCCAATTTATTTTTTCAATTCTTAAGAAATGCTAATTTTTGAATAAAATATTTCAAACTATAAAAATTTGAGCTTTTCTAAAATAAATAGTTTGTAATCAGTGGTTAAACGATAATATGTTATTTATGATCACATGGTACAAACACCACATTGTGTTAAGAGACTGAGTGGCTCTAACAAGTTCTGACTTTGATTTAGAGAAGTTCCACATCCGGGAATCCTTCTTATAGACAACTCCATAAGCTACTCATGTTTTCAGATTGTGTGCTATGTTTGGTATTCTGAATCTATTAAATAGGTATATTATTTATAATTTCATGCCTTATTTATTCTACCAAAATTGTCTATCCATTGATTTTTATTTTTTGTGGTTCAGTCTATTCATTTTCATGTATATCCTGGTTATGTTTCTTTTAAACTATTTTTTGTATTATTTTTAATAGATATCCAACATATGAATGTTCAATTACAGATTCATGGTAGTGTCTCTATGCTAGTAAAATATTATTGCTTTAGGATAAATTCCTCCCTGGGAGTATAATTTGGTTTTATGGAACTTGTTTCTAGTCTATGGGAATTGATTTCACCCCTAAAGTCATGTCATAGGAAATATTGAGTGCCCAAATAAATGGTGTCCTAGGTTGGTTTATGGAAATTATCTTTTGTGAGGAATGTTAGTTATGGATGACACTAAAAGTTTTGAGAACATGTCACATAGTAACCCTTGGGTAATAATTAACAATGAAGCCCTAAAATGTTGAGTACTAGAAAATATAGTTGATTTCATCCATTTGTTGGTTTTGTTAAAACAATCTAGTAAAATATTCCTGAATAATATGTTATGTGGTTGACATGATGTTCTATATAAAAAGACAATTTATTATATGAACACTAATGTAGAATTTAAAATTAGTTAAAAACGTATCTTATACTAATAAATGGACATGATGTAAGGGTTAATATTTTTTAGTTATAATAAATTAAATAAAAATAGTTTTTAAAAAGATATAAAACATAATTCTTACCAAAACATATGTCTTCTTGTAGACAATGGAATGCATCATGAATGTAATTTTAAGATCTATTATATGATTGGCCTATAACATAATATATTAGTATCTAAAATTTAGAGGTGTTCTTAAATATAATAAATCTGAGTATATGGATGTGAATGTTAAAAAAATATATATATCAAATACTAACTAATGATTATCATATTACTTCTGTGAGAAACACATTTTGGATGATAAACCAATTCACAAAAAATAAATGAGAATTGGAATAATTATAAGTGTATCTATGTGTAATAAATGGGAAAGGAGTTATAATAAAATAATTGAAATATTATTATCTATGTCATCTGTGTGTCTTATTTTTTCAATAAGAAACATGTTACCGCATTACTTTCATAAATTAAAATTTTATATTTATTTAAAAAATATAGGATTTTAATTCACTATTAATGAGATGAACTATTATATAACATGGATAAAAAATTATGGTATCGGATATATAGTAAATGGTTTATAAATTCGTGATACATAAAATATACTTCATAACATTCAAGATAAAAAGTCCATGGTTCATACTAACACCACATATCATTGGATTTGTCACAAAATATTTATAAATACTACACTTATAAAATTAATCCATTGAGATATGATATTTAACTCATTAGATTATAAATAATTTTACAAATTCAAAACATTTCTATTAGAAAAATGATGAAACCAACTTTTAGTTGAGAAAGGGGTATATTTGGTAGATCATTAGATCTTGTACAAGGTGATTTGTGTGACTCAAGAACCCAATAAAGTATGGAGTATTTATACTTGATAACCTCTATTGATGACTTTAGATAGTACAATTATTTATTTATTATGAGACACATGTATTATACCTTTAAAAAGATCAATGTTTTCAGAATTAACATTTTTCTTCAAATTATTTTGTAGCTGGGTTGCACATAATTGTGGGGATATTTCTTAGTTGTCCTAAATTTCCTCTTTCAAAATGTGGGTGGACACTTCCACTATGGTTGGTGATGTCTTCTCGTTAATCTGAATAGGATGATTTGATATCAGATCCCCAATCCATGGATTCTTCCTTTGATCACATCACATAGTTCATGTCACCTGCATATATTTGATTCATTTTCATGTACCTCCATCCCAATTCTATCTTATGGTGGATACTAATTAATAATGCTTCTTCAGTCTCAAAATAGTAGAAGCACTTGGTTAGAGTAGATGGTAACATCAAGCATGTTTGGGTATCTAAGGACTCTTGGTATTTGGTCACTGGTAATGAATTCTCCTTTTGATGTCTTAGACATCTTATATGATAGTAATCTTAACCATGAGACCCATGTACTCCCATTTCAGTCATGATGTATTTTATGTTAGTGGAGATAGTATTATGAGGATTCCTACCATTGAAATCCCAAGATTATTTTATGGTCTTGTAATTATAGATTGGATAATAATTTGTACATCATGTGGATACAAACATAGGTTTGACATCTTTATGAGATTTTATGGGTATAGGTTTAACATATTACAGGGACCTGATGAGAGTAGTTATAGTGTCTTGTGGGGACAGGTTGGGCACATGATCAAAATTTCTTATTGAGACAAATCGAGTGGAGTTGTGTCCCTAAGCGGTAAGATTTCACACATTGGTGGAACATGAGGATGCGCTATTGACTAAAATCAATGGAGTTGGGGCTCAGAGAGGGAAACTGACACAACTAGATGATAAATCATGAAGACATATTGAGGAAAATCAATGGATTTGTGTACCTAAGATGGAAATTTCACACCATGGTGGTATATCAGGATTCCCAATTGAGGATTATCAATGGATGTGTGTCCGTAGGTGGGAATATGTCACAAGTGGTCAGTGTATGAAGATTCTCTAAGGTGTATCAATAGCACTATGTCCCTCGTATGAAAGATGTATCAAATGGGTGGTAGAGAAAGAAGACCTATTGAGTTGGATTATTGGAGTTGTGTCCCTAGGAGTAAGGATTTCACACCCTAGATTTAGATTAGGATTCTCTGCTGAGGTGCATCAATGGAGGTGTGTCCCTATGATGGAAGACATCACACCCAGGTGGTAGACCATGATACTCTATTAAGGTAGATAAATGGAGATATCCCTATCAGTGATGATGCCACGCCTGGGTGGTGGCTCAAGTGTCGTATTGAGGTGTATCGAAGTATTATTTAATGTATTAGGGAAACTTTCATACTTAGGTAGCCGATCATGACCCCCTATTAAGTAATGTCAGTGGAGGTGTGTTCCTAGGAGGGAATATGTTAAACTTGGGTGGTAGTTGTTGGGATTGAACCTCTAGTAGGCGACCTACTTACCCAAGTTAAGATACATTGTTCAAAACCCATTTAGTTCAATTCCACAATTTGAGGTCGTGTAATAGGACCAATATATGTGTATTAACATCATGTGGTAAGAATTCTAAAGTCTTGGAAGGAGCGTTGAAGGAGGACGGTGTGAAGCTTACACGTAGAAGCTAATCGATGCAATAGGATCACTCTTGGGGAGATGGAGTGGGGATTATATTTGGAAGCTTCATTGACACTTCTGGGAGTAGTGATGATGTGAATGGGGCTTACATGTGGAAGCTTCCTAGGTTATTCTAGGAGTAGTGATGGTGTGGATGGGTCTTATGTGCGGAATCAACCGGAGTGATGCTAGGAGCAGTGAAAATTTGGTTGGGGTTATGTATGGAAGCAACCCATTTTTTCTTCCTCATGTTAGGTCATGAGGTAATACTATATTCAAGTAATTGGGTACGGTTACAGTTTTATCTCATGTGAATGGACTTGGTGCATGGGGATTATATTCTATGATGAAGGTCATTTCTTCCTCATGTAAAATCAATAGTGAATCCAATGTCTGTTTCAGAGGGTAAGATTATATTTTAATTTCTTGTGAATAAAAGTGGTGTGGCGGGGGGGGTTATTCACTAAGATACCCATTTTTTCTCCCTCAATTCATGTTAATAGGGAATCTACACTCACTTATGGATTGAGGGGTATAACTAGGGATACAGCTGATGGGGTGGACAATGGTGGCTATTTGGTGGTTGTATCATGATCAATAAATGAGACATCTTATTCTTGAAAAATTAATAATCTTTTTCTTTTAATCGGATCCACCATATTCTCATCACATAGGGTATACAATAGTTGAAAGTCATGTAGTGAGGAAAACAACATAGAATGATCTTAGAAATGGATGACATGGGACTTACGCATGAGGGGCCCTTTCTAGTTCGTCCATAAATGGGAGTCATGTGATGGGTCTTCATGAGTTTCTTGAGTACTTTATCAACCAAGGTAGTCCATAAATATTAGAGTATAATTTCAACTCATGACATGATAAAGAGAACAAGCGGAGTAGGTTGACTCAAGGTATATCTAGAAGTGTAGAGGAGTATCTTTACTCATGGTATTCAATGGGGGGATATTGTGTCCATATAAGTTGCAATTCAAAATTTCATTGACTTGGAATTAAACTTTTTTAGTGAGACTATTCATTTTTTATGGGGTTGAATGATGGTAGTGAAGGGACTAGGCTAAAAGGTTGGGTCCACAACATGATACTAAGCCTGAGTAGGGGGTGTGGGGTGAAAACTGTGTTGTATGAACCTATAGAAATGAAGGTGGATATTCGTAAAGATATTAGTTTCACAAAGGTTCTCAAATGTCACAAAGTATTCTCAAAAAAGTTTGGGATCCAAAATGATAAGGAATATACTATTTCACAAAGCTTCGAAGCATCAAACAAATTGGAGATTCATGATGTATGTCCATCATCAGGAATAATGTTCTTTAGAGATAGGTTCTTGGGAAAAACAACCTCAAAAGATAACCCATATATGGAAGGTATCATGTGAGGGAATTTTCAAATGATTGTCTATGAGTTAATGAGTTATGTGAATTTAAAAAGATAATTGGAGGATCATGAATTGAGAGTATGAAGTCGCAGCTCTAGGTCTCGTATATATGATGACATTAGGGGGTATTAATAGGCCCAACATAAGTGAGGGTGTGGGTTTCATGAATCATGGAGGTCTTTGTGAAAATTTAATAGCTTCATTAATGGATAGGGATCTGCAAACCTGGATGATGTTGCATAAAGGTTACCATCAATGATCTTTGAGTTCCCGATGGGATCCCAACAAATATGGACATATACTAAAAAATGGTTATAATCAAACCACATCATGGATAGGGACCTCCATGAACAAAACGTTTATTCATTGGACCTCTATGAACTATAATTATTTAGATAGGACCTCCATGAATAGGACCTCCCCAGATAGAACCGTCATGAAAATGGACCTCAACATACTGGATCCACTACTGGAAAAGGGGTCTATCCCCACACAGTTATACCCATAGTTTGGAAATACTATGGCTATAAATGTTTTTTTGTGTGGTTTATACCCTTGTTTAAATTAAAACTGTGGGTATTAAATGACCCCATATAAAAATTTCATTGGGATTCTCCTCCCAAATCATATTTTCTATTGGGCTCCCCTTTTTTGAACCCTAGCCTCCCCTACCTCCATCTCCTAACCACATCGTCCCCTTCTCGACCATCTCCTACGGGCCATCCAACCTTTGCCTCCAGTACCTCTCCCCCCCTTTCCGACCTCGACCTCCCAACTATCCAACCACAACTTCCCGGTCATCTCCTTCCCTCCTGGACCTCAGCCTCCTAGATCCACCTTCACTCCTAACCTTGACCTCACAGCCTTCACATTCACCTCAACATCCCAGCCTTTGCCTCCCTATCCCCAACCCCTCTCATCTCCCTCGCCTCTGGAAACATCATACCTCCCCCCTCTTGGCTCCCTCTCCTTTGGAAATCTCCCTGCCTGATTTATTGAATCTAGGTTTGGAATTTCTTTTCCTTGATTTTTTATTCTTTTTAACTAATAACTTATTCTTATATGAACAACCTCAACAATTTGACTACACAATTTCTCTTTTTCATTGTTTATTTAATAAATAATTATTCACCTTAGAGGTAAATTATACTTCCGCACATTGTTATTGCAATGGCCTTTTCATAGATTATTCTTTAGTTGTTATGAGAGTTAGGAAGAAAATTTTCCACTCATAGTTTTCTCACACCTTTTACACTTTTTAATTTTCAATCTACAATTTAGTAGTGCATCCTAACTATCTATAGCCTTCTCATATAAAGTCTCCTATTTTACTTCTAATTTAACAAGATCTTGATTTTCTCTATTTATTTATCCTAGGCTAGTTGGTTAGGAAAAATAATCAAGCATACTTTCTTCAATTTCTCATCATTTTCGTAAGGTTTCTCATTTACCTTCTTATCATATTAAATCTTTCATAACATATCTAGAGTTTTCTTCAGAATAATTTTCCCTCTCACACCATATGAAAGCTATCCTTGGTGTTTTTTCATCAATACAAAATATTTATGCATTTATTATCTACATATACCACATACTTCCTCTAAATGTTTAAATATATATTAGATAGTTAAATTTGGTGATATTCTAGTCACATATATCTTTTATTGAGTTTTCCCCTTTAATCAATCACAAAAAATACCTTGTGGTTATTTTTCACTATAAAGGATATATTATATTATAAAGAAATTTTTTTTGGGTCCATACCTTTTACAACACCAATAAAACCCTTGAAATATTTAACTTTCAGGTTGATTCATGATCAATCCTACTTCATGTTATAGTTTTCGTCATGTAGTGTAATCCTACTCCGCAAGTGAGACAATATATTTTATCTCCACACATGGGTGGCTCCAACATTACATCAAAACTCAGTAGTTACATGATTATGCACAAACATATCATGAATACTATATACAAGATACAATGAACCACATTTAATATATATTATCCTCATAAATCCTAGAAACTATACATTCCTATTCTATATTCCAATATCACCAAGAATAGAGCACCCTTATTGTTTCTTGAAACCATAGGCATCTCACCATGTCAAACCATGTAAATGAAGAATCATAATTATATCATCATTTTATAATTCAACTAGATTTCATTCATAGTCTAACCACTATTCTAAAAAATTATTCTGATTTTATAGGGCCATGCACATAATCACTTTTCCATTGAAAACTATAAATTTTATTGAAACACTAACTCAAAGAGTGTATTCATATCAATATCACCAGGTATATCCAAATTCAGGAACCCAAACTCCTCCAAGAGTGTTATTATCCATGGGAACCAGACATTCTATCCACCATGAATATAGTTTTTCAGCCTAAAATGTACCGATGTAACCTAGGCTAGGAATCTGAATGGGAATTTCTTTCCTGAAACCATCAATAAGGATGAAAAAACTAGCAATAAGTTCTTATCTCAGAGAACCCAAGTCATCTAAGAAACCTATCAGAAATACATTTGTCAAATTTGTGTCAATTGAAATCATAAACTGATGTTTTTACTTATTCCTCACAAACCTAAATGTTCCTAAAAATATCCAACCAGTCTGATGGGTTACCCTCAAAGGGGAGAATGTACTAAATTCCAAACCAAGAGTCATGCTAAATATGGTGACTAGTATATCAAATCTACTCAATGAATTATTCCTAACATTGGTCATTACTATGGGTTTCACTCATCCCCATCTCAAGGTAATAAGGAATTTGACATTCCAAATACTTGATTTTATATTTCAAGCACCTATGGAAATTAATTTCGACCTACCCACTCATAGGTCAAGCATAAACCAATAGTTTCACAAGTAATCACTACACATCTCAACAAAATCTCACTCACACTATGACCTACATAAAAATTCCCTATAGTTCTAGAGGCTCATCATCATAGGGATACCACATTACTCTAGCACTCTCAATATCCCCAACCACCCAAACATAGTTTCTATATATACTACCCTCCATGTCACAAATATATATATATATATATATATATATAATTAACAATTATTTTCATTACACTTTAAAATTTTATATTAACACAAAAATTCCACAACAAGGGATTAGATTAATAAAATTTCAATTAAATATTATAAATAAAAACACTCATTATGTAATACATTGAATTTTATTTTAGATGGTTTCTCATAATTATAATTTTAAGGAAAATAATAATAAAATTTAACCATTTAATTTTACAAAAAAGGCCATATCTACGCCTCAATTAAATAATATTTCAATTACATGTTATTTAGGAAAACATTTTTTATTTAATAATTGGAATTTTGTTCAGTTAGAACCTTTTGATAATCATTCCATGTATTTATAGAATGTTTCTTTTATAATTTATGGGATTTGATATGTAAGATGAAACCATACACTTATATGAAGAAAAACATATAAATTTCCTCAAACACTTGAAATAACAGACTCAAGTCATATTTCACCTAAACAATAAAATTCCATCTTGCAGAATAATGTTAAATGCTAGATAAGATTCATGAACACACCCCCTCATGTCATACTATGCCATGAGTTGAATCCAATCAATCCTTAACCTCATAATCAAGTGTATCACCTATGGTTAAACTAGGTCAATTATATAATTGAATAGTATAAATAGAAATTTAGTCCTAGATATCATGGACTTTCCTCTTACATGTGTGGGTTAGTATAGGGAAAAGCACCATACCATGTCTCAACACATTCTTATTCTATTTTGTACCCTTCCAAAATTTTAACACAAAAAAAACTTGAATAAAATTTTACTAGGTCCTACCACCACATACCACCAATCGGTTCTTGGAACATTGGTAGATATAATACCCCAAGAATACCTCATGTAATTGAGGATGCTGACTAACAGTGAGGGTCTCAAGTAGTGTGGTGGGGAGACTACACCCACATATTCGATTAAAAAAACTATAGAAATAAACATATTGATATAAACATATGTAAATAATGCATTTAATGACACAATTAAATGTTTCAATAATAATAAAAATAATCCACGCTATAAAAAATAATTTTTTTACAATACATTTAAGTAGTAATAATATAACCAGAATACCATAAGATAAAACTATGAAAACTATGACAAATGGTCTTGAGTATCAACCTGGACCCAACACCCATTCTTAGTCCTAGAAACCATGCAAACAAAAACATCAAATGATTTCTCAAATCTAAATACACAATATAATAATTGTAATATCTTAGGTTCCCATGTTCCAAGGTAGAAAGTGCAGGGTTTTATTATAACTCGATAAGACTCTAAAAATGGTGTCCCTAAAATTTAAATTTAACTGTTTTTTCATTGAGATGTGATTTTATAATAAATTATTGATTATAATATTAATATTCAACAAATTTAAAATTTAAGTAAAAGTGTAATAAAAATAATACTGATGCTCAATCTCTACAATGACTATCAATATCATTTTGTATCAACTTTTTCCATCACTGGAGAGTCTATAGTCATGGTACATGTAAAATCATAAATGGTAAAAATATAAAAAACCAATGAAACCAAGGAATTAATAAAATTAGAGAATCCATTTGTCTCAATAGATAATTCTCTCTCAATAAAACTAATACAAAATACAAAGGGGTGAAAATTTTCATTCTTCTAAATCCATTATTCCATTCTAAATTCAAGGAACCATCCTTGATATTTATAATAATGGTAGTATTATAACCCATAGCTTAGAATGGAGGTATTCCAACCAAATAGATCAAGTCTAATCTAATTAACTAATCATTCAAAATTAAATACAAGTACTCTATAAGAATCCAAAACATTAATTTAAGACATTTGATACATAAGACATTACATAAATCCTAGGAGAGATTCCCCTGGACATTTCACTTCAATTTACCACATCTTCATTTTTTATGAGAGCCCTAATAATGGGGTGTTTATAATTTAGTGGTTGATATTGATGTAATAAATTTGTATTTTATTTTTCAATTTATTTTAAATTCATTCATTTTACCAAAATGACAGTTTCATTTTTAAGAGTCTTGTTGTGACTTGTTCCACTTTGTATGTAGTAGGTGTTTCTGAATAATTCTTTTATTAAAAAAATATGTGAAGTAATTTAGTTTATTAAATTCATCTTCTATAATATTTATACTGATATTTTCTAACCATGATTTTTTTATAAATTATATAAAATATTTTCATTCTTCTAGATGAAGTGGAATTCATTAAAAAAATTCCCTCTTTGAATTAGAATTTTACCCCTGGTAAATATTAAATTAAATGAATATGGGGCTCATTTAAAATATTTTTGATTATGTTTGAATTTTTGTATCTCTCTATTTCATTTTAAATGAAAAAACCCATTTTTAAGGGTGTGTATTAATGTTAAAAGTTGTTTTTTTGTTACACCTAAGAAAAGACAATATTTTTTATATCTCCCTTAGTTCAAATCTAATGAAACATACTACTCTATAATAGACAAGGAACCTTTCTTGGACCATTATGGTTTACCTTTTTTATCATCCCTTTATAGTATAGAGGTAATAATTTTATCTCTAATACTGAAAGTGTTCAAATTGGTTATAAAAAATAAGGCACCTTCAACAAAAATGTGAATTAACTATTATGTTTTTACGTTCCAATAGTTTTATTTTATATTGAACATATCCATTTTTTTAATAATGGTTTATATTTTTTTATTGGAAGATAACTTATTTTCTTATTATAGAATGAATATAATCTAGATTTATCATACCGATAAAATTTCAACTGCGTTTCAAAATAATTTGGAAATCGTTTTAGATTTTTCATTTGAAAATGCTTCAGATTGAGTTTTTATATTGTGTACATACTATAAATGTGTTGTAAGATCATGGTAAATGTAGTAAGAAGTTATATACCATATAAAAAAATTGGATTTCAATTAAACTATTATGTTTGGTATCACCATGCAGAGAAGAGTGAATGTTTTAATGTTCATGAACAAAATGAAAGAAGTGGAATGGAGAATTTGATATTTGATTAGTTTCAATTTGTGAGTCATCCTGAGAGAGATAGCATTCCAGTGAAAAAATACAATGATAACAATACACATGAAGAAAATACATAAGATGATGATGAGAGAGAGAAAATTTTATTGGATGATTCTAGAACTCCAATATATCAAGAATGTACTAAAATGACCAAGTTTGAATTTTTAATGTGGTTATATCATGTGAAAAACATGTATGGAATTTCTAATACTACTATTGATTTTATTCTAATTTTTTTGAAGGAATTTATTCCTAATGGTACAGATATTCCATCAAATCATTACAAGGCATTGAAGTTAATTAAGTTTCTTTGATTTGAAACTATTAAATTCCATGCTTGTCTGAAATCTTTTAGCTAATTTTGGGTTGAAACAGATGACTGTAATGACTGTAAAGAATGTGGTAAATCTCAATGGAAGAAAAATTCCAATGGAACACCATCTCGTGTGGCATAGAAAGTCATGTAGAATGTTCCACTGATTCCCAGACATCAAAATCTATTCATGTCTACAAAAATATCTCTTAATATGTGATGGCATGATGCTGAGAAAATTAAAGGTAATGATGAGTTGGTTCTTCCAGAAGATAGATTATCATGGAGAACATTTGATACACACTATCATAATTTTGTAGTTGAGGTGTGTAATGTCAGGTTGGTTCGATCATGTGATGGTTTTAATCTATTTGGTCTGATACTTACTACTCACAACACGTGGCCTGTTTTTATTCATGTTTATAATCTTCCTCCATAGATATTTATGAAAAAACCATTCACTTTCTTCATTATAGCAATATCTAGAAATTTTGATCTCAATAATGATATAGATGTCTATCTAGATCCTTTAATAAGAGAGTTGAAATAACTTTGCTATTTTGGTGTGCCCACATTCGATGCTTCTTCAAAGAATACATTTTAGTTGTGTGATGACCTTATATGGATCATAAATGATTTCACTGCATATGAAATGATGTCTTGGGGGAGCATGAAGGTAAAACTATCATGCCCCATTTTTATGAAGAATAAAAGATCGAGAAGGCTTAAATATCATCACAGTTTTTGTTTCATGGGGCATTAACGATTCTTGTCAATGGATCATAAATATAGGACGAATCATCGGAGGTTTGATAATTCCATTGAGACTGAAAAACCACCACAACATATGTTAGTAAGTGATGTACTTAATGAATTGAAATATTTTAGGTTTTCATTAGTGATGGGCTAGTTAAAATATAAAAATCAGATGAATGTGGACACTAAAGCCGCATACAATTATAAAAAGTGACGTTTTTTTGAGTCTCCATATTGGTCTACCAATTTGTTACACAATTGTTTAGACTTAATGAATATTGAAAAAAAATGTGAAATATTTCTTTCAAATATTTTGAATATCAAGGGGAAGACCAATGATGACTTCTGATCTCGTTGGGACTTGTTAGATTGGGGTATTCCACCAAAACTGCATCCTATTTCTATCAGTGAAAACAAACGGAAAGTTCCTTGTGCTTCTTATGCGATGACACCATTATATAAAGATAAACTTCTAGATGTATTGGAGAATATCGAGGAATCCAATGTCTATTCCAACAATATATCTAACTGATTCAATATAATTGATGTGAAACTAAAAACTCTAAAAACTCGTGATTATCAAATCCTTCTTCATGAATTGATTCCAATAGCAATTTAGCATTTTCTATCCAATAATTTAATGGTGACAGTGATTCACTTGTCCCACTTTTTGACTGACCTTTATGCTAAAAGATTATCCAAGTCATTATTGATAAAAATACAGCATGAGGTGCCATTAATTTTATGTGATATGAATCAAAAATTCCTCCATCCTTTTTCACAAACATGTTGAATTTTTTGGTTCATCTTCCAACTAAAACACTTCTTGGGGGATGAGTATCTTTTCGGTGGATGTATCCTAATAAAATAAATATGTTGAAAATGAAATCATATATATGAAACAAGAATTATCCTGATGGATTAATTGTGATAGGTTATCAGGCTCAAGAATATATATATTTTTTTCAATGTATTTGTCTAATGTGACCACAAGACATAAACGGAAAATGAGAAATGAAGATAACCAGTATGGGGAAATTGAGCCCTCATTTCCATCTCTCCCCCAAATAGGAGGAATTTTTGGGTCTTATACAATGGTTACATTAAGCCTAGAAGAGAATCAGATGGCACATAGCACAGTATTGTCTAACCATGGTTTATTCAATGGCTATATTAAGTAAGTAATTTGGGTATTTATATGTTATCTCATATTATGAAATTTAAAATATACCTTACACATTTATTATCATTTTATATAAGGAACATAAAATAATTATAAGTTGAGTTTATTGATCTTTTCCATTGATAAAGAGAGAGGCTTTGAATGGCCTACAGTTTTTTTCTTGGTGGAAATCAATGGTATTAATATTAATTTAATTACATTAATATATATATATATATAATTGTATTATTCATATATATTTCAGGTGTTGATTTTACCTGTTGACATCATTTCCCAAGAATTAAGAGATTTGGCTTTTGGCCCTAATTCTTTGGTTCGTGATGAAAATATTTTATAGTCAATGGGTTTTAATTTGTTATAATGGATCGAGTGGTGAAAATGAGAACACAACATGATGGTGTTGTGTAAACTGCTACAAATTATTGTTACGTCAATGTAACAAATAGTCGTCCATGATATGAATAAGTGTATTATTATTGTCTTATTGAGAAAATATTGTAATTGGGTTACTAATATTAAGGTAGATACACTATATGAAATGTAAATGGCTTGATTCAATGTGATGTTTGGGTACATTTATTGATGACTGTGGATTCAAAGTTATTGATTTGAGTTGATTCTTGTATACCGATGAACCATACATTTTTGGAATTATTTGATAAACAAGTTTTTTATGTGAAAGATCATATGAGACCTAACTATGGTTTCATTATTTATGTAATAGCAATACATATTTTTCATGATGTTGGTGATCAAATTTCCAACATTGACTCCCCTGTTGGTGTTGTACAAAATATTTCATTTGATGAATCAAATTTTCCCATTGTGAGAGTTGATGTGGAACCTGACGTAGTAGTCAGTAATTTGTAGAAGAAACCATATATTTTCACTATTCATTCAGTTTACATTGACATGTGTTTCTCTGGTGATTCCAATGAGGGTCATAGTGGTGTTGAAGGTGGTGGAGATAGAGCTTTTTGTGGTGAGAATGTTGTTGATGCTACTGTGGGTGATGATGTTGTTGACGATATTGTTGTTGTTGCTGATGATGATGATGATGATTATTATTATTATTATTATTATTATTATTATTATTATTATTATTATTATGGGTATGGACATTGGGATGTTGGTTATATGGGGATATTAATCCCCTCTATTTTGGACTTAGCAGGGAGACTTATGTATGTACTTTATGAACATGAATTGAATTATTGTATGGATGAGAAAGGTTAATTTGTTTTTTGAAATTATCTACATAACTTTTTGTATTCATTTACATAAATGTAACATTATAATCCTTAGTCATGCATATGGGTAAGTGGGTGAGGAGTTATCCTACTTCTATGTAAAGTTATTTGTGATGTAGCTTGGATAAAACCATATGGTGTAGTTTCCCTAGTCTTATTCACATAATGACTTTGTCATTTCTAAATTATATTAGTTGGTGCTCAGATTCCTTGTGAGTTTAATTTATTTGACACATCAAAAACAATCTTGATCAACTACATGAATGGGTTGAGCTACCATGGGAGAACTGAACTACCAGGAGTGTAATGACCTGAATCATTACATGTTGTAAAATTCTAAATGGAATTTTAATTTTACGTTTTTTAGATGGATTTTTTAGAACCGGGAGTGAAAATAATATTTTTAGTGTTCGTAATCCTTAAAATAATATTTTTGGGTGGGGTTTATGGACAAGTAATGGACTGGGGGTTTCCGAAATCACCAGAGATAGGATGGGTGCTTGGTGTGTTTCAGTAGTGATCTCAGGTATTTTTGTTTATTCATATTCTGTGTTTAAACCCTCATTCATTATCCACTAATTTCACTTGGTTTTATTTAGGTATTAAATTTCAATTCCACCAGATCATGGTATAATCAACCAAAATGGATGCGGTTTGTACACCCTACTTAGAATTAATCTTAGGATGACGTCTGCATGCCACCACTGTCTGTTTTTGTGAGAGATGTCATAATTGTGATTTTTTATGAATTTTGGCTTAAATTAAACTAATTCAATGAATTATTGAGTGTTTTTTAGGTATTTTTCTTAGGTTTGTGTTGGGGTATGTTGTGAACCCTTTGGTGTGGTCGTTCAAGGTCTTATTGGTGCAATGGTACTTTGTGAGTTGTTTGGTGATTATTTCACATTGGTTTAAAATAAATAAATAATTAAAATTATTAATAATTATTTATTTACATCATTTGATGAAATTTATGACCTCTGGTGGAGGTATATGCTTAGATGGGGCATGGATGAGCTTGACCAAGGATTGATAGAGCTTGGATATAGTGGTAACTCCTTGATTGAGGTAGGTGGTCCCTTTAATAAAACTCCACATATGTGATCATGCATGAGTTTCCTACTATATTAATATTCCCTCACAACCTAAACCCCCTCCCAACCTATTTCCCCCTCCCTCCCAACCTACACACCCCCTCTTTCTCTCCCAGACTACACCCCCCTCCCTCACTCCCAACATGCATCCCCCCACCCAACCTGCACACCCCCTCCCCCTCCACCTCGCAACCTGCAACCCCCGCCCCCTACCTCCCAAAATTCATCACCCTACCAACCTACACACCCCTTCCCTCCCAACCTATACCCCCCCCCCCCCCGACAACCTCTTTCCCCCCTCCATCTCAACCTTCACACGACTCCCTCCCCCACCCATCCTGTTACCCCCCCCCCCCCACCCAACCTGCCACCCTCCCATCCTGCACCCCCCTCAGAAGCTGTACCCCACTCCCAACTTGCATATCCCACTCCAGCCCTCCCAACCTACATCCCTCATCAAATATTTCTTCCCCCCCCTCCCATCCTACACACCACACCATCCCCTCCCCCTCCAAACATGTATCACCCCACCCCCTCCCTCCCAAAATTTTTCCCCCTTCCCTACCTATTCCCCCCCCCCCCCTCTCCCAACGTTCACCCCCTCCCTCCCAACCTGCACCCCTCCCCTCACTCCCTACCTGTACCCACCCCCCATGTTGGCTACTAGATTTATTTAATTTTTTTTACTCTATTTTTTATCATTATTCTTATTTTCATGCAACAAGGGCCTCATTTTACCTTTATCTTTTATATGTATTTTATCTATTTTCATGAGAGTTATTGTATATAGATAACCACATGTGTTTATATAACAATAATAATACATTTAACCTCATCTTCCCTTGGTTCCATGAATTTATTTTCTATTTTAACATATTTCTATTCATTATATAATTGTATTTCCCTTGTTTTAGATATTGTTTCCTTACTTTATCCTTCACCACTATTGATGTTTCATCAACATTCTATATTTAGATGGTTACCAAAAATATTATATCTTCTAATGAAGTTATACTACTTATTCTGATTTCTTATTTTAGATGATTTATAATGTTTTATTTATTTTCTTAGCTCTATGGGCACTATACACACATGAATAATGTATCTCTTCCATCCATGGTGTCTTCGCATTGTCAAAATAGGGTGGTTATAATGGATTGACCATATAGGTCATTCATTAATTAGTTTATGTAAACATAAATATGAAAACTTAGCAGTAACCAAATTATATGCTCAATAATATAATGTCATCTATGTTTTGGTAAGAACATTTTTATTTGAAATGTTGGTTCAGTTTTAGTTTTTATCAAACTTTCATATAGTTTTCATTAGTAATACAAGTTAAGTATTGGATGTGTATGGGGTGTTCTTTGATTATTCCTGGTCTAATATATGGGGAAGATTAAAACATTCATTAATTAAATATGCATTTTTTGTTAACATGAAATATGAATATATGTGTTATGAATTCCATTTCTAATATGTGATATGAATTTTGTTTCTAATATGACATATGTATTATGTTTATTATGAGTATATGAAACATGTTTTCTCTTCCTGATACAAAGTATTCATTTTTTTATTATCAATATATGGAATGTTCATTTTTTTTGTTCAGAATGTATAAAATATGGAATATGTAATTTTTATTCTGAATATATGAAATATGGAATAAAAATTCTGAATATATGCAGTATGGAAGTTCTTGTATATATGAAATTTTAAATACACATTTAATTTTGATAAGAAAATAAATGTGAACTAATATTATTTTTTTCAGGTTTCATGTTTGGGTGAATTATAGAGGATTTTTGGAACTGAACAATCAATAGTGATTTAGATGAGTGTTGAGTTCCATATTTTATGTCATACCATTATCATCAAGGTTTTATTTTTCTCTTTTTCTTATATTTTTTTAATTATTTTACTATAATTTTAATGGTATGTTGATGATTAATTCCACAATTATTTGATTATTTTTTCAAGGATCTAAATAGTATTCTCACTCTGTTTTTATCATTCCTTTTCAATGTAGTACCAAATTTTCTATAATCATATAGTAATACATACACAATTAATATAATTTCTATTTATTTATAGTATACATTTTATATTATTTTTTTACTAATCCTATTGATATTTTTTCCCATAATAATGATTATAGTGTTAATTTTATGTTCTAGAAATTAAGAGGTATTGAAGATTGGTATCTAATTTGGGACTTTCATGCTCAGATTAATTGTGGTTCGTGTAGCTTGTAATTTTAGTTAAACTCTATTTTGTTATCATAATTTGTTAGCGTCTATCATTAGTAATGATAATTTAATGTTAGTTATGTTTTCCTAAGACAATTTTTATTTTTAATATATGTTGAATTTTGGTTTGTATCACACTTTCTTGCAGTTTTCAATAGGTATGCAAGTTCAATATTTCATTTTATCATAGATAATTCTTGTTATCATTAGAAATGATTGTTAATAATTAGTTTATTACATGTTCTTAAGGTTATTATAAGGAAATGCAGATGGTTATGCAATCTCAGACATTCATGGTCAGATTAATTGATTTTCTTATAGTTCATAATACATGTCATTCTATATTTTGTTATCATACTCTGGTTAGTGCTAGGTTTTCAGTATTTTAGAAGAGTTAATATAATGATTCAACTATTATTATATTCCTTCCATGTCTTGATATGTAATATAATGATTCAACTATAATTATATTCCTTCCAATCTACGTATCACTTCCAATCCTCATTCTCAATGTATTTTTTTCTTTCCCAAGATCATTCATCTCAAATCGTCTGGAAAAAACTAGTTTTCAATTTTCAAATCATTGATAATCTATTCTGAACATCAACATTTAATCAACAAAAAATAGAAAAATGATAATAGTTCAAACATACCATTTATTTTAGTAAAACAATTGTTCAATGTTACACCAACTATCTACCTCTTCTTCTATAAATGAGTCAAACTTCCTATTCCATTCAAGTTGTGCTTGATCTAAACCATAGAATAGTTTATTCATCTTATATACCAAAATCTAGTTATCATATACTGGTAAATCAATCTGTTTTTTCAATTAGATATCGTCTTAAAAATCACCATGACTAAAATATATCTTAACATCCATTTATTACAGATAAAAATCTTCAGATTCCAACAAACTTAGAATTATTCATATGGTATTATGTTTAACTACTAGTGAATTTTTTTTATAAATATAATCCTTTTTTTATTGAAACCCCTTCATTAATAGTCCTATTTTTATCCTTTCCTATCATCAAAGTATTTATTAATATAGTAATTCAACATGTTCTAAAGTTCTGTTTTACCCTCCAGAGGATCAATTATCTCCCATGTTCCATTGAACTTCAATAAAGGGATCTCTTCATTCATGGATAACTCAAACAATTTTGATTCACTATATCAAACTACTTGTGATGGATTTATAGGATATCTAGTATCTATTAGAATAACAAAGATCAAATCATGCCCAAACATTTTCACTAGTCTCCTAATACTAGTTTTTATCTTTAAATGAATTAGATAAACTAAAATAGTTAGATATTTTTGTTCTATAATCATATTAATTACCAGTTCAAGAACTTCTAGGTTCCTTAATTTGAGTGCTCTCACTCAAGATTTATATGCTGTTGAAATTTTTGTTGTTTCTTATGGTCTTACTTCTAGACTTCTAGTTCCTTCAGCACCTAAATTTGAGTTATGTAGTTTTTTTAAATTACAAGTAATCTGATCTACCTATAATTCAATAGACTATTTTTCCTCAACTTAATGATCCTCAATGTTTCATACTTTCCATAGAACTTAATCACTAAAGACAAAATCCATTCTTCTAATGATTTGTTTCATATCATCATGATATCGGAAATTTTCATCTCCTTGGAAAAGAAAAAATGTATTTTGGATTTGGATTCATGATTATTATAATATATTTAATTTAAAAATTCATATGATAAACCACAAAAAAATATTTTTTATGTTGAACTTATAGTGGTTTCAAGATCATAGATCCTCCAAATCTTCTTTCCCAACAATCAAATCCAAACTTTTATTGATGATATATACTTTCTTATTGAGTTTATTTTCCCAAATGACCTTAGTAATTCCTGAGTGTAAACACATACATTGATAACTCTCTCAATCTATAAAATTTTGGTTCATTATTTTAGATACTCCATTTTCTTTTCGAGTTCCAAGAATCATCTTCTAATGCTGCATTCCTTCCTTTCGGGAGAAGTAACAAAAAATTCATCAAGTGTACTCACCTCCATTTTCCATCTAGTTGAAATTCATCTTCTTCTCATATTACATTTATACCTATGATATACAATGACTAAACATGAGAAATACATCATACGTATATTTTTATAAGTAGATAAATACTTTCAAAGTAGCATCATTGATGAAAGTGAGAAAGTAGAGGCAACCACCATAGGGATAAAAAGGGGAAGGGCCCCGAAACATCAAGTATCCAATATTATTGGGATTCCAAACATGTAAGATGAATGAAATTTGTTCATTATTTACTATCATAAAAAATTAAAACATTCCAATTCCATATAATAAATAATCAATATTCTTTTAATTTTTTGAGCTTTTAAGTTCTTCTTAATGTGGTGTTTGAACTTATAGTTCCATACTTTTTGATCATCAGAATTTGTACTTCCATTGACCACCCCCCATATGATTTTTTAGTCATATAAAGGGTCATATCCTTTAATACTCATGAAACTATCATTGATCCTTAAGTAACATTTCATACCTCATCAAAAAATATAATTCCACTACCATCATCATCATGTTTTACAATAAAAAATAAATGTCTTCTGGGTCTCTATTGTGTGTAACTACTTATATTTTGGTCTATATTGGATGTGAATGATGGCGGGAAGCCGGAAGTAGGAAGATGGCCAACAGTAGGAAATATGAAGAAGTAGGAAGGCTGGAAGCTACTGCTACCCATGACAAGTATCTATGCCTACGGTTTATTGAACCGTGGGTATATATGATTTATGTGAAAACCTATTCCCACAGTTTGTAGAACTCTAGGAATATATACTGATAGTTTTATTAAACCCTAGGTATTATGCTCATCTAGGAATCACCAATACCCACGGTTCATTGAACCGTGTGTATATTATATTTCTGTAAAAATATATTCCCATGGTTTTCACAACCATGGGCACCCACGATTTATATAAACCGTGGTTATTATGAAATTCCCCTCAACTATACCCGCAGTTTTGTGCAAACCATGGGTTTAAGGAAATCCCAATTCCTTGGTAGCCCACACTTCATGAAACCATGGGTATAGGGAAATTTTCAAGTATTAATCTCCACACACTAGACCTTTTTGAACCAGACCATCACGAAATTATTCACTTATTTGAAAAACCAACTTTAGATACCATTTTCGGTAACATAACTTCATAAGGACATTCCTTCTGATTCATAAGTCTTTTCAGGCACAATGACCAATAAAATTGAAGCCTGTGAAATAAACTATACTATAGGATAAAGTTACTTATCATTTGGCATATTCATCGATGCAATTTTTGGACTCCAACAACTATAGAATCAACTAAATAAAAATATTATAATTATCTGATCAGATTGGGGTAGTGTGTACATGATCCAGTAATTTACTAATCATATGATATATTTTTTAGTACTTTCATAGCTTAATCCTCTAGGAACACCACTATGGATTGGTCTATCAAAGAGGCAGAATCATATATTATTGGATATTATTCTATAGATGATGAGGCAATATGACATTCCTATATCGATTTTATAGATATTATTTGGAAACTATAATATTTAAACTTAACTTAACTATATTCAATTTAATTTAGTCAAAAAAACTATATGAGATATGAGTTGGGAGGAATAAAAAATTTTATTTTTTGAGAATTTACTATTTTAAAGCATGTGTATGAAATTCTAATTCTGAAAAAAATGAAATTAAATTAGAAAAGTTCTTATTTTTTGTTATCCTAAGGAAACTATGAGATATTTTCTGAATATTCCTAATAAACAAAAATATTTTATGGCTCAAATGGTGTATTTATTGAGAAAGATCACATTAAAGTATCTATGGATGGAAAATTAAACATAGTACAGCTCAAATCCTGTAAATATAAGTCATTCCTAATATGTAAAGTTATTTAATTATATAATGGGTTATGGTTGTAAAACTGACTAAGGCACTAAAAGAACCTAAAAAGTCTGGTAGATTTCATTAATATCAAGAGTGATACAGATTTCTTTTGGAAAATGATAATATCATTATATTTAGAGGTTTAAACTAATTCTTACTAAGAATCCTTTAAATGTTAATTTTTTATGGAATGGTTTGAGGATATGAGATCAAGGATAGACTACATGTACACTAATTACTTTTTCAACATGGTAGACATACTTCAACAGGTCAAACCCATAGGGTACAAGTTTATTTTACATAACAAAACTAGTGTATATGGTAGAGTGTATAAATATACTACTTAATTAGGGTAAAAGGAATATAAAAAATTAATTGTAATAACATTAATGAGACAAATTCACTAGTTATTATGATAAATTTCATTCATATATCACCTTCTATTGAAACTTTTTATAATTGTGTTACAAAAAAATGGATGTAAAAATTGTTTTCAATAATTGGTATTTACTCAAGGATGGGTGTATGATATATCCTAATGGTTTTTAAATTACAAATATAACTTTAATTGTTTCATGTTGAAAGATACATTTTATGGATTAATGTAAGATTAGATGAGTTGGAAAATAATAATGGACCTGGAGGATTTATTCCACTCTCGTGGCATATCAGCCTCATTGTAATGTTGAGTGAATATGTTTCTAGGCATATCTTCTCCCCGAAATCTATTAGTGAGTGAGTTGGATGCACGTGCATATCTATTGGTAGGGGTAGAGGATTCTTGGGTAAGTGAAGCCTACTAGGATTCCCCCAAGGATTGAGGTCATACCATCAACTAGGAAAATATTCTAAACATACATACCTTAAATATATCCCATCCTTTAGAATTTATTCATAACATCCATTTTCTACTTGTAAATGAATCAGTAAGCATGGAGGAGGGTGAGGTTTGGGATGAAAAATAGGTAGAGGGAAATGGATCTTCAACCCTTGAAGGGGAAATCTTGTGGCCCTCTATGTTGTTATGGCCATAGGAATCCTACCATTGGCTGAAGCGGTGCTAGTGACTATGGAGACGACTCCAAGGGTAATTCCCTATCCAATGGAAATTCCCATGAACCTCTTAAATCCTTTTACCATTTTATATTATTCTTGTAGTTATTTTTTCCCTTTCACCATTCTTCTTTCCTTCTTTACCTTCATACATCTGACTGAATTATTTTAAAATGGTTGTTCAAACCATGCTTGGGGCTTAGAATACATCATCTATGTCTGAGATAGTGTCACATAATGTTGAAGTAGTGGTAGTGGGATAATCCCTCTAGGATGATATGGTCAATTAGGACATGGTGTGTGGACCAATAATAGATTTTCCCCCAATAGGGACTATCATGATCATGCCCTCTTTAAAGGGGGTCAATATGGTTCCCACAATAGTGCTAGCTAATGGGGCTGTCGAGGTCGATTTTGCCGAAGAAGAGAAACTGGAGGTGACTATCATAGCAGAAGACTCAATGTAAGAGGTCATACTCATGCCAAAAAATATGTTGATTGAGGAAGACATGATAGACTCACATGAACTTTATGTTTTTTCATATTTGGATGCTAAAGTTGAGAACCTGATAAATTTAACCGAGAGTAAGCCACCAAAGGGGGTGTTGTGGAGTTTGGGATGGTGGTGTCTATCTCAGAGGTTCTACAACAGGTATCTAGGGTTGAAATTGTATATGGGAAGGTCTCAAGGATTCATTTCCCAAATAAATGTATTTTATCCCCCTTGATATCATGTTTATAGATAATCTGACCACTGACGTTTTGATAGTCTTTCCTCTGTGTGATCCTACATCGCGGAAGGACATTGAGGATTCTGGCATAGATTATACCAAGGATAATAAAGTTTTTTTCTTAAGGAATGGAGGTATGTGAGAATTTATATCACTCCCACCCAATGGTTGACCTACCATACTGGGTGGGATGATTCCACTATTGGATAGTCATCCGATGAACTAGCGGGTTGGACTCCATTGACCACTCTATACTAGCATGGGACTTTCTCGTAGAGAGGTCACATACTGAGTGGTGAGATTTCAATTTTTGGAACAAACATAAATTTGAGGGAACTAAGTCCCTTTAGGTAGACTAGGAGTATATTTCCCATTTACAAGGGTGGGCGCATAAGCATGCAGTCATAGTTCATACTCATAAAAATATTTTCACTCATTTGAGGGTCCAGTTTAGGAAACCAAGGATATGAATGTAGAGGTGTAATCTCTAGTGGTCGAGTGCTTCGATGAGTAGAATAGGATGTGAAAAAGGGATGAAGATACCTGTCCCAATTCCAAGGAAAATGTAGCTAGTTTGGAAAGATGTAATTAGAATCTAAAGTCTACTCAATAGATTCTGGTTAAGCTCTAGTTCCTCTAGGGTGGAACCTTAGGGGAATCTTGTTTATTCAAAACAAATGAGTGGATCCAATATTTGGATTACCCTCCCAAACATAGGCTGATTTGTTTTAAATTAAATTTTGTTTAATATTTTTTATTTTTTATACATGTCTAGTCAAATTAACGAGATAACCAACCATCCATTACTAAACCCATGTGAGTTATTTTTGGTGTCAAGAACATGGAAAATCAAAATATTTACCATTAATATAATAGTCCTAAGAAAGGATTAAATACCCAAAGACTGAACTTGTTTGTCAACCACTATGAGCGTCTAGAGATAGAAATATAATGGATGGAGAATGGGGCTCTTTGAATAGTCAACTGACCTTCTCAACATGTACTATTTCTCAAACGGGGTGACTCTAGGGGATTTGAATAATACCTGAACAAAGGGGAATAAAGAGGGTAAATTTAGAGACCCAAAATTAAGATAAAAATGGGGTGGCATGAAAAAGGAGGAAAATGGAATACCATGTTTGAAACATAGCTTTCGTTGTTATTTTACTAAATATGGGGACAAAAAAATGAGTTTTAACCACTAGTCATGTTCAAAACATGGGACATGTCACAAAATAGCATCTGAAAAATTTTAAAAAATGTTCCCAAGATGATAGGTTAGACAATGTGGAATAGGACCACGATCAGCAGGGGGAATTCATATATCTTAGAGGATGGTGATCCATGTCAAGGGATACCTGAAGTGTAGAGATGAAATGATGGAATGTTTGAATGCATCCCAACACTCTCATAATTATAATACCTTGGCTTTGAGGAAATTTTGTTGGCATATTAGTCTGAAGTGAGGATATACTCCTATTCTATGGAGATAATCTTATCAGGTATTGAGTGATGGTCAAAGTAAAGGAAGGTTTTATTAGGTAACTTTCACTAATGGAAGAAAAAAATCTTAAGAAATGTCATAATATGCCTCCTACTTTAACATATTGAAATGAGTATGATGGAAACATAGTTTAATATCATATGTCGAAGATGATTTGTTTTAATAGTTTAACATTGTTTGATTGGGATATTGAGTCATACGGTTTAACATCTTGTGAACAGGATCTCAGAATCTTGGTTTAATTTCATAGATTTTGTACAATTGTATATATTTGGAGTTCATATTGCTCAGAATATTTTTTTGTATCGATGGGGATATGTGTGGCATAGGGGAGAGGCAAATAGAGGTGGAATAGGAGCCTAGGAGGCCCTTCCATATAGAATATATTAACGAAATATTACATGTATTCTAATGTTATGATTCCTAGATGTGGGATCCTAGTTTAAGGATGTATATTTTGGTCTAATTTCAAATAGTTTAAAGTCATTATTCTTAGAAAAAATGTCTGTGTTTCTCGAAGAAAAATAAAAATCCTTAAATAAATGTTACACAATGTGTATGAAGGGTTATGGGAGACCACTAGAAGCCAAATGAAACATCCCTTGGAAAAATTTCACATAGTTTAAGTTCATGATTCTTGGATATGGGATCCTAGTTTACGGCCATAGGCTTCTAACCACTGGTGAAAATGTACGCCCTAATCATTCTTGAAGAGAAAATCCTCACTAATCCTAATACTACATGAACTATGTTTGGTGTGAGAAATAATTAGTGGTATGAAGTTCCATGATTCTTGTAGTGGAGAACACAATGAGGGGTTAAAGGGACAAAAAAATCTCATTCAGGTGATAGAAAATTTCAGGACCATGACAAAAAAACGATGACAAGTGAGTGGGGAAAAACTATTGACCATGTTTGAAACATAGGTTTTATACCCACATTGTCTTAGGATGGGGAAAAAATGTGGGATCAACCATTGAAAAAATTTTAAATGTCGGTGCCTCAATTCATTACCATATATCATTCAAGGTGTGATGCTAGGATTATAGGTGAGCTAGTGTAGAATAGCTCCATTCTCATTAGGGATCCCATTCAGATTGGGAGGATGATTATTATCCAAATAGAAAAAAGTGAAAATCATAGAAGTGAAAATGGGGAATGTTCTTTGGGGATATTGAGCAACCTATGATCTATTCTTCTATGCACACAATGTTATTGCAAGGAAATTTAGGTAGGCGATAATCATGTTTGGTATGGGAGAAAATAGAGGATCCTGAAATGATTTGATGGTATGGCTTGGCCAAGGATGAGATATCTGGGTTCCACTATATATCCCATGAGATGGGAATCACGACACATGTAATACTAGGAGGTGGTGTGGTAGGATATTTGATTCATGATGGGGTGACTTCCTCTCTAGCGAGGATGTTAATACATATCATATTATGAGGCATCTTGGTTTAATACAGTGTAGAATCTTTCCCTAGAATCCACTAGGTAGTGCCCTAGTTTTCTATCCATATAACCTCAAGCACACCTCCTCGTACACCAGAGGCTATTAACTAGAATTGATAACCTAGGGTGTTTCCATGGGGATACTATTCCCTTATAGACTAGAGTGTAGAAAAACTGTTTATAGTAATGGTAAGAAACTTAAAAAGAAATAAATAAGTAGGAGTGTGATAAGAGTAATAAATCATCATTATAAATAAATAGAAAAAGGATGAATAAATATTAGATTCAAAATTATAACGATCATGTCATGTAGTGATACAAATAATAAGGTGCATGGGATATAGGGGAGTAGGCATATAGTACATGTATAAAAAAATAAAATAAAAAAAATAAAAATATACCTCTACTAGAATCATGATAATGGGATAAATCATCTACTCATGTATTCAATCCTATTATTTAAAATGAAGAATTGGAATTCTGATTCTTCCCATTATCTACACCTCCAACCATGATGTTTTCTTTGGTACCATGGGTATCCAAAAAAGGGTGTGAGATATACTCAGTGGTCCATAGCCAACTGTGTTAAGATCAATCCTATCATCTATATAAAATGAGTTGTGTTCCAATAATTATAAATTCAAGGAAAAAAACAAATAAATACATCACATTGGGTTCCTTTTGGGCTACCAGACCGACACTACCTGCTTCAACCTTAGTCAGATGTCTCTAAAATAATGTGAACTTATATAAGATGATATAGTATATATAGGTGTCCTAAAATTAATGTATCATGATTTGGACATGACCCAAGAATGTGATTATTCTGGGAAGATGTGTCCTTTTAATTTAATTAATTTCCATTCTTTGTAATTTATAAAGGACATCTGTTGAATTTTATTAAGTGGCATCATGGTCTCTTCCAAGGAGATAGATTACGAGGAACACATGTATCACACCAGGAGAGCACATAATACTCAACGTAGTAAGATTATATTTGAGGTGATCCTTAAATGGAGTCCCAGACATCACTACCAGTGTGGTGTGAAGAGAAAATAAAATCAATGATTTTGTCCATGATTTATCACATAGGGGTCCGAGTATCACTAGTGATCTGGTATAACCATATTTCCCCCAAGCCCGTCCATTTGGTCTACCCTAGGGAACCGATATCACTCATTAGGAGGTAGAGAAACCTCATGGTGATACCATCTAGGGAATAAATAGGATCACTCCCATCGTATATGAAATTAATTTAAAATTCTATTTATAGATCATGATGAGCCCATTAGAGAATATCAATGAATGGAATCCCTTGTATCTCCCTCATCATGTTATGTAGAAATGTTTATCCACCAACAACTGGCATCATTTCAATGTGGATTAATAATCATGATACATTAATTAACATGTGAAAATTAAATTAATTCAAGTAATTAAATTATTCCTTAAAGTATAGGGGCCCAAATCAAGGCCTATCATTTATCTTATTTCAATAAATGCATAAAAATATTAAAAGGGGAAACCCCTCAATAAGTTTTTAAAGAACATAATGTAAAGGGGAAGTTTGGACTTTAAGGAATGTCACACCCATAGGGGTGGATCACATCAAGGAGATCAACCAAGGGTTTATTAAACACTAGTGAGGACTGTTAGGGGTATCCAAAATCATCCAATTCTGTTTATTAAAAACAATTGTGTCATTTTTGGAAAATTCATCTGTATAGAAAAAAATAAACATGATATAAGAGATATGGAACTTGAGGGAATGGAACGAGACCACATATATTAGGTTTGTAGTTGTCTCCTTGTCCTGTTTCAGCCCTTGAATCAAACCGAAATGAATGAAAACAGTCGAACAGGTCAATTCCCTGAAAAAAGGGATAATTGGATCAATCAAAAATAGTGCAATATATGGGAATATAAAATATGATTCGAATAAATAGGATTAGAGGTATCAGTATTTCATATTCAATTCAACTAATAGTAAAGGAAAAGGATATCTGATAGATTATCAATGGAAATCCTAGCATAGCATGAAGGGGGAGCTCTCATGTGAGGAGGATATATTCTGGAGGAGGAAGGAAGAAAGAGTCATTGGATAAATGGTAATTTATCTCTCATTTAGAGGGTATCATGGTTTGGTTGCAAGGTTGTCCAAACCATCCGCCAACCCTGAAATGTAAACTATCCAAGGAACCCCCTCACATGGGCTAGGTTCACAGTTTGGGTAACTGTGCTCATGACATGGAAAATGGCTCTGCTCGAATGTCTAAAATACATGAATGTGCATGTAGCCTAGATTATAGGGTTGTAAAAATGTCATGTATATTCTTACTGTTCATTGGGTTCCTTCATGTTTGGATTCTCATGGTTAACACTATCTGTGTGCTAACCGTGCAATTTAGTTTGCCTTCCCAATTCCTAATGTTATGGGCTCCGAACAAGCCCCAGAATATCCCAATCCACTGCTTAAAATTTAGAGTAACTTATTAAAATAAAATGATATGGTTTAAATAGTAACATAAGAGTATATACCACTCCAAAAATTTGGTATATTACAATCTCCCATCCATTAAACAACTCATCCTAGACATTCACTTTTGATGGTTGTATGGCATTATCTATGAATTTTTTTCTACTTGGAATATACATTGGTCCCCCACTCTTAGGTATTTTTCTATACATGGTCGTGTTTCCATAGCACTCATTCAAGTGGAACTAACCTACCTTATATAGCATTCATTCTTGAATCAATGATGCGTACCATATGCTCCTCAATTAATACATCTTCCTCTAACTTAGTATCTTTTGGTGAAAATGAATAAGATGGCTCATTATGATACTTGTGAAGTTTTGATACGTGGAAGACATTATGAATATAACAATACCTATGAGATAACTACAACATATGGGATACCTACCTAACTCTCCCTATGATCTTAAAAGGACCAATATTACAAGGTGATATCATTCATGGTCTCCGAATATGTCTATGACCCTGTATAAGTGATAAACATAGAAATACCTATGTACCACATCAAACTCTAGGGGTTAGTAGTGATGATTAATATACACTTTTCCTAGACTAAACTATAGCCATACATTTCTAAATCAACTATACTTACATTGAAGTCTCCTGAATGAGATGGGGACCTAGTAGTGTTACATCAGCTACCTCTAACCAGTATAGAAATCAACAGAATGACCTACCATAAAGGTACTCATATAGATCCATATGAATTTTTTCCTGAAAACTATTATCGTAGTAAAAATTAAAAATATGAATACTTTTTCCTAAGCACCTCAAAAAATAAGTATTCATGCTTGAATCATGTCCTCTAACACTTGTATCATCATCAAATATTTCCCTTCGGTTTGAAGGTGATACAGAATACTTAAGAGAACCTATGAACCAGGTACCTTCTACAACACCTTCTAGAACCACGTTGCATGTTGGGAGTTTCAATACAATATTATAGAATGTGGAACACCATGAAGGTGCACAATATTCTGAATATAAATCCTCCCAAGTTTATCACTTGAGATGATCTCTTTTATGTGTATGAAGTGTGTGTCCTTAGTCAACCTATTGAAGATAAACCATACTAGACCACTACCTAGAGGGGATCTCTTTAAGCCCATCAAAAAATCTATATTTACATCATTACATTTAATCATAGTAATGGATAGAGGTTATAGAAGTACAACAGGTCATTAGTGCTCAACCTTCACCTACTGAGAGGTGGAAATTTTCATTATGAAACCTACATTTTGCCTCTTCATAATTAGCCACCAACATTAACAATAGATGTCTTGGTACATCTTGGTCATCCAAAGGATAAAAACCCAAAAAGAGGAATGATATTTCCATATGAACTATTCCTATATGTCATTAGGCACCCACATACACCAACATAAGTCCTAGATCTAATTCTCATCACAAACTAAAACTAGAAGTGGGTTTTCACCAAATACACTCTCCCTCAGGATGAGGCCCTCAGGATCTAATGTCTATCTCATCTACACCCACTTTTTAATAGAGTATTTCAATTATATATATTCTATAATAGGATTCCCCTAATATTTTTAGTCCTCCATGTTCATCTCAAAAAACAATTCCATCAACTTCCACTCATTTATAGACTTCTAGATGGCATGTTTCTGAGTCTTCTATCTTAGGGCATAAAATACTGCATTTCTCTTTTTAGATTTATAATCAATAAAAATATCAAATGGATGAATGTATCATACCTATCTTTGTAGCATCAGATTCCAATATCACAATGTGGATATTTATTTGAGAGTTTTACAGTGTGTGTAAATTACTAACCACTCCCCCAATAAGTAGTGCCTCCAATAGTGGTAGGCGTGGAGCACAGATGCTAGATCGAGATCTTTTATTGGGTAACTCCACTCAAGAAGTATTATCTAGAAGGACCCATATTCTACAACCTGATATCCCAATATCATAAATACTCCTATTTTTATTCCTAATACATCAAAATAAAATTTATAGATTCTTCTTATCTCTAGAAGAATCTGGATCTCACTGTAGTCAGTCTCCCCTTCAAATCCTGAAAGGCAATTTCACAAGCTTCTAACCATATGAACTTCGCACACTTCTTGGTAAAGATCATAATAGGTGTTGTTTGGTATGATATTTCCTTAAATAATGATCTCTAAAATTCAGTTATCCCCATGAAATTACGTATCACAAAAACATTCTTGGGATACTCACATGAAACTACTGTGCTTGCCATCTCTGGGTCCAATGATATGCCTACCTCCAAAATGATATGACCTAAGAATTGAACCTATTCTATCCAAAAAAGGAATTTTATAAGTTTTGAATATAGATGGTTGTCTCTTAGTGTATTCACCATGACCCCAAAATGGTTGGTATGGTCATGTATGGTGAATGAATACACCAAGATGTCTTCCATAATGACCACCATAAATGAATCTACATATGGTTGGAAAACCCAACTCATCGTGGACATAAGGACTAATAGTTCATTTTTAGGATGAATGGAATAACCAGATACTGGTACAAATCATATCCACTACAGAATGTTTTGGTTAGTATGTCCAAAAATATAACATGCACCTAATGGTAGACAGACATCAAATCGATCATAGGGAAAATTTTCTATCCTCGGAGTTGGTCAATGAGTTTGTCTATATGAGGCATTGGATACTAGTTATTTCCCATAAGCGGGCTAAATTAGCGGTAATCCATGAACAACCTCAGGGTATCATCTTCCTTCTTAGTGAAAAGTATTGTTGAACCCCAAGGTGAATTATTGGTTTATATAGACCCCTTTTCCACCAAGTCCTCTTGATATTTCTTGAGTTCCTGAAGCCCATTAGGTGAAATCCATTAAAGAGGAATATACCCTAGTGCCACTCCTAGAACAATCTTAATGTTGAAATCAACCTCTCTCACTAGAGGTAACCCATATAAGTCTCTTTGGAATAATTCTTTAAAATGAATTTCCATTGAAGGAAATCCCACAAAATGAATCACCTAATTACTCATAAAGAGACTACTCATCTAGGATATCACCATGGCCAGTCCATGTTGACAAGCCTCGCTCAAATCTCTTGAATATCCCACTCACCAAATTAATATGCATGCTTCCCCCAAGTTATTTATATGACACCCTATAGTTATTGCAAACAATACAAATGTGATATTGAAGAAGCTTGTCTATTCTTAAAATTAAGTTAATACCCATCATCATGAGGACAAGGAAATTCCACAAGAAACGGTATCCAATTATATTAAGGGGGAACCCCTTACACTGTAATATAATATCTGAGAAGAACCCCTAATGTTGTGTTGAGAGTCATAACACTACAAAAGTAATCCATTTATAGGCCCATATGTTTCATAATTTCCACATGCATAAAATATTTTGATGCATCTGAATTAAATAGGAATTAAACTAAGGGAGAGGCTACCATAATAGTACCAATAATCATAGAAGGGATCGAACTCTGCCTATCAGGATTAGGATTCACTAAATATACATTGAGAAAACTAAAACCTTGATATGAATACTAAATAACATAGGAATGTCCACTCTATTGTCATGGAACCTTCAGGGTCTTACTACCTTGACCACAACCATCTCCTCACACTGATCATCTAGCAGTAAACTAGATTCCAACATGATGTGGAGCTAATGATCATGTACCTGAATCCAGTGTCAATTTAGATCCCCTCTCACTATAATTAGGTATAATGTTTATTAAAAATTCTATAGGTGACCAATTAAGTCACAAGATTGTCACTCCATCAAGTTCCTCATACACTGTGTTTTCTTATTGACATCCCTACAACACTAGTGAATCACCAAATAGTTTTCCTTACATTTCGTCTTTCTGGTGATTACCTCGCAAGTACCCTTGAATTGACGTGTTCTACTTCTAGATAAACCGACTCCCTTCCTAGAAGCTGAACTTACCTATCCCATACTTCCACCTTCCCTCAAGTTCATCTCAATGATGAGAATCTGGTTCACCTTCTCCAAGATGGTGGCCATCCTAAAAACATTAACCTATGATTGAATGGAATACATAATCCCATCAACAAAACATCTTGTATTTTTCAAATCAACACCATTTAGTGTTAAGGAAATTAACCAAAGCTCAGTGAAACAAGCTGAATATTCCTTCCCTGATGTGGAACCCTATTATAGGTGCATAAACTCTCATGTTCAGTCTTCTATCAATGTATGGGTGAAAAAGTAGTCATAGAAGGTTACATGAATGATAGACCATAGAATATGTTGATGAATATAGGATAGGGTGATGATATCCCACCAACATCATGAAGAATCAAAAAGAATATTTCTAGAAAGCTTTACTCTCCACTCTAGAGGCATCTCTAAATTCTCAAGGGTCAATAACACCGCCTTTATCTATGACTCAGCAGCCTGAGGGCCTCTATCCCATTAAAAGGTTGGAAGATTCTATGGATGGAATTCCATCATCATATCTAGAATTGTTGGGCCACGTCACAGAGCTTCTTTTATGAATTTCATGAAGTGAAAGATGTTTTCTCTGAACTAAGCATCAGTACCAAGTTAAAGATCAATAAAAGGTTCCTTAGATTTCACTATAGAAGGTAATACTGGTGTCTTAAGTCCCACCACATCCATGGGATGGTCATCACTACTTTTCTATAGTACGACTCATGGGAATCGATACAGAATATGTCTATGATTTTCAAGGACACACCTAATATAAGATTTAACATCATTTTGGGAAACATTAAAAGGAGGAAATGACATGCACATATCATTTCAATAAATAGATCACACCACTCTGCCTAACCCCATGACTGGTTCTATGTGATAGGAAAGATCACGGTCATCTCATGAGATACTTCCTACTACCAACTACTAAGGTAATTTTAGGGTCAAGGTATCACATATCATAGTATAGGTTCTAGTATATGAAGTTTCAATTGCAAGATAAAGAGGGAAACACCCTTTACAATGATATAGGAACCCCCCATTTAGTGGTAAAATTTTCATTTTTAAACATTAATTTATATATTTTCATTCCTATTTATATGAATATTGATATCTAAATCCAGTTAAATGTGTCACCATGCAAAATTTATAAATGGTCATACTCTTTATGATTTATAATTGGTACATCAAGTATCTGCAATCTAACATTTTCATCTGGTATTATGATGTAAAAGGTAATGTAATGTGATTTTATTGAATGAAACATAATTTTCTATTTATAAAAGTACTTTATTATTAAATTAAAATTGGAATTACTAAATCAAATAAACAAAAATATCCACCCATAAAACAAATTACACCTAGATCAACAATTGAATAATTGGTTAATTAAGGCTTCATCATCAATCAATGTAGGAAAACACCATTTAGATATGTGTAGGCACATTAATTATTACAATTATATAATATATTCAAGAAATTTTATCACCTTTTAATATATTACAATTGAATACCTCAATACAATCACATGATATATAGGCAATAACTACTACAAATAAGGCTTTTAAAAGTGCTAGAAACTGTTTTTAATAATGCTATAAAAGAACGATTAATCATGGTAAACATATAGGGGGGTCCCCTTTAACAACACTAAAAAGAACTAGTAAATGGGGGCCTTTATCCGTGCTAAAAAAAAGTGATGATAAAGTTCCCCTTTATTAGTGCTTTTTTAGCATGGATAAAGGGCCACCTTTATTAGTGAAAATTTGAGCGTTGATAAAGGACCAATTTATTAGTGATTAATTATCACTGATAAAATGGGACTTTATCCGGGCTCAAAATTTCACTGATAAAGGCCTAGTTGCCTATGATGTGTTGTTCATTTAATTGCAAACCCAACACCTACACAAAATGCACCTACACAACAGCACACCCAACACCTGCACACCTGCACAAAACATCATCTGCACACAAACAAAGTATGGAAGAACGAACCGTCGCACATAAGAGTTTCACAAACAATGATATATAAATTTTCTTGACATCATGAATAAGAAAACACACTATTATATACATTTAAAACAATGTTTTATATGGTTACAATTACAATTTTCCAACAAACGGTTAAAAACATTAATGTTTTATCCATTGGCATCTGTGATCCCCTTTGAAAAATTTCTATCTATTGTATTAGTTTCTGAACAAAGAATCCGAACTTAATAAAAAATTACACCTATATAAGAAATCAAATATTATGTTATAAATACCATAATGAAATAAATTAAACATTAATATGAATGAATAAATTAATAAAATGTCAATTTTTAATAAAAAATACACATTTCGAATTATATCAGTCACACCGTGTGTCATATTGATTTGGGGATGATTCCTACACATCAAAAATGATTCATATATAGTTTTTTAAAATTATTGAAACAATACGAATGTGTTTTCTCAGTTTTGAGTATGTCACTTTTTCTTTTACTCAAATTAATATCAAATTTAGATGACACATTTGGATTTATATCGGACACATTATTTGTTGGATTGAGTTGGGGTTTATTCCTACACTTCACAAATTACTTATGGATCATTTTAATAATGTATCAAAACAATCTAAATGTGTTTTCCCAGTTTGTAGTATGTCACTTGTCTTTTTTCCTAAAATTAATGTTAATTTTAAAAAAAAGTCACATTGAGTCATACTAGCCACATTATGCATTTAATTGAGGTAAGTTAAATTTCTACATGTCACAAATGACTTATGGATCATTGTCTTAATGTATAATAATAATATGAATATGTTTTCACAGTTTGTAGGTTGTCCATTGTGGTTTTTTACAAAAATTTCATTTCAAATTAGAAACAAGCATTTTGAATCATACTGGTCACATTGTGCATCGGTTTCATATTAGACTACTTCCCAAACATCAAAAATGACTTATGAATAGTTATCCTAAACTATGAAGACAATTGGAGTGGGTTTTCTTGGTTTTAGCTGAGAGGCATGTTTTGAGCTAAAATTTCAATTTTAAATTGATAAAGGACACTTTTATCCATACAGATCACACTATGTATTAGATTGAGGTTCAGTTGAAACCTATACATCAAAAATGAATTATGGATTGTTTTCCTAAATTATCAAAATTATATTAATGTGTTTTCTTAGTTTACAGTATGTTACATGTTTTTTTCAAAAATTAATGTCAATTTTAAATAAAAAGAGACACTTTGAATCGAACAAGTCATATTGTGCATTGAATTGAGGTATGGTTGATTACTACATGTCTCAAATGACTTATGGATCATTTTTTGTAATGTATCCAAACAATATGAATGTGTTTTCTCAGTTTATAGTTTGTTAGTTGTGTTTTTTTACTAAAATGTCATTTCAAAATGGAAACATGCATTTTGAGTCATACTGGTCACGTCGTGCATAGGTTTGATATGAGACTACTTCATTAACGTCACAAAGAACTTATGAATCGTTATACTAAATTATGAAGATATTTAGATTGGGTTTTCTTTGTGTTCATTAAGTGACAAGTTTTGAGCTAAAATGTCAGTTTTAAAATGATAACAGAAACTTTTAGCCATACCGATCACACCGTGCATCCGATTGAGAATCAGTTTATTAATACAAGTCACAAATGTCTCATGGATAATTTTCCTAATGTATAAAAACAATCTGAATGTTTTTTATCTATTTTTAGTATGGAACTTGGGTTTTTCTCTAAAATTAATGTCAATTTTAAATAAAAATAGACACTTTGAGTCATACATGTCGTATTTTGGGTTGAATTGATATGTGGTCGATTCCTACATCTCCCAAATGACTTATGGATATTTTTCCTATAGTATCAAAACAATCCTAATGTTTTTTCTTAGTTTTTATTATTTTAGGTGGGTTTTTTTACAAAAAATGTCATTTCAAACTGGTAAAATGCATTTGGAGTCATAATGGTCACATCATGTGTTGGTTTGATATAATAATTCTTCATACACATCGAAAAAAACTTATGAATCGTTATCTTAAATTATGAATACAATTGGATTATATTTTCTTGGTTTTCAGGGAGTGACAAATTTTGAGCTAAAATGACATTGTTAAACTTATAACAGACACTTTTAGTCATACCTGTCACACCGTGAAACTAATTGACGTGTGGTTGATTCTTACACTTCACAAATGTCACATTGATCATTGTGTTAAGGTATAAAAAGAATTGAAATTCATTTTATAGGTTTTTAGTATGTCACTTGTGTTTTTTTCAAAAATTAAGGTCAATTTTAAATAAAAAAGATACACTTTGAGTCATACTAGTCACATAATGCATTGAATTGAGGTGAGGTTGATTCTTATAGGTCAAAAATTACTTATGGATCATTTCCATTAAGTATCAAAACAATCGTAATGCATTTGTTTGGTTTTTTGTATGTCACTTGTTCTTTTTCCTAAAAATAATATCAATTTTAAATAAAAATACACACTTTGAGTCATAATGGTCGCATCATGTTTCATATTGAGGTGGAGTTGATTCTGACACATTTACAATGACTTATGGATCATCTCCCTATTGTATCAAAACAATTGAACATGTTTTCTAGATTTTGAATAGGTCAATTACTCTGATACTAACTATAATGACCTAAACATTTCAAAAATTGATATCACATATTAGTAGATTAATATTCATTACATAAAATAAATAAATTAAACATAAATATAAAATAATACATTAATTCTTTGGAAAATGATTTTTTTTGTTCAAACATCAATATTACATCTGTGATTGAGCATACACATCATCGTTACTCTTCCTAAAAAGGCATGTCACATGGATAGAAATATTCTAAAATAAAAAAAACCATACAAGGAATAATGAAAATCAAATCAACGTTTCATTATTTAATTTTTCGTTAAAATAGATATATTATATCGTATCATTACCATAACATCTTTCCAAAGGGTTTCTTTGGTCAAGATATATGATAATAACAAAACTAATTATTCTTTGTGCACTTCACTACTGTTGGTTAACTACTGCTTAGAATAGAATATTATTTGAACTTTTGATCTAACATCCCCGAGATGCTCTTATCGCACACCATCTCTATGAAATCATCATTCAGTATTCACATTTCCTTCCCTTTATTCACCAATTTACCTAGTAAATGGGTGTAGGAAGAGAAGGAAATGTGAAAGATGAATGATGATAGCATAGATATGGTTTCAGATGAGAGAATTATGGTGATGTCGGATCAAAAGTTCAGATCAGATGCAATGCAAAGTGGTAGTTAACCAACAGTAGTGAAGAATCCTTAGTATTTTTTTTAAATTTTTTAGTGATGCACAACCAATATTCATCCAACACACTAGATTAGTAGAAATAGTAGAATAAATGACCAAAATATTGAATATAAAGTATTCATGTCATAATAGTTTAGGTCTAGTGCTTTTGGAAACATGGAAACAAAAATAATTAGTTTATAAGAGTTTCTCATTAAGTTATTCTTTACTAGAAAAAATTCTTTTCTAAAACAATTATTCAAAACCTAAGGATATGAAACATAAGAAAGGGTGATCATAGATGCTCAATAAGTGTAAACAAGAGAGATATTAATGATCATATAAAGATAACATAAGTATTAGTAATTCCCCATCATCCTATTTGTGTACAATCTTCCATCAGGTATATTTCCCATTCATTTCTAAACAAATATATATCATCTAGGGAATATGACTTTTTGGGACATTCATGGTAGTACTAAAAAAATAAAAATACAAAAAAGGATTATTAAATATTTTAAATTAAATAGAAATTATTTTCTAAAATACCTATTTAAGGATGCTATTTTGTTGATGAAATATAATATATTTCATAAATTTGGAAACATAATAATCATAGTAATTTAATTTTTTTTGGTTTTGGAAACTATAATACATTGATAAAAATAAGTAATTTGTTTTGATATGTGTTTGGATAGTGCAATATTGTTATGTATACCCTGATACTTTTCTAGTTTTAGAACTTGTTGGGATTCTTGTCCTTAGGCCCTAGATTCATTCCATGAAGTAGACAATATTTATTCACAACCCTATCATAACAGTATCCTCATTAAAGGGTAATATAAAGTATATAACTAGATTTTTAGTTCTAAAATTTTGGATCTAGTGTATTTAAAATTGTGAAGCATCCTCCTAAGTGGTCAGTTTTTTGGATATCCATGCATTGAATCCAGAAAATAAATACTTGGAGTATCAAAATTGACTGCAATGAGCATCCAATGATGCCTAAAAGACAAAAAAGAATAAGTAATGAATGAAATGATAATATACATGGTATTATTAAATTGAATAGTTTTACCCTTGTATGGTTGGTATTAGAAATATTATGTCATCCATAATTTTGTTTTTAAACTATTTGAGAATGAATGACATTATTTCACCCTCTTTATCAGAATTTATTTCTTCTTTGGAAGAGGTGATGTGAGGTCTAACGAGTCTAAGAAAAATTCATGGGGAAATCCACTCAATTGTTTTTCATATATATGCCTCTGAAAAATATGAAATGTATTTAGTCATAATTATCATAGTATATCACCTTTTGTAAAATCAAATCACGAAAACATGCCTCATGTCTACATTTACAACTAAGATGCCTATCCATTCATACTTGAGGATTTAATTTACATTTTAAACACTAATTAAATATGATTCTTCCCCTACGAACAAATTTATTTCAAAATCAATTGTTTGAGTATTTTCGTCTATAAACGTTGTATCCACATGGGTCTGTAATGATATTAAATTTGGATATAGAATGGGTGGGTTGAAGGTGCTCATAGTAGATTGTTTTGATCAGTTTTTTGATCCTTGAAATTGTTTTGAGTTGATATTTCATTTCACTCCCTTCTTTTTATCGTTCTATAATAACATCCATCAGATCAAACCTATTTTCGTTAAATATTAAATCTTCATCTTGAAAAATAAATACCCTCATGTCAACATGTTTTCTTATAAGAATTGAGGTCCATGAGATGAATGTTCCAATAGCTTGTTCAACCATATAAATTTCATCAACATCATTTGGAACAGGTAGCTCAGTGCTTGGCTCATGAGCTACTTTAATCGACACTCTGACATAACCAAGGGGAAATGGTCTGTAGTGTAGCATTTCGTTTTTCATATTGAACACCATATCCCTCACTTCAAGGTGATGGGTGGGAGTTTATTGATATAAATCACAATAATTTTCACCCTATATATTATCAGTATGAGACAGCTATAATTGTCTATGTGATTAACATTTCACAAAAAAAATATTATAAGATTTATTACCTCTTCTATGTAAGGTTTTTTAGTGTAATATCTTTCCTCAAAACTGGTCGGGTTGGGTAGGATCTTCACGCACATGTTGTTCTTGATTTTTTTCTTCTCTTTGACTCCCCCCATCAAACTTACTATAATATCTCTATTGTGTTTTAATTATTCATAAAACAAATCTAAATTTTCTCCCATCTTTTTCATTTCCTCAGTTTGATCCTTTTCTTTTTTTTCTTTCTGAAAATATGTCCGGGGTGTCACCACAAAACCCACACATATGATGCGTTCATATTGTTCTGGCTACTTCAAGGCTGCTAAAAGTATGTCTTCATCTGGTTCTGTTGTAGTTAATTCATGTTACCTTGTCATATAGAAAATATAGGAAAATAAGTAATCATTGTTATGTAATAACGATTTAAATAAAAACATATTTATATTATGTCATTATTACACATGATTCCCACACATTTGTGTGTTTTCATATACCAATATTGTTGTTTGGCATGGAAACTCAAAAGGGGGAGTGAATTTGGTTCCCACTTAAAATTTCTGTTAAAAACATTATGATAAAATCCACAGTTTTAAAATAGCCCCGTTAATTTAGGCAGTAGAGATATAAATGTTTGATTGGTCAACAAGTTTCTCAAAGGCTGATTAGTCCTTAGTTGAATTAGTGTAAACCACCAATCCAACATTTGAAACAGGTTTATTTAATTAAACACATATACAAGCCAACCAAAACTAACTATCAGATTGAATATAAAACAGCTTTCTGTTTTGAAATAATAATCATTAGAAAATAGAAAAATAGAGTATTACAAAATAAAATACATATTAAACAAGATGTTCAATATCAAGTTGAGACATAACCATCTCCACTTGGTTATCACCTACCACCAATTAGTTTATATTAGCAATAAACTTGATACGCATACTGTATCAGGATTTATAGTAGTTTTCACAAACTATCTAGGGATCACACCCTTTACCATAGTTGTTCAGGGACAAAACACACAACCAGGCCACACACGACCTCTTCCACTCTTACAAAAGGGAAACAAAGTGTAAATAATGTTGGGTGTGATAATTTTCTGTATCCTCTAGTTCATGTATAGGAGAAAGTATGTGTAATAGACAAACACACACTTCTAGGAAATGTAATATGGAGAATAAAATAGAGATAATGTTATAATGATTGACTTTCGAAGGAACTATGTGTTTGAAGATCAGCTCTTGACTCCTTGGAGTGAAGAAATTTCAGTTCAAGTCTTTCTCTGGAAGTTGTATCCCAAAGAAAGTGCCACAACTCCAAGTTCTAGCTTCTAGGAACTAAAGTGTTCTGCTTCTTGGTTTTAAAGAGATTTGATGAAGCACAGAAGACAGTCTTGAATTTATTGTCCAAAATGATCTTCATGAAGCCCTTTAGATCACTATGTAAGTTCCAGTATTCTCTTGGTTCTTCATATCTAGATTGTAATGTTCCTCACTCATGCATCCATATTCTTCTCTTCCTCGATCTTCTATTTCATATTTGATGTCTGACAATAGAAATTAGAAAACCATGTGTGGTCTTCCTCATACCTCGCACTATCTCTAGATAAGGTCTCTTGATATGTCTCTAATCAGTATTAATTAATGTTAGAATCATTAAATTTACAAAATATTACAGTCATAATAATCTTAAAAAATTGACAAAGTATGGAGTAGAAGAGTAGGTATCATTAAACTGGTATCGGTAGCCTTCTCAACGGTAGGGTTCATCGGTAGGCTTAACTGGTAGGCTTCATTAGTTGGCTTCATCGGTAGTCTTGTAGAAGTAATAATTAGTGGTAACTCTAATACAGTTTCCTTTGAGTGGTAGACTGAAAGTGGTGATCATGCATTAATAACTCAGAGGTGAGGTTCCTTAGTGGTAACCTCTATTGGTTACCTCTATCGGTAACCTCTATTGGTAACCTTCATGTGGTACCCTTCCAATGGAAACCTTCTAGAGGTAACCTATATTGGTAAACTTCCAGCAGTAACTGTCCAACGGTAACCTCAATTGGTAACCTTCCAGTAATAACCTTCCAGTGGTAACCTTCCACTAGTAACCTTTATCAGTAACCTTCCAACGGTAACCTTCTAGCAGTAACCTCTTACGTAGAGAAATTTTACCCTGTAAACTTAATCAAGAGTGAAGTAAGATAAAAAATACATAGTAATTACCTAATAGATACTATATTAATGAAACATTATTATCATATAAAAGAAATATGATTTGGGATTATCAAAATAGGTGAGTCCAAAAATCTCCCCCTTTTTGATAATCAAAAATTATGTTAGTGATATTTATATTTAAGAATTTTTGAATCAGGGTTAAGCACATTTGCTAATATATTCAAAGGTGTTAGTATACATATATTATGTATTAGTAGTTAGAATAACATAAAATTGAACCATGTTTATTCTTGAAAAAAATATCAGATCATATATGCAAGGGAACCAGTCCTAAAACTTTTCCTCCTTTGTGATTAGCAAAAATAATATAATACAAAAGGTGAAAAGGGAGGATTTTTTAATTAATGATACACCAGTACAATATATATAAATATTAAAAGTATCCCTATCAACTAAGACATCCCACGTTTAATCCAAATCAAAAATGTTCAAGGGATACTTGTCATTGAGAGCTGAGGAGGCAGGTTTAGAAGATGGAGGTAGAAACCTAGGTATGACATTGACCAAGGTAGGAGGAGATGCTACAAAAGCATTGGAAAATAGATAATGAGTAGATCTCTGAGGATTCATAGGAGTTAAGCTTTTGATGTTCTGGGCAGAAGTTGTCAAAGGGGAAGCACTGGTAGCTCCTAATGTAGCTAAGGAAGTAGTTAATGCTAGATAGACAATAATAAGGGTATAGTCCACACGGAGAAATGGAAAATTGAGATTCCTAGAATCCATAATAATGATTCATCCTCTTTACATAGCTGACATGAAATCATCCTTATTCTCCATGAACTTTTCGACAGTAGGATTCAGCTCTCTATGTTTTCTAACTTGATCCTTAAAATCCTGAGTGATAGGTTTGTTCCTCAAGTTCTCCAATAGTAGCTTGAAGTTACCATCCATCTAATGCTTAGTGTAAAACCTTTTATAATAAAAGTCAACTTTCTCTTTGATGGCCTTATGATCTTGGGAAGACTTCCTCAAGTAATCTACTATAAGGTTATGAATGTCTCTGGTAGTGGAAATGACCTATGTTATAGACTGAGGGTCTGAGGTACTTGCACCAGATAGATTCTCCAATGCTTCTCTAACAACAGATCTAAAATATTCTAGATCAAAAGGAGGAGCGGTTGATGAGGAAGCAGATGCACACAGAGGTGTCATGGTAAAAGCTAATGTTTCCTTAAAATACTTGGTTATTCCACTGATAAAACTCTTCACATCATCATCCTAACCACTCACATCTATCTCTATATACTTCTTAATGTCCTCAAATATAGTGGCAATATACTGAACAACACTCTTAAAAAACATAAGTTCTTTGTCCACTTGAGATCTTGAATCAATATATGATTCTAAACTCATAATCGATTGTTTCAAAATATCCACAGAGTTTTTCAGGGTTCTAACATGATTCTAGTATTCCTTCACTTCATGTAGCAAGTTGGAGTGAAAGGTTGAGATTATTCATTCCAAGGCATATGAAACAAGATCTTGATTGAGATCCATTGTTCTCTCTATCCAAAAAAATCTCTCATAATGGTGTCTCTTAAAATCTAATTTTAATTACTCTATGTCAAATTTCATCACATAATCCTGAGGTAGAAGAACTATAAGTTTCACAATAGTGGTTGTTGAAATAGAATGAACTGGAGGTCTTATGTTAGGTTTTTCATCTGTAGAATCTTCATAGTCTAAGTATAGAACAATTAATCATGGTTTTTCTTACCAATATTTTATCTCATTACAAATAGAAACTGAACCTGTGGCAACAAGTTCCTCCCCCACACTTGGAACATCCACCTGGTCAACTATATTAACTTCTTCCATTCCTCCTTGATCAACTAAATCAACAGGAGAGTCCACTGCTATTTCTTCTATAGAATCTTCAACCATAGCCAAAGCAATTCCAGATCCAAATAATTCAACATATTATTCCTCTTCAATCTCTCCCACTTCTATATATCCTATCAAAGGACTAAGACATAGGCATTCCTGTTTACTTTCATCAATTGTTGTCTCAAATTCATTATGACCAAATTCATCTTTGTCCTCCTCCCCTAAGGTCTCCCCAACAGTAATCTCTCTTAAGAAATTCCCTTCTAATTCTTCTTCAGTTTTTTCCTCTTCATCATTGACCCTTAGGACAATCTCTCTTCTGTGTATTATCTTTGGTGGACTAGTCTCTCTAAAAGATATTTTACCAATATCGGGGGCTTGATGTAAGGTCAGGATCACACCTGTTATCAATAGAAGAATCCTCTATCTCTTTAAAAAAAACCTCATCTTCTTCATCTGAGTACACTTGCTTCACTTCATTAGGTTTCAAACTTGAATCTATTTTATTTTGGGCCTACTAGGATTGGTAACATGATTGAATTCCTCATATAGTATAGCCTCATCATTCACCCACTACCATTTCCTATGGTTCCAGTTTATCTTTATAAACTTGCAAATCATTTTGGTAATACAGAAGTTTCCCTTAAAAATATGATTTCTTCCTTATTTCCAACAAATCCTTTCACTTTTAACATCAAGGATATCAACATGACATAAAATAAAGTATTTGACTTGGAACTAGGCTTAGTGACATCCTATAACTGAACCATTATCAACCTTCAAAGATTTATCCTTTATCCATGCTTTAACAGATATAACAAAAATATGACTTCTTACTTTAGAGTAGTAAAGTCCCCTCTTATAGGAATCAAGACATGCTGAAAAAATTTAAAAAGTAATTTGTTTTCTCCATCCATATCAGCAGTAATTACCTTCCTATGGATTCCATTCACTATCATTTCGACCAGATCCTCTTCATAGAAGAAATACTCACTAGTGGGAGGCATCACTCCAATGAAATAATTGAATATTACTTCATGTGGGACTCTTAAGAATTCATCCAATTAAATATAATAGAAGCTCACACATACTACATTTACCTTAGAAATCATTCGGGTCTCATCCTCAGACTTTTCGAACTTCATAAACTCATAAAATCCCTTTACTATCATTGGGTAATATGATCCATTGTTATTTGAAAAACATTCTACCCAATCCCGAGATTCGAGTGCCTTCAGTACCAGAGACCTTCCTGATAGTATCCATTCCGAACTTAATTCCTTTTTGACCATGATTTCACTCTTTGAAAAATGAAAATTGATCAACTTCACCACATCCTTTATTCCACTACTAGACCCATCTCTAGGTCTCTTAGGGTTCAAAGCATCTCCTCCATCACCAACCATCGTTCTCTTTACTCTTTCCAATGTGATCAAATGCGGTTTGAGGGTTTTAGCAGATGGTTGGGTTCTAAGATTCAGGAGAAATAAGTTCGAGAGAGGATTAAAGTGGATCTAAATGTGGTTTGTACTTTTTTTTCATTTCAGGATCGAAAAACAAATTGATTAAAAGAAATAAATAAGATCAAAACCTTTCAGATTCTGGCAGAAAAAATGCTATGTCTCAGACCTAAGTAAGGTCACCTATAAGTAAGGTGCCAATGGTGAGGTCCAACGGTGAGGTGTTCTAACGGTGAGGTCCAATGATGAGGATTCCTAACAGTGAGGTACAATAGTGAGGTGTCCTAACTATGAGGTCCAATAGTGAGGTGTCCAAAAAGTGAGGTCCAGTAGTGAGGTGTTCTAATGGTGAGGTCCAAAAGTGATGTGTCCTAACGGTGAGGTCAAATAGTAGGTTTTCCTAACGGTGTGGTCCTAAACTAAAAATTTATCATACCTAAATCATGTTTGATGTAATTTAACCACTTATAATTCAAAGGCATTGTGAATATATCTGCCAATTTATGTTTAGGGACAATGAATTCAAGAGTGATATCACCTATTTGATAATGATCTCTCAAAAAGTGATGTCACACATCAATGTGCTTTGTCCTAGCATGAGATAAAGGATTTTTAGAGATGTTAATAGCACTTGTATTATAACAATTTTTAGAGACATGTTTGAATTGATATCCATAGACCAGTAAAGTGTGTTTCAACCACAAAATTTGAGAACAACAACTACCAACAGCTATATATTCAGCTTCAGCAATGGATAATGGAATAGAATTTAGTTTCTTACTACACCATGATACTAGTTACTTAACGAAAATGTGACATGTTATAGAGGTTATTTTTATACCTAAATTTCAACCATAAAAGTAAGCATCCAAATAAATTATCAAATCAATTGATTTTCCTCTTGGATAAAATAGTCCTATGTTTGTAGTATACTTGAGATATTTAAAAATCCTTTTAATTTAAATTAAATGAAATTCATTAGGATTGGCTTGATAACGAGCACACAAACATACATTTAACATCATATCAGGTCAGCTAGAAATAAGGTAAAGAAGACTCCTAATCATACCTCTATAATTGGTTTGATCCACTGGTATACCAGTTTCATCAGTATCAAACTTAAAAGTGGTACTCATAGGTGTATCACTACCTGTATAAATATCCAAACCAAAATGTTTCAAATGATCCTTATTATATTTACTTTGATTTAAAAAAAATACCATTTTTTATTTTCAAAAATTTAAAATCCAAGGAAATTTTTATGTTCCCCCATTAAACTCATTTCAAATTAATTTTAATCATCTTTGAAAAATAAGTACATAAATAATTTCTAGAATATCCAAAAAAACCATCTACATAAATTTTTACTATTAAAACATATTTGGAAATCCTTTTAATAAAAAGAGTAGGATCATTTATCCCTTTAGTAAAACCTTTTGAAATAAGAAATGAATCGAGTCTATCATACCAAGCTCTAAGAGCTTTTTTTAGACCATATAAATCTTTAGAATGTTTAAAAACATGATTTAATAAATAGGGATTTGTAAATCTAGGGGTTGTTCAACAAAAACATCCATAACTATAAACCCATTTATAAATTCACTTTTGACATCCATTTGATAAGGTTTGAAATTCAGATGATCTCCATAAGAAAGAAGTATCCTATTGGCTTCTAGTCTGGCTACAGATACAAAGGTTTCCTTATAGTATATTCCTTTTTCTTGACTATATCCTTGTGCAACAAATCTATCCCTTTTCAGCCTATATTTCTAGACTCCTCAACTTTGTTTCTAAACCCCCATTTAGTGCCTATGGTCAAAGTGACCTTAGTTCATTATAATAATTCCCAAACATTGTTTCTTTAAAATCGATTTTATTCTTCTTGCATAGCTATCACCAAAAATTCATCATTGATAGCATCATTAATATTTTTGGGTTCAAGCTGTGAAAGAAAATCTTGATGTTCAACCTAGTTTCTCCGAGAAGCTCCAGTTTGTGTCCCAGTGTTTTGATCACCTACTACAACATATAAATAATGATTCTTGAGAGTTATAATACCTCTAGAAATATTTTTACTAGACTCCTCATGGTTGTCATAGGTTAATATTCAACATGAGCAGATTCTGGAATATTTCCACAACTAGTTGATTTCACTGGGGGATCAATGTCTTTATCATTAAGGTCTAAAATTTCCATATCTTACTCAAGATATTCAAGAGAGGTTTTAGGATCATGTGGATGATTCTCATAAAATTTGACATGAAATGATTCTTCCACACATTTGGTTCTCTTATTGAATACACTAATAGTTTTACTAGAGATTGACTAACTTAGAAAAATCCTCCATTACTTTTGGAAGAAATTTTTTAAAGATTATCCATACTATTAAGGATAAAGAATTTAAAACCAAAAAATCTAAAGTAATTAACCTTTGGTTTTCTATTATTACATATCACATAAAGGTTATTCTTAAAAAACATGTATAATTAAGAGTCTATTTATGATATTATAAGCTATATTAATAGATTCTTCCCAAAAATATATAGGCAGGTTACACTCTTTAAGCATAGTCTGGGAAATCTAATGAAGTGTCTTATATATTCTTTCTAAAACTCCATTTTGTTGAGGTGTTCAAAGTGTAGAGAAATTTTGATTATATCCATTATGTGAGAATAAATATTTGAACTCTTGATTTTCAAACTCATGACCATAATCACTTCTCAAGGTCTTAATTCTGAGTCCACTATGATTTTCAACAGACATGGGCTATTTAATGAAGTGAGAACATGATTTACTTTTGTGAGATATAAAGTATACCCAATTGTATCTAGAAAAATCATCTACAAGAACATAAACATTGTTCTGTCCATTTAAACATGAAACACATGATGGTCCAAACAAAACCATGTGAACCAACTCAAGCGATTGAGAAGTTGAAACTTATTTCTTTGTTTTGAATGAAATTTTATGTTATTTTCCATTTGTAAAAGGATTAGAAATTTTGTTTAGTTTGAATTTTAATCTAATTAAGTTTCTAACTAAAACATTCCTAGTTATTTTTCTAAGTGAGTGAACATTGCAGTGTCATAATCTTTTGTGCAAAAACCAATATTCCTTTTGAAAAGCATTTAAATAAGAAACATTTTTCTTAGATAAAGATTTTAAATCAACAGCATATACAATTTAATTTCTTAGAGCAATGAATATTAAATCATTTTTAGAATTAAAAAAAATTTCATGAATCATTTTCAAATATAACACTAAATCCATAATCACACAACTGAGATATACTAAGTATATTGTACTTTAACCAATCAACAAAATGTACTTTTGAAATTAATATTGTATTAGGGTTACCAATTTGGCCTAAGATAATGCTATTCCCTTTAACATTATCACGAAATGTAACATGTCCACCATTAATTATAATTAGTCTCTTAATTCATGAATATTCTCATGTCATATGTCTTGAACATCCACTATCCAACTACTATAGGGTTTTACCAGATCTCTTTAGACAATTTTTCTACAAAACAGATTAAGAATAGGGTAACTTTGGTACCCAAATTTTCTTGGTTCTAGATAGGTTAGAAAGGAAATCTTTTGGAACCCATATTTGTCTTATAGTTATCCAATAATCAAAATATATGTTTTGAGACATGAATAATTTGTTAGGTCCTTTGGAAAATTGTTTTTCAAAATATGGTCCAGAACTTGAACTAGTAGTAAACTGCCCAAATTTTGGAACAAATTTGGTCTTAATAATCCTATTATGTCCGGTTTTATATCCTAAAACATTTTGTATTTTGGAGCAATATTTTTCCTACAAACTAGGTCAAGGTATCCCTAATGGACAAAAATTTCTCAAGATCTGATTTTAATTTCTCATTTGATAATTTTCGTTCATTATTTTTTAAACAATAGAGAAAATTTTTATTTTTAAATATCCAAATCAAACTTATAATTGAAATTTAAACCATGTTTCCTTTTAAATAATTTTTATTTATCATTGATTTTACTAATGGTATCCTCAATCATCTCACAATAATCAAATAGTTCATCCTTAGTCATATTTTTATCATTATTTAATTCACTCTCATTCCCAGAATAGTCAGTATTATGTATAGGAGAATTGAGTATTGCCTCAGATGTTTTTGTCATGAAACACAAGTTTACATGATTGTTCTTTTTAGTATCGGAAGTGTCAAATCCACTGGAGTTGACTTCTAAAGCACTCAAAGTAGCTTTTATAGCCTTTTAATAAATTTCCCGTGTCTTCATATTTCTTCTTAAACTTCATCTTGGGGAAGTCAGCATTCACTTGACCTTTGCATTAACACTTATAATAGATTACCTCATTTATGTTTTCATTCCAATTTATATCCTTTTTTCAATGTCCTTTACTATCATACCTTCCTTTATAATTTTATTTTCTAAAGAACTTCTTCTTTTGCCAGAACTTTTTAAACCTTCTAGAAAGATAAACCATCTCATCATCACTTTCAGAATATGAATCTTTACTGGTGAAATTTTCTACAGATTCTTGAACTTTATCTTTGTATTTTCTCTTTGAGGTAGCAGTATTGAATGCTATATATTTCTTTCTTGGACCTTCATCTACTACTTGATTCACCATAAGATATTCCTCACACATCATGAGTTTTCTAATTAGTTAATCCACTGATAGATTGCTTATGTCACAATATTCATGGATGGAAACAGAATTTCCTCTCCATCTATCAGGTAAGCAACAAAGAAATCTCATAACTTGATCCATGTTGTCTACAATTTTCCCAACAATACTCATGGTATTTACAATTTTATAGAACCTAATATACATTTTAGATATATTTTCATTATACTTCATTTTAAAATTATCATATTTTATTCATATACATTTTTAAGGTCATTTCATTAACATTGGTTGTTCCCTCATGGGAAACAGGCAAAGTATCCCAAATTTCATAAGCAGTTTTACAAGAAGATATTCTATTGAATTATTCATCACCTAGATCACAGTACAATTCATTAATTACATTAAATTTATTATTATATATATCTTTAGTCAACTGAGACCATGTGTCCGTAACAGTAGCAGGTAATGCATGTTTTTCTTCAATTGTGTCCCAGATTTCAAGACCCATGCTCTCTAGATACATTTTCATTTTCTACTAAGAATAGTTAGTACCATTAAAGAAAGGTGGAATGTTAGTTGTGACACCCTAAACTCAGTTACCCATAGTTAATTAGAATTTAAAGAATTTAAGATTAAGATTTGACATAAATTTAATGATCTTTAGGATACAAAAAAATCACAGTTGAGAATAATATGAAAAGATTGAAAAAAAAATCTGATGGTAGCAATAAAAACCACCTTTGATACCAAATGTTGGTTGGGGTGGAAATTCAAGAGGGGGTGAATTGAGTTACCACTTAAAATTCCTGTTAGAACATTATGATATGATACCCAATTTTTAAAAAGCCCATTAAATTAAGGCAGTAGAGAAATAATTTTTCAATTGGTCAAAAATTTTCTCAAAGTTTTATTAGTCCTCTCTTGAAACAGTGTAAAACATCTATCTGTCTTTTGAAACATGTTTACCGAATTATACACATATACACACAAAACAAAACTAACTATCAGAGAGAATATAAAACAGTTTTCTCTTTTGAAATAATAACCAGTGGAAAATAGAAAAATAGAGTATTTTAAAATATAGTAAACAACATTGTTAAATAATAGGTTCCATCTCAAGATGAGATTTAATCCTCTCCAGTAAGAGATCACCTTCCACCAAGTAGTTTATATTAAAAAACTTGATACACAGCCTGTATCAAGATTTACATCATTTTTCACAAACTGTCCAAGTCTCAGACCGTTTTCTCTAGTTTTTCATGGGAAAAACACACAACCATGTCACACACAGCCTCTTCCACGGTTACACGTGGGAAAAAAGTGCAAATAATTTTTGGAGTGAGAATTTTTAGTATCCTCCAGCAAAAGCACATGAGACAGTGTGTGTAACAGACAAACACACACATCTCAAAAATGTAATATAGAGAAAACAATAGATATAATGTTCTAAATATTGAGTTTATAAGGCTCTATGTGATTGCAGTTCAGCTATTGACTCCTTGGAGTGAAGAAATTGCAATTTAAGTCTTTCTCTAGAAGTTTTCTCCAAAATAGTGTGTCACAACTCCAAGTTCTACCTTCTAGGTACTGAAGTTTTATTCTTCTTGGTTTGAAAAATATTTGATGAAGCATAGAAAAAGTCTTCAATTTATTCTCCCAAATGATCTATGTGAAGCACTTGGGTTTACAATGTAAGTGTTGGTATTCTCCTTGTTCTTCAAATCTAGCATGTAATATTCCTCCCTCATGAATCCATTGTCTTCTCTTCCTCGGTCTTCTATTTTATATTTGAGGTTAGACAATATAAATAAGAAAACCATGTGTGGTCTTCCTTGTACCTCATACTGTCTCTAGATATGGTCTCTTGATATGTCTACAATCAACATTAGTTAATGTCAAAAGCATTAAATTTACAAAATATGATCGTTAGAATAATCTTAAGAAATTGACAAAGTATGAAGTATAAGAGTATGTATCGGTATACTGGTAGTAATATCCTTCTCAATGGTAGGCTTCATAGGTAGGCTTCATTGGTAGGATTCAACGGTATGCTTCGTCGACAAGATTCATCGGTAGGCTTCATTAGTGGGCTTCATTGGTAGGCTTCATCGATAGGCTTGTAACAGTAACCATTAGTGGTAACTCTACCATAGTAGCCTTTGAGAGGTAGACTCAAAGTGGTGATCTTGCATAGATAACTCAGTGGTGAGGTTCCTCGGTGGTAACCCCTATCAGTAACCTCTATCAGTAACCTTCCAGCAGTAACCTTCCTGTGGTAACCTTCCACTAGTAACCTCTATCGGTAACCTTCTAGCGGTAACCTTCTAGTGGTAACCTCTATCAGTAACCTTTCAGCGGTAATCTTTATCTATAACCTTCCATCGGTAACCATCCATTTGTGACCTTCTGGCGGTGACCTTCCAGCGGTAACCTCTTACTTTGATAAATTTTTTACTTTAAACATAATTGAGAGATAAGTGAGATAAAAATACCTAGTTATTACCGGATAGAAACTATTTAAATTAAACATGATTATCATATAAAAAGAAACATGATTTGGGATTATAAAAATAAGTGATTCCAACATATATCCTCTCATTATTTACACGATCCTCCTTCTATAGCACATGGTGAGGGATGGAAGTGGATTTTGATTCCGATTCATCAATTTGTATATAAATATAGGAACATGATTATGGTGTTGTTTTATGTCACATAAAAGTATTATGGTATATTTAAAATATGTACCAATTTTTTCTCAAGTGAATCATACCCCATCCTTGCTTTACGGTATCAGTACGCTTGTTTTTATTCCTGTTCCCTATTTCCTGCACTCAGTTGCGGTTTCATAAATAAAAACATGTCAATCAAAGTGATGAATACAATAAATGTCAAACAACGTATTACCATAAACAATGTACCTGAAAATTATGCTCTGAACGACAGTTGCTAAACATATCCCATGCTCCTTAGGATATCAAGTGTGTATAAAGAGGAGGTGGGTGGAGCTAGATTTTCCCTTCAACAACTTTAAGATTATGTTTTTTTTAAATTGTGGGGAAGCTTCTATAAATAATTCTTGTAACTTTTAATACATATTTCTTATGAAAGGAATCTACTATAAATGCACTATCTAAGGGCTGATGAAGAGTAAGTCAATGTTTTAGTATTTAAATTTATTTAAATAAATTGAAAAATTATATTATAATGTTACCATAATATCTTCGGATAGTAGTATCTTAAGCCCGATGAAAATTTGATTCCATGACTGTACATCAATTAGAACGCATTATCGAGTGATAATTCCATTGCAGCTACAAAACATGGCTTTGTTGGGGTTAACATGCTGTCCTCGCTTATTCTACCCACCTCAATTTTTATCCCTTTTACATTTTTTCTTAATGATTTTGGTTAACACTGTCAAACTATGACACTCTTGTTTTTTTTTTGCACCGCCAGGGTTTCATTTCATACCGTTTTTTCATTTTCAGCATCATAATTATGTTCCTCCAAAGCGATAGCATCAGAACAAAGACCTGAAGCAATAGGTTGAGAAACCTGTTATACCTCAACACTGGGACCAGCAGCAACGGGTTGAGAAACCTGTTGTTCCTCTACACTGGGACCAGTAGCAACTAGTTGAGAGACCTATTGTGCCTTGGGATTGGGAACATCAGTAGGTGTAGAATTCATTTTCTGTAGATTTGGTTTAACATTTAATTTATATTACATAAAATTAGTAGTGAACAAATAATAACATAAGTTAACACAATGTATATTACAATAAAAAACGAACCTGACTATTGAACTCTCTTTTTTTAAAGGCTGATGATAATTGACCCCTCTATCGACTTTTAAAATACCTTCATTTTGGTCTCTTATGACATAAAAAATGACGTATACATTTTCTGTTGTGAAATTATTGTGAATATCAAATTAAAGTTTCATCCTTCGTTGAATTTTCATCTAACCCTTTAGTTATTTTGGTCGATAATAGTAAAATTGACCAATTTTGGTTTGCAGTATCTGGAACACAAAATACTTGTTCTGTTTGTGATTCCATTATAAACAGTTAATATTTCTCTCATTGATTACTGAAATCACCTTTCACAAATCCTAATTAATCTATTTTAAAATCACTCCTGTTATCAACCCACGTTAATTGAAAAATCAGCATTTAGATTCCTGTATAATCCAAATCCCAAATTTTTTTGAGGATGCCAAGGTGTGACATATTCACATAAATTGGATTTCTTTCCATAGCACCTAAGACATGAATCACTTCATCCATAAGTGTAACCCCACTATTCTGCATGGTACTCTCTTTTTCATGTTCATTAGTATAGAATTTATAACCATTTACTTCATAATCATTTTAAGATAATACATAAAGACTTGTTCCTCCAGCTGGCCATTGAGTTCGTTCTGAAATTTTGTCCATATTTTCATCTGACTTCTTAAAAATATTGTCCCAAAACTATCCTATAAACTATTGATTATGTGTATCTAATATCCATTTTTCAAACCTATATGGATTCAAATTCCTAGGATTTTTTTTTTGGGTTTGAACATATGGGTCACCATTGAAACTGTTATGAAAAACATAAAGGTGGTCCAGCTCCCAAGCTATAATATTGATAATGAAAACATCTCTTCCAAAAATTCCTTCACCCTCAAGCCACCCAGTGTGACGAGATTTTGGTAGGACTATTCTTTACACACCAGATAGGTATTCAGTACAGAATTCAATGACTTCCTCAACAATATATCACTCTGCAAAAAACCCTCTAGATGACATTGATTTTTGACATACCCTTTCAAAATATTTATATAATTTTTAGTAGGGTACATCCATCTATAATGTATGGGACTAAATATGTGAATCTCTATCACTAAGTGAACCATCAAATAAACCATAATATCAAAGAATATTGGTGGGAAGAACATTTCTAATTAATATAATATGAAGGAAATTTCTCTTTCCATATTTGGTAATTTTACTGGGTCTATAACTTTACTGCATATAGCATTGAAGATGAAACAAATCTTTGTTAATGTATGGAGGTAATTTATTGAAAAAATACAACATAAAGATATAGGAATTAGATCTTGCCTCAAAATATGGAAGTCATGTGATTTCAGGCCCTTTAACTTTAAATTTCTCATTGACACAATGTTCTTAATATTTGCTGAATAAACCATTGGAACCTTTACGTCATTATTAAAGTATCAAAAATGATATATCCTTTTCCTGGAAAGAGGTTTAGTAGAAGGAGGAAGAAATAATAGTTTTTCACCCTTTACTAGTGAAAACTCTTCTCGTATTCCTATCTTAACCATGTCCATCCTAGCCTTAATTCCATCCTTTTTTTGTCAGTTTCATTTAGCAATGTTCTGATGACACTATAACATACATTTCATTCAACATGCATAATATCATGATAATTTATGACATACTGAAAATCCAGTATGGTAATTCAAAAAAAAAATTGATCTCTTTTTTTCAACCAATGTTCGTAAGGTTTTTCAAAAATGGTTTACCAAAAGTAGTGTCTGTATATTTTACATTCTCTAACAATTGGTCACCTTTTAATGGAGACGGTGTTGTAAATTCATCTAAACATTAATCAAATTAAGTCCTCCAAGATCGGTACTTATGTAATCGGGGTAGATATCTATGATATCCTAGAAACACAATTTTTTATAAATGTTTAAACTAAATTGACTGTGTACCTTGTTTGCAAACGGTACACCCTTGAGTTCCTTTAATTCTATATCCTGAAAATTTTACATAAGTAGGAAATATATTTATCATCCCGTACTACATGGATCTTAAAGTGAAATACCCAGTTTTGTAAGCATCATACAACGTAACACCTGAATCCCACAATAATTTCAAATCCTCGATCAATGGATCCAAATAAACATCAATATCATTACCAAGTTGTTTTAGTCCTAATATAATCATATATAGCATGATGTATTTTCATTTCATGCATAACCATGATGGTAAGTTTTAATTTACCATCATAATTATCCATGTACTGTGATAACTGCTTTGAAAAATAAAAGGATTCACTCGATCTGTAGATATCTCAAGATAATGGTTTCTCACCTTGTTTCCAAATTAAGGATACTCATGATCAATTCTCTTCCAATGAGGATAGTGTACTAGGTAATATAGTTTCCCATCCAAAATTATTTTATTTTCATGTCATGTCAATTGTACAATAGTCTCCTCACTTCCATATGGGTGCCTAACCATTGGAATGATTGGAAAGTACCATACAACTTTGGTAGGCCTATATTTTTTTTCTTGTATCGAGAAGACCCACACTTTGGGCATTTTTAAGTGATTTGTGGTACTTGAGAAATAGTTCACAGTCATTCAGGCATGATTTTATTCTTTTATAGATCATACCCATCGAGTGTAGCATTCATTTTAAATCGTATGTTTCGATCAGGGGCTCATTATTTTCTAGGAGCATGTCATTCAGGAGATCAAGTAGTTCCGTAAAACTGGCATCACTCCACCTATTGTCTGCTTTCAAATTTTACATCTTCATTATGGCCTATAATGCTATATATTTTGTGCAACTAGTATACAATGGCCTATTTTCAAGACTCTTCAACTTTTCAAACAATTTTTAGAAATCTTGAAGCTCATATTCAAGTGTTCTTATCATTTCTTTAATATGATCTTCATCATCATTCACATCTATTATCACATCCTCCACACAGTCATCTTTATTATTCACAATTGTAATCATATCGGATGATCTATAAAACACAGTTCTATCCTAACCACTACCTACATTCATTTTCCACTCTGTTTATTCCAACATGTATAACTTCAATCTATTGCCTAATAGATTGAGTGTTCTTCCAACTCCTTTGAACTAATTTTTTTTGAATAAAAACAGCATAAACACGGAGAAAGGATTTGGGAAGGTTCATATGCATGATCTTTTGGAAACATGATAAACTCATTCAAGCCATCTTAATACTCTTTTTTCAACTATTTGGCATTCATCCATTATTTATTCATATTCATCCTATTTGATTCAGTAATATTAATATTTAACAAAATAAATACACAAAATATGTTCAACTAGATTCATCATCCAACTATAATCAATAGAACTAGCTATGGTAAACAATACCCTTACCTCTCCATGCATTACATAGGACCAAAGTAGATCACACCCTTCTTCCCAACCACCTGATCAATGGAATTGTCTATGAGAATCCATTGCATTAGAATGTTTTAGTATCCCACATGTGATATATATTCATAGTTGTAAACTAGTTTCATAGTGTTTCTCTAGAAACATGATGTATCAAGTCAAGAAATATGGTGCTAAATTAAAAGATGTTATGATTTTCCATAGAGTTCTTGTGGGTGGAAGGATTCATTACATGTGTATTTCTGGTTATTTGACTAGGGTGTCCATAAAGTGTCCCAAAGAGTCCTCTTGTGAATAGGTTTTCTAAGATTCAGTGAAATTGAACTTGTAACAACGTGGTGGTTCCATTGAAATGGGTAAGTTTTGGATTGATATTCAATGGTGGAGTATCTAAAACATGGGAAAAATGGCATAATAATCATTCCAACAACCGCAACACCATAGAAACATACAATCATGCTCACAATCGCAACACCATACAAACGAAAAAAACAAAATTTCAAATTTTACATAGCATCCATTATCCAATTACGCTTGTTAGTTTAGGGGTTATCATAGAGGTTTAATCATCCTAAAGAATTCATTAATTATCCAAGTATACATAAATTACCAATTTCTATATTCAAATATTCAACAGTAACCACCCAAAATGAAAATAATTTAGTGCACAAACAAGGACCACCAACGACCATGATTTTCATTGAGGTGTTTAGCCTGTACAATTCAAAACATAACCATCAACATCAAAGAATAATAACATAGGAACAAGAGTAAATCAATGAGTACGAGAATAAAACTCACCACAAAGGTGTTGTTCCGCGTGCGGTGGAGGGGCGTTCGTGGCGGAGGAGATGCGTGCGACCGAAGAGATTCCCAACTAAAAAGAAAACATAAAATGAGAACTCATATTTTATACATATCCAAAATAGGTCCAATGATATTTAGGAATGATACATGTCTGGTTAAACAGTTTTATTGGTCAATAGTGGGATTTTATTTTCCATCTATCATATCTTATTCCTGTTTATTTTTTTTTATCTACTATTTTCCTAGATGTTCAACTTATGAATGAGACATTTCTAGTTTTTAGGAGAAAGACAATTTTTAATTTACTCTAATTTAGGGGTAAAATATTCCACAATAATTGTATCTTTTTTCCAGCGGATCATTTCTATCCAATCGGGATCATGAATGCTTCTTAGGTTAGTGTAATTCCAGGTCAGTTGTTGGTTATGATAGAAGCCTGGGTCGTATCATAAATTTCCAATTGTAACTGAAACATGTCCATTTAAATATAGGATGGGGGTTAGACACTAATATATTCCCAAATCGACAGGAGTTCCTATGGGGGTGGGTCTTGATAGTATCCTATATGATAAATCATTCATAGATAAGACATTAGAGTAGTAACTTTTAATGATTTACTTATTTTTATGGTAGTAATGTTTGTTGAACCTAGTGTGCGAAGTATACATCAGAAACTAATCAGTGATTAAAATTTATGTGATGACTCATAACCTATAAAATGTGTAAATTATAAGATTGTGGGTGGCTAAATGATGTGGATATGTTGATGGAGATGATGATGTGGATATGTGTTTAAATATTCATTTTATATTTTTCAATAAAATGAGGTTTTTTAAGTAATTATATTTAGGTCTGTTGTGTTATTCCATCATGAGTTTCAATAAGAATAGGTTCATCAAGAATCCAGGTATATAGATCATAGACTAAAACTATAGGCTGGGAATGTTACAAATCATTACATAAGGGGGTTCTATATATAGAATTTATTGAAGTATGAAGGTTTTTTTCTAATTACTGTGACTAAGTGATGGTTATATAAAATCTAGATTGTATTTCATATATTCTAAACTAGAGATCCACTTCATGTTTCTTTTGGGGTGAGTTTGTTTTTCGGCTCAACATGATAGATGTATATTCATTTCTAGGTTGTATATTAAGGGAATTATAGTTAATAGAGATATTGAATATATATTGATGATTATTAGGTTGTTTGGGTTTGTATAAGTATCTCATTATATGACATGACAAAGGATATTTTCAAGTTGATCTTAGTAGAGATAAGATTAATATGAAATTGTTTTTACATCAATAATTTGAGTTATCTAAAAATATAATTTTATCTTATTGTGTGGTATATAGATTATATTCATAATTGATATATCATAAGTCTAGTTTCTTAATAAAATTAAATCATGGGTATTGATAAATGTTTCAGGTTTTATTTCAATTAAAATACTCATGGATGAGATGGATGCTCTATGGGTTTAAGGGATATTTCAGAGTAAATGTGTTCTATCTAGGTAAAGTGAATCATGGTATGAAGATTATTATTTTTTTCATGATGGTAATAAATAATTGGATGAGTTTACTCATACATATAGAATTCATGTATGTTCAAACCATGTTGAAAATGATCACCCTGAGATGATAGGTGAATCTGGGTTTTACATATTTAGAACAACTATTTTGATGATGTTAACCCCTTTTATAAGATATTTTTACATCATTTAAAGGAACTCATTAAATCCTTCAGTCTTAATGTTTCACTCACCTAAACAAACACATATGAATAAATATAATGAAAACAAGTATTTTAAATGGTTTATCATAAATGGATACATCTAAGAAGATCACATCATTGGTGATTCAATTTGAAAAAAATATAGTATACTCACCTTCAGTGGATTAAAATTTTATTAACAGTCATTTCATAACAAGGTTATTGTGAGGTGTAATGAATAGTCACAATGAGATGGATGATTTTAGACACAATGTAAAAAAACACACAACCATGAGCCATACAAAATCAAGAAAAAAATTAAAACCTGGCAGCCCCCCCCCCCAAATCCCTCTTGAAAAACCAAACACACACTGATCCCATTTCAAAAACAATAAATACCACTTTTACATAAATATGGACAAATGGACCATTACACCAATTAATTACCAAAAATTTCAAGTGCCTATTAAGACAAGTTAAAACACACAAATCATATGAAAGTGTCAAATGGTCCCTTGAGTTTCAAACACACACACACCCAAACATTTCACAATTTCCAAAAGGGACCTTATCCTTTCAAAACACACACAAAATAATTTCCATAAAAATACATTAAAACTCTAAAATGAATACACAATTATAAAAAAAACCAAAAAATTTATCAAAAATTGTACAAAAAAAATTATACAAAAATATATAATCAATCCAACCAGTTTATAAACAACTTTATAATAGCCTAACCATTTTATGAACAATTTTTTTTGTAGACCAAATAAAGTTGAAATAAGTTTATAATCAACCCAAACAGCTTACTATAAATTCAATAAAAAAATCAAATAATTTATTAACAATTTTGTAAATGGGTTAAAAAATGTATAATTTTTTTTTTATAAATAAACCAAAAAAATTATTAAAAGTTTTATAAATAGATCAAACAAATTGCACAAACTAGAAAGCACAATAATAAATTGTTCAAGAGTAATATGAAGGTACTTGTCATGTTGAAAAAATTATCAAAACATCATTTTGCATTCACTAAACACAATTTCCATAAGCACACACAAACATAACCAGTTAAAAATACTATAAAACTATTTTTAACAAATCCAACTTACTTGAAAACACTATAGTAGATTAAACAAGTGTATTGAAAAGCTGTGAATCGAGTCAAAGATTTAACTAAAAACATTAAAGCATCAAATGGACTTAATCGGAAAAGGAAAATATGGATTCTCCTATGTCAGATGTGTGAAAATGCGATGGTGCTTCTATAGAAGGGAGAATGAGACATCGTGGACCCTCCGCACAACCTAAAACCCAAAAACATGCATCACACCTAAACCCTACCCATAAGGGTTCGGCCAAGCCCTATGCACCCTATAGAAACCAAGGAAACCACAATAAAGACCCTCCAGGGGGAATCTGTGTGCCGTAGAGGAGGCTCTCGGGATGATCGTCTGATGAGGTGGTCATGCTGGAGTAAGTCATGTGGACAAGGGGGTCATGCAAGGAGGAGGACCAGGAGGAGGTGGAGGAGGAGGAGGAGGAGGCCACAATGGTGGTAGAGGATGATGAGTCGACAGATACAGAAGAGGAGGAGTCAGTAGTGGAAGAGGAGGAGGGGGGAGGGGTCATGGTGGAGGAGGGATCAATGACAGAGGAGGGATTGATGGCAGAGGAGGGCTCGACGGCGCAGGGGACAGCTTCCGCAAAGGATTAAAAGGGTGAGAGGGAGGATGAGTCTATTGGGGTTCTTTTATAAAATCTGTTGGAAACCTTATCAGCACTAGTTAAAAACCCTGATAAATGTATGTTTTATCAGTGATAAAATAAAAAGAACTGATAAAAAAACATTTATCAGCACTTTTTTAGCGCTTATAAAAATAGGCCTTTATCAGCGCTGATAAAAGACCTCTTTTTCAGCACTAAAATTATAGCACTAATAAAGGTATAATTTTAGTAATTTGTTTATATTATTATATATATTTTTAAAATGGTATATAGGATAAATAATTATTTATTTATTAATAACTATAACCATAAAAAAGTATTTATTTATTTATACTTATAAAATAATAATTTATCTAATTATAAAATTATAAGCAATATACTTATTATATTTATAATCATATAAATATATAAAATAACTATATTAATTATATATATTTAAATGATTACAGATATATATAACTATATTTCTTTTTTTATAAATATTTATATAAAATATATATTTATTTATAAATATAATTATAAATATATATATTTATATATATATTTAAGTAAATATAAAATTAATATATATATATATATATCTAATATTTATAATTTTTTGATATATAATTAATATATTTATTATAATTTTAAAATTATTTAAATATATTTGGATTTATTTATTATTATAAATAACATTTTTATTTATTTATCAATATTTTTATAAATATTATAAATATATTTATAAATTGATATTTATTTAATTATATATAACATATTATATATGAAATAATAAATGTATTTTTTATAAATTAATAATTATTTAAATAAATAAAAATTTATTTGTATTTATTTATAAATATTTGTATATATTTATAAATATATCTATTTAATTAGATATTTATAACATTATAAGTAGTATAACAAATATATTTATTATAATTTTATAATTATTTACATATATATATATATATTTATAATTATAACTGTAATTAGTATATATTTATAAATATTTGTATATAATTGTTAATATATATATATTTTAATAATATTATAATATTGTATGTATGATTTTATAATTATTTATATATATATAGTAATAATTATAATTACAAATGTATTTGAAAATTATTTATATATATCATTAAAAATATAATAAAATATATTTATTATTTGAATATATTTACTAAAATATTATTAGTACATTTTTAGAACATATATAGTTCATAAAGGTAACATTATGAATTAATCAATATACCACGTCAATGGACTACGTGATGTAATCTATAAATGAACATTCAAGCATGATACATAACATATACGCATGATCAATATATAAATTCATTGGAAAACACATATATATTAAATAATTATAATTATAGAAATATATATATTATAAAGTATTATATATTTATAAATAAAATAAATATATTAAAAATAACAAATATAATAAATATTATGAATTAATACAATAAATCCAATAAATCTAATAAATTAATCTAATAAATCTAATAAATATAAATCTAATAAATCTATAATAAATCCTATAAATCTAATATATCTAATATATCTAATAAATATATTTATTATTTATTGTAATTTATAATAATTTTTGTATTTATTTAATTATATATATATATCTTTAATTATAATATTATAACTACTTTTTCAATTAAAAAATTATATATATATATATATATATATATATATTTGAATTATTAAAAAATATATATTAATTATAAACATTCATTTTTTATTTAATGTATACAGATAAACATTATTTTTTAATATAAATAAAATAATTTTATATAAATTAATAATATTTAAAAAAAACTTTTATCAGTGCTTTTAGCTAACACTAATAAAGGCTCACCCCATTATCAGCATTTTTTGATTAGCGCTGATAAAAGGAAGTTCTTCCCTTTCCCTATGTGTGGTAGTGAATGCTAGTTGAAAGTAAATGTGGCATGAAATAATTCATGGAATTTAAGTCCTAAGTGCCTCTAATGATATATGATACCTCCTTGTTATTCCGATACAAGGAAGTAAACCCATAACAATAATAATATCAATATTAATAACATCATAAAACATTTGTTTCGCCCAATGGTGAAACTAGTAAAAATGTAATAGGAAAACCCCAGAAGAGTAATAACCCATCTTGGTAATTTTGGTTTCCCATGTATGTGGGTTGGCTTCTCTAAGACATGGTCTGATTAACAAATTTCCTCACATACCAATATATTTTCTAATACCCCAATATTAATAAAAAAGGAAAAATTACATCTGATACCACTTTTAGCATCCCACCCCAAAGGCCGCTAAGCGGTGCCCTGAGATAGTAGGACATGTTACCTCAAGCGTGTGTCATTGTATGACTAGGTTTTCCAAATAGAAATGAGGTACTTGGGTGTTTTTATTTGGGTGAGTATGCCCCCATATATCATAGTGCAGCATAGCAGCAGATGATAATGGTAAGTAACATTAATAGAAATAAATAAGCTGTTGTGGAATAAGAATAATAAATTATCTAAAATAAGCAAATAGATGTAATAAGAATAAATAACACATAAAAATTGATCATAATCATGTCATGTAGATATAAAAATATGTGGTACATGGGATACAAGTGAGAAAGAATATAGAAAATTCTATACAAAAATATAAAAAACCAAAAGCTCCCTCTACTAGCATCATGAGCATTATCTCAGTCCTCAGCTCCCCTACTCTAACCTAGTACTATAAATAAAGCATAGGATGGAGGATGATTCCCTTTATCTAGATCTTTAATCATGAAGTATGCTTAGGTACTAAGGGTGGTCCGATCAGGGTGTGAGATATACTCAACAGGCCACCACAAATTGTTTCTAGATCAGTCCAATCCAAGCATATAAAATATAGTGTTCCAATATTAATAAATTCAAGGAAATAAATAAATTAATAAATACATCGGATCGAGTTCCTCATCGGATACCTGACCAACACTACCTACTTCATCCAAATCCAGTTGTCAATGAACCAAGGTGAACCTATAAAAGATGATATAATATATACATGTATCATAATAATTAATGTATCAAGATGTGGTCATTCCCCAAACATCTGATTTGGATTTGTGTACATGTCTATTTAATTAAATAAACATGTATTATGGTGATTTGATAAAAGATATATCTTGAATTTAAATAAGCATAATCCTAGTTGCATGCAAGGAAAACTATAACAAGGAACCCAAGTATCACACCAGAATTTTACAAAATAATCAATTCCATAAGATTTTATCCAAGGTTATCCATAAATGGAATCCAAGTTCTCACTCTTGTTATGCTTTGAAGACAAAATCAAACCTCATATTCCTTCCTTAGTTTATCACATAGGGGTATGAGTATCACTCATGACCTGGTATAACCGTCTTTCCTCCAAGTCCATCCATGTGGTCTCCCCTTGGGAACCTATATCACTCATAAAGAGGAGAGAAATCGCACAGTGATCCCATCCAAGGTGTTCTTAGTATCGCTCCCGAGATATATGCAACTCATTTAAAAATTCTAATTGTATGGAAGACGAGCTCATCTAAGGCGATCTTTCAATGGAATCCCTTGTATCACACTCTCCATGGTGTATATAAAATTATGTCTATTAGTAAATCACATCATTTCTACAAGGATTAATAATCATGATACTTTAATTAATTTGGAAAAATTATTTTAATCCTAGTAATTAGATTATAGCATAAAGCATAAGGGGATAAATCATGGCATATCATTTATCTTATTTCAATTCATATTTCAAAATCATTTATTACAATGTAAAACAACACTAAAGATATGTTTAAATAGTTTAAGGTACAATAGAAATTAGGCCTTTAAGGAAAGGCAAGACCATAAGGGTGGATCATGTCAAGGAAATCATCTAAGGGTTGATTCACCACAAGCTAAGATAATAAGGGGGATGATAACCATTAAATTTAATTTAATAAAAATTTTAGAGGCATCATCGAAGAATTATGATGCACGGTACAATGGAACATGATATAAAATATAATACATTTGAAGGAAAGGAACTACACCACGAACTTTAGGTTCATATCACTCTCCTTGTCTAGTTTCAATCCTTGAATCGAGCTAGAACTGGAGAAAACATAGGAGATGTTCAATAACCTAAAAATAGGGAAAATGATCTCTCGCCAAAATAGTGCAAGATATGGGAATATAAACTATGATAGGAAGAAAGATGATTAGATAGATCGCCATTTCAGATACAACACACCCAATGGAAAAGTGAATTGATATCATGTGGAGGAGTAATTGAAAGGCCTAGATTGGATTGAAGGAAGAGCTCTCATTCAAGGTGGTTTTCAAGTATAGAAGGAAAGAAGAGAGGATGAGGGTTGAAAAAATTGAGGGTTGAAATGTTAATTTAACATTTTTTAAGGGGTAACACATTTTTTCCACATGGTTGGGCAAACATTTCACCAACTGTGTGATGTCCACTACCAAAGGAAGCCCCTCGGATGGGCTTGGCACACAGTTTGTCTAGCCATTCACAAGCTGTGAAAAAATGGCTCTACCTGAAATATTTCAACACCCACATGGGAATTCATCCTGGCTCACATGGTTGTAAACAAGACATCTATCCCCTTGTTGTGCACTGGGTACCCTTATGGATGATTCGCAGGGTTAGCATTGGCCATGTGATAACTGTGCATCATAGTCTACCTACCCAATTTCTATAGCTTTAGTCTTCAAATGAGCCTTTAACTCTCCCAAACCACTCCTAAGAATTTATATTACATTATTAACATAAACATAGAGGGTTTTAATTGAATAATAATCATCCTTACCTCTCCAAAAACTCCATACATTACAAATAGGGTAATGTTTTTTGTCATCGCATACTTATCATGTATGTTATCTCATTTTTATATGGGGTAAATCAGAGTTTAAAATAGTGTTCTCAGGATTTTGGTTTGCTTTATCTCATCCTTATCATACGATACACCCTCCTTTCATTTCATAGGGTAAAGATACAGTTTAACATCATGCTCTTAGGATGTTGGGATTAGTGGTTAATGTTGTACAACTCAAGAAAATTCTTGCTACAAGCTTAAAGTAATACAGATCAGCCTATAGGGGAATTTTCTATTTAATTATAATATATAATTGACCAAATTTGGAATGGGTGTCACAATTATGCTCATAGGGATTGATATAATGATAAACTAATGTGAATGGATGGCCAAAGAGACCCTCTACCACAGAAAACTTGATAAGTTGTACCCCTGGTTGATCTAATGTTGTTAGGGAATAGTGGACCACATAATGAGTTGATAGAGGGGTCTATGCCTATGATAAAATATAAAGGGCATCATCACATGTCCCATGAGGATGGTAATAATGTCACATGTACTTTTGGGAGCTGGTGTGGTAGGAGACCGATTTCTGAAGGGGTTACCTTCTTAAATTTGGATAATAAATAATCTCCTATTAGGATATAAAGATTCATGAATTTATATGGGTTAAATCATTATTTCAATGTAAAATACTAAGTAAATAAGTTTTTTTCATCCCATATGTGTCGTATGGGGTATACCAATTTCATGCAGTGTAAGGATATTGTTTATCGCCATGTGTTGTGGATGTTGGTGTTTTTTATTCACATGTTTATCATTTGTAGCATCCTAATTTCTTACTGGATAATGCTATAGTTTATCATCATGTGCTGAGGATATAGGAGGGACTTACCCATTGAGCTACCTAATTCTTTCTTCCTCATGTTGGGTCTTGAGGGAATTTTGGGGTGATAGAACCATGGGTAACGAATAGTTTACTGTGGTGAATCTGCTGGAGGGTCTGAAGACAAAATGTATATGAATCACTATATATCCCATTGAAATAGGAATCAATAAACATGTAGTTCTTTAAAGTGGTTTGGTAACTGCCTTTCTAAAAAACCGTGGATGAATCAAACCACGAAAATGAGGGGAGAATGTACTTAGTTTTGGGTTAGAGAGCCTCGACATGGGATACTAGTTTATGCTCATAGAGAATGGACCATAGTGGCGGGTTCATCAAGGTTGTTCATGTGGTGAAAAAGAGTTAAAAAATAACATGAATGGATCTAAGAAGATTATTTGCCACAAGTATTAATCTTGAATTTAATTTCACATATTTAAGTGTTGCAAGTCCTAAACCATGGTAAATAATTTAAAGTCATGATGCTTGTACTATCAAAAAATAGTTTAAAGTCATGATGCTTGTATTAAGACAATATTTGTTTAGAGGGTATTTGTGTTTCACTAATGAGATATATCATGATGTGAATGGACGGTATGTAGGCCCATGTACCACATAAATACCTTGAAAAAACTGCAAATAGTTTAAATTTGTAATTATTAGACCACATTTAATGGGTAAAATAGTTCAAATTCAGGATTAATGGTCTGGGAATGTGTTTTTCAAAAGGTTATATATGTGGAAAGGAAGAGGTAAACCTGATGTAAAATGTGGGAATGTAGTCCCATGTTCCACATCAATAACTTGAAACAAACTACACATAGTTTAAGATCATGATTATTTTACCCCAAATGGGGATAAAGGGTTAAAGGGATGACCAATTTGTGGATAGAACCAATGATGGGAGGTCTTGGTGTCACTAAATTTCCCATGGAAATGCTAATAAATCCATACATAGTTTCGGGAGGCATCATAGTAGGAGACCAAAATCAAAGTGGGGGAACCCCCTCTGAAAAGGGTTTTTCGGCATCCCACTACTATCATGGGCCATCCCATGTTTAGAACATGGGGTAAGTCAATAGTTTATCATCATGTTATTTGGATTTTTTTTCATCCCATGATTTTCACATGAGGAATACCATGTAATTTTCATGTGTTAATATCATAGTTTAACATCATCTGTTTGGGACGTTGGGTTTTTGATCTTGTATTCGTCATATGAGGTATCCTAGTTTTAAATTAGGTAATTTTTTTCACCATCTCATACTTATCATATGATAAATATTGGTTTTATATGGGGTATTATAAAATAATAACTTTATATGCTAAGGATGTTGGGTTTTTAGTATAAATTCATACAACTCGGACTATGGATGGTGCTAGTTTAAAGTCTTGTAGCTCAAACTTAGGGGATGGAAATTGTTTAAGTCCATAATTCTTAGACCATGAATCATATTTTTGAGGGAATATATTTTATACCAATAGAAAATATTTTAAGGTTATACTTCCCAGACCATGGGGTTGCTGCTAGTTTATGATTATAATGCTCATACCATGGCTTCATATTAAGTATTTCTTCAGAAACATGTCATTGGTGGTAGGTGTGATACACTTTCTACCCATGGTGATCAAACAATATGATTCATTTGAATAGACCTTATTAATGATGTAAGGTTTTTCCCACTTTGGCTTCAACTTCAATGGTTTTATATCAGGAATCAAAAGTGTTCTTAAAGCCAATGTCATATCACCCTTGAGGATGTAGTTGAGGTGAACCTTCTTCTATAACTAACTTGCTATCCAATTATGGTACTTCTATATATTTTGAATATCCTGAATCTAATTATCCATGAGGGACTCCAACTCATCTAGATATACTTCATCCATTTTTTTGTCTTCTACTGGTCATAAACCAATTTGCAGAGAGACGGTATTTGAACCTCTATCGGCAATACTAACTATGTTCCATATCCTAGGATTATGGAGTCACCTTGGTGGAATTATGAGTTTTCATATATAATATCTTATTAATATTTTTATTTAATACAAATACATTATTTCTAATATTATTTGGCCGTGTTTGGTTTCGGTGTGCTTTGGGTAAAATTTTGAAAATTTTGGAGGGATTTTGGGTTGTGCATGATTTGGGCATGGTTTTCCCAAACTGTGTTCCCGGCTAGTGAAACCCATGCAAAATCAGGAAAAGGGGGTTTGGAAATTTTGGGCATTCTTTTTCAAACCATGCACCCACCAAGGAAAAACTATGCAACCCCACCAATAAGGGTTCACTGTTAGGGTACACAGGTTGACAAATCGTATGGCTTGGTCCAACTAACCATGTATGCAGGATTTAATTATTATGAAAATTCATTAAAATAATTCATGAACCACCATTTAGACTACCAATCAACCCTAACTCTACCAATATGATTTCTTAGGTCTTGAAAGCTCTAAAGGATCAAATTTTCCTTCGAATAACCCCTTTTTAGGCAGATCAAATGGTGGTGAATCACATTCAATCTTCACCAGGTATGTGAATATTCTCCTCATGGTCTCTCTTACTCTCTATTAATTTACTAAAAAGGTTTTTTTAGATCTCCATATTGTTGTAGGTTCTTATCCCCATTGTTTTAGATCTTGAATTTAGGGATGATTCCCAAATCTCCTTTTCTAACGTTCTTTGTTAGAGTTTCCCACTGTGAGTGTTTTGTTTTGTGATCTTGTGATCTTGAAGTAGGTGGTATTGTTGAATATTTCCCAATTTATTTAACCCTCAATTTATTTATTCAAATTAAATTTCATTCAATTGTATTATGAAAACCTAATTTTTTGTAAATTGGGATTTTTATTTTCTTTAGCATGAAAATTGGGAAATCCCCCCCCCCTCCGCCCAATTACAGTGAATTTGGGTGTGATGTAGAATTTTATTGAAAGTTGTTAAACTAAATTGTGAAATTGATTTATGAAATTTATTTAGAATTTTTATTTGGGAAAATGGGTTAACATGTTTTATATAATCTTGCAGGTTTTATCATTAAAAAACACATGATTTGATTAAAAACATGTTTTAATTTTTAAATGTAAATCGTAATATTGAAATTGTAAATTTTTAGATTGTATTTTGTATATTTATAATGTAAATATCCCATTATTTATTGTTGTTAGAGAACATTAAATATTAGTTGGTTAGTGAGTTATTTGGGATATCACTTTGTCAAGGATTTATAACTCTAAAAAAACATATACAGTAGGTCACATCCCCATTGGGATGGTGACAATTCCTATTTCACCAGTTTATGAGAGACTTGTGTAAATATATTGATGTTATCACCTATTCAAGTGTGTGAGGATACCATAGCCTATAACTATCACACCTCTTGGATAATGACCATGTTTCACCTTTTTGATTGTTTTGGTATATATATATATATTCCATTTTTGTAAATTATTTTTCACATTCCTTGTGAATTTATATAAAAAAATATATAAAATATTTGTTAATAAATTGTATGAAATATTTAGATCAATTGAAATGTAATGAAATTTTTTTTAAATATAATTTTTTTACTTCCACGACTGTTTATTTTAAAATTGAAATTTTTATTTTGTTAATTAATGTGTCATATTATTATGGAATCCATGGTGAGACGCTACTAGGATTTCAGACCACACCATACATGTGCCTTTGAGAATTTTTAGATTTTATCCTAAAAGTTTTGATAAAGGGGGGAGAACCAATAGGAGGTGGTAGTTGATGTTAATATTTGGGATTTCAGATGCTATGTCAGTTGGGATGTGGGTTTTTTATCTAATTTTCCGGTACTTTGATGATTTACATGGGGTTGTTTATACCTATCATACTTCTGGTACTTTTTCTCCACATGGATTTTTCTTTTTATCATTATAAATTTTTGTTGCTTCTTCTGACTTTTATGTGGGAAAACTATTCTTAGTTTAATCTTTTAGGATTCTAGGTTCCTGTCTCCAGCCCATGGGGATCGAGAATGCCCTTAGAGCTAGTACAGTACTAGAATAGGTGTTAGAATACTAGGGTATCTAGGTTAGTTCATGAAAAAGTGGTATTATATGTGAATGTTAATCGCCGTGTTTTGATTCAATTTGTAGTTATGTAGTCGTTTCGGAACTTAGGAGGTAGTTAGGACTAGGTTCCTAGACATCTTTCATCGTAATGAGCCTTATGCCCATAGAGGTGGTCAGGTAATGTCTTCTTGAGTATAAGTTATATTATTTTACGTACATTGGATTTGGATAGATTGAAATACAATTTTTTTCAATATAATGGGAATATTTACCATTTTTCTCATACTTGAGTATTTACTTGAGTATCTTGTCTGATTTATTTCTATTTTTTACTGATATTTTATATGATCAATTCTCCAGGAAGATGTGTGAAATAGATCCATGAGGAATCTACTGATGAACCACAATGAGAAAATCATCCTATGGAACAAAATTTGGTCGAAGTAATTTAGTGTGATGTCCAAGTTCTTGGAAAGGAACCTACACCAATTTTAATTCAAGATCCATCTGTGGAACCTCAGAGTGATGAATTTAGGATTCGTGATTATGAATTCCTCACCAGAAGCCTATTAGGTTCCAATGCTCTAATGATCCCCAATAGGATGAGGATTGGTTGAGGAATATATGGATTCTATTTGAGAAATTGAATATGTCTGATAAAATCAAAGTAAAATGTTACACCTGCAGGATAGAGGTACCTAACATGAGACGGTGGCACACAATGGTCAAGGAGAAGATTATGAGGGCTTAGAGTAGAAGGGCTTTAATTATCTTTTCACTAATTAGTTTTATCCATAGTCGACGGTGTTAGCTACGAAAATAAACTTCTTCAAACCTAAGTAGTCATGTTAGTCATTAATAGAATATGAAAATTGTTTTGCTGAGCTTTTGAAGTTCATACATGATATTTTGTTGAATTAGATGATGATGATGAATCAATGGTTTGATATGGTAATTTGATCTAATATTCTATCTTAGGTATTCTTGCTGAAGCTATCTTCTTATGTTGATGTTTTATATATATTATTGATGGTTGAATTGGATTTAGATATTAAGTAAGGGTTGATGGTAGTTGCATTTTATTCTAGTGATAGTTTAGTGAGTTCCCATAAATTCAATAGTAAGAATGGTGATTCTCATGGTGGTTCGAAATAGCATGGTTTTTCTATTCCTCCTTCAATAAATGGAGGGGGCTCATTAATTTTTTACCAGTTCGGAAAACCTGGGCACTCAAAATGTATTTGTACTGAGGAACCCAAGATATGTCATTCTTGTGCATGCTAAAGTCACTTTTAGAACTTCTATCTGGTCTATTATACTCCATGTAGTGGAAGAGTCACTAGAGAAATCAGATATGGGTCTAATGACTGTGAGAGGTTCCATCACAATATATTTTTAATTGGTGGATTTTTTATTTGATATAGGTACATCTCATTCATTTATCTCAACTCATATAGTGAATCTACTTAATCTTCCTACGAATCTTTCAACTTGTGTGTTGGATATAACTACACCCGTCAAAATTAAGAGTGAGCGGGTATTCATGTTCTAACTTGTGGTTACTCGTTATTATATATCAATCTTGGTTGGGATTTTCTAGTTTGAGACATGAAACATTTGACATCATATTCATGAGCAATTTGGTCATCGATAATAAATATTGAATTGATTGGTATCTTGGATAGGTCTCCTTTACTTTGCCTGATGTGATGTGTCGACTCTTTCAAGGAGATTGGGACCCACGGTTGAGTATATCTTGAAATTCTTATTAGAGTTGGGTAAATTAATATTTCTGTTCACCTTTGACCTGGAGTGAGAATCTTTGAGCAATGATCTTCTTTCGGTCATTGTCGAGTTTCCAAATGTTTTCCCTTATAACTTCTATGGTTTACACTTGTAAGGGAGGTAGATTTTTTTATGGATTTTGTGTCCAGTACACAACCATAATCTATTAATTCTTACTACATAAAACTAGTTACAATAAAATATTTAATGACTAATCTAGTAGATATTTAAATAAAGAATTCATATTCCTATGTGTGGAGCCTTGGGCAATGTTGGTTCTCTTTTCTATGAAAGTTGATGGGTCCCTTCCCCTTTGTTTTGGTTACTAAAAACTCAATTTATTCATGATAAATAAAAATATATATTTTATCCAAGATTAATGATATGTTTGACCAATTAAAAGGGAAAACGTGGTTTTCAAATAATGATCTTCAATTTTAATTTCATTATTTGAGAATAAAAGAATCTAAAATCTAGAAAACCACCTTCCATAGTGGGTATGGAAATTATTTGAATCTTTTTATGCCATTTGGTCTGACAAATGTTCCTCCAGTCTTTATAAATTTAATGAAAATTATTTTAAATGAGTATCTTCATACTCTTTTAGTAGTCCTTATGGATGACAACATTGTTTACTCTAAGTCTGTAGAGGATCATGTGTGTCATTTTAGAGTAGCTCTAGAGTAATTGGGGAATCAAAAACCATGTTCCAAGGTATCAAAATGTGATTTTTGGATTTGGGAAGTGAATTTGCAGTGGTATGTGGTGTCATAACATGGTATTTCAGTTTATCCTAAGAAGGTGAAGGTAGTTATGACATGAGAGAAACCCTAAAATGTTTTCAAGATTTAAATCTTCTCGGCTTTAGCTATATATTACCATTAGTTTGTAAACACCTTCTAAAATACGGATTCTCCAAATACTTATCTAACTCAAAAGGGAGTAATGTTTTATTAGGAGGAGAAATGTCATAGATATTTTATTCAGCTAAAATGCCTTTTGACTACAACATCAGTGTTGAATCTTCTAGAGACCAAGTAAGGTAATGTGGTATTCTAAGATTCTTTGATTTCAGTTTTTTTTGTGTTCTTATGTAGGGTGATCGTGTCATTTACTATGGCTCTCGGAAGCTTAGGCCACATGAGAATTATTACCCAACTCATGACCTTAAACTCATATTTGTGATGCATGAACTAATTATTTAGTGGAATTATCTTTTCGGAGAAAGTTTTACCATTTATTCTGACTAAATGATCATGAGTTATATATTATCTCAAAAAGATTATAATATCCACCAGTTTTTTTGCATCTATTACCATTAATATTTTGACTTTGAAATCACCTATATCTTAGGGAAATTGAATGATTATCTTATCATTAGAGACTCCCTTTGTGTTGGGGAGACTTGTTTTGAGTGTTCGTTCTCCACATGGGGAATTATATGTTATAAGAATCATTTTTTGGTACTGTTAGCAGTCAAGAAATATGTGTTGGAGGTTCTATTTATTTCCATTTTGAATTTTACCCATGAAACATGAAGATGTTATATGACATTATGTCATGATTCTGATGGCCAAGTATATGATAGAGAATTTATGATTTTGTCTCTCATTGTTATACATGCCAACAGGTCAAGGATTAGGACCCTAAACCTTCATTTTTTCTTTATCCACTTCTAGATCCAATTTGGAAGTGGGATGAGATATCTATGGAATTTTTGGTTGGGAAATCTTAAACCCAGAGAAAGATAAAAGAGATATGGGTTTTGATCGCTCAGCTGACTAAATCAAATCACATTATACCCATTCATGATATAAAAAAATTTGAAGATTTGGGGAATCTACATGTGAAGGATATTATTCATTTTCACAGATTTCCATATCTTAAAGTCTCTAATAGGGATCCTTGGTTTACATCTCATTTTTTGGATAGTCCTCTAGAAGGCACTAGGGTCTCATGTTCATTTGAGCATGACATACCATCTGTGGTTGGATGGTCAGATATAAAGAGCTATACAGATTCGTGAGGATACTCTTCACGCATTATTTCTTGAAATTGGTGGATCTTGGTATAACCATTTAGGTATGTTTTAGTTTTCTTATAATAATTGTTACCAAATCCATGATTAGTATGGATCATTTCGAGTCCTTTATGGTTGGCCTTGTAAATCCCCATTGTGTTAATCAGATATTATTGAACGTTATGTGGTTGGACTGAGATGGTTTCACGATATGACAGTATATATTTGGTCGATTCATCAAATAATTTTGATGAAACATAGTTGGTATAAGTCATATACGGATCATTGTTGCATACCATTGTAATTTTCAGTTAGAAACATGGTGTTCTTGAATGCTTCATCCTATTTAGGTCATCAAAGGCTTGGGTTTAAGGTTAACGTGGTCCTCATTTTTTGGGAACTTTTTAGGTTGGGGGAGTGGTGGGGAAAGTGGATTACCATTTATAACTTCCACTACAGCTGGCATTGTTACATAATGTGTTTCAAGTATCTTAGCTACGAATGTATATTTCTAATCCATCTCAAATTATGAGCTAGGGTGATCTCGATGTTGAACCTAATTTGTTTGTGAATGGGAATATAGTCAGTATAGTTTATTATAATACCAAGGTACATCTTAGGAGGATGATAACATTGGTCGGAGTGTTATGGCATCATGGTTCTGATACTCAAGAGACTTGGGAGTGAGAGGTACTGATGAGAGAGTCATGGCCTCAACTTTGTGACATAGAAGCTTCTTAATAGGATTTTTTGGGGACAAAAAGTTTCTATAATGGGTAGGTTGAAATATCTTTTCACTGTTTTCAGGTACACCTCAACCCCTCTTTTTTATCATGATTTGGATGGGTTTAATTTAGGGGTTTTCATGTGACATTTTGAAAAACATTTATTTATTTTGGGCTATGAACAGTTGGGTCATGGTTTGAAAAAACTCTATGCCCTGCTAGTGAAAACCATGAAAACCCAATTAATGGGGGTTTTCATGGTTGGCTCAAAGTTTTTCAAATCGTGAAAACTCGCCATAAGGGGTGCATGGTTAATTCATATAGTTTGACAAACTATGTGGTCCTTAACAACTAATTGTGCACGTGGGATTTAATTATCTTTAAAATTCTATAAAAAAATTCCTAAAACACCATTCAGACACTAAATCAACTCAAAATAAACCTCAGATGACTTCATAGGTATTAGAAGCTATCAAGGATCCATTTTGGATCCTCACAACCCATTTATAGCTAGATCTAAGCATGGTGAATCACTTTCAATCTCTTTAGGGTATGGGAATCTTCTCTTCTTGTTCTCTCTCGTTCTATCCTTATTTCCTCCCTAGGATTTTCTAGATATCTGTATTGTTAGAGGATCTAATCCAAATTGTTTTAGATCTTTAATGTTGGGTTAATTCTTGGATATCCTTTGCCAACTTTCTTCAAGGGAGTTTCTCATTGTGGGTGTTGTGTTTTATGGTTCCTTGATCTCAAGGTAGGTGGTTATATTTAAAAATATCAAATTTATTTGTCCCAAAATTGCATGATTCAAATTAAATTTATTTCAATTGTATTGCGATAACCGGATTTTTTATAAATCGGTATTTGGATTTTCTTTGGCAAGAAATTCCAGTGTATTTGGGTGTGATGTAGGATTTGATACAATTTTTGGAAATTAAATTGTGTAATTTTAATTGTGAAGCTAGATTTTCAAATTGATTTGTAACCTTCATTTCAATTTTGTATTTAATAAAAATGGGAAAAATATTATTTATAGAAACCCATTAATTTTGTTCTATAAAAAATATGTATTTAATGAAAAACTTGATTGGGTTTTTAAATAGAAATTGGAATATTGAATTGAAAACTGGGTTTACTGAATATTGGACAGTTTTAAAATAAATTTCTTATTATTGATTGTTGTTAGAGTATATGAAATCCTAGGGAGTTAGTGAGTTATTTGGTACAACACTCTATTTATTATTTATAAATCTAATACAATATATGCAATAGGTTACATCCCAAATGAGATGGTGATGATTCCGCTTAGACAAGTGTCTAAGGGATATGCGTATACATATTGTGTTGGTCACTTATTTGAGTGTGTGAGGATCCCATAACATGGAACTATCATTCCTGTTGGTATATGACCATGTCACTCCTTTGTTATTTTTTGGATATATATATATACATTCTATTATTTTAAAATTATTTTAAACATTCCTTGTGAATTTAAATAAAGTATTTTATAAAAAAATCATTATACCCTTTTTTGAAATATTTCCATCAATTGAAATTTAAATAATGATTTGTTTTAAATATTATTTTGTACATCCATTTATGTTTATTTAAGAAAAAATCAATGTTTTATTTGGTTAATTAATGTGGAATCTTATTATGAAATTTTTGTTGAGAACCTACTGGGATTTTAACTCACAACAAACCTATTATTTTGGGAATTTGTAGATTTCCTCCCACCATGTTAATGAAAGGAAAAATAACCACATGGAGGTGGTTGTTGTTGATGATCATTGGGATTTAGTCTACAATTTATATTGGGATGTTGGGTTATTTCAGTTTCCTCTTTCTCAGCCTCTTCTGTATAGTATTCCTCAGTGGTGGCTACCTCTTCTTCGAACATGAGAGGTTTTTTCAATGCTTCTTCAAGGTCCTCACACACATATTTTAAAAAGGGGAGATCCAGAAGGATATAATGCCTTGTGGGTATTCCAAAAAGGTGCACCAACATATCATTCTGCTGGGACAAGGGAAAATGTTTTCCTATCATGGGCCTCTCTACAGACGGGGGTCCATAAAATTAAGTTGGTTGAACCTCTCGGGTTTGAATATTGCTGGGGAAATTTTGTGGAAAATTGGCTGACCTACTCAAAATAACATCCAGATGACTGTTGATTGGCTCACATTGGGCTATGGATGGATGTGTTTGATCACGGTGTGGTCATAGCTGAGCAGCTTGGTCAACCATCAAATTCAAATATAGTGGAATACCTAAAAACGTATACTGGGTGGACTATGATTGATGTTCTCTACACAAAACCTACTTCACAGTTCTATTAGTATTAATGTCCTGATTTGAGGAACTGTTAGGAGCATTCTAGAAGCTCACACATCCTCTACCTTTCCTTAGATGACATCAATTGGAGGAACCTGTAGATTTTTTTGGAATACCTCAATGTCGAACATTGTGAATTGGTCTAATTACTCATTAGTGTTCTTAGAAGTGGGATCCTTCTCATCATTAGTTGGGTATTCCATGGTTGGGTGGACCCTAGGTGTATCTCCCAACTCTTGAGGGATGAAATATCCAATGGTTCAATATAAATTTTTAACTGGTATGGGGATCTAATTTTCCGAGCTCAATTAGTTCTCATTCTTCTAAGACTTTAAAAATGTAGTGAAAATATTAAGGAAATGTCTGAATGAGGAATTGAAATCACATGAGATTCTGGCTTGGTCAACTAAGAAGGGAGGATACCATGAGCATAAGAAACTACCTTATGAGCTGAACTGCCATCATATTTCTATTTACCATGGTTGGGAACCTTCTTCCTTTCTCTAGAGCCTTCAAAATTACTATACAGGTTTTTAGAGACATGTGTCACATGTGATGGAATGTTACCGAGATTATCTAATACATGATACACTTGGTCTTGGATAAAATATTTAAACACAAATAATTAATTGATGGTATTACTGAAGATCCTATGGTATGGGAAATGATCATGAAAGCTAATGAGTTGGGCCTCTTCGGGTCTCTTCCACTATAGAAAGTTCAATATTACCTACTCCAGGGAACAGAGGAAGTATCCTAGGACCTGTGAATCTCTAAATGAATAGAAACTGTTTTTTCTATCTGGAATAGGCATCCCGGGAGATTGTATCTAATGGGGAAATAGAGCCACATTTTTTTATCGATGAGGCTATGCTTGGAGATATAGTTTGTGATTTTTCTATGATGGGTGAGGTTGTGTTTAGTATGGCTATGTTCATTAAGTCTCATCAAGTAAAGGGGACAATATGAGTATTGGCTCGAGAACCTCTACAAGCATAGCAGACACAATATATTCTTGTGGAGGTCTTGTCATGATATCTAGAAAATAAAATTGGTGTATCTATTTTATATTTCACTAAAAAGCTTCATCTAGATGATGGGACATTTTAAATAATTCAACAAATATTCTAGGGAAGTTTAAGGAGATGAGGGTAGAGATGATCTCATTACTAAAAATCTATATAAACGTTAATAGCAGATTTCCTTAGGATAGGGGCATGTCGTGTGAGTATGTGAGGCGTTTCCATGAGGAGAAAACGTATTCAAATAACTCATCAGGACTCTATTTTAACATGAATATGTTGGTGATGCTCATCTTGTGTGTGGTGGTGTTGAACAGATAAAATAAATTTTATTGAACACCCTCCCAAATAGAAATGGACCCTATGGGCATCTGAATATACCAAATTAAGGTAGGCCCTTTCAAGGTCTCGATGAATCATTAGATATTTTTATCCTTCTTCTATTCTAGTATTCCTAACATTAGTCCACACCTTGGAGACAACTAGTATATGTGTTTTAAAGGATCACCCAATTTTTTAAATGAGGTGAGGCTAGGGTTACTATACTCCATTGGTGCTTATACACTGTCTACCCATGTTGGGTGCGACTTTCTATTAGGAGGAACTTATACCTATAGTTTTATGAGGGCCTTGAGGTGAGAATTGATAACATCTATCAAGTCATCTTAGTTAGGTTCTACAGACACCAATGTGTTTATAGGATCATCGACTCAGGGAGTAGTATGGCCTTAATCCCATGGTGGATCATCACGCTTCACAGGTGGGGTTGGTGACTTGTACCTTGGTCACTTTACATATCCTCTAACTTCTTCACTAACTGAATATGTGAGGCCACCAAGATAAAATCTTTGTGTTTGGATGAGGAGGATTGGGTTCCCCAAATGTGAAGATATGGGGTCCCTTAATATATTTCCATAATTCAGGTGACACTCATCAATGAGGTCAATTGTAATCCTTTTGTATTCCTCGAGATGTTGGAGTAAGGAGGATACTATAGGTTTGGGCATAGAATTCCATGCAACCATGGATGGTTATAGAGTTAGGCATGTCCCTATCCATTGTCTATGTACTGATATCTAGGCAGTAACATCTCATTGGGGGTAATTTTGAGGCCTAGTTCATGTCTCTTCTAACGAGTGAGGACACCTGCTGGAGGGTCCTCCAGGTGCTCCGTCGACCCTTGGGGTGGATCCTCAATGTCGTTCTATGTGAAGGATTCCCTATTAATATGATTCTTTGGTGGGTTAGTGATGACCATATTGATCATGGAGATATCATATAGGGACTTTCATCATCATTGGTTGGGTTGGATTAAAGATCTTGTTGGTGTCGCATGATATGGTTGAAATGGAGGTTATCATACTGCCCTTTTACCCTTATCTATACATTTGGAGACACCTCTTCTGGGACTCTATAGAGCACTACAAGGAACTATATATAGGGATTTTAAAGGTTTTGGTGGTATCCATATGACGTAGGGTGTCACTACAAAATAAACAGTGTTTAGTGGCGGTTTTGTGGCGGCGGTTCACGAAACCGCCGCTAAACGTTTTCCGAAATACGTTTCGCGGCGGTTTTTAATAAACCGCCGCTAAACCTTTGTTTTTTTTAAAAAACCCCAACCCTTCCCTACCCCGACCTCTTTCCCTGCAACCCTCGCCCGCAGCCCCCCGCGACCCTTCCCTGCAACCCTCACCCGCAGCCCCCCTCGACCCCCCGGCGATCCCGCGACCTCCTCCGGCAACCCCGCGACCTCCTCCGGCGACCCCGCGACCTCCTCCGGCGACCCCGCGACCTCCTCCGGTGACCCCGCGACCTCCTCCGGCGGTGCCTGCGACCGGCAACCCGCGACCCCCTTCTCCCGACGACCTTTCTCGCTTCGACTTCAGCCCCAAAGTGAGTTTTCTCTATGTCTACTGCTTGACATACTCGTGATTATTCATGTACCATATAAAATTTCATAATGAGAAAATTATTTGTGTGGATACAATGTTGATGCATTATTTTTATGATGATACGATAGTGTTTTTAAATGAAAATGAGAACAGTCTTGGATTAATTAAAAGTTATTGGTTAGTAATTAATTTGGAATTAAATGATTAATTGGTGTAAAGTTAATTAATAGATTAGGGTAAATTATAGATTAGGGTTATGTTAGTTGGATTAACCATCACCAATGATCACTTGATAATGAATTAAGAGGTTGATTATTGATATCTTAGTTGGCCAAGATATAAGAGTTTTACTTCATAATATACTAGATATGCGATGTATATAAGTGTGACTATCCTTGTGGTATTATTTTATATTGATGGGGGTGACTGATTGTGATTTTTATATAAAAGTTTAATGTATTTCAAGTTGTATTATAGGTTTTACTAGATATAATGACCAAGTTTATGATCCATGAATCGTACCCATAGACCCGGCCATCTGGTGAAACCTATGGTGAGGGTGTTATTATCACTGAAGGTTAGTTCGATGATAGGGGTGAGGACTTATGATTTGTCTAGGATGATTTGTGTTTTTTATTTTTACAGGATTTTTAAGGGATTTGGTACTTGACTTGGGTTTGATTCAATATGTATTTATTCTCAGATGTTGAAAAATGGGGATATTGATTTGGGATTGCAAGGTAATATCATATTCAGCCTAGTCTTGGGATGATTTGGATAATGTGGAAAAATGATTCATCCAGGTGAAATAATAATTGGATAGTTATCAATAATAATCCTTATAAAGGTTAGTTAATCTAGGAAAAAGTGACCTTTGATAAGATACTTATCATTCATTTGAGATAGGGATTTCATGTTAGCATAATTATTTTACTCATAAGGAAATTAGGATGATTGTAAGTTTTTAGAAGCATGGTTGGAATGCATGGAAGTCTTGATAACTAAATTATACACTAAGATATGAGTAAAAAATATAAATACATTCAATATTAATGGGGTTTTGGGAAAAGGAAACCTTTTCAAGGTGATTCACAGATGGGGTGTAAGGAAATAATTCTAGGAAATGGATACACTCATACTAATGATTTAAGGTGGTGATTTTGTAAATAGGTGATAAGGTTGGTTGATTTGGGTCTTAATTCATATGTATATCATAATATAATGGGATAATAATAAAATATCAATGTGTTAAGAGTGTTCATCTGAGGTTGAAATCAAGGGAAATTTCATCTTGACCATGTAAAGTGGTCTATAAAAATCCACTAGGGTGAGATATTGTGGGAGATCTAGAAATTATGGAGAAACATGTAAGAGGGTGGGGGTAAATTCGTCTAGTGATCAGCTCACACTTCATTTTGGTGGGTACAAGTACAGACATTGATGTGATAGAATTTCAGTAGTGTGGGGAAGCCTGGTGTGAACAAGTGGTGTTATGATTAATCAGTGATTATAGAATGATTATATGATGATTTAATGGGGTATTTTTTATAGTTTTCATGGTTGGGATTTTATTCCATGACCATTCAAATGAATAGGGTGAGGTGTATTTCCCAAATAATTAATCTAAAAATAGAATAAAGTAAATAAATTGAGTCAACTTTCTATCATTGAATAGTGATTAAGATATTTAATGATTGGAAGCACCGACAACAACATATAGGTAATTTAACTCCCTATTTTAAGTGAATAAATGAAATTTTAATCATGGAAAATGGTGATTGATTTGTGTATTTTATTGTGAGGATGGTTCCGAAATATCCCATTGTGGATTCTCCCACTCTTAGGGTTTCCTAATCTACATTGTAGTGTCGATCCCCTTGGTTTCGCCAATAGGAACTGACCACATTGTCATGACACGTCAAATTGATTATATCTTTAAAGTTGGTTTATGGTATAGTTAATACCCTAGTTCATATCTCAAGGATAATTGATAGGTTTATAGTGTGTATTTTTAATAAAAATGACTAAAGTTCATCTCTCAACTATTTATTATCAACATCAAATGAAAATTAAAGGTTTAGGTAATGTTACTATACCACCGCACAAGAGGATATCGATAAGGCACTACACTACCCTGTGGAGATCCAATCGGAACACCTTTGTTCCAATCCTATCCACAACTCATGGCCCAAAATTCTTAGCACCACCTCACCTAGTTACCAAAATTATAATGGTGACACAAACTCATTGCCGCTGAAGGGATACATAGATTCCAACCAGATGCATCTGGATTGCCTTCATCCTTTAGGAGAACGATCCACAGGTCCTTGGTGACATGTATGAGTCAACTCCGCCTCAATCCGAGGCACGGTGTGACCGCTACCACCCAAAGGGTCGCTCTCTTGTTTAAAATGGACACCACTTTAATTGGAAACAACAACTGACCTATGGAAATCCGACCGGACGCATCCAGATTGCCTTCATTCTTTAGGAGAACGATCCACAGGTCCTTGGTGACGTGTACGAGTCAACCCTGCCTCAATCCGAGGCACGGTGTGACCGCTACCACCCAAAGAGTCGCTCTCTTGTTTAAAATGGACACCACTTTAATTGGAAACAAAAACTGACCTACGTAAATCTGACCAGACGCATCCAGATTGCCTTCATCCTTTAGGAGAAGGATCCACGGGTCCTTGGTGACATGTACGAGTCAACCCCGCCTCAATCCGAGGCACGATGTGACCGCTACCACCCAAAGAGTCGCTCTCTTGTTTAAAATGGACACCACTTTAATTGGAAACAAAAACTGACCTACGTAAATCTGACCAGACGCATCCAGATTGCCTTCATCCTTTCGGAGAAGCATCCACGGGTCCTTGGTGACGTGTACGAGTCAACCCCGCCTCAATCCGAGGCACGGTGTGACCGCTACCACCCAAAGAGTCGCACTCTTGTTTAAAATGGACACCACTTTAATTGGAAACAACAACTGACCAACGTAAATCTGACCAGGCGCATCCGGATTGCCTTCATCCTTTAGGAGAAGGATCCACGGGTCCTTGGTGACGTGTACGAGTAACATGCAAGAATGATGGACCACATTTCTTTGGCCTTTGGACAAAAAAACCAGTAAAATCTCCAAAATACCTTCATATCATGCATGAACCAGTAAAATCTCCAAAATACCTTCATATCACGCAGTTCTGAAAAGAGTCACTATTTAAAAGAAAGTCACAAATTTAGATACATCTCGAGATGGTCAGTTTAAAGACATTTTGAGGGACACTACTAAAGACATTCTCAGATATGCACACATCCCCCACTTTTAGATCGTTGTCTACTACAATGATCTTCCAAACAAGATATGCATTAGAACGCTCATGATACATAGAGCAATTCACTGGCCACCTTCGAGAATGATCTGAAGCACAAACCATGACAGCATTATGTTTTTAACTTCAACACCTCAATTGAGAATGTGACACATTTCAAGACTTGGCGCGATTGTATGTCGTTTCGTCCACTAAATGGGTCTATCCTTTTATTTAATTTTTTTAACTTCAGTCAAATATTCTAGAAAGATGTCGCGGCAGATCCTTCACCATTTTGTTTTGCTGAACATCTCATTACATTGTTAAAAAAAGCAGGGTGTCTTGCATGGGCAATACGTTCCTGTATTGAAGATGATGCACTCCCATTTATTCGAACCCACAAAACCACCCCACGGCGCGGCGGTCATCGGCAGGTGCCTGGGTTCCTCCCCGCCTTCCAGAAAAATATGAGTCCCTGTTTTCTCATGCGGGGAGGAACACAGGCACCTGCCGATGACCGCCGCGTCGTGGGGTGGTTTTGTGGGTTCGAATAAATGGGAGTGCATCATCTTCAATACAGGAACGTATTGCCCATGCAAGACACCCTGCTTTTTTTTAACAATATAATGAGATGTTCAGCAAAACAAAATGGTAAAGGATCTGCCGCGACATCTTTCTAGAATATTTGACTGAAGTTTAAAAAATTAAATAAAAGGATAGACCCATTCAGTGGACGAAACGACATACAATGGCGCCAAGTCCTGAAAGGTGTCACATTCTCAATTGAGGTGCTGAAGTTAAAAACATAATGTTGTCATGGTTTGTGCTTCAGATCATTCTCGAAGGTGGCCAGTGAATTTCTCTATGTATCATGAGCGTTCTAATGCATATCTTGTTTGGAAGATCATTGTAGTAGACAACGATCTAAAAGTGGGGGATGTGTGCATATCTGAGCATGTCTTTAGTAGTGTCCCTCAAAATGTCTTTAAACTGACCATCTTGAGATGTTTCTAAACTTGTGACTTTCTTTTAAATAGTGACTCTTTTCAGAACTGCGGGAGTTAACATTTATCCAACATATTCACACACAAAATCACCCTTCGACATATCCTACAATGTCTTCAGACCCCACCCTTTCCCCTCGGCTGTCAAAAAAACCTAAAAGACAATGGCTAGCAATGATCATTCCAAAATGCATTTAAACTGAAACCTTCCAGAAAAAAATAGAGAACAATACCTGCAAGTTGTAACTTAGGTCACTTTGCACAAGCCGATTTCCACATTGTTTGTAGCAACCACATTTCCTCCAACACTATAATGATCTTCATTGCTTCATGTCTTTTATACTCTTCCAAAAACCCTTCTCTAAGAAGGTCAACTATCGTGTATGCATACTCACCTTCAAATGTGACGTGTACGAGTCAACCCCGCCTCAATCTGAGGCCTGTTGTGGCTGACACAACTCCAAGTGCCTCTGTTTTGTTCAAAATGGACTTATTTTTAAGTGAGAAATCAACAAATGACATACGGGAAACCGACCAAACGCCTTCGGATTGTGTTGACACTTTAGGACAACGATTCATGGGTTATATGTGACGTGTACGACTCAACCCCGCCTCAATCCGAGACGCGGTGTGACCGGTATCACTCCAAGTGTATGTATTTAGTTTAAAATGGACAATATTTTACGTACATACGCCAAACTGATCTAACGGATTCTGATTTCATTGATACATTTTCACAATGATCAATGACTCATGTGTGACGTGTATGATTCAACACCGCATCAATCCGAGGCCCGGTGTGGCCGACACCACTCACAGTGTCATTGTTTTGTTAAAAATGGACTTAATTTTAAGTGAAATCAACAACTGACATACGACAAACCGACCAAACACATTGGGATTCTATTGAAACTTAAGGACAACTATCCATGGGTCAAATGTGACATGTAAGATTAAACCCCGCCTCAATCAGAGGCGCGGTGTGACCGGTATCACTCCAAGTGTATGTATTTAGTTTAAAATGGACAATATTTTACGTACATACGCCAAACCGATCTAATGGCTTCTGATTGCGTTGATACTTTTTCACAACAATCAATGACTCATGTGTGACGTGTACGATTCAACACCCCATCAATATGAGGCCCGGTGTGGCCAACACCACTCACAGTGTCACTGTTTTGTTAAAAATGGACTTAATTTTAAGTGAAATCAACAACTCACATACGAGATGTTATGGTCACTATTATGAGGATGTTGGTGACATGTACGAGTCAACTCCGCCTCAATCCGAGGTACGGTGTGACCGCTACCACCCAAAGGGTCGCTCTCTTGTTTAAAATGGAAACCACTTTAATTGGAAACAACAACTGACCTACGGAAATCCGACCGGACGCATCCGGATTGCCTTCATTCTTTAGGAGAACGATCCACAGGTCCTTGGTGACGTGTACGAGTCAACCCGGCCTCAATCTGAGGCACGGTGTGACCGCTACCACCCAAAGAGTCGCTCTCTTGTTTAAAATGGACACCACTTTAATTGGAAACAACAACTGACCTACGTAAATCTGACCAGACGCATCCGGATTGCCTTCATCCTTTAGGAGAAGGATCCACGGGTCCTTGGTGACGTGTACGAGTCAACCCCGCCTCAATCCGAGGCACGGTGTGACCGCTATCACTCATGTGTGACATGTGTCCATTTTTAATGTTGGTTTTTATTATAGTAAGAGATGTTCAGGTCACTATTATGAGGATGTTGGTTTTTGTGTGTAGTGGTTTGTGGTAGTATTCTTTTAGTGATGGAATATGAAATGGTAATGATGTAATAATGCTGTAAGCTGTTGTACATTACAAATATGTGTGGATGTGATATTATGTGGGGCTGATGGGTGAGATGTGGCTGTGGTTTTGGAAAATTTAGGGCAGTGGTGGAGCAGATCCAACATATTTTTTTTTCCAGTTCAACATTTAGCGGCGGTTTTAACCACCGCTAATGCCTTAAAACCGCCGCTAAATGATGAACTGGGCAGAATTTAGCAGCGGTTAAAACCGCCGCTAAATATATTATGTTGATATTTAGCAGCGGTATTCACCGCCGCAGAATAGGCGCATCAAACGCCTGAATTTAGCGGCGGTTAAAACCGCCTCAAATAAGATACCCATATAACCGCCGCTAAATGAAGAGAAACCGCTGCTAAATGACGGACCTACGACACATTTCTAAAACCGCCGAAGAATCGAAAAAACCACCGCTAATAGATTGCCGACGCCAAACTTAGCGGCGGTTTTTGTAAACCGCCGCTAAACCGGAAAAAAACCGCCGCTAGGACCAGCATTTGTTGTCGTGTGTTGAGATACCAGGAGCAATACGATCTTAACCTGTTTGCACTATTGTTTGAGGGAATCGATGTGCTTGTGTCTCCACGGGTATGACCACTGATGATTTCAAAGGTAGCTAAAGATATCCAATATTATCTAGAGGAAAAATACTACTTTTCCCTCTATGAGTTACTCTGGGATTTTATGTTCTGGAGCTATAAGCATCCAGAACACCACTGGTCACTAGACAACATCCAAAACCACCCACTTTCCCTCTTGCTTAGAGGATGGGGCCTGTTGTTGGTCACCCCAATCTCAAATTGTCAAAGGATGGGATATGGGTAGGTGAACGAATGTATACCTACTTTTTGGATAATCTACTAGAAAATGTAGTGATGTATGGGTCAATTGGATGTTACACGTTGGGATGTCTCTCGGAGATGAGGCTAGCATCATGACCATGTCCATATAGGATGGAGTGTTCCCCATAGCATCATGTGAGAAGGTTGTAGCATCCATTTGTGATTTAGTGGAGTGATCACCATCTTACAGAATCATCCCAAAATTCTCTAACATCTCTCCAATATCTTTGTGGAGCTAGGGAGGAGGGAAACTGGCAGTGAAGGACATTGTTGCACTACGAGTTACTATTAGTGGATAGAATTTCCTCCACGAATAGGTATCTACAGATAGATCAATGGATCATGTGGTTCTCAGATTGTGGGATCATGAATTTCAATTATTGATATTCTACCCTAGAATCTAGTAGCATGTGTGAATGTTCCCTTAATTATTAATCATTCATATTTGACTCTGAGGGTTCATTCATGACATGATGATTCCAGGAGTTACACTTTCGACGAGGAGTGTTCGCCCTCCTTCCCCATGATGTATCTTTAGGGATTGTTACATCTTTTTTATGGGTATTACCTCCATGAACGTTGGTGTTAGTACTAGGAGGTCCTCTATGATGGATTTAAATAGATCAGGGAAGATATCCTCTTTGATTTGTGAGAGCACACATGGAGGACTTATATGCTGGTGGAGGGGTGTGTGGGGAGTACTTATGCACTAGTTATTAGAGGGAGGAAGGAGGACATCCTATTTGGTTTTTAGTGTCTTGGGGATGGCTTACATACTGACTGATGGGAACAAGTGGAATAATTCCATTCTGGTTATTAGTGAACTGGGAAAAACCTCATCTTTGATTGTCAGAAGCAAGGGGAGGAACTTAGTACTGAAAATTGGGAGCACATGGTTGACCTCCATGTTGGTTTATGGTGGTGAGTAGAGGACCTACTCACAGATTCTATTATGTATAGTTAAGCCAATGATGGATTTAAATAGTTCTTGAGACTGAGAGAGTCAACCCAGTCTACCTATGAGGTGGTTGGGGAGTTGATCCCAGGAAAGAAAAGATGGATCTTTGTACACCTATTGCATGAACTTAGGGGGATACACCAATGGTAGAAGTGGCCACAAGAGCTATAGAAGATGCCCCTTATTTCAAATTTTCATGGTCATTCCCCTGACATTAGTGTCGAGTGCCCTGGAGCATGGACGAGGAAGTGGGGTTGAATTCAACCTTCTCATCAGCATGTGAGGCCAATTGATGCTGGAACTATAATAGTAATGTGGGAGACCTCCTCGGTTGATCTTGAGTAGTAGTTTTGGTGGGTGCAGCTCCAACATCAATGATCTCCTTGGAATAGAGGAGAGAGTCATAAGAGAACTCTATAGAGGGGATCTTGAACTATTTTTCCTTTACAACTAGGGGAGGTCGGCCCCTACCTGGACCTTAGGGGCAGTGTTGTCGGTGAGGAATCGATGCCTTCAGGTCTTGTCGGGCCTATACCTAGTGGGAATAACCCCTTAATTCTAGTACTGGTGCATGAGGGTTTCGATAACCCTCCTATGCATGATATCAGAGGGTGCTACAGGGCTTGGGAACCAAGAATCTGAAGGCAATGTAGAAGTCATGGTGCGGGTGTATTCGTGTCAGACCATAGCATCAAAGTTTCCCTTTCCCCAGAGTCTATTGGTGCGAGGTCACTGGATTCCTATTACTTGAGTCATGTAAGACGTGGGGGTTCATCTTTTAGTAATTTTTTGGGTAATATGATGAAAAATTCTCCAATTTTATCAAATATTCCTAAAAGTAATAATAGATCCATTCTGATGATGTTGCAGACTGAGGATTCCCAACATTAGCTACCCAAATTCGCATGTGAGTTTAATTTGGGAATCACTATTTTTTATGGGACCTAATGCTAAATGTATTGATCTGGTGACATGAACATTTTTTGATTCCCCAAATTCTACTAGTATTCAAGGTTAAGGAGAAGATTTTGATATTGGATTCACCATTTTTTATTTTCGATGCTTTTTTGAGTTAAGAACAATGTGCACAATATTGTGCTTCCCTACATTACCACATTACAAATGTGACCATCTTTTATCAATTTCATTAGTAATGAATCCTCCTTGATCAAAAAATGATAATGGGATGTCAGTTCATCCTTCCATGGATTCCTCCCTAAATCTCATTTCCTAGTTTGGGTCTCGCTCATAGATATAAATCATTTTTTTGGAACTCATCCATGGTTCCATCTCGAGGTGGAAACCGGTTAATTATGATTATTTTGTCATGATAGGGGAGAAACATTCATTCCATGTGAGTATTCATGTTGCGAACATCTGGGAATATCTGTAATTTGGGTATATTGGGAAAATGTAAATTAATTATCTTTTAAGGGTCATATCATTTGAGGAATCTTTAGTGCAGGACCCAAGGCATCCCATGTCGTCCACTAGGAAATTGACACGAGGGGAGAAAAACTTCTGTGGGTTTTTACCTTAATAATCCGTTATTAAATATATAGTTTAGGGGTTATATATTAGAGATCTATTTGAAAGTATTATGGAGATAGATAATAATGTCATTTTGAGACTGATCAAGTCACATGCTTAACATCTTTTGGATATGGATCAGAATATCCCGTTGAGACAGATCAGTGGGGTGTGTCCATAGTAGGGAATATTTCACGCCCGAATGACAGTGTTTTCCCCCCAAAAGAGAATAATTTCACAATGAATTATGGATTTTGGGATTGAACCTCAGGGAGGTTTCCTGCATACAATTTTTAATATATAGTGATCAAAACTCGTGTAGTAAAATTTCATCGTTTAACATCATGTGACAAGACCAATCCAAGTAGTTTAACATCATGTGGTAAGGATGATCATGTCATGGAAGGGGTGTCTAAGAGGGATGGTGTAGTAATTACATGTGGAATATTTCCTAGGCATCATAGGGATAATTGATGATGTGGTCATGTCCTTCTGAATTTAAGAAAAAGGGGGTATTTATTCAACCTGCGAGGAATGGGTCATTGGTTTCATGAAAGATGGAAGCATTCACAAAACTTCATAGGCTTTTCAAAAATATGGGGATCCATGAACCATAGTGATGCTACTCAAAGGTTACTGTCAAACCACCAAGTGTTTTTGAAATGTAGTTGCGAACTAGACTTATGTGGTGTGGAGGATACCATCAAACCTCCACATGGATATGTTTTTGAAAGATTCAACCAATTATATAATTTGGGTACATTCTTGAATGTAGTATGTTAAGTGTATTTTAGGTCCATTTCTATTTATATTCTCTTTAAATAGTTTGTACCTTCCTTTTCCTCTCTGATGACAGGCTCATTTCGGCCTCAAGAATAGCATCAAATGCTACATAATTTACATATGATCATGAATCATTTATCAAAATAAATCACACCATATAATTATTATTCATGAAATATATGTTGAATTCCTTGTTAGTAAATAGTACAGGGACCACACTGAGTAGTTTGGATGGGTACTTGTATTTTCCTCAAAGTACACATGTGTATTTTTTTAAATAAAATTAATTTAACTATTTTTTCTAAAATTAAGATGATATAAAATTCTACAATATATTGGATGGATATTAAGGTAAATTGAATAAATTTATTCATCAGATAATTAATTAGGTTAATTTAAATGTATTTAATCTTAATAAATGAACAAATCTAAATGAATAATTGATGTTTATTTTAATTGTGTTTTCATTACACAAGTTTATGATCATGATCATATAACGTTATCTAAATATGTGTAGTTCCTTCAAAATTTTACTATTTAATGTGTTTTTCATGTATTATTATTAAATTAGTTTGATGGTATATAAGGCTTCCCTCCATCCTTATTATGTACGGGCCTACATACCCAATTTTCTTTTATATACCCCCACCCCTTGTATTTCCCTTCAGTTGTGTCTAAACTAAAAGAATTTTAATGATGGAACTATTAGGAAAATGGTGTTGGTTTAATATATATATTAGGTAAAAAATATATAGGGGATACAAATTTTATATATGTAATACAATAACTTTATCCCAAGCTTCATAAAGTAGTTTTCCTCTAAGGTCCAATGTTTGTTTTTCCCCGCTCAATAAAAAACCACTAATTTAATATCCTGGTCATGCAATGACTTATTTATTATATTTATATTTGATGAATGATTTATTTTATAGATGAAAGATGTCGATTAAAAAAATAAATTGTTTTATTTTATATGGTAGAAGTAGAATAAAATGACTATATGATAATATTTTACTAATACATGGTCAATCACTTAAGTAAAATCCACTTAATATTAATAAGAAATCTAAATGTATAAATTAAAAATATTTAAATATAATGAGAAAAATCCCTCATTTTAACATCATTTAATTACCCCTTCCATTATTTGAATTTAGTGAAAAAACATTTTAAGTGTTAGTCTAGGGACTTTTCATGAGAACTTTTAGTTATTTATGAATCCTAACTGAAATGATTGTTCAACTGAATAAATATTTTACTAGATTTAATATCCATAGTCTATTTAATAAAAATTTTCATGCAAGTGTTGTGGAAATATAAAGTTAATATTTTAGGATTAGATATTATACTCAAAGTAACAATTAACTATAATCTAGTAGTTTATAAGGCCACTTTCATAAACACCTCTTTATGGTTTTCATGGTTATATTCAAGATCATAATGAGGGAAAATGGATCATTTATAAAATAATTTTCACATGATGGGATAGTCTATATTCAAAGGTGATGGATGTTGAGAGTTGATAAACTATTGGGAGTCATAATGAAATGAAAATTATTATATATCACATAAAATTTAAATCTAGTAATGTACTAAGATTATTATTCTATACTTTTTTATAATAATGAAAAATTAAAAAAGACAATATCTATATGATCAATTCTTGGGAACGACCATCTCCTAGTGGGGAGTAACTTCTAGGAATTCTATTGTCACTTACAGTTTGTATTATTCTATGAATGGAAGTCCTCCATGTGATAATATTCAATACTATATTTTTTTTGAAAAACTTAGTGTTGAGATATTCAGTATATTTCAAAAACACAAAATTAATGTGTTATATGTTCAGAATTTTATTCTTTTATCCATGTTTATCAAACACATGAATTAATATAATTAAATGGATACATTTAACATGATTCATTATCTATAATGTTCCCTTTAAATGAAATCATGGAGAATATATTTCATTTGGGCCTCACATAGTCTAACATATTTGATACATAGAGAAACTATAGATTCTAGGGTTTAAGATATCAGACGAATTGTTCACTAATATCAATCATTCATCACTTTACTAGAGCTTTCCTTGTTTTATTTTAAATTTTATTATGAGAAACATATATAAGTCTTCTTAAAATATGATACCTCTACTTATCAATGTTGAAAAGTATATACAGAAATGAAATATTTTTTCCCTCATAGTGATTAAGAGTAAAGTCCATGTGAAAATCTCTAAGAATAAATCCAGATCTAAAGCTTCTATTTAATTCCCTACCAATAAGTGGAGGATCATGGTAAAGTCAAGGGAATATGTCACTATTTGTTTTCCATGTATAAATAAGGGAAACATAAAAAAACATAACGGAGGAAAAGAATATAGGTAGAGCTTCATATTCAATTATTATTGATTGGATTCTATTTTTCTCTAATAATTGTTTGTTGAAAACAAAATGTTGTCCTGATATATGTATTCCATTACTAAAACCAGGTATACTCAAGAATATTTCTCATGGTGAGGTGGATCTAGAAGCTTCTAATGGATCCAAACTTGTAAATATTGTAATTGAAAACTACCAACTCACATTTTCAAATGGAATGTTCATGGTTTGGAAACATTTATATTACATACTATCAGTTTCCCAAAACATTGTTTTTGAGTCTGAAATTTATTCATATGGATATATTTTTAATGTTAGGAATAAGTTATTCTCCATTAATAAAGAGATAATATTTTATTGTAAGTAATATTTGAATAATTTGATTTATGTGTTTAATTACATGAACAATGTAATGGAACTTGATAATATAAATAGTTTTCATGATTAATTCTACATGTAATTATGTCATCACTAGCTATGTCATGTAATAAAAAGTTTTTGAAAAGAATAAACCGATATAGTTCATTATATTCAATTAAACTGATATGAATTTTTTATTTCATTCATATTTATTCAAAATATGACCCAAGATCCAATTCCAATAAATGGTGAAAGGTATACACAGGTTCTTGGGTTATTTCATACTAATGTGGACAATTTCCAATTAAATTATTGGGTGGGTATTCATAAATCATAAATTTTGCTGATGACTTTATCAGATATTGATATGTCTACTTAATGAGGTATAATTAAAATTAAATAGATAAATTCAAGGATTTCAATAATTAAGTTGAGAACCATCATTGTAAGAATATTATGAAATATTTCTCATACTATATAAGAGAATATATTAAGTGGACTTTAATGATTATTTTTTCGATTTTGGTATTTTTTCTCATCTCACTCATCCTACAAACCAAAATGCAACAGTGTAATTGAAAGGAGTAGATAAAAATTCTTAGACATGGTAATATCAATGATGAGTCATGTGACTCTTATATTATCCAATTAGGGATACAGATTATAGAAAAAAGAGTACATATTCATCTGAGTTTCAAATAAAGAAACAACTAGTATTCTATAATAGTTTTGATATTGAAATAAATCCATTTTATCATATATATATATGAGTGTGGGGTTTAAAATAATTTTTAAGGAAATTTCTATAAACAAACTTACACCTCAAGGAAATAATTGTATCTATAAGGCCCCAGCCTTAAACCTAACTTAATCTTGAGTTATTACAAGATTACACATTGAGGATCTTTTTAGGTTTAGAGTTTTAGAGAATTAGATCATGAAACTTGCATTACATTCCACATTTAGACAAAGTGGTTACATAAAAGACAGTATTCATTCTTCCCATCAACGGAAACAAATTTAAAATAAAACATGGATTCTTTCTTGACACATCCTTGACACTATCATCACATCATGTAACCTTCCCTTGACCTGTGAAAAACATTTCAAAAACTTGGGATGAGCATAAAAAGCTCAGTAAGGGATATAAAAAATATGGAAATGAAACATGAGTTTATATATACATAATAATGAAATCATACTTTACCCATAAAACAAAGGAACTTTAACATACCCCTTCAAACCATGAATAAATCATAGAAATCATAAGACATAAAGGTAACTTGAGGCATTCATAACATTATTACGTAGGGAGTAACCCTCTTGGTTACGTTTGGAATACCCATCACAGTATATTCCCTAAATCTCTTCAGAGAAACCTTAACGTTTCACTCCTTCGCGTTACCCAATGCATTGGAGAGCTATATCGGGCTCACCCGCCCTTAGTTTATCATGGAACCACCCGTTTTCATAACAATGCCCAAGAACCATAACATAAATGTATCACATAAAACATGCATAAAGGAAACATAACATTTCCACATTTCAATCACAATATAACATTTTAGTATATTGAAATAATGAATCCATTCAAAAAGAAACCATTTCCAAAACCATCTAAAACATTTAATAAAGAGATTTTTGAATCAAAGTGTCCCATACCACCTTGAAGATTAAAATTTTAAACCATTAATATCCATATAAATAAATCCTTAAAACCATTTCGAAAACATGGATATTAATAAGAACAAATAATTAAACCATTTAAAACGATATTTTGGTTAAAGGGGTTTTACCAAAATTAGAGACACTTGAATACAATAATTTAGGAATAACATTTATTCAGAACTTTATAATATCATGAGAATAAATGGATTCATGATATAATACTCCAAAGGACAGTATATACACCATATAAGAGTGAATTTGTGCATAACAACAATGAACCCTCAATAGAAATGTCAAATGTGATGAAATCCCTTATAAAGAAGGTATCCTTAATTTAAGGACAAATCAATCTCAAAAATATGTGTGAAAAATATAAATACACCCAATATAAGTGGATATTAAGTGTAAAACAATAAGTGGTCATTCACACATATTCAATGGATGACATATTCAATGACTACATGTTGAACCCAAAGAAATCGAAATTGGGTTAAAAAGTTCCCTTGATAGCCTAACGGCATCACATCAAAATGAGTTGATGAGAGATAAAAAGTGTATCTCATAAATTGGACATAAAATTTACATCAATAAGGATATATGATAACATATCCCAAAATAAAAATATGTAAATTAAAAGACCCAACAAAATAAGTCTTTTAAAAAAGAGGAGGGTGAAAGGTTCCCTTACCGACTTGGGTATCTTTCAAAACATACACCCCATGAAAGAAGGACAGTACATCATTGATGTAAATACTCATAAACGAAATTATATTACACAAAGAGTATAATAATGGGTAGTACATAAACCACTCAATGGAATTTGTGGCAAATTTAGCATAAATCTCACGAGAATAAAAGTGAGATGAAAAATCCCTTACGAAAACTCGGCAGCCTAACGGCGCCACATAAAACTTCCGAATATGGATTGATGAGATCAAATAGGGTATCTCATCACATTACAATAAAATTTACAGAAAGAGGAATATAAAAGAACATCACCCAAAATTACAAAGAGGATCTTAAAAGAAGTGACATAAAGGTGAGTACTTAAAAAGAAAGAGAGAGGTTAGATCTCTTACGAATGTTCGGCAGCCTAACGGCGCCACTCAAAACTTAAAAAATGGATTGATGAGAGAGAATAGGGTCTCTCATCACATGAACATAAAAATTACAGTAAGTTTTATATAAAATATCATCCCAATAACAAGAAATATGATCTTTAAAAGGAATTACATAAAAGTGTGTACTTAAAAAGAAAGAGAGGAGTAGGATCCCTTACCTCAGGTCCGACTTGACTCGATCGTTCTTTAACGTCCTGAATAATAAACTTGAGTTAATTTATACTTGATTAAGAACCTTTTTCAAGATTATTATTCCTTTTATATCACTTATTTCCATGTTATAAACATTATGTAATCATTAAGTTAATAATGATTGTTTTGTCGATATTTGGTTCTTAAGTCGAAAGTGGACTTCATACAATTACATGTTGTTCGTGTGGTAAAAGGTTCTTTATATACAAAATGACATTACTGATTTGGATATCATATATATCATATATATCCAGCATTTACATGTATTTATAAAATCACATAATCATTTAGAGGAAAGAAATGAAATGCACCGTTCATGGAGACGGTAAGTCATACGTACGCATGAACGCTACTTTCATTTCTATGCTGTATTAATGGAATTAAAACTATATGAGAGGTATGTATATTTTAATTCCAGAATTATATTAATCATTTTGATGTATCATACATCATATATATCCATTATATATATGTACTTATAATAGTACATTACATTTGGGGATAAGAAATGAAATGCACCGTTCATGGAGACGGTAAGCCGTACGTACGCATGAACGCTACTTTCATTTCTATCTCATAATTTAATGGAAAGAAATAATAATGATATAGAGGTGAATAATAATTCCAGTATAACATCATATATAATAACATTAAATCCATCCTTTATACGTCCCACGTATGGCATTAACGAATCACATCACTTTGAGGGGGCGGTAGTCCGCACTTCCTAAAATGAAGATATCGCGTATACCCATAATGGAAGCCATAAAGGTAAGACACAAATGAAAAATACAGAAGCATAATTAAAACATAAACATATTATATATCATATATAAAAATAGTGACATCATAATGGCCACCTTTGAAGGTGTTAAATTAGTATTGAACAATCATCTTTTCGGGAGGCAGAATTTCGCCATCCACGGAAACCGTATGTTCTTTAACCATTTGATGTAGTTTTTTGAGAGTTTAGCTCGAATAAATCTGATAAAAACATCCTAGTATATTGAAGATACTGTTTTTGTTACAAAAGAAGTAAATAAAAAGAGTTTAGGGGGTTGGAGAAGCAAAATAAAACAAATGAACATGAGAGAATGAATTACCTTTAAAAGTGTAACTCTTTTTGATTTGATCCTAAAGGCTTCATTTGAAATGATTATACCCAAATGGAATCCTCTAGGATGAGGAGAGGGATGTGTAGAGAGTAAATGGGTAGGGTTTGGCCAAGACAAAGGCTTGAGGAGTGTGTGAAATGAGGTAGAGGTGGGGGCCTTTTATAAGAGGAGAGGAGGGGCACTTTTGGAAAGTAAGAAATATTACTTTATTTGAAAATGTGTTTCGGTTTTAAAAGGTCCCACAATGATATAATTCTTGGATAAGGTGATAAGGGTTATAAATCCACCCATACAATAAGTTTTGGACATGTTTAGGTCATAGAGTTTACATTATCTTCTCATTTTATTTAAATCGTCAGATAATGATGTCATCGCTACATCATTATGATGTCATAAATAATTTAATTTATTTAATGTCTAAAAATTATATAAAAAATACTATGATGTAGGAATTCGTTTTATATTTCCAATGACTATTTATAATCAAAATTGGGACTTGTGTAACCCTACTTAAAACCTGTTTTAGTAAAACAACTCATGTTTGTGTCCATTTAATTTTAACATTAAATAAAAATATATTATTGTCATTTTCCAACTAAAGTGGCTCCATGGGGTCCCCAAGTTGGACCATGGCTTGTCTTGGTCGGCCATGACTCACCCAATAGGTGTAGGACAAGTGTCATGGCGTTTTCACATTCTTATAATATCATTTTTACATTAAATTACACTAAATACCTCTAAACGCGATTAATGAAAAAAAAGTTACTATTCACCAAAAAATTATTTTCATCCCATTGAACCACATTTTACATACTAATGACAACCATGTATGTCGGATTTTCAAAATTCAATACACATTAGTGGTAATCTTTCATTTAACTGAAAAATCAGTTTGCTTGATTACCACTTAGTGGTTTCACTATTCATCAAAAATTGGAGTTTTTCAGAAAAATACCAAAACTTCACCCTAAGCTATATTTAATATTCCAAATACAAAAATGAAGTCCTTTTTACAAAATTCAAAACATATTAGTCAAATTAATTAATTTAATAATTAATTCCCGCTATCACAGCAAATAGCGTGTTTTTATAAAACAATAAGTATCAAAAGATTGACACTAGTTTAAGTCTGATTTCAAAGTGAAATTAATTCCAACGACCACTATTGGATTTAATGGTAAAAATATTTTCTAATTTCACTTTAAAACCAATTCAAAATATTATCTAATCATATAAATAAATTATATTAAAAAGAGGTTTTGAATTAAAACACAACATTTTACACTATTCATTAAAAAAATGAACTTTATCGGAAAAATACCAAAAAATTACACCAAGTAAAATTTGATGTCCCAATTCTTAATAAGAGTTTTATTTGGTCCAAAAGAATGTATAAGAGTGATCAAAACTATATTTAATGACAGTTCTCCATTAAAAGGCGATAAGTGAACCTTTAGTGAAAACTAGGGCATATACACCTAAAATTGAATTCTTTCCGTATTTTAAGCCTTTAGCTTTTATTGGATAAATGTAAAAACATTTAAAAACATATATAATCATATTTTAGTTATTTCTATCCATTCCTGCCAATACAACGGCTACATGTTAACTACCATTTAAAATAATATTATTTTATTATTAGAGTGCAACCTAAGATTCCCAAGAAACTCGTTGTTGCGTGTTGGGTATGCCATCGAGCATAGAGTCCCTTTTAAAGTCATTTCATTATTTTATTCACAAATATGGATAAATATGAAATTTCATATTCTTTATTTACCTGGGGTGTTACATCCTTCCCCCCTTTTGGGAATTGCATCCTCGCAATTTTAAAATTGCGGTTGGAAACATCCTTGAAAGTCCCACATCGGAACAAGAGTCGGTAAAACAATCACTTTAAAATAAAGAAAGATAAGTACAGAGGTCACCAGAGTTAACCCATACTAGGACTCCATGTAGGAAAACATGGACATGGAGGAGAAAACATAGGGTCATGTTCTGATGGAGAGTGATAGAAAACATGTTTAGGAGAAAGTTAACAATAAGAAAATCACAAACTTGTGATGGGTTAAACGGTGTTGGGTTCCCCAGTAAGAAAAGTTAATAGACAACATTTTTGTTTTAAGTTACTTTTTATTGAGGAATTTATTCATAAGGAAACATAATCACTTATCATGTTGACTTTCGACTTTTACTATATTCCTTAATCAAACTCATATTTTTTTTAAAAGACGAGTATTTAGGGAGACTTGTTCGCATTAAGAGTACTATAATCAACTTCTAGAGAATCACCTAATACACAAAAGATAACTATATACATCCCATGTCTTTAGGCTTTAACCAAAACCAAAACCAAAAAGGTTAGTACAAGGTCAGATAATCCAGAAAAGGATAACCCATTAAAAAGAAAATCTATTTTTAATCTCCAAAAATTTTCCATCAAAACCCAAAGTTCAACGAGGACCATTCTATAATCAATTTGTCCATAAAATTCTTCAAAGTAAACCAATATAAGATTGAAACCCAAATATTTGAAGGATTTAGTCGCATCGTCTTCCAAGATAAATCGTAACATTTATCTCCAAACAATATCAGTTGCTCCTAAAGTCTCGTTTTAAAATGTAATTAACCTAATCACATATCCTCCATGATAGGTTAATAATTTTCATAAATAACCCAAAATAAACTTACTCTTAATTCATAAAATCATATAACTAAAAATAATCGGTCAAACTAACCAGGGACTTCACGTAGTCCAGTGGTAGGCGATAAATACCAGTCGCACTTTGGTTGTGGGTTTAATTCTCGCAGCTTTTTCCGACGCGACGGGTTGTCACACGGTCTACGTGTTGTCCTTTTTCCAAAACTATATAATTCTTAAATCATTCCCCAAAAAGAGATAAAATCATCAAAAATGATCATAACATATTTTAACCTCAAGTTTATCTCATGCCTTTCATTTTCCAGCATATCATATAATAACCCATAATTACCTCAAAAGTAAGGATCATATAAACTCTAATGGTTACCTTTATAATTATTACCTGAACTTCCACATGGATTAGTCATCTCGTACATGATGTATTAAAGAACATACCAAGGTTCAAGTGGTTGATCATGACTCCTTGATATTTGGTTTAGAACAACCACGAGTTTCCTCATTGAATCCTCCATTTTATCTAGTGTCTTAATCAGAGAACCACTACAGTTTCCTTCAAACCTTTTGTCTCTTTGGTGCCTGCTAGATCCATCCATTCACTAAAAATAGAAATGTCAGTGTGAGTATATCAACAAAACCATCATGTACTAATGAGGAAGGTAAACACTAAGATACACTTATCATTCACTTTATCTAAAACTAGGACTCTTTCTGAAATCCTAACCATTATGGTAATGTCACTTATGCTTAAAGAATACCCTAACCTCTAAAGTTATCTAAACCGACCTTTGATACCAACTATAAGGCCCCAGCCTTAAACCTTACTTAATATTGAGTTATTACAAGATTACACATTGAGGATCTTTTTAGGTTTAGAGTTTTAGAGAATTAGATCATGAAACTTGCATTACATTCCACATTTAGACAAAGTGGTTACATAAAAGACAGTATTCATTCTTCCCATCAACGGAAACAAATTTAAAATAAAACATGGATTCTTTCCTGACACATCCTTGACACTATAATCACATCATGTACCCTTACCTTGACCTGTGAAAAACATTTCAAAAACTTGGGAGGAGCATAAAAAGCTCAGTAAGGGATATAAAAATATGGAAAGGAAACATGAGTTCATATATACATAAGAATGAAATCATACTTTACCCATAAAACAAAGGAACTTTAACATAACCCTTAAAACCATGAATAAATCATATAAATCATAAGACATAAAGGTAACATGAGGCATTCATAACATTCTTACGTAGGGAGTAACCCTCTTGGTTACGTTTGGAATACCCATCAAAGTATATTCCCTAAATCTCTTCGGAGAAACCTTAACGTTTCACTCCATCGCGTTACCCAATGCATTGGAGAGCTATATCGGGCTCACCCGCCCTTAGTTTATCACGGAATCACCCGTTTTCATAACAATGCCCAAGAACCATAACATAAATGTATCACATAAAACATGAATAAAGGAAACATAACATTTCCACATTTCAATCACAATATAACATTTTAGTATATTGAAATAATTAATCCATTCAAAAAGAAACCATTTACAAAACCATCTAAAACATTTAATAAAGAGATTTTTGAATCAAAGTGTCTCATACCACCTTGAAGCTTAAAATTTTAAACCATTAATATCCATATAAATAAATCCTTAAAACCATTTCTAAAACAAGGATATTAATAAGAACAAATAATTAAAACATTTAAAATGATATTTTGGTTAAAGGGGTTTTACCAAAATTAGAGACACTTGAATACAATAATTGAGGAATAAAATTTAGTCAGAACTTTATAATATCATGAGAATAAATGGATTAATGATATAATACTCCAAAGGATAGTATATACACCATATAAGAGTGAATTGGTGCATAACAACAATGAACCCTCAATAGAAATGTCAAATGTGATGGAATCCCTTATAAAGAAGGTATCCTTAATTTAAGGACAAATCAATCTCAAAAATATGTGTGACAAATATAAATACACACAATATAAGAGGATATTAAGTGTAAAACAATAAGAGGTCATTTACACATATTCAATGGATGACATATTCAACGACTACATGTTGAACCCAAAGAAATCGAAATTGGGTTAAAAAGTTCCCTTGACAGCCTAACGGCATCACATCAAAATGAGTTGATGAGAGATAAAAAGTGTATATCATCACTTGGACATAAAATTTAAATCAATAAGGATATATGAGAACATATCCCAACATAACAATATGTAAATAAAAAGACCCAACAAAAGAAGTCTTATAAAAAAGAGGAGGGTGAAAGGTTCCCTTACCGACTTGGGTATCTTTCAAAACATACACCCCATGAAAGAAGGACAATAGATCATTGATGTACATAATCATAAACGAAAGTATATTACACAAATAGTATAATAATGGGTAGTACATACACCACTCAATGGAATTTGTGGCAAATGTAGCATAAATCTCACGGGAATAAAAGTGAGATGAAAAATCCCTTACGAAAACTCGGCAGCCTAACGGCGCCACATAAAACTTCCGAATATGGATTGATGAGATCAAATAGGGTATCTCATCACATTACAATAAAATGTACAGAAAGAGGAATATAAAATAACATCCCCCAACATTACAAAGAGGAGATTAAAAGAAGTGACATAAAGGAGAGTACTTAAAAAGAAAGAGAGAGGTTAGATCTCTTACGAAAGATCGGCAGCCTAACGGTGCCACTCAAAACTTCCAAAATGGATTTATGAGAGAGAATAGGGCCTCTAATCACATGAACATAAAAATTACAGTAAGTTTAATATAAAATATCATCCCAATAACAAGAAAGATGGGCTTTAAAAGGAATTACATAAAAGTGTGTACTTAAAAAGAAAGAGAGGAGTAGGATCCCTTACCTCGGGTCCGACTTGACTCGATCATTCTTTAACATCTTGGATAATAAACTTGAGTTAATTTCTAATTGATTAAGAACCTTTTTCAAGCTTATTATTCCTTTTATATCACTTATTTCCATGTTATAAACATTATGTAATCATTAAGTTAATAATGATTGTTTTGTCGATATTTGGTTCTTAAGTCGAAAGTGGACTTCATACAATTACATGTTGTTCGTGTGGTCAAAGGTTATTTATATCCAAAATGACATTCCTGATTTGGATATCATATATATCTTATATATCCAGCATATACATGTATTTATAAAATTACATAATCATTTGGAGGAAAGAAATGAATTGCACCGTTCATGGAGACGGCAAGTCGTACGTACGCATGAACGCTACTTTCATTTCTATGTCGTATTAATGGAATTAAAACTATATGAGAGGTATGTATATTTTAATTCCAGAATTATATTAATCATTTAGATGTATCATACATCATATATATCCATTATATATATGTACTTATAATAGTACATTACATTTGGGGATAAGAAATGAAATGCACCGTTCATGGAGACGGTAAGCCGTACGTACGCATGAACGCTACTTTCATTTCTATCTCATACTTTAATGGAAAGAAATAATAATGATATAGATGTAAATGATAATTCCAGTATAAAATCATATATAATAACATTAAATCCATCCTTTATACATCCCACGTATGGCATTAACGAATCACATCACCTTGAGGGGGCGGTAGTCCGCACTTCCTAAAATGAAGATATCGCGTATACCCATAATGGAAGCCATAAAGGTAATACACAAATGAAAAATACAGAAGCATAAGTAAAACATAAACATATTATATATCATATATAAAAATAGTGACATCATAATGGCCACCTTTGAAGGTGTTAAATGAGTATTGAACAATCATCGTTTCGGGAGGCAGAATTTCACCATCCACGGAAACCGTATGTTCTTTAACCATTTGATGTAGTTTTGTGAGAGTGTAGCTCGAATAAATATTATAAAAACTTCCTAGTATATTTAATATACTTGTGTTGTTACAAAAGAAGTAAATAAAAAGAGTTTAGGGGGTTGGAGAAGCAAAATAAAACAAATGAACATGAGAGAATGAATTACCTTTAAAAGTGTAACTCCTTTTGATTTGAGCCTAAAGGCTTCATTTGAAAGGATTCTGCCCAAAGGGAATCCTCTAGGATGAGGAGATATATGTGGAGAGAGTAAATGGTCAGGGGTTAGCTGAGACAAAGGCTTGAGGAGTGTGTGAAATGAGGTAGAGGTGGGGGCCTTTTATAAGAGGAGAGGAGGGGCACTTTTGGAAAGTAAGAAATATTACTTTATTTGAAAATGTGTTTCGGTTTTAAAAGGTCCCAAATTGATATAATTCGTGGATAAGGTAATAAGGGTTCGAAATCTACCCATACAATCAGTTTTGGACATGTGTAGGTCATAGAGTTTACATTATCTTCTCATTTTATTTAAATCGTCAGATAATGATGTCATCGCTGCATCATTATGATGTCATAAATAATTTAATTTATTTAATGTCTAAAAATTATAAAAAAAATACTATGATGTATGAAATATTTTTATCTTTCCAATTACTATTTATAATCAAAATTTGGACTTGTGTAACCCTACTTAAAAACTGTTTTAGTAAAACAACTCATGTTTGTGTCCATTTAATTTTAACATTAAATAAAAATATATTATTGTCATTTTCCAACTAAAGTGGCTCCATGGGGTCCCCAAGTTGGCCCATGGCTTGTCTTGGTCGGCCATGACTCACCCAAAAGGTGTAGTACAAGTGTCATGGTGTTTTCACATTCTTATAATATCATTTTTACCTTAAATTACACTAATTACCTCTAATCGCGATTAATGAAAAAAATGTTACTATTCACCAAAAAATTATTTTCATCCCATTGAACCAAATTTTACATAATAATGACAACAATGTATGTCAGATTTTCAAAATTCAATACAAATTAGTTGTAATCTTTCATTTAACTGAAAAATCAGTTTGCTTGATTACCACTTAGTGGTTTCACTATTCATCAAAAATTGGAGTTTTTCAGAAAAATACCAAAACTTCACCCTAAGCTATATTTGATATTCCAAATTCAAAAATGAAGTCCGTTTTACAAAATTAAAGACATATTAGTCACATTAATTAATTTAATAATTAATTCCCGCTGTCAGAGAAAATAGTGTGTTTTTATAAAACAATAATTATCAAAAGATTGACACTAGTTTAAGTCTGATTTCAAAGTGAAATTAATTCCAATGACCACTATTGGATTTAATGGTAAAAATATTTTCTAATTTCACTTTAAAACCAATTAAAATTAATATCTAATCATTTAAATAAATTATATTAAAAAGAGGTTTTGAATTAAAACACAACATTTTACACTATTCATTAAAAAATGTACTTTATCGGAAAAATACCAAAAAATTACACAAAGTAAAATTTGATGTCCCAATTCTAAATAGAGTTTTATTTGGTCCCAAAGAATGTATAAGAGTGATCAAAACTATATTTAATGACATTTCTCCATTAAAAGACGATAAGTGAACCTTTAGTGAAAACTAGGGCATATACGCCTAAAATTGAATTCTTTCCGTATTTTAAGCCTTTAGCTTTTATTGGATAAATGTAAAAACATATATAATCATATTTTAGTTATTTCTATTCATTCCCGCCAATACAACAGCTACATGTTAACTACCATTTAAAATAATATTATTTTATTATTAGAGTGCAACGTAAGATTCCCAAGAAACTCGTTGTTGCGTGTTGGGTACGCCATCGAGCATAGCGTCCCCATTAAAGTCATTTAAATATTTTATTCACAAATATGGATAAATATGAAATGTCATATTCTTTATTTACCTGGGGTGTTACAGTATCTTTATAAGGTATCCTATAGAAAGTAATGGATATTACATATATGAATATATAGATTAAAAATTGGTGGTTAAATGAAATTTGAACATTCATAACGGGGGTCACATATTCAAAAGAGAATATGGGAGTGAAATAAACTTTTATGAATTCATGGATCAAGATACACAGGATTTAGAATAAGAAAATATTCCACAATTCCATGCTGATGTGGATGTTCTAGGAACACAATTACAATATTGAAGTATAAAATATCTTAGAGAAAAATAAATTTATAGTTTTCTAGTCACTAAATATGGTGACTCATTGTTAGTTGATAACAATGAACCTATAATATTTAATGAAGATATAAGTTGCCGAAAATATTCCAAGTTACAAAAATCTATGTATTCTTAAATAAATTATATTTAATAAAATATTATTTAGATTTTGGTAGATCCTTTAATGGATGTAAAGCCCATTGGTGGAAAGTGGGTACTTGGAAGACAAAAAGAAATGGATGGAAAATTGAAAAACAATAAGGCATGAATTATTACAAAAGGGTTTAAATAGAATTATTAAAGAGTCTATGATGAATCCTTTTAACTAGTTATGAAAAATTACATAAAAATTATAATTTTCATAGAATAATACCATAACTCTGATATTTGGAATTTGGATATAAAAATAAATTTCTTAACAAGAATTTTTATGAAGATGTCTATATGAAAAAAATAAGGGTTTGTAACAATAAAGGTTGAGAAAAAGGTATAACAAGTTATAGATATCCATTAATTTATTAAAGAAACCATTAAGGCCCAGTAACATTTAATTTAAGTAAACTATATTGGAATTTAGTTTTATATAGAATGAATGTTTTTCAAGTATATATAAGAGGTTTTGTGATATAGTGGTTGTTTTTATAATAACTTATATCGATGACATAATACTTCTTGGAAATAAAATACTGATCTTGTAGTCTCTTATAGTTTGGTTAGAATCTTGATCCTCAATAATGTACTTTTGTAAACAATAATATATTATTTTTACAAATATCAATCCTGATATATTTAAGAGGATACCTACAATATGTTAAAGTATATAAATTGAAAAAATTAGGAATTGATTCAGTATAGAACAATCCAAGAGGTGATTATATCCAATCTCACATGGAATTAACCTTTCCATGAAAATGTTCTATTAGATACATGGAGAGATACATAAGATGAATAAAATTCCATGTAAATATTTGATTTGGTCATTAATTTATGTTATGTGATATACTAGTCTTCATATAACTAATTCCTTAAGTCAGGATATGATATATCAAGATGACCCAGTCAACCACCATTGGGTAGTAGTCAAGACTACCCTTAAGTATCTAACATATACTAAGGATATTTTCCTCTACTATAAAGGTGAATATAATCTATTTATTATGTGTTATGAAAATTATAGTTTCCAAATAGATTCATATGATATAAAATAGTAGCCAGGATACATCTTCACTCACAATGGAGGTGATTTGAGCTGAAAGAAATCATAAAAATCCATGGTATCCAATCCAATAGTGGAGTTTGATTACATACACTCTTAAACATATGGTCTTTCCCAGCATGAAAAATGGCCTTTAATAGTGATAAAAAGGTGTTTTTAATCACAGTGATGATGGGAGTCCCGTTTATCAGCTATATTTTTAGCGTGGATAAAGGACCCCCTTTATCAGTTTTTTTAGCATTGATAAAGGCCTATCCACCTGCAGTGTGCTATTTATATAAGAGAATAACTAGAATAAAACCTAGAATTTAAACATCACACCCAGAAAAACACAAAATATGTACATTTAATTGATATCATGAATACAAAAAATTCCACACAATGTATATAAAAACCAATACTATTTACATTTCAAACAAAATGTTTTATATATTTACATTTACAACTGTCCAACAAACATAATAAAACATTAATATTTCATTTTTTGATGCCCGTGATCCCCTCTAAAAAATGTTTTCCCATGGTATCAGTTTCCAGACAAATCATATCAACATGAGCAAAATATTCCACCTATATAAGAAAAAAAAATATTATTTTAGTAATACTAACAAGAAATAAATTAAGCATTAACATGATAGAACACATTATTAAAATGTCAATATTTAATAAAAATGACACATTTAGAGTTATACTAGTCACACCATGTGTCCTATTAAGTTGGGGTTAATTTTTACACATTACAAATGAGTTATGTATCATTTTCCAAATATATCAAAACAATCCAAATGTGTTTGCACAGTTTTGAGTATGCCACTTGTTCTTTTACTAAAATTAATGTAAATTTTAAAAAAGGAGATATTTGGATTTATACCAGACATATTTTTCATCTTATTGAGGTAAGGATTATTTCTACCTTCATAAACTACCAATGGGTCAGTTTTTTAAAATTATTAAAAATAATATGAATGTGTTTTCTTGTTTTTTATTATGTTAGTTTTGTTTTTTTACTAAAATGTAATTTCAATCCTAAAACACACATTTTGACTCATACCAGTCACATCATGTTTCTATTTGACATGAGGCTACTTCATACACATCAAAAATGACTTATGAATCACGTTCCAAAATTATCAAGACAATAAAATCGTGTTTTCATGGTTTTTAGTGAGTGGTGCGTTTTGAACTAAAATGTAAATTTTAAACTGATAAGAGACACTTTTAGTTATATCGGTCACAACATGAATCAGATTGAGGTTCTATTGACTTCTACATGTCCAAATCACTCATGGATCATTTTACTACATTATAAAAACAATCCTAATGGATTTTCTCTATTTTCAATAAGTCACTTGTTGTTTTTACTTAAATTAATGTCAATTTTAAATAAAAAAGAGACACTTTGAGTTATATCGGCCACACCGCATGTCATATTGAGGTTCATATTATCCCTACATGTTGAAAAATGACTAATAGATCATTTTCATAAAATATAAAAACAATATGAATGTGTTTTATCAGTTTTCAGTATGTCACTTTTTGTTTTTTCTTAAATTAATGTCAATTTGGAATAAAAAAAGACGCTTTGAGTGATACTAGCCACACTGTGTGTCGTATTGATGTAAAACAGATTCCTACATAAAAAACATTAATAAATAATTTTCCTAAAATATCCGAACAATCTAAATGTGTTTTCTTAGTTTTCAGTATGTCACTTGTTGTTTTTACTTAAATTAATATCAATTTTAAATAAAAATAGACACTTTGAGTTGTACTGACCAAACTATTCGTCTTATTGAGGCTAGGATAATCCCCACACATAAAAAGTCAGTAATATATTATTTTACTAAAATATCAGAACAATCTGAATGAATTATCTCAATTTTCAGTATGTCACTTGTTGGTTTTACTTAAATTAATATAAATTTTAAATAAAAAGAGACACTTTGAGTGATACCAGCCAAACCATGCATTGTATTGTGGTGAAGATGATCCCTAAATGTCAGAAATAATTGATAGATAATTTTCCCAAAATATCAAAACAATCTAAAAGTTTTTTCTTGGTTTTCAGTATGTCAATTGTTGTTTTTACTTAAATTCATGTCAATTTTAAATAAAAATATGCACTTTGAGTTATACTAGCCTCACTGTGTGTTTTATTGAGTTGAGGCTAAGTGATACATGTCAAAAATGACTCCTGGATCATTTTCCAAAAGTATCGAAACAATATGAATGTGTTTTCTTGGTTTTCAGTATGTCACTTGTTCCTTTTACATAAATTAATGTTAATTTTAAATAAAAAAACACACTTTGACTCATACCAATCACACTGTGTGTCTTATTGAGGCATTGTTGACTCTTACATGTCAAAAATTACTCATTGATCATTTTACTAAAATATCAAAACCATCGAAATGTGTTTTCTTGGTTCTCCGTATGCCAATTTTTTTTACTTAAATTGATGTCAATTTAAAAAAAAAGAGACACTTTGAGTTATTTCAGTGACACCATGCATCTTATTAAGGTGTGGATAATTCATAAATGTAACAAATGACTTATAGATCATTTTCTTTGTGTAACAAAACAAACTGAATTTGTTCTTATGGTTTTCAATATGTCAGTTGTTTGTTTACTAAAATATCATTTCAAAACAGAAATATGTATTTTGAGTAATACCAGTCGTATCATGCGTCAGTTTGACAACAAACTGCTTCATAACTCTCATAAATGACTTATTAATTGTTTTCCTAAATTATCAAGACAATATAAGCACATTTTTTTTATTGAGTGACATGTTTTGACCTAAAATGTAAATTTTAAACTGATAACATAAAATTTTTGTCATATTGTTCACACAATGTCTAGAATTGAAGTGTAGTTGATTCTTATACATCGAAAATGACCCATGGGTTATTTTAGTAAAGTATCAAAACAATAAAAATGTGTTTGATCAATTTTTAGTAAGTCACTTGTTCTTTTTGGTCAATTTAATGTCGATTTAATATAAAACTACACACTTAAATTCATACCATCCACACCATGAATCATATTGAGGTGCAGTTGATTTATAGATGTCAAAAATGATTCATGGATCATTTTCCTGAAATGTAAAAACAATCTAAATGTGTTTTCTTAGTTTTTATCAGGTTACTTGTTCTTTTTATGAACAATAATGTTAATTTTAAATAAAAGGAAACAAATTGTGTAATACCGGTCACTTATAATTTTTGATAAATTTGTAGTATGTTTGTTACTCTAATACCAATTATATTGACCAAGACATGTCATCCATAGATATCACATCTTAGTAGATTAATATTCCTTACATAACATAATTATCTATGCTAGAATATTTTTGGTCTAGTGGCTTTAGAAACATGAAAAAAAAATTATTTCATAAGAGTCTCTCAATAAGTTACACATTACTAGAAAACTACTTATAGATATCATTTATAATACCATTCTTAATAATATAAGGATATGAAACATAATAAATGGTGACCGTAGATGTTCAATAAGTGTAACCAAGGGAGATATCAATGATTATATAAGGATAACATGAGAATAAAGATGTTATAAGGTGTTATTAACATTTGAAATTCATAACCTACATATCATATATCATAATCATGAGTCATGGATCAAAGAATAGTAGTTCATAAGACATCATTATTAAAGGATAAAAGAAAATTATAAACTAAAAACATACACATTGAGTTATATCGAGCACATTGTGTATCGGCTTGAGGTCCGGCTGATTGAGATGTGGCTGATTAGTATATTTTTCAAGAAAATATTCATGATAGATCTTTTGGGAAGTCATACTTTTCATTCAACTATAGGGAATTCATACTTTTCATTCAATGTGTTCTCTCTTTTATGGCTTGTTACAAATAGTTGAATAGAAAATATGAATTCCAAAAAGATCTAAAAAATATAAATAAGTATTAGATAAAAATGATAAGGAAATTAACTTAAAAATAGTAGATAAAATGATGAAAAAATTAATTAATTAAATAAGTAATGGGAATTTACCTTTATAATCTCTTGACATATTTCCTTATTTTCATTATCTCAATAGCAGCCTCGAAGTCCAATTTTTCATGACCGAAAACATATTTTAATAAACCACCCCAACTTGAACAAAAGAATACACATGTATAAGAAAATAATTCTTAGATGAGTAATATTAAAAAGAATTAAATTAAACAAAAATCTAAAACAATCCACTATTTCTATAGAAGTAACATCTTCATGTTATTTGTGCACATTCTTCCATCAGGTATAATGCCCATTTGTTTCTAAGCATGTCTCTATCATCTTATGGATATGAGTCTTATTGATAGTCATAATAGTACTATAAAAGTATAAATACACAAAGTATTAACAAATATTTTAAATAAAATAGTAATTATATTTCAAAATACCTCTTAAGGGATTCTAGATTATTCATGGAATATGATCTCTCTCATAAATTTACATTCATAATTACCATAATATTTTCCATTTCTGTTTTCTGCACACTTCAGAAACATTGAGTAGAATAAGTAATTTGTTTTGATATGTGTTTGTATTAAAATATTATTATATATACACTGATACTTAACTAGTAGTAGAACTTGTCTTTGACCTTATTCTTAGCCCCTGGCCTCATTCCTTGTTTTTCACGATAGTGATGCACTTCCCTATCATAACAAAATCATAATTAAAAGATAATATAAATTATATAACTTAATATTTAGCTCTAAAATGTTTGATGTAGTGTATTAAAAATTGAAAAATTACATCATATGTGGATGGTTTGTTGGATATCCATGCATTGAATCGAGGAACAAATCATTGGACTATCCAAATTTACTCCTATGAGCATCCAATGCTTCCTAAAAACACAAAAAGGAATAATTAAGGAATGAAATGAAAATAAATTTGATTTGATTAAATTGTAGAGTCTTTCCCCTGTATCATTGGTATTAAATAGATCGTATCATTCAAAATTTTGATTTCAAAGGATTTGATCAAACCTGCCACTACTTCATCCTATTTTTTTGGGTTCTTTTTTTTGTTCTATAGATGTGATGTAAGGACTGACGAGTCTGATCCTTTTCACATTAAAAAATAACTTCAATTTTTTTCATATATACTCATTCAAAAAATATAAAATGTATTCATTCATAATTAACATAGAATATTATCTTTGGGAAAATCAAATCATGAAAACATACCTCATGTATACATTTACAACTGAGCTATCTAGACAGTCATAGTCAAAGATTTCAGTTGCAACCTCAATACCAATAAATCCTTGATCTTTCTCTCCATACATATTTTCATCAAATTAAACTATGTGGTTGTGACTATCTTTTAACTTTTTATCCCCATGGTGCTTCATGATAGTAAATATGGATATAGAACAGGCAGGGTAATGGTGATTTGGGTAGATCTTTTTGATCGGCTGGTCGATCCTTTCAATGTTTTTGAGGTGGTTTTTTGTTTCATCCCCTTATTTTTTTCAGTCTTTAATAACATTCATCGGTTTGGAATTTTTTCATTAATTGTTAAAGGTTTTGGTTGAAAATTAAAATGGAAATGATACCTCCTTGATATAATGTTTATTACAAGATTCGATGGCCAATCGATGAATGTTCCAACATCTTTTTCGACCATATTAATATCATCCTCATGAATTGGGATAGGTAGTGTTGTGCTCGGCTCATGGGATACCTGGATAAACACTCACACATGAACTATTGGAAGTTTTATATTATTTATCATGTAGTTTTGAATATTGAACACCATTTCCCTTGACACTAGGAGATGGGTTGGTATTTCTAGATATAAATCACAGTCATTATCACCCTATAGAATACCAGTATAGGAAAGGTAGAAGTATCTGTCTGATTCACATTTCATAGAAACATATTTTAGAACATTGATTACCACTACTAATACATCTCTTTAAGGGTAATGGATAGCCTCATAGCTGGTGTGGGGTGGGTCAGGATTTCCACGCGGTGTCTGTTCTTGAGTTGCTTCTTCTCTTTGCCTCTCCCTAATAAAAGTTTCCATCATCTCTCTATTCCATTGGAATTTACCATCAAGGGTAGATCTTGTTTCTCTAATCTATTTTATTAATTCACTTTGATCGTCCTTATGTATTTTTTCCCTCAAAATATGTTTAGGGTGTCACCCAAAAACCCACACCTATGACAAATACATACTATTTTTTTAGCTTTAAGGCCACTGATAGTTTGTGTTCATCCCAAATAAGTGTTATTGATTCCTATGACTATGTCAAATAGAAAATATAGTAAAATAATTGATCATTGTTATTTAATAGAGATTTAAAAAAAAATTGTTATTATGTAATACTGATGCATGTTTCCCACAATTTTTGTGTGTTTTAATATATTAATATCCCATATTTATTTAAATGTGCCTCCTTCTAAAGCACATGGTGTGGGATGGAAGTGGATTTGGATTTTGAGTCATCAATATACATATAAACAGATAAAAATAATTATGGTGTTGTTTGATGTCACATTAATGTATTATAGTTGATTTGAAATACGTACCAATTTTTTTGAAGTGACCCGTACCCCATCCTTGCTTTATGGTAGGGGTACGTTGGTTTTGTTGCCCGTTCCTTATTTCCAGCACTTGGTTGTTGTTTCATAAATAAAAAAATTATTAATCAAATTGATTAATAAATGTATCTTCAAAAAACATATTACTTTCCACAATGTACCTGAAAAGACACATATGCGTGAGGAATAGTAAATGCATTTCATGCTTCTTGGGTTATCAAGGGTGCCTAGATAACCAGTGGCTGTGTGTTTATTTTCCCTTCATCATCATTAAGATGATGTCTTGTAAGGATTGTGTGAAATCCTCTTTGAATCCTTTCAAAAATCATTAATAGAAACATCTGGTGGGATTCATCTTCTATAAATGCACTCTACAATGGATGATGAAGAGTAAGTCAATATTTAATTTTTTTTTGTAAAATAAAGAAATGATATCATAATGTTACCATAATATCTTCCAATATTAGTGTCTTTAGCATATCCACAACATGGTTCCATGAATATATGCCAATTAGGACACATTTCCGAGTGACAATTCGAATATAACTAATGAACATTGCCTTGTTGGGGTTAACATGCTCACCCCATGCATTCTATCCCACATTGAATTTGATTCCTCTGATGTTCTCCTTAGGGATTTTTTCTAACACAGACAAACTATGACACACATACTTTTTGTGACACTATCCCTTCATTGCCTGCCATTTCCCTATAATAAATATCATAAATATGTTCCACTAGAGTGGTAGCATCAGCATGTATAGATTGTCATTGTACCTCTACATCGGGGGAAGCATCAGGTTGAAAACCCTATTGTTCCTTAGTAATTGTAGCACCATCATATTCAAGAGGTCATTCCCCTACACTGCAAGCTATTTTAGGTTGAGAGACATGTTGTTCGGTAGGATTGTGAGCACCAGCACATGCAAAATCCATATCTACTAAAGTGGTTCAACATTTAATTTAGAGTACATAAATACACATGCAAATGGATAATAACATGAGGTAACACGATGTATATTACAAAAAAATGTAACCTGATTATTGAACTCCTATTCTCTTTTCTAAAGGCTGAAGGGATTTTACCCCTCTATTGATGATCCAAATCCCTACATTGTTGTCTTCTATGACATTCAAAATGTCATCTACATTGATACCATTGTGAAATGATTTCGATGTACCAATGAAAGGTTCATCCTATATTGAATTTTGATCTAACCCTTTAGTGGTTTCAGTCAATTATATAATAATTGACCACTTTCGGTTTGTAGGGTCTACAACATAAAATAATTTTAGTGCTTGTGATACCATTGTAAATAGTTAGTCTTTGTACCCTTCTTTATTGAAATAAACATTCATGAATCCCAATTCATCTATTTTAATAGAAGTCCCATTATCAACCCACTTGCATTGAAAAACCGTCACTTTGATTGTTTTATAACCCATCCCCCACATTTTTTTGATGATTCCAAAGTATGAGATATTCACATAAATTGGATTTATGTCCTTATTACAAGAAACATGAATCACTTCAGCTACAGGTGTAACTCCACTGTTTTTCATGGTATTATCAGAAACATTCTCATTTGTATTGAATTTTTAACCATTAATTAAATTACCATTTTAAGATAATATAAATAAACTTGGTCCTCTGACTAGGAATCGAATTTGTTTTGGAATTTAATCTTTATTTTCACCAGACTCCCTTAAAATATGGTCCTACAACCATCCTATAATTTGTTGATTAAGTGTATTTGATATCCATATTTTATCCCTTGATGGATTCAAATACATAAGAATTTATTTTTGGGTTTCAACATATAAGGAAACCTCCAAACTATTATGAAAAATGTAAAGGTGGGCCTTCTCCCAATCTATAATATTGATTATGAAAATATCTCTTCTAAAAAATTCCTTCACCTGTAAACCACCCAGGGTGATGGGATTTTGGTAGACCAATGCTTTTGAAACCATAAATGTATTCAGTATAGAATTTAATGGAATCCTCAATAATATATCCCTCTTCAATACAACCCTCTGGATGACTTCTATTTTTTACATACCCTTTCAAAATCATAATATAATGTTCAATTGGATACATCTATCTTTAGTTTATAGAACCACATAGTCAAATCTATCTCACCAAGTAAACCATCAAATGAACTAGAATATTAAATAATTTTGGTAGGAAGAACATTTTCTATTCACATAATGTGACGACAATTTATCTTTCCATTGTTGGTAATTTCTCCAGGTCTATAAATTTATTGCATATAGCTTTAAGGAGTAAAAGGAGTTTAGTTAAAGTATAATGGGCGTTTTTGGGAAAAATAAAACGTGAAGTTATAGGCATTATATCTTGAATCAAAACATAGAAGTCATATAATTTCAGACACTTTAATTTTAAATCGGCCATTGACAAAATGTTCATGATATTCGATGAATAACCCTCTACATCCTTTATCTCATTCAAGATGTTGAAAAATGATATCACTCATTCCTGGAAAGAGTGTAAGAAGATAGAGGAAAAAATCATGTTTTTCAACCTTCACTAGCACCAAATCTTCTCATATTCCCATGTCAACCATGTCCAACCTGTTCTTAATTCCATCCTTTGTTTTTTCAGGTTCATTAAGCAACATGTCAATAACACTATTACATACATTGTTTTCAACATGTATAAGATCAAGAAAATGTCTGACGTATCGAAAATTCTAGATTAAAAAAATTGATCTCTTTCTTCAACTAGTTTTTAGAAGTTTTTTTAAATGGTTTTCAAAAAGTAGTGTCCACATATTATAATTTCTCAAATATTTTATCACCTATTAGTGGAGATGATGTTGTACATTCTTCTGAACTTCCACTGAATGATGTCATCTAAGATCAGTACATATTTAATTGGGTTAGAAATATGTGATGTCTTAGAAACATGGTTTTTTATAAATGTTTCAACCTAATTGATGGTGTACCTTGTACGCAGATAGGACACCCATGAGTTCCTCTAATGGTATATCCTGACAAATTTTTATATACAGGAATACCATTTATCATCCCATATAACAAGGATCTCAATGTGAAATATTAATTTATGTAAGAATCATAAAACGGAACACCTAAATCACACAATAATTTCAAATACTTGATCAATGGAGGGAAATAAACATCAATATCATTTCCCAGTTGATTTAGTCTTTTTATAAGCATAGATAACTTTTTGAGGGTTCATCAGACTGACTTTGAGAAGAAAAGTTAACCAGGATAATTATGAGATGGGACATTTATCATAACAAGTTCATAAACCAAACCATTAGATCAGGAACAACCAATGATTTATCAAATGAATGCCTCACACTAAAATAAACATAGGATGTAGAAAATCGAAGAGATCGGAGTTTCTGATGATAATCTATAAAAGGTAGATCATTTATAAAAGAAGCAATGATTATAAAAGATTTTTATTTACTTTAGTAGAAACAAAGGGATATTTTAATTTTTCAATCAGATGAGTTGAAACACTAATAAGTCATTTATTGGGTATGTTAATCATAATAAGCTGAGAAAGAAAGTAAGATTGTAATGAGCTGTGGAAATTTCATCATAACAATCATAGGAAGAAAGTTAAATTTTAATGAGTAGAGGAAGATAATGTTGATGAAGTTATATCAAACTAAATAAAACAAAGTTTTGCTAAAAAGAATGGTCTCAGATAAATATTTATAATGTTTTAAGAAGTATAAAATTGGAGTTTAAATGTAAGTGATTTTCAAAGTTTTAAAATTTGAGTAAACATAAAATGTTTTATAGTTTCCCGCCTTTGATATACAGAAAATGCATAGAGCGATTCCAAATTATTGTCATGTTTAATTTCTAGACTATGATCTTAGAAGAATGTAGTCACTTGAAAGTTTTTTTTATAGAATTGAGAATAATTAGTTGTGGAAAATCAGACTAGGTGTTTGAGTTTTTCATATTAAGATTTATTTCAACATTCTAAGTCTATCAGACTAAATTCATTAGAATGAGGATGTTCATACTATGTTTTGATTATTTTTCAATAAGTGAATTTTTTTTATCTAGATAGAGAATATTGTTTCTTCAGGCATAAATTGAGAAATAGAGCATTGTATTATGTTGATCAGACAAAGTTAATTAGAATGGTTTCATCAGACTGAAGGAAATCAAACTCAATGTCATTGGACCCATGAACATTTGTTGATCAGTTTTATTATAGTCTTTAATGTTTTATTTTGGATCAATATTTTATAATAAAACTTTAAAAACTGATAGAAATCAATATAATCATTCTTAATGAGAGATAGAAGGTGTTTAACAGGAGTTGTCACATGTTGTATTCACTTATTCATTATAGTTAGTTTCTATAGACCCATAGGAGAGGCTAAGGTAAGGATTTAGGTTCTAAAACTGAGGCCAAACCATGTAAATTTTATGTGATTTACTTTATTTTCTATTTTTTCATGCATGAGTATTTACTAAAACATGATAATGATATGAACATTAATAGGTTACAAAGGATACGTTCTAAATGTATTTAGACTTATAAAAAGTGAACAACTAATTCAACCCCCATTTTCTATTTTTATTTGATACTTTTTAACTTCAATATAATCTTATCACCAATTTTTTTAAAAAAATCATTATTACCCCTTTTTCAGGTGTTAACTTATTCATTTTTAGATGACTTTTTGTCATGTAAGTTCTAGTTCATGTGCATCAGATATGGATGAATCATCTCTAAAAATTTATTAATTCCATAAGTATAATATTTAATTATTTAATATAATTTTATAACCATTAATGAAATTTGGATATTGAAAATGAGTGACATTGCTCCATGGAGATGGTAGGTTGTACACGCACACGAGGGAAGATATCATTCCATTAATAGTGAATATATAGGTAAATGGATTATATATTTATTTTAAAGAATCAATATCATGTCATAATTATTATATATATCAATCTCATCCATCATTATAACAATACAATTAATGTGGTGCTTAAAAACTAATTGCAACACTATGTAGAAATCGTATGTTGTTTGTACACACATGGGAAGATTTCATTTTTCATAGGAAAGGTAAAGTGTGGAATATTTTTTTCTCAAAATCATAATAAAATCTAAGTGCATAGATGAAACTAGAGTTATTAATTTATAATTAGAATAATATAAGAATATTAAGTATGAAAATAAATAACTTTTAATGAGTTGGTATAGTTGATTACCTCTTCTTCAAAAAAACTCCCACTAGATATCTTCTTATGGGATCTAGGGTCGGTCCTTTAGAAGTAAATGAACCTATAAAACAAGGATAAGGATGTTTAGAATGGTAATAGGTAGATTCTTTTCAATCTATATCACTCAAGGGTGTGTTTATAAGTGAGGGAGGAGGTGCGATTCTATAATTGAGGTGAGGAGCACTTTTTGAATTTTTCAAAATATTAAACTATATTAAGACTATTCTAGTGAAAAATGCCTATAAATGGACTATAAATTAAGATGTGATGAAATTTCAGAACATATATTATCCCATAACATATTATTTAATATTTTATTATATTAAAATAAATATAATAAAATATTAATCCCATAAAATATCGTTGTCGTCAATTTTCATACTATTCATTATTGGATTTAAAAACACCAAGAAGAAAAGTAAAATTTAAACCAAATATACAATTATATTCCTAACATGTCATGCTCATCTAGGAAATTAATTTATCACCTTAAATATATAAAATTATGTAACTTTTAGTATTTTAAATATCATTTATATGATTATTGCATTAATTAAATAATTACTAGATCAACATCGTGTAAAAATATAAGTTAGTTATTTATTTAATGAAGATTAAAATTAGATTAAAATAATAATGATAAGTCTTTTAGATTTAAAAACAATATTTATATCTGATCATATCTTTTGGATAACCTCAAATTATAAATATTATATTTATTAAAATCAAGAGTGTGACATGTTTCACTTTTCTTACAATAAAATACTATCAATGCCATAATATCATTCAAGTGGCCATAAAATATCATATAACTGAATATTGGATGAATATGGATGAAATAGGCTCATCAAATAATATTATTTGAAGTGTTCAATTCATTATATATTCCTTATCATTTTATTTTTAACCCAAATTACCAGATTTATCCTTACCATAGTAATACAATTACTATAGCTAAAATTTATTTTGACTAAAAAATAAGGAAAATTTACCAAATATGGACCCAATTATTTGGAATATAAAATCCATTTTTAAATTTTAATCTCAAATAAGTGGCATACTTTAATTTAAAATTAATCTTGTAAAATGAAATAAAAAACTGTTTTCTTGAAAACTGAGTTTTTATGCCCCAAAATGTATATATTATAGAATAATGTATAAAAATGGTTAAAATTTATTTAATTATATTATATATAACTTAACAAAACGTTATTTATTTTATATCAAATTCAAATCATAATGGTACTTGTATAAAAAATGGTATATTTCACTATGTTTCAGAAAAATAATCTTTTCATAAAAAATACCAAAAAAATCATCCAGGGATAATTTTAATATGATAATTCCAAAAATGATAATATTTTTATAAAATATAATTTATATAAGTTCTATAAATTTATTATAAATATTCACTCATAAAAATCAAGAATCCCATTTTTGAAGAAAACATATCTTTGAAGAATAAAAAGACTTTACTAAATATAAATCTCTTATTCGCAAAGAATAAATTAATACATTAACAATGAGTAGGAAAATTATATATTTTATAATTTATTTTAAACAATTCATTCCCACCAATTTAAAATCTAGGATGTAATGATCACATTTAAATAATAATATTATATTATTTGTTTAAGATTGGTTTTGTTTATTTTAAATGGTATCGAACATAGTGTTATTTATTAAAGAAAGAGGGGTGTTAAATGTGTTTTTTATATGAAATTATTTTATCATCATTTCTTCATTCCATATTATTCATTCATTATTTATTCTATGATAGATTCTATGTATGAATTTCATTACTAAGCACTTAAGCTTACCCTTTTCTTTTGTTTCTTTTACCCATGATACTTGAAAGTGTACTAAGAATTATATGCAAGGATATTTTAGATAGAATAATGATGTTCTTAATTAAAATACTATTTTTTTATATTTTGAAATTAAATGTTATATTCAAGCATGTATCTTGTTTAAAAAAACTACTATACTATTAGATCCCTTCGAATATGATTTATTGTATCTAGTACCAATGTAATTAAGTGACCAACGGATCTTGGATCCTAAAGTTGGGGTATTTACCTATGGTATTAGAAGAATTTAAACATAAACATTGGGAAATAGATTTATGAAAACATATATTTTTGAACATCACTACTAGAAATGTGACCTTTCCCAAAGCTTCTATACCCCCTTTCCCAACGGTTTGGAAAAACCATTGGGAAAGCCCACTTTGTGGCCACATTTTGCAATGGTTTGCCAAAACCGTTGGGAAAGGGTAGGCTTTCCCAACGGTTTGGCCAAACTGTTGGGAAAGGTCCAATTTCTAGCCACTTTTCCCAACGGTTTAGCCAAACCGTTGGGAAAGCCTACCATTTCCCAATGGTTTGGCCAAACCGTTGGGAAACGTCCCCCATATAAAACTGTTGGTATATATATATTTATGAAATTATGTTGACAAAAGTCATGTTATGTTAGTGGTTAGGTCGTTCAATGATAAACTGGAGGTCCTGGGATCAAATCCGAGCGAATGTTTTTTTGGAAATATATATACCAACGGTTTTATGGATCCGTTGGTATATATTTTCATATTACTTATACCAACGGTTTTCAAAAATATTGGTGTAGGTCTATACCAATGGTTTTCCAAAAATTGTTGGTATAGACCTATCCCAACGGCTTACTTTCCTATGGTTCTCAAAACCATTGGTATAGCCTATACCAACGGTTTGGAGGCCTATACCAATGGTTCCAAACTGTTGTTATAGGTTAGTTTTCCAGTAGTGCATAACGTTACTACTGAGTTTTAGGACAATTCTATGTATATGATACCATAAAAATATTTATCTAAGGTAGAAATTAAATGGTTTCCTAGAAATACATCCATGTATGGATACTATATGTGGATATGGGTTTGAAACATATTTATCTAGGTTTAATAACATAGAAAATAGTTGGTTGAATATATCCCATCCATCAAACTAGTGCATGGTGAGAGTCTCGTCATAGTGCACGTGGTTTGACACTCATAGGATTTATTCTTAGGTTGACTCAAATTTTCCTTATGAACCATTATAATGAATGAGAAAATAAAAACTATAGAAACCTATGATATTACATAGTGATATTAGATAAACATAATGTTTCTTTTGTTGATAATTCAATGGTTAAAAATATGTTTAAAGGTAAAGATACCCATTTTTTGGTTTTATGTGCTCGGAGTCTAACATGATTAAGTAAATTTTTGAAGACATTTATTAGAAGAATACAATTTTGTGTAGAAAATATTTTAGTGATAATTTTATTTGGATAATACTTATTATATATTTTATGAACATATGTTTAAATTTATTGACAACATTTAGGGTTAATATGATAATTTATGTTAATGTAATAATAGTGAATTAAAATTATTTTATTTTTTAGAAAAAATAAGTAGTATAAAATCCGTAGTTGTTAAAAATGATTTGATGTATAATGTTTTATTCATCATATTTTTTGAATAATTGTAATAATTATAATAATATATCATTTTAAAAAGGACAACCCACAGGCTGAGTAAGAACTTGTCATATCTGGTAAGGCTATAGAGCTTGAACTCAAAACTGATGGGCGACTGGGGTATAATCCCAAACACTATCCTATTTGATGTAATGGTTAGTACTTTTTTTTAATTTTAACTATTTAATGTATAATGATTAAATTTATTTTGGGAATATTATTATAGAATCAAATATATTTAATTTTTTAGATTTTTATGTGATTAATGATATTTGAGATGGCGTTTTGTTGGGTTGAGGCGTATATAACCTTTAGGTTTGACATTCAATATTATTTTGGAATAATTATATAACATTTTAAAGTTCTAAACTGAAGGGTATGAGATAAAAATTGAGGTTAAAACCTTCTTTAATGTTGAGCTAATTTATTTTAGTTGAAACATAGGGTTATTTCATGATAAATGATAAACTTTTGGTTTAAAAGTTAAATTTTAAAGATTAATATATTATTTATTCATATAAAGGTATATTCAGTTTAGATATTATCCATTCTGGTTTTAGTAAAAATATTATGAATATTTGTTTTCTTCTATAGATTATATGAATTATTTGAAGTATTTTGGTGCCTTAGGCATGAATAGTTTATTGATAATACTCAAAATTTGGAAGAAAAAAATGATATTGTTGTGTAAATTTATAAAAGGATGAAATCATGCATTTCAAGGAAGCATAATTACTTATGTTTTTAGTTATATAGAAGGTTAATTCCTCAACTATAAAAATAATATTGAAATAAAAATTTTATCCTATTATCTTCATTTTTGATGAGTTGATGGACTTTTAACCACTCATTGATTTATGATCAATAAAATTATCATGAAAATGTTCTCTATTACTCATTAATAGTCCTTGGATATTAGTTTTCACATATATTTATTTACATTAATATACCACTAACATTATCATTTTTTTGGAACCTAAATATGTTATATTTTTTTAAAAATTTATATTTTCCAATATTTAATTTACCAAAATGGAAAAGCTAAGAGAAATAGAGCCTGACCCTTTATTAAAAAGAGTATTAAATAAAATAAGTAGGTGGGTGGGTCAGAGAAAGTGACCTAAACTAATCAAATACAAAGGTGGAAATCCAATGATCATAAAAAGATAGATAATTTTAATAATTGTAATCTAATTCAGATAAAGTTTCCCACTAATACTAAGAATTACCTCAGTTGAAGATATTGAGAATCTATAAATTAGTCCCCTTCTTATATGGAGTAAAATTAGCTTTTATAACCTTTAAAAATGATCTAGTAGACATATTCATCAAAATATTTGAATAATTTCTCCAAGGACTTATATTTATAGGGATACATGAGAAGCATTCACTATCAATCATCTCAGCCTTACCAGATGTAAAAATATATTTAAGATAGAATGGACCAAAACTTCCATCTACATCACATAATATAATCTTCTTCTAATAATTATCATTCTCACCTTCACAAATATCACCCCACTTTCCAGTGACTCCTAAATATTTGAAAATATTTTGAATCTATTGATGGAAATATGTTTGTTGAAAATGAGTCTCAACATGTTGAGGATTCGAAATAGCAACATTCTCATCTATGTTTATCGAGAGATTAACATGATTTGGTTTCACTACTCAAGATCCTAGGTTTAGAAAATCAGATGAACACCTTAGAATAATCCTTCCACACATGATATAATTCCTTCCCCATTTTTTATTATTATCTAATGTATGTACACATTCCAGAGAATACTTAGATATATATAAATATAGATCCATATTAATATTATTATCATAATTCGTTAACGTGGATATTGGGCATTATTCAACCCCTCGAAAAATTTCACGTATCCTAACACCCCAACAGACATCAAATGCACCAAAATATCCACCCTCCAGTTCTGCCTCTTCCAATGAATTATAATGAATAGTATTAAAAGGAGTAACATTATCATCCTAATCATAGATATTATTTGGTATATCTTTTTTACCTAAAAGAGCTACATCAAGACTGTTATCCTTATCCTGTTACAAAAATTCTTCATCATTATACACTTTCAAAGGGCATGAAGAACATTAAATATATCCATGGAATGCATCCCTCAAGTTGCTTATTACTTTAAAATAATTGAAAATTTTGGAATTATTTCATATAATATTTGAGATTATGGTCTTCCTCCAGAGTATAGAGAATGACCTTTTTAGTTGGAGTGGAAGAGAGACCTACCTCAATAATGACACATGTAAAATAGATGAACAAAGCCCCCTTTAGAGCCTTATCCATCTTTAATGAGGATACTGATCACTGAAGAAATATCATACAAGAACCTCAAATTCCATATAATACTTTTCAAACAAAAGACATGGATCCATAATTTTTCTCTATAATTTATAATAGCAAAGGGATTAAACTTGGAATCTTAGTCTTGAATGCAAAGAATACCTGGCATCAAAGATATCTTACTAAACCCACATACGTTCATTTTTTGATATTCATGGGGGAAGAAAACATAAAAATAACCTTACTGAACACGTATTCATTTCCAATCATTAAAACCCAAAAATTTAATGAGTCAGTAATGTAGATACATTACTATACATGGTTTCACACCTAAACGTAAGAAAACCATAGTAATGATAGAAAACTTACACATATTGAGCCTATCAACAATACCATCTTGATTAAAAATAATGTGCGTTGTTATTCCCATCTTTATTATATGATACAAAACCAAAAAAAATTATAATAAAAATTTATTTGATTTTTATCAACAACAACCACAAGACTTATCATGGATGAAGAGGGAACATTATTCACCTCCCATGATGAACTATCTTTTGAATAGGGACCAGAGGGAGATCCACCCACAAGAATATTGGCCTTATTCTCTCTCATAAATTCATTCATATAAAGAAAAACCTATCTCAAAGGAGTTCAATGGAATAGTTTTAAGGGGCCTCCCTGTCCTCCATACCATTCCCTTTTCAAAATAATTTTTATTATCTTGTTATATAAGGTTGGATTTCAAAAATGGTTGAAAATTTGATGATAGAGGTAAAATTATAAAGGATTAATTTAGTTTAGATTTGTATAATGTAAAACCCCAATATTTTAGTATAAAATTATTTTCTTATAAATTTGATTTCATCGTTACCTTATGGTACACACAACATTGAGTTTATACAAACCACACTATACTATTAAAATATTAATATTTAAAAGGGTTCATTACAACCTAGCCATTACAATTGGAGGAATGAATTGGAATAACCAAAATTTTAATATTATGTATAAATTATTTATATAAATCCAATTTATTGACAAATAATTGATGAATTATTTGAAAACACATTTTATAAAATGGATTTTATAGCCTTTTATGGAAAATTATTATAAATTATACCACATTTAGAAATTTTTATTTGATAAAAATTATTTAATTTTTGAAATAATAATATCAACATTTTCTTAGAGTAAAATATTATGATTTTTCTTAAATGATATATTTTTCAGTAAGTTGTGAAAAATACCATTTTTTATAAAATTTTCATTTATTTTAATAAAAAATTAGCAAAAATTATTTTAATTTAATCCCAAATTAACCTAAGACTCTATTGTTTATAAATAATATGATTAATTATATTTCAATCCTCATTATACCTGAATTTTTTATAGGTTCTTGTTTTGACATTAGACACATTTTTACGAAAACTATTTTTAATTGGATAAGGTTTTCCATTTCAATTAATTTGAATAATCCCTAATTTTTAATTATTTAATTAAAATATATATATTATCTAAAAATATGAATTAATATTCATTTAATTCATATTCATAGTCATAAAGTTAATGTATTAAAATTTTATGCTTTTCAAATGCATTTCTAGATAAACCACATTTCATCACATTTTGTGGGCTTATTTTAAATTAAATTCCAGTACTTTTGTGAACTTAATTTGATAGAATATATACCATATTTATAATTATAATAATTTATATTATTTTATATGGTAAATTTATTTGTTTACCTATATAAATAGTAATTATAGAATATATGTTTCACTTCAGGAATGGTAAATTAGTTAAAACTAGGTTAAAACTACGGGTTAAAGCATTAAAATATATATAACACGTGAATTTCTCCCATTGGATGAGTTTTTTATTTCAAATTTATTCATTGGGTTTTACATGATTTATTTTAAATCATTTTTCTAATTGGTAACCCAATATTCCCTTTTGTTTTAGACATGTTATAGCTTATTAAATTAAAAAAAAAATATTATTTTAGTCTGGTATTAAATGGAATGGTTGGACGATTCCATTCAGTTCTGGATTTATCAAAAAGTATAGAAACCTTAATATATTTATTTTTTGACGAAAAAAATCATGGGAACCAATTCATTACAATATTTCATGTAAAAATGGCATTTTCTAATAAATCTTATATTTTCCTAAAAACTGTTTTACATGTGTTTTATGTTCTGGAATTAAATTAAATTTATACCACCTATGGAAATTAAATCTGATAACATGGATTAAAAATTTAGAATAATAAGGATATTTTCTTATAATTACCATTTTTATCATATAATTAATTTATCATTGTCAAAAATTAATTTATGATGATTACTGTTAAAATGGGTTTAAAGTGATTTAATTTGTTAGTAAGGAACAAAATATACAAAAAACATGATGAAAAGTCATCAGTTTAGTTTATTTAATAATTATAACGTATTATCCTTTATTTTTGGGTTCCGTGTTTCCATTTTACATTATTATGATATATATTATTTAATCTTTTAAGTAATTCCAAGTTTTTTCTTTCCCTCCCCAATAAAAGGATATCAAATCTAATTTCTTCACCAAAATCCATGATTCTTCTAATACATATGATCTACACAAAAATAAATTTATATTGTCTCTCACCATAACCTAGTGATTTTTTTAGGCCAAAATACAATCCTTTCTAGGATTAAGGTTTAATCCAAAAGTGGATTCTCAACAAAAAGGAATAGTACTTAACTGAGTGTTTTCAATTTTATTTCCAATTATACCACTTATAAATCCATTAAATTCAATATATAATAGTAAATTAAGTATCTTAAATATATTTCATTAATATTATTCTCATGTAACAAGCATTATCCACCTTATTTTCCTTCTATGGAAATAAAAAACATCACCCATGCTTTTGAATGGCTTACCGTATCCACATAGTGGTGTAATTTGTTTTTCATCACCACTTCACATGGATGGTAATAATAATGGGTTTAATAAATAAATAATATATTTATGTTATTATTATACTTTTTTAAAGGTGAAATATTATTTACCTTTATTTCATTCTACCCACAGAAAAATGGAAATGACATTCATATGTACGTTTGACCTAGCATATCGATGAATAGATTAATTTGTTTTTCTGTCTCCAAATTTTATAGATGAAAACAAACAAATATATATATATATATATATATATTTAATATATATGATATTTTTATCATGGTTAAAATTATTTAAATAAAGGATCCATTATTAAAATAGGTGGGTTGGAACTGTAGAATAAAAACATACATGAAAAACAAAGCAATTATCAACCGGAATAATGAAATTAATAAAAAATTGTTAAAAAGGTGACACAATGTTATAAATAATTTACATATTCTATGAAATATATATTTATGGTTCTTTAATATATTTCTAAGAAATATATATTTACTATACAGATTGTATGAACCCATACAATGAAAGTCAGAACTGAGGTAAGAGTTTCTCTCCTAACAATTGGTTCCATGAAACATATGTCATATTCACCATTTATTTCATTCATATGGTGTATATAATTCCAATTTTATCTGTTATATATTGATTCCTTTTATTTTAATTGTATTTAAAGGTTCATTGTATTTTATTTATTTCATGTGGTTAATAATTAGAAAGTTGACAATGTTCGAAGAGTTTATTCTACAATCTCATCAATGTTCGAGATAGTTTATGTTTAAGTTTATTCTTGGGGAATTATTTAATATTTATATCTTAAAAAAGTTATTATCATATGGGTATTTCTATAAATTAATTTTTATTTTATTTTCCACACTTTATGTACTCAAGATACAAAAATATTCTTTTTAAGGATAACTACCTTTATTTTTCCATTTGATCGGGAATCATTTTCTTTCATGACCATATTTTCCATAAAATGATTAAAATAGTTTTTTAAATATTTTATGATTAATTATTCATTATATTTTTACCCATGTTTTAGTTTTTAAATAATGGGTTAAAAGGAAACTTATTTTCTTTTTTTGAATGAGGTAATTTTGACTTTTTACAAAAAATGTGAACTGGATATTTGATTTTACATATACGCTATGAATGGAATTTCCCACTATCATGACCTCATAATTATTCAATGTATCCATTAAATATTTAAATTTTTTCTATCAAATAAATTTTTTCCCATAATATTTGGGAATAATTTGATTTTAAATAATTTATTTCAAAAGGAAAATGGTATTTTAATCAAGAAATTTTCCAGAAATATTTTTTCAGGAATTTTCATTTGATTCAACTTCCTTTGATGAATATATTACTTTTCTGGGGACATTATCTAATGATACCATCCACCATATATTTCAAAATGTTTTATGATCAATTTTAATACGAAATATATGGACATACTGCATATGAGTTCTTCTAATATGAATAGTTATTTATTTTTAAGGAATGTTGATTTAGTTGATTTTTTTTATTCATATATTGAATTTATTAGAAATAAAAAGTAATTTTTGGGCCTATAATTACATAGATTCTTACTGAATTGAAAGTTATAATTAGAAAAAAAAAATATGGGTATTTTACCGATCCCTTACCCATTTATTTAAGATGTCTTAGATTTGGGAGTTGAATGTATGTTTATGATGTCATGAAATGAAGCCTTAATACCGAGTTAAAGATATACGACAACATGAATTCCATCATTATGAAATATCTTATTGATTAACATTAAATTAATGGAGTATTTATGTTATCCATGAATAATTTTCTATATCATTCGATTATTTGAATCCCATTATTTGATCATCAATTATTCCTACCATATAATTCATGCCTTATTAATTATATGATAACAAATATTATTTATATTCTTTTATTGATCATCTAATATCACCAATTTATTTTGTTTCCTTTAACTAATATTATACTATGTGTACAATGAATGATATGAAAGGATATTGTTGTGGAAATAATGGTTTCCTTAAAAAATACGATGTTGAATTTTATGTTTCCAAATACAATGTGAGATTCATGCATGTAACCTATTTGCAAAGAATATGAATCTATTTGGTCCATTGAGATTTGATCTTTTGAATCTAGTTAAAATATAATAAATTAACCACTATCTTTAGGTTACTAGAATTGGGTTCTTTACAAAGATCCTCTCTTGGTTTCATTGAAACAGATTTCAAAATTATTTATAAAAAAATTGTTCATTGTGTTTATTGTCTTGTATGTTCTGTATGATCCTTTGAATAAAATTAAAAATATAGTTTTTTATAGGTCTAATAGGATCTTTTTATAAGTATAAAAAAAATATTGATTGGGGTAAGATAATCGTTATTTTAAAGAACTTAATAAAATTTGGGGGGAGGGGGGTTCACCCCATACCATTCCTTTTCACAAATCCCGTCTACCATGGTTATACTTTAACTTCTCTTATTCTTCTTATTTCTTTAATTATTCATCTCTCATGTGAACAAAAAAATGCACCATCCTTTTATATTTATCTACTATATAATCCACACTTATCCTCTTTAATAATTAGAAACACATTCTGTTTCTTTATCCAAGTCACTACCTTCAAAGTGACACCTTACATAAATTAATGGTAGGTCACCTCCCTATATAAAAAATTTATACCACACAAATACAAATCCACATATGTAAAACTTCTTTCAATTTCCCTTTTCAAAACATATGGAATATCAAACACAATTGGACTAGGAAAAAAGAAACGCAGTGCCTTCCTAATCTCACCATTAATATAACTTTGTTCCTTAGCATAGCTAACTCTAGGAAGTGACATAAAAACAATACCATCAACAAAATCCATGAAAAATATTTTAGAAGAATATTTTTCATGAATCTCCTTAGAAATATCAATCCAAATGAAATCAAATCATGGTTTCACCAAATTTATCTTATTAAAATTACAATAAAGAGAATTATTAAATTTATTATGAATATTTGGTTAAATGAATCAACATTATAAATTATTGAAGAAATACAAATGAAACCTCACTAAATGTACCTAATCTACTGATAAAGAAGAAGCATGGTGTTTAATAAAATCACATTACCATTGAAAAATAAGGAATCAATAAGATAAAAATACTCAAGAAGGCCTAAGATAATATTTAATAAAATAATACTCACATTAAAATTAGAGTAGAAAATGTTTCGGGTTTATATTCCCAATATTCACATGATTTTTCAAACAAAAAATTACATTAATATGGTTGGTGAAATCACAAACTTATGTATGATGATGTCTAAAGGGAGTAACTAAAAATAAATTAAAAAAATGTGAACACTATCCTCATGAAGGGGTAGGGTCTAGAATTGTCCCCATGTGAAACATAAGGTATTACATAGGGGTGTGAAATTCTTGGTTTCTATTAGAAAAAAATTGTAAATTGATTACCATATGGTGTTTTGGTATCATTTTCAAAATCAAATCCAATAACTATTTTAATTATATTTTTGGTTTCATTAATTAATTTTTCTTAAACCTTTTAGTTAATTTCGTTTTGAGTTTCAGTTACTGATTCAATTAACCTTTATCTAAAAAAATATGACCCTAATTTAAGTGAAGAAAAAATCAAAGTCATATATAAATCAATAATTTTTCTAAAAATTTAATTTTAAAGAGAAGATAAATTTTTCAATAAAAATTTATTTTTTTCTATAGTAATAATAAATCTAACAGGTTAAAAAATATATTATAAAATTAATAAAAAAATATAAAATATAAAATATATTATTCTTTTGTTTTTAGGTTTTCAAGACTAACAACCAAAAAAATACTAAAAGTTTATAATATTAACCAATTAATATTTTTATAACCCAAAAACCATTTTAGTAAACTCTGTTAGTTTTTTTAATTCAGTTTTCTAATACCCATTTTCATTAACCATATAGTTTCACACCCCAAGTCTTAGGTACTAGAATGACGTAATGAGAGAGACCATGATTAAATAAATATATAGTTTTTGTCATAAAAAAGTCATATGAAAACTTTAAGAAACTATAAAAAACATAGAACAAAAAAATGAAAAAAAAACCTTAAGAAAATAACTATTTTTTCAATATTTTTCCAATATAATTTTTTGATTATCTTTTTATTAATGGTAGTGAATGTATTTAATTTTTTTATTAATTATTATGGTAGTACTCCATAAACATTGTTTTAGAAATTTATTATTATTTTTATTGTAGGTATCAAACTACATTATGGATGGATATAATAAAAAATGTTATATAATGGATTTTACGGTGGTATGTGTAGACACATGTGTAAAATTTTGAAATTAATGCGAGAAGGGTATTGACATATTATTAAAAAATGATTTTAATATTATCATGAAATGGTTAGTGGCCTTAGATACAATTTTTGATGATAGTGAATAATGAACAAGTGCTCAAATATTTTTAATTGATATAATTTCTTAATAGACCTATAAATAAATTTATGTTTTATAAACACCAGTTGACATATTCAGTAAATAAATATAAATTTGATAAAATTCGTATAGTATCCTATAAAATTGAGGAATAAATAATATTATATACTCAAATTTGAAAAGATTATAAATATCAAAATGTTGAGTATATTATTATGGAATTTGAAATGGAAACTTTTGGATAATTATTATCTTTTAACAAACCTTTTTTGAAGAACATAATTACATTTTTGTTTTGTATATTTATTATAAGGATAATTATATAGAAAATGAGGTGAATTATATCATGTTTCTCCCCAAATGTACTTTATTAAAGTCATTCATATAAATAAGGGTGTAGCCATTTTATTACATTCCACAAGAAATATGAACCTCTAGAGGTGTATATTGACTAATACGAGAAGTGGATTCTATCAATGATCCTCCAAAACATAATGATAAAATTTCACACAAAGGAGTAATGTGGTGGAGATAATGTAGTTTTATTATTCAAGGAAACCACACCCACGAATTGATTGTGGATAGATAATTATATGATATTTCAAACTAAATTCAATTTTTTTTTTGTGGGGGGGACATAAAAAATTATAGATTTTTTATATTTCTTATAAATAATTTTATTTCATGTTTCTTTATTTTATTTTATTTTTTGTTTTTGAATAATAACCCATAAGTGGAAAAATACCCATTCTAACAAATCTAATACTAAGTTGCATGACATATTAGTAGTTACTATTATTAGTTATCTTTTTACACCATTTTGAAAATATTTAAAATTTAAATAATTATTTGGCTTTTTTAACATTAGGTAAAATATAATTTTCATGTTTTAATATAGTTTTAGTTGAATTTTTAGGCAAAAAACATTTAATTACATAATAAATTTGTTCCGAAGAGACTTTTTTTACATAGTATTCAAATATTTTAATTATTTATAAAATTTTCATTGAGGTTGATATGCCTTAAATTATACTTTAATTTTCATGGGTAGATTTAATTATCTAGTGTTTTTTGGTGTTTTATATTGAAAATTTGTTTTGGGGATCTAAGTTTATGAGTCAGTATCATTTGTCATTTTATCCCATTGGTTCAGTTTTTTGGTATGTTTTTTTGATATCGTTTCTGGATTTGGTTGTGAGGGTTATTATTCCCCCTGAAATTTATTCTCTAATAAGAAAATATTTAAATTAGAGATTTATTATTATGAAATTAATTAATTTTTTTAACAATTATCTTGATTAAATTATACATCTGAATGAGAGGTCGTAACTATAGTAGGTTAATGTGTATTTTCTAGTGGAATGTTTCTTAATTTCATTTTAAATATTTAATTTATATGATAACTAATGAGAATTATTTTAGGGTGCATTTAAATTAATATAAAAATTTTAATTTAACTTAACTACTAGTATGTATAAAATAATTTCAACAAAAAATAATAAATAAAACACAAAAATAATTGAGATTTAGTAATTCACATCCCATAATTTTATTCACTATCACAAATAGTATTTATGGGAACTTATTTGAGGATTATAAAGACTTTTGGTTATTTTGACATATAATTTGTAATAACCAAATGCAACTTCACCCATTACTTTTTTCCTTTGCTGCAATACATAGTATTAGTGAAAATTTATTGTTGAAAATGGGGTTCAGGAATATTTTACCCCATAACATGGAGAAGTATTCATAATTTTTTCTGAAAATTTAATAAAAAATGGATGGTGAATGAAAAATAAATAATAAGAGTGTGCTTTGAATACCAATTTATAAGAGGAAATAGAGGATGAGTTCATTTTATTTCTTAAATAAAAAAGAAAAATCTCAATACAAGTTATGTTTTTAGCTATTGTGATTTAGAAATTAAAATTTTTTATTTACATTATATGATTTATTTAGGGAAATTTAATTTCCTAATATTATTTATAAAAACAAATGATAGGTCTTAAAAGATAAAATGAAACTATATTAAATTGAATGTGATTTACAATATTCATTTATCATTGGCATACGGTGTCTTTTACAACATTGCAAAGAAATAAAAAATGAAAAATAATAATATGCCCTAACAATGTTGTATAAGGAAAAGTCACAACACAACAAGAATTCCTTAGAGGAAATGATACACTCTTAACAGAAGTATCATCAAAAAGGACTGACCAAATCAACCTTCTCAAAACAACATTCAATCAAATCCTTAAACAGGGTTACAATATAGACTCTAATCAATATGTGGACATTATACTCAAACATTTATCAAATTTATATTATAAACCTATCATCACAATCAAAAATAATATCCTTTTACATATAATACTTATCAACGACATTGAAAATATGATATTTGTAGAAGAATTTTTTTACAAGAACAAGTATAACATATAAACTACTTCACATAAAATAGGGGTAATATTGAGGGAGAGAGGAAGTATTATAAATTCCAATTATAGTTGGATATATAATAATTTAAAATCCAAATTAAGGATAAAAACTATTCCATATTTATAATTGGGGAAATTGAGATAACTTAAAGAAGGCCTATTTGAATAAGAAGAGTGGTTTAAATAACTTTACGGAATTTTGGAGTGTGTTTCATAAAAAAATAGAAAATTTTGGGAATAAATGACATTTAATGATAGTATAAAACACCTAAACAATGCATGGATGATCGAATCTAGAGAGACTTGTCACATGAAATATCTAAGGGAAATCTTTGTTTAATACATACCTACCCTTAAAGGAAATTTATAACTTTATAATGACCAAACCTTGATGATAAATATATTAGATACAATAATATATATGATGCAAAATGGTATGATACAAAACATCCAAGGAGTAAATATTGTGAAGGTCTTATAGAAGATCACATTTTCTATGGGATACTGTAGAGACCCGAAGCCTGACGTACATTGACATTACATTACATTTGCGGAATACTTAGTACATAACAAAAACGCACACACAAGGACCGTAATAGTTTAGTGTCTTTGGAAACTCGGACTATAATCTTCTAATCGTGGTGAAAGATCTTCAACATCTCCCATAAAGATCTTCTTTTTTTTATACCTAAAACCTTTCTTTATATCCTGGGGAAAAGAAAACATAAAAGGGTGAGCTCAAATGCTCAGTAAGGGTAAACAAAAGAAATATCATTCACATCATATTCATAAGAACATAACATTTTGGAAATCATAACCTGCAAAAGAGAGCATAATTTCATAACATGGGATAAATCATGGCAGTGAAATGTGATCGCAATAATCATAACATAAAACATGGAACTTTGTGGCATACACACATAATCATAGAGAATCATTTCTTGTTAGTCAAGACTCATTGCCAAGACTATCTTAGTGGACAAAGTCCCTTTCTGAATCGAGTAATCCTCGTTTCAGTCCTGTTTCACTGAACCGGTATAACCTACCATTCCAGCCATGTCTATCTCATGAGATATAAAATCTTTACCCAATGCATTGGAGGGAGATATAGGTCCCACCCATCTCTTAATGAATCCTTTCTTATGTGTGCCACAAAATCATAAATCATACATCATTGCATAACCCATGTAATAAAAATGGGATTCTTAAACAACATGACATCATAAAACCATTCATATAAGATAAAGGAATTCATAAACATAATTCCATCACAACATAGTCAAATCAATGTAAAAATATGGATAGAAACAGAACCCTTTATTATCTTAGATGGAAAATAATTTTGATAAAACACTTGAATTGAATTCTTGAGGAAAATATCATTTCTTCTTCAAAATCAATTTCTTTTCACAAAACATCATGCAATTTTAAAAGAAAGAGATTTTATTGAAAATAGTCATGAAATCTTTTAGAGGAAGCTTCATGAAAATAAGGATTTATAAAACAGTAGAAATCCATTCGTGCCGTATAACTTAAAAAAAACATTCTTCGTACTTTTGTCGGAAAAGTCAAAAAGTACCTTGTATAAAAACGACAAAAGATTCCTTTCATATCTTTTACTAAAAACTTACCGAAGGGTAAAATTGGATATAAACTATTGTATAAGGATGGAAATAATATTACATATTGATGAAACATGGATGTGGATGATAAAATACACCCCAGTAAATACTTACGAATAAACAATCTCAGATAAAAATGAGATCGTGATATTTCCCTTACCTTAGGTCCAATTTGCTTCGTATGTGTCCGAACCTCCTGTATAATGATTTAAATAATGTCATTGACTTATTACAGAATCATATTCATTGTTATGATATCATATATGGTTCACTTATGACATTATATTACCCGTTCTTTTGTAAATTCCATGTTAAAGAAGCGTTTTGGGTAAAATCGTTTCATTTATCGTAGGTGTTTTGACTTGTTGTTCTTGACATCATTATTACTTATATCATGATTTACTTACTTCCAGAATATAAAATATGATTTATATATCATATATATTCAGTATATATATATATATAATAGATAGATAAATAAAATGAAAAACATTGTTCATGGAGACGGTAGTCCGTACGTACGCATGAACGTTGTTTTCCTTTCCTTATTGTCTTGAAATGGAAGTAAGTAGATGACATACATATGTATATATATACATAAATCCAGTAGCTTTATAATGTCATATATTTCATTATTATTTCTTATATATACATTATAATCATTCTTAAATGGTTAACATGGAGAATGAATCTCATCGCGTCGTGGAGACGGTATTCCGTACGTACGCACGAGCGATGATATCATTTCTATAAATATTGAATTGAATTGGAGTGTATTATACAATATATCAGAATCAATATGATGTTGTAATAACTATGTATAGTTATTATTTACACCATTATACCCATCCATGTAAGGTGGTGGTGGAAAATAGATTACACCACGGCGTGGAGACGGTATTCCGTACGTACGCACGCGTGGTGATTTCTTTTTCCGTAGGATGGATAGATGGTGAAATAGGGTTGTTTCATACTTATAATAACATATCAGTATATGATTGATACTGATGTTATTACTTCATAATGAAACAACCTAAGAAGAAGAAGTGGAAGAAGAAATAAAGATGAAAGAATTGGTAACGGTAATTACCTCTTCTTTGAAGTGCCTCTTTGAGACCTCCTCTTAGGGCACTAGAATTGGTCTTTGAGGAAGACCAGAACCTCTAGGATGTTTCTAGGGAAGTGGAGAAGAGAGTTTGGCAGGGGTTGGCCGAGCTTGAGTGCTCAAATTGGTGTGAGGAGGGGGGGGGAGGAGGTGTCCTTTTATAAGGGAGGAGAGGGGCACCTTAGGAATTCTTAAAAATATTAATTTATAATAAATCTAACCCCACTTAAAAACCTCCAAAAATGACTCATATTCGAAGCTTAGATGAGATATAGTTGTAATCTCATCATCCAATCAAATTTAGACATGTTTGGATCTTATTTTAAACCTTATCAATTAGATTTAACTCTAAGTTAAATAATTTGACTTTTACCGTGTCTTTTTGTTTTCTTTCACTATATGGTTAATACACTTACTATAACATGCCAAACGAACCCCAAATTGTTTATTATTAATATATATATACTTATCTAAGTCATTTGGCCGAACCTTAGATTTTTAAGAATAAAATAACAATTAATAATATAATATTTGTTTTAAAAACTATTTTGTGTCAATTTTGACACTATTTGATATATGATTTTTGTGAAAGTCATAACAGAATTAAATGTTCGAACCAAGTTGATTAAACCAACATTAATATATCATAGTAACCTATAAAATTAGTGGAATTCATAAAAATTCTCAAATTACATTTATTTTGGTGTTTATATTATCAATTATGTCAATATTTCATTAATAAGATAATTACTGCATCATTTTTGTGTCATAAATAAATTATATTATTTGATGTCTAAAAATTAAAAATAAAATACCATCATGTAGGAAATCTTTTTATCTTTCTAATTAATATTTACAATCGAATTTATCTTATGTATAACCCCATATTAAAAATGATTTACTTATTAAACTTTGATTTTAACTATTTTAACCCTTTTTAAAATAAATTAATAATAAATGTCCTAATCTAATCCAAGTGGGCCTAAATGGTCATATTTTATTCCTAAGTTTGTTTTTGGTCGAATTACACTTGTCCAATAGAATTAGGACATGTGTTAGGGTAATATTAATATCATATTTACCCTTAGTTACCCTATTTACTATTAACCGTGGTAAAAAAAGTAAAAAGTTACTATTCACCAAAAAATTATTTTCATCTCATTGAACCACATTTTAGTCCTTGATATTAACCGTGTCTCTCGGATTTTCGAAATTCCATTCACAGAAGCGGTAAAATTAAGTTTTATGCAAAAATTCAGTTTTTAACCTACCACTTAGTAGTTTCACTATTCATCAAAAATTGATGTTTTTCAGAACAATGCCAAAATTTCATCCTAAGCTATATTTCATATTCCGAATTCAAAAATGAAATCTATTTTACCAAATTCATAACATAAAAGTTGCATTAATTAATTTTATAATTAAATCCCGCTGTTAAAACGAATAGCGTGTTTTTACGAAACAATATCTATCAAAAGATTGACACTTGTTTATGTCTGCTTTAATTGTAAAAATATATTCTAAATATACTTTAAAACTACTCAAATTAATAATTTATCACTATTAATTATTTCGATTAAAAAAGTTGTTTTTAATTATAATTTAGTAATTTTCACTATTCATCAGAATATGAAAGTTATCCGAAAAGTACAAAAATTTCACCTTAGGCTAAATTCGATACTCCGAATCCATAAATTAAGTCCATTTTGAAAAATAAAATTTACAAAATTTCAAAAAGTGGTTATTACTATTCACAACAGCTAGTTTTAATAATATCTTAATAGCATATCGTTGTTTAGCGAAACTTGGTGTTGCGTACAACACACGCTATCGAGGAAGGTCGTGATTGCGTGTAATGCAAGGAAAGTCAAGGATGTGTGTTGTGCAAGCTCCTTTTGGTGTAGCGTACAACACAAGACATTAGTAAAATAAAAAGAATATTTTTCATAAAATCTCGGGCTGTTACATTCTACCCCCCTTAAAATGAATTTCGCCCTCGAAATTCGTCGGGGTTATAAATGGTTTACTATTCGAAAGTTTCTTTAATAGAAACCCACATCGTAAAAGGGAATACCAAAACTTGGCTTTAAAAACTAAAGTATGAAATGTAACGATTACCCAAATAAACTAATCACTGGGTTTCCACATAGGTGAAAATATGGATATGGAAGAGAAATCTAACCATCATGTTCTGATGGAGAGTGGTAGAGAACATGGCTATAGAAAAGCCAGTAATCACAAATCCATAGATTTGTGATGATATAAGGTACCATCTGAATCATCAGGTATAAGATCACTAGGACAACATTTTTGGTTTTCAAGATCATTTCCCTAAAGTTAAAAATTTGAATTAGAATAAATACTTACTTTATTTTGATACAATATCAATGTTGTTCGTGCCTTGAACAATTTCCACTTCATCTCTTAAATAAATGAAGTTGAATTTGTTATTCGTGAAGTGTTAGCAGATCATGTGATAGAATGACGGGTCATTCCATTTGTCTCAAACAAAAGGTAAGCATAAGTCATTCTATAGTGAGATTAATCATATATAGTTCCTAAAATGGACTTATACTTCATATATCATACTGCTTAATATAATAAAACTAGTTTCTACTAAACAGGGACTTCCTGTAGGTCAGTGGTAGGCGATAAAGGCCAGTCGCACTTTGGTTGTGGGTTCGATTCCTACAGCCTTGTCCGAAGCGATGGGCTGTCGCCCGTCCTGCAGGTTGTCCTTTTTCTAAAACTATATTACTATAACATCCCATAAATAATATCGAAAAAACTTCTATCCTTAAACAATACTAACTTTTGTCCAACATAATCCATTCCAATCTTTAGGATTATCCATAATACTGCAATCCACTCTCATATTATAGTGACATCGATTACCAGAGATTTAATACTGTCGTTGATCCCCACATATCATAAGATATGTCTTGTTGGTCATATTCCAAACATTCAAAGTCCTTAATCTTGTACTCTCTTGAATACCCATTGATCCATAGTGAAAACTTGAATGCAGTTAAAAGTTAACACTTTCTATATACAAAAATCCTCAAAATTCTATATACTCAAACCATGATATCACTTAGTCCTTATATCAATCATGAGCTCATGAATACTATCAAACATTTAATTTTCTCCTTATCCCTTTATTATGCGCATATCATCTAAATTCCAAAAATATCTGAATAACCTTTCATGGATACTAGTAACATTAATCATACACTTTCAAAACACAAGGAAAGACAACAGTGTAACAATCCATAGATGTCTCTTTATTCCAAAATTACACATGATAAACATGTAATCATTCCACTACATTCTCAAACCATTGACCGAGCTTCAAAAATTCTTTCATCTCACATATCATTTGTAGTCTCTTCATCATCATCCACATAAATACTACCCATATGACCATACTGATTCTCTTCATGAGTCTTTCCCTTAGGGCATTTGTTTGCATAATGCCCATACATTCCACATTTAAAACACTTAACCATTTTTGATGTCGTAGCAATACCATTATCCTCATCCATGGTGTTAACTGACCCTTTTCCTTTGCACTTACTTGCTTTGTGTCCTTCTTTTCCACACCCAAAGCATCTTCCAGTTCCCTTGAAACATTCTCCTTGATGCCTCTTCCCACATGATTTACATAGGGGAAATTGAACTTTCTTTCCTCTATGATCATCATGAAACTCCATCTTTCTCTTATTAGCTGAGTCAGGAAACTTACCAAATTTTACTTTATTGATCATATTATGAGATTGCTGATTCGGCATAATAATGATCTTTGGACTTCCAAATCCCATTTCATTTGGTTGCTCATGAAGAATATCATTCCATTGTCCATCATATCCTCCATTATCGTGAATCATCTTGTTTCCAGCCATTTTCTAAAACCCAAAATGAATAGTGTGAGAGGAAAAAAACATGCTAGGGAAAACAACATAATAAAGGGTTAGTACCCTCAATATCTAACATCTTAGGTTAAATTCTAAGATCGTTAGCGCAATTCTAGGACTATAACCTATACGTATACTTAACCTTAGAGACATCCCTAGACATACCTTAGAAATATCTCTAGGGATCTCACTAACGTTTTCGCATCCTAGTTTCCAAAGGTTGACTAAACCTTTCCTATGATACCAACTGTAGAGACCCGAAGCCTGACGTACATTGACATTACATTACATTTGCGGAATACTTAGTACATAACAAAAACGCACACACAAGGACCGTAATAGTTTAGTGTCTTTGGAAACTCGGACTATAATCTTCTAATCGTGGTGAAAGATCTTCAACATCTCCCATAAAGATCTTCTTTTTTTTTATACCTAAAACCTTTCTTTATATCCTGGGGAAAAGAAAACATAAAAGGGTGAGCTCAAATGCTCAGTAAGGGTAAACAAAAGAAATATCATTCACATCATATTCATAAGAACATAACATTTTGGAAATCATAACCTGCAAAAGAGAGCATAATTTCATAACATGGGATAAATCATGGCAGTGAAATGTGATCGCAATAATCATAACATAAAACATGGAACTTTGTGGCATACACACATAATCATAGAGAATCATTTCTTGTTAGTCAAGACTCATTGCCAAGACTATCTTAGTGGACAAAGTCCCTTTCTGAATCGAGTAATCCTCGTTTCAGTCCTGTTTCACTGAACCGGTATAACCTACCATTCCAGCCATGTCTATCTCATGAGATATAAAATCTTTACCCAATGCATTGGAGGGAGATATAGGTCCCACCCATCTCTTAATGAATCCTTTCTTATGTGTGCCACAAAATCATAAATCATACATCATTGCATAACCCATGTAATAAAAATGGGATTCTTAAACAACATGACATCATAAAACCATTCATATAAGATAAAGGAATTCATAAACATAATTCCATCACAACATAGTCAAATCAATGTAAAAATATGGATAGAAACAGAACCCTTTATTATCTTAGATGGAAAATAATTTTGATAAAACACTTGAATTGAATTCTTGAGGAAAATATCATTTCTTCTTCAAAATCAATTTCTTTTCACAAAACATCATGCAATTTTAAAAGAAAGAGATTTTATTGAAAATAGTCATGAAATCTTTTAGAGGAAGCTTCATGAAAATAAGGATTTATAAAACAGTAGAAATCCATTCGTGCCGTATAAGTTAAAAAAAACATTCTTCGTACTTTTGTCGGAAAAGTCAAAAAGTACCTTGTATAAAAACGACAAAAGATTCCTTTCATATCTTTTACTAAAAACTTACCGAAGGGTAAAATTGGATATAAACTATTGTATAAGGATGGAAATAATATTACATATTGATGAAACATGGATGTGGATGATAAAATACACCCCAGTAAATACTTACGAATAAACAATCTTAGATAAAAATGAGATTGTGATATTTCCCTTACCTTAGGTCCAATTTGCTTCGTATGTGTCCGAAACTCCTGTATAATGATTTAAATAATGTCATTGACTTATTATAGAATCATATTCATTGTTATGATATCATATATGGTTCACTTATGACATTATATTACCCGTTCTTTTGTAAATTCCATGTTAAAGAAGCGTTTTGGGTAAAATCGTTTCATTTATCGTAGGTGTTTTGACTTGTTGTTCTTGACATCATTATTACTTATATCATGATTTACTTACTTCCAGAATATAAAATATGATTTATATATCATATATATTCAGTATATATATATATATAATAGATAGATAAATAAAATGAAAAACACCGTTCATGGAGACGGTAGTCCGTACGTACGCATGAACGTTGTTTTCCTTTTCTTATTGTCTTGAAATGGAAGTAAGTAGATGACATACATATGTATATATATACATAAATCCAGTAGCTTTATAATGTCATATATTTCATTATTATTTCTTATATATACATTATAATCATTCTTAAATGGTTAACATGGAGAATGAATCTCATCGCGCCGTGGAGACGGTATTCCGTACGTACGCACGAGCGATGATATCATTTCTATAAATATTGAATTGAATTGGAGTGTATTATAAAATATATAAGAATCAATATGATGTTGTAATAACTATGTATAGTTATTATTTACACCATTATACCCATCCATGTAAGGTGGTGGTGGAAAATAGATTACACCACGGCGTGGAGACGGTATTCCGTACGTACGCACGCGTGGTGATTTCTTTTTCCGTAGGATGGATAGATGGTGAAATAGGGTTGTTTAATACTTATAATAACATATCAGTATATGATTGATACTGATGTTATTACTTCATAATGAAACAACCTAAGAAGAAGAAGTGGAAGAAGAAATAAAGATGAAAGAATTGGTAACGGTAATTACCTCTTCTTTGAAGTGCCTCTTTGAGACCTCCTCTTAGGGCACTAGAATTGGTCTTTGAGGAAGACCAGAACCTCTAGGATGTTTCTAGGGAAGTGGAGAAGAGAGTTTGGCAGGGGTTGGCCGAGCTTGAGTGCTCAAATTGGTGTGAGGAGGGGGGGGAGGAGGTGTCCTTTTATAAGGGAGGAGAGGGGCACCTTAGGAATTCTTAAAAATATTAATTTATAATAAATCTAACCCCACTTAAAAACCTCCAAAAATGACTCATATTCGAAGCTTAGATGAGATATAGTTGTAATCTCATCATCCAATCAAATTTAGACATGTTTGGATCTTATTTTAAACCTTATCAATTAGATTTAACTCTAAGTTAAATAATTTGACTTTTACCGTGTCTTTTTGTTTTCTTTCACTATATGGTTAATACACTTACTATAACATGCCAAACGAACCCCAAATTGTTTATTATTAATATATATATCCTTATCTAAGTCATTTGTCCGAACCTTAGATTTTTAAGAATAAAATAACAATTAATAATATAATATTTGTTTTAAAAACTATTTTGTGTCAATTTTGACACTATTTGATATATGATTTTTGTGAAAGTCATAACAGAATTAAATGTTCGAACCAAGTTGATTAAACCAACATTAATATATCATAGTAACCTATAAAATTAGTGGAATTCATAAAAATTCTCAAATTACATTTATTTTGGTGTTTATATTATCAATTATGTCAATATTTCATTAATAAGATAATTACTGCATCATTTTTGTGTCATAAATAAATTATATTATTTGGTGTCTAAAAATTAAAAATAAAATACCATCATGTAGGAAATCTTTTTATATTTCTAATGAATATTTACAATCGAATTTATCTTATGTATAACCCCATATTAAAAATGATTTACTTATTAAACTTTGATTTTAACTATTTTAACCCTTTTTAAAATAAATTAATAATAAATGTCCTAATCTAATCCAAGTGGGCCTAAATGGTCATATTTTATTCCTAAGTTTGTTTTTGGTCGAATTACACTTGTCCAATAGAATTAGGACATGTGTTAGGGTAATATTAATATCATATTTACCCTTAGTTACCCTATTTACTATTAACCGTGGTAAAAAAAGTAAAAAGTTACTATTCACCAAAAAATTATTTTCATCTCATTGAACCACATTTTAGTCCTTGATATTAACCGTGTCTCTCGGATTTTCGAAATTCCATTCACAGAAGCGGTAAAATTAAGTTTTATGCAAAAATTCAGTTTTTAACCTACCACTTAGTAGTTTCACTATTCATCAAAAATTGATGTTTTTCAGAACAATGCCAAAATTTCATCCTAAGCTATATTTCATATTCCGAATTCAAAAATGAAATCTATTTTACCAAATTCATAACATAAAAGTTGCATTAATTAATTTTATAATTAAATCCCGCTGTTAAAACGAATAGCGTGTTTTTACGAAACAATATCTATCAAAAGATTGACACTTGTTTATGTCTGCTTTAATTGTAAAAATATATTCTAAATATACTTTAAAACTACTCAAATTAATAATTTATCACTATTAATTATTTCGATTAAAAAAGTTGTTTTTAATTATAATTTAGTAATTTTCACTATTCATCAGAATATGAAAGTTATCCGAAAAGTACAAAAATTTCACCTTAGGCTAAATTCGATACTCCGAATCCATAAATTAAGTCCATTTTGAAAAATAAAATTTACAAAATTTCAAAAAGTGGTTATTACTATTCACAACAGCTAGTTTTAATAATATCTTAATAGCATATCGTTGTTTAGCGAAACTTGGTGTTGCGTACAACACACGCTATCGAGGAAGGTCGTGATTGCGTGTAATGCAAGGAAAGTCAAGGATGTGTGTTGTGCAAGCTCCTTTTGGTGTAGCGTACAACACAAGACATTAGTAAAATAAAAAGAATATTTTTCATAAAATCTCGGGCTGTTACAGATACTTTTATGGAATCTGGAACAAGACTCACACTAAGAAAGGGATTTTAAAGATTATGAATTGAGTAATTTTTTTAATAAAGGTATTGAATATATAAAAGAATATATACATTTTTAAGAATAAAATTAATATGTGGGAATTAATATTTTCCATATCAGATTCCTTAATAGAATCATTTATGATATCATGGTATAAAAATCTCACACGTATACCTAAATCCGATGAAAAATTCTCCCTGGTGAATTTTTTTATCTAGTATTAAAATTATTTCCATATTATAAGGATAATATTTTGAGAAAGAAAGAATGTTAATGATTTTAATTTCAACATTAATAAAAAAGGATAACCTTAAACTAATCTATTTTGATGTTTTAAAAGTATAGGTTATATCTCTAAAAATAGTAAAATAATTTGTATCAATCACTAATGACTTTTACATGGGTTGTTTTTTATACCCAACCAATTGGAAGATATATATTTTTAATATTTTCAAAATATTAAATCAATCAAAGTAGCTTGAATCTGGAATGAATTTTATGTTTTAATGGATCAATAATGGTATATAATATACAAGATGAAATCGTGTTACTTTTTTTAAAAATTTAATGGATTAATAGATAGATTTTAGTGGTGTAAACATTTTAGTCAAAATAAACAGTAGATTCAACGAATAAAGTCTTATTAGATTAATTATGGTGTTGCTAATGGCAACAGTATTTTCTATGACATTAATGGTAGGATCAATGAAAGTCACTAGTTAAGTCATCAATCAATATACTTTTATGGTAATTGATCAAAAGAAACTGATAGATTTTTTTAATAGTAAAACTGACGACTTTTACTATTAATAATCTTTTGGAAGTATTATATAGAAGTTATTTAATGATAATAAAATTAAAATCATGATTCAATATTCATAAAATATATATTCTGAGGATAAGCTGATTGCGTAAATTGATTTTATTTATTAGACCCCAACTCTCAACAACTGATCATCAATATAGAAAACATATTTATATAAGGCACAGTGTAAATGAAGATTGAAGGGGACATGGATAAAAAGAAAACAATAATTATAGTATTAAATCTAAATGATAAACCAAAGGAATAACGATTTTCTATAAAAACATTACTATAGCATAATTCTTAATTACTAGTTGATTCTGGACTAAAATTACCAGCCTAAGAGAAGAAAATACTAATATGGTACACATGTTATATCATTAAGAGAAATGTTATATACATACTATTAATTAAGTATAATAAAACATCTTGTTTTTGGGAGGTGAAATTTAGTCCATAAACATCCTCATGGATGGTAGAAATGAAAATGAAACATAAAAGTTTTAAAATAATAATAATTGGGAACTTGTTCCATTTCCTTGTTGATAGAATTTCATCATAGAAAAATGGATCACTTAGATCGTATATGATGGAATGAAATAGGTGAAACAATATAAAAAATGGCTAATGGTCAATGGATATTATCATGGGGAAGGTGTTTATTTAAATAAATTTTTTTATCATTCTGATTTACATTTGATTGTTTGAGTGGTCCTAGAAATTAACGTAATATATAATTTACGTATATAGTAGCAAGATATAATGATAGATTATGTTTATAGTAATACTGATGAGGAAAACTATATTATATAATGGCCAAGTTTTCAAAATATAGAAAAGTTGAACCTTTTTTACAGGATGCACAAATATTTATTGAGTCTCAACCAGGAACCATGTTATTATTTCATGATATTAAATTACTATATCATGATCCTTGGATACGAAAGGCTACATTCAGATCCTTCTCCATTTTTTCAAGTTTTAGATAAAATTGGTTGTATGTTTCTCATGTTTTATATGGATTAAATATTGGTTATAGCATTAAAAAGGATTATAAATAAACTAAATGGGAAAAATTGCCCTAATTATTTTAATAAAAATGAATTGGGACTAACAAATAATAAGGTTCACGTTAAAATTTATATAAATTAAGGGAAATTTCAGAAAATGTTGAAGAATTACTTGAGAAAAAGTTTTCAAATAAATCAATATAATATATTATAACTCAATCTCTATATATTATCCATTTATTTTATATTATCTTTTATGTTCTATCATATCAATGAAGTGAAGAGGATAAAGATTTTTCTAATAGAATATTCCCCAATAATAGATATTTTTATATTTGTTGTGGTTTATGCAATACTACAAATTAGATATGTGATTGGTGTAGTTAGTTAGTACATGAATAATCCAATATGGGAGCATTGGAACCCAATGAATAGGATCCTTAGATATATCATGGACACCTCAAATGTCACATATATTATAAAGGTTCTGATTTCACAATGAGAGGATATGTTGACCAAATTTTTGAAGGTGATTCTAAAATATATCAAAATAAAATACATGGTACATGCTAACTCATTTAATAAAATCCATAAACATCATTTCAGAAATAAAATTGGTTATATATGAATCCATTATAGTGGAATAATATATATCAGATATAAAAAAATCTATATTTGATTTGAATAATAAAAATTATAGAGAACAGCAGGCAAAATAATGATAATGTTTACTTATTTAGTACACTCAGAGTGCCTTATATATTGAAATTAATCTTTTTCATCACATGAGGATGAATAAATTTGGTGTATATAATCACATAATTTGATAGGCGATAGAGGAAGTGTAACGCCCCGACCCCAGTCACCCAGAGTCGGTGCATTATGACATATCATTAGCATGGTCATAAAAGATTATGTATCAAAATATCAATTAGTTTTGTAGCCTTATAAGTACTAGATACATTTATAAGGATTATATTACATCCTAAAATGGAAAACTACAAAAATATTGTTTCCATATACAACACTGAGATCCCATAGACTATCCATGCATGTCAGTAATAATATACTTCTTCGCATCCTGGGAAAATTAAAACATAGAAACTGGTGTGCTCAGAAGCTCAGTATGGATAACAATATAGCGGAAACTTTTATAAATAAGCATAAATATTTAAGGAAATGTATAACAATAAAACAAAAGTTTTTTAAACATGAACTTTAGCATAATATGGAAAAGATAAAATACAAATAATTCCATTTACTTACTCACATGGATATTCTACTAGTTGAAAAATCACATGCAATATCAATAGCCACTTTCATAATGATGGAATGCATAATGTCATACTTTCATAACCACATAGTCAAGGCCTTGTGCCAAGACTACAAATGAGATTTCGTCAAGGCCTAGTGCCAAGACACTAGTTTGTCCCAAGAGACCTACCGATGCATGTAGGATCTATAACGCGCTCCACCAATCACTTACTAAGTCCAATGCATTCCTCATATGAAAATTTTGAAACATAACATAAACATTTGTTTTAAAACTAGCATACGAAAGGTCAATAATTTGTCCACAAACCATGAATGGTATAAAAATAGCACATCCAATGTCAAACATTACTCATTCAATACAATATAGAAGATTTTATTGTAACAAATAAACCTCAATCGAGAATAGTGAATGATATTGACATAGATGAAAATAATCATCAAACCCATTTGAGAGAAATATCCCCCTTTTTCTTGAAAACAATTAAAAATCTCACTATTTGTCACGAAACTGTTTAAAATAGATTTTTGAATCAAAGTCTCTTATACCACTTTGAAACTTTTAAAATGAATTTAAATTTTAGAACATTAATTTCTATATAATTAAAACCTTAAAACCATTTTTAAAACATGGAAATTAATGAGAAATATTTAGAAGAATAAATTTTTAAAACATTTAAAATGGTATTTTAGTTAGAGTTACTATCCAAATGAGAGACGCTTGAATACAAACCATTGAGATAATAAAAGCATTATAATACCATGAGAATAAAGTATTTCATTATATAATATGTAAAAGGATAGTATACACACTATATAAAAGTGAATTGGTGCATAACAATAAAGAAGTCTCAAAGGAATGTAAATTGAGATAAAATCCCTTATAAATACAATATCCTTAGGTAAAGGATAAAAAAATTACATAATTATGTGTGAAAAATATAAATACACTCAATATTAATGGATATTCAGTTTAAATCAATCATATGAAATTCACACATATTCTTGTAAAAACAACACCAATGACTTGGGTGTTTAACTCAATGAAAAGAAATTGTGTTAAGATCAAGTTTATATAAATGACTTGAGATATTAAAAATGGAGTGATTATGTGTATCAAAATTATATCCACTCAAAGGGGATTTTAAATTACTACATAAATAATAAATAGTGATTCCACACATAATCTTGGAGTAATATAATCAAGGAAGTATGTGTGAAGCCCACTGAGTGGAAATTGATATTTGAAATTCCCTTACCAATTTGGTGACATATGAAACATACAACCCATGATAGAAGTATCATAAAATTAAGATTAAAATGATCTTAAATTATATTATATTAAACCAATAATACAATCATGGACAATGCATACGTCAGAAAAAAGAAATAGGGGCCAATATAGGCTGAATCTCACGGGAATAAAAAGTGAGATGAAAAACCCTTCCTTCATTGTTATCAACTGAGTCGTATGACCAAAAGTTCATAACCACCTAATTAATCACAGAATACCATGAATATAAATATAATCATGATAATATATATCAAATGGTAGTACACAATACACCACATTCAATAAATAAGTGGCGAACAATGGAATTCTCATAGAATTAAATGTGAGATAAGAAATCATTTACCATGAACTTCTCCATGGTCGAGGGAAGGTTAACCTTTTTTATAATTTTAAAATGATTTTTATTAAATTATACATGAATCATATACATTAATATGATATAATATATGATCTTTTGACATTGCTTTGTTAACAATATCATAGTATTATCGTCGTTTCGGGTGTTAACAGATTCATTTTCCTTTATATTCATTGTTATGTGCGTCATATTTATTATGGATGGGATGTATATTATTCATATACATAATTATATAAAGTCATTAAACATTATTTTTAATCATCAATTGAAAATTAGTCTTGAATGGATAGGATGGGGAATGAATCTCATCGCGTTTAGGGAGACGGTAATCCATACGTACGCATGAGCGAAAATATCATTCTTTTGATATTAAAATAATATATAATTAGATGTTATATCATATATACAGAATAATTATCATGTTATATTTATTATTTACTTTAATTAAACATTATTATTATACTCATCCATATAATAATGTATTTAATAACAATTACACCATGACGTGGAGACGGTAAGTCGTACGTACGCACGTATGGTGACATGTCATTCAAAAGATGGATGGAATAATGAATATGGTTGTACCATATTTATAATAACATCACAATATATATAAGATACTTTATTTATTATTTTATAATAGAAACAACAAATAAAGACGAAGTGGAACAAGAAAGGAACTTGAAAGAGGTGATGAAATATTTACATCTTCTCCGGGTTCTTCCATTTCATTTGATCAAAAGGGCTGCTTAAGGTGGATTTCTGACTAAAGGAAGGACTCTAGGATGAATTTAGGATAGTTGAGAGGCTATTTGAGCAGAGTTGGGCCGAGCCAATAGGGTTTTAAGGTGTGAATTTGAGGGAAGGGGGAGTGCCCCTTTATAAGGGGGGTGATGGGCACCTTATGAAAAGCTAGTAATATTATTTTATAATAAGAAGAATTTCGGTTTATAATGGTTCCAAAATGAATTATTTATAGGCTAAGGTAGGGATGGGTTGAAAACCACTCAACCAATTTGTTTTAGAGAGGTTTGGGTTACTATATTAAACTTATCTTTTAGATTTAACTCTTAGTTAAATAGTTTGACATTTACCATGTCTCTTTGTATTTTTATAATATATGGTTATTAAACTTACACTAAACTTCCAAGAGAACCCAAAGTGTTCATTAATGATAAACCTATCATTATATAAGTATTTTTTCCAAACCATATATTTTTAGGAACAGAATATCAATTAATAATATAATATTTATTTTAAAAACTCTATTATGTCAATTTTGACACTATTTGGTATTTTGTTTTTGCTAAAATTATAACGGAATTATTAATTCAAAAAAAATTCATCTAACCAACACAAAAATGTCACAGTAACCTATAAAATTAGTGGAATTCAAAAAAATGTCTCAAATATTTTATTTTGTTATTTATAATATGAATTATTTTTATATTTCATTAAATAGGTAATTACTGCATCATCATTGTGTCACAAATATATTAAATTATTTAACATAGAAAAATTTTAAAAAAAAATAAAGTTATGTAGTAAATATTTTTATATTTCTAATTAATATTTATTGTTGAATTTTTTATGTGTAACCCTATATTACAAATGTTTTTGTTATTAAACTTTGATTTTAACTCTTTTAACTCTTCTTTGAATTAAATAATAATAAATGTCCTAATCTAATCATAGTGGACCAAATAGGTTCATATTTTATTCTTAAGGATGTTTTTGGTCGAATTATACTTATCCAATAGAATTAGGACATGTTTTAGGGTAATAATAATCTCATTTTTACCCTTAATTACCCTATTTACTTTTAACCATGGTAAATAAAAGTAAAAAGTTACTATTCACCAAAAATTATTTTAATCTTATTGAACCTAATTTTACATACTGATATCAACCGTGTCTCTTGAATTTTTTTAAATTCAATTCACAGAATCGATAAAATTATGTGCTATTCAAATTTTCAAATGCTCCTAGGAGGGGGGTAAAAGACGGTTAAATGTTCAATAAAATTTTTATATAACTAAAATTATTATAAACTGACTCTAATGAATTAAATTGAACATATATAAGTAATATGTATATACTTTGACCTAAAATAAATTTAAATATAATAAATAATTATTTAAATAAAAATTTAGTTTTAAACTATAACTCATTGTTTTTCACTATAAATCAAAAATTGAAAGTTTTCAGAAAAATACCAAAAATTCACCCTAAGCTAATTTCGATATTCCGAATACAAAAATAAAGTCCATTTTGAATGATAAAATTAATAAAATTTCAAAAATTATTTATTACTATTCCTAACAGCTGGTTTGATTGGTCGTGGTGTGTTAGAATCTCGAAGTTACGTACAATGAAAGATATTACATTATTCAAGGAAAATGTATCGTGGAAGCTTGGGGTGTTAAATTCTTCACCCCTTTGGGAAATTGTGCCCTCACAATTTTTAAAATTGGTCTTGGGAAAAAAAATTAAAGTCTTAGATCAGAAAAAGAGTCAATAAAACTACCACTTTAAAAGAAAGACAGAGAAGTACAAAGGTCACCTGAGATAACCCATACTAGGAATCCATGTATAAAAACATGGATATAAAAGATAAAATTAGTGTCGAGTTCTGATGGAGAGGGATATAAAATATTTTATGGAGAAAAGTAACAACAAGAAAACCAGAAACTTGTGATTGGAAAAATGGTCAATAGTTTCCAAGTAGGAAAAGTAAACAGAAAATGTTTTTTATGTTAAATTTCATAAATATGAGGAATTTATTTTTGAGATTAACCAAGAACATAAAGATATATACTTGCTATTAAATTATAGTTTCATTCTTTAATAAATTTCTACTACGAACTCATTTTTTTCAAACGATGGGTATCCATGATGACTTGGTCACACCAGAAGATCTAGAATCTACTTCTAGAGAATCACATGATCCAAAAAGTATAAACTATATATTTAACTTGTATTTAGAGATTAATCCTAACCCAAATGGTTAATAAAAGATTAGATGATCCCCCAAAAGGATATTACTTTAGAGAAATAAACACTAATCTTAATTTCTAAAATTAAACCAACAATACCCCAAAGTTAAATAAATACCATTCAATAAACAATTGTCCTTAAAATCCTTCAATATAATCCAAACTAATATTGAAACCCAAAACGTAGAATTATTTTTTAATGTAGTCTTCCATGTTAAATTGTATCTCCAAATGACAACGACTACTCTTAAAGTCACATACTTAAAAGTAATTAACCTAATCAAATATTCTCTATTATAGGTTAATCATTTCTATAAATAACCCAAATCACTATAAATCCATAATAAAAACATAGATAAAAATCCACCATTACTCTTTAAATAAAATCCCATAGTATTCTATTTTCCTTAGTCGTATAGTGTTCCCAACAGAGCGAACATCTTCCAAAATAACATTTACCAATTAATCACCAAATCATTATCCTATACTAAGGGTATTTATTTGATAAGCCATAAGATCCTAAACCATATAATTATTGATCAATAAAATTATTTAACTAAAATTAATTGCTCACACTAACCAGGGACTTCACGTAGTCCAGTGGTAGGCGATAAATCCCAATCGCACTTTAGTTGTGGGTTCGATTCTAATACCTTTTTCCGATGTGATGGGTTGTCAAATAGTCTGTGTGTTTTCCTTTTTAAAAAATATATTTTATAACATTACCAAAATGAGATAAATTAATCAAAATAACCATAACATAATTTAACCACAAATTTTATCTCATGCCTTGCATTTTCATCCAAAAATATAATAACATGTTATTTCCTCAAACCCAATGATTATATAAATCCAAATAGTTATTTATAACTATATCCACATGAGAAAAGATAATTCTTACACAAATATAATTTTCCCATTACAAACTTTGGGGTTACAAATACAAGAGAAAATTATTCCAAAGTTATCTCATCAATAAGGAACACTAATACTTTTAAAAATTTCTCCAACCATTTTTTTCTACATAGCTTCCTCTTTGAACACGAAAATATCCTATAGAATAGGGCATTCACTAAAGTAATGGATAGGTCCCCTACATTTATGAGAAGTGACTGTAAATGGATTCTTGGGACCATTTTTATTTTCTTCCATAGTACTATTCATTTTTCTTATGCAATTATTTACTTTATGTCTTTCTTTCCCACACGTAAAGTATTTCTTTGTTCCATTGAGTCACTTTCTTGGGTGTCTCCTTCCACATTTCTTGCATGATGGAAATTGATGATTATTTTATACATGGTCTCCACGGCTGGAGCTCTTATCATTCATCACTTTTGTCTTCTTTGTTGATTCTGGGAGATGGTTAATATATATGTTGTTGATCATATTTTTTAAAAAATGATTTGGCATGAACATTATATCTTTTACGCCTATAAACATTTCATTTTGTTTCTAATTTCCACCATCATTCCCACCTTGTACATCATGCTCAAAGTTACTATGACTTCCTTGGAATCCATCCATTGACTAAAACCAGAAAGCATTGTGTCAGTAACAATAGTCATAAAATCATTTAGAGAATATCATGACACCATATTTTCAATTTGAAACACCTTTGGATTAACCAAGATAATTTATTCTCATTTTATATTAAAATCATTCAAATCATTTTGTAAATAAAATGTATATAATCCTAATCATATCCCTCTGGATTGTCGTAACCAAGAGTGCAGCAAGGCCCATTGTCATGCAACAGTTCTCGTTCGAGTCTAGCTCAAAGAGGAGTTTTTAGGTTTTACCCAAAGTTACATGTATGCCAGAGCCGTGTCTACCTGCTCGTATCCAGACATGGATTTATTTCTTAGAAAACTCACAAAATCTATAAAATACCAAAAAAATTAAAGGTTATTCTATACTAATCCTCAAAGTATATATTAGGGCTATGTGCTCTAATCAGAGTTTATCTAAATCTAGTTTTCATGGTTTGTTCTAAACTTCCTCTAATACCAACTGTAACGCCCTGAGCCCAGTTACTGAGATTCGGTGCATTATTACGTATCATTGGAATGATCACAAAAGATCATGTATTGAAAGATTTATTATTTTATTACCCTTGGAAGTACTAGATACATTCATTAGGTTTACATTACATCATAAAATGGAAAACTACAACAACATTGTTTCCATAGAAAACACTGAGATCCAAAAGAATATCCCTACAAATCAGTCATAATATACTTCTTCACATCCTGGGAAAAATAAAACATAGAAAGGGGTGAGATTAGATACTCAGTAAGGATAATAGTATACAGGAAAATTTCATAAATAAGCATAAACAGTTAAGGCAATGTATAAGACTAAAAAATACTTTTAAACTTGAACTTTAGAAAAATATGGAAAAGATAACTTCAAAATAATGCCACTTACTTACTCACATGGATATTCTACTAGTCGAATAATCACATTCAATATCAAAATCCACTTTTATAATGATGGAATTCATAATTCCAGACTTCCAAAACTACATAGTCAAGTCCTTGTACGAAGACTACAAATACGATTTTGTAAAGGCCTTGTTCCAAGACACTAGTTTGTCTAATGAGACCTACTAATGCATTGAGGATCTATAGAGGGATCCAACCATCACTTATTAATTCCAATGCATTCCTCATATGAAAATTTTGAAACAAAACATAAACATTCATATTAAAACTAGTATACGAAACGTCAATAATTTATCCACAAACCATGAATGATATACAAATAGAACATCCACAGTCAAACATAACTCATTTAATACAATGTGGAATATTGTATTATAATATATTAACCTCAATTGAGAATAATGAAGGATACTGACACAGATGAAAATAATCAACAAAACTATTTGAGAGAAATATTCCACTTTATCTTGTATTCATTTAAAAATATAACTATTTGTCAAGAAACCATTTAAAAATGGATTTTTGAATCAAAGTGTCCCATACCACATTGAAACTTTGAAAATGAATTTAAATTTTAGAACATTAATGTCCATATAAATAAAACCTTAAAACCATTTTTAAAACATGGACATCAATGAGAAAGATATAGAAGAATAAATTTTTAAAACATTTAAAATGGTATTTTAGTAAGAGTTATTATCCAAAAGAGAGATGCTTGAATACAAACAATTGAGGTAATAAAAAATTTATAATACCATGAGAATAAAGTATTTCATTATATACAATGTCAAAGGATAGTATATACACCATATAAAAGTGAATTGGTGCATAACAACAAAGAAGTCTCAAAGGAATGTAAATTGAGATGAAATCCCTTATAAATACAGTATCCATAGGTAAAGTATAAATCAATGAAATAATTATGTGTTACAAATATAAATACACTCAATATGATAGGACATTCATTTTAAATAAATTAGAGTACATTCACACATATTCTTGTAAAAACAACACCAATGACTTGGATGTTTAACTCAATGAATATAAATTGAGTTAAGATTAAGTTTATATCAATGACTTGAGAAATTAAAAATGGAGTGATTATGTGTATCAAGAGTATATCCACATAAGGGGGATTTTAAATTACCACAAAAATAATAAATAGTGATTCCAAACATAATCTTGGAGTAAAATAATCAATCAAGTATGCGTAAATCTCACTGAGTTGAAATTGAAAATTGAAATTCCATTACCGATTTGGTAACTTATGAAACATACAACCCCTGAAAAAAGGATCATAAAATGGAGATTTAAATACTCAAAATTAAATTTTAATACACCAAGGATACAATCATGGACAATACATATGCCACAAAAAAGGAAATAGTGGCCAATATAGCATGAATTTCACCAGAATAAAAAATAAGATGAAAAACTCTTAATTCGTTGTAATAAATCGAGTCGTATGACAAAAAGTTAATAAACACCAAATGAATCATAGAATACCATGAATATAAATAGAATCATGATAATATATATCAAATGTCAGTACACAATACACCACACTCAATAAATAAGTGGAAAACAAAGGAAATCTCACGGAATTAAATGTGAGATAAGAAACCCCTTACCTTGTACTTTTCCTTGGTCGAGGGTAGGTTAACATCCTGTATAATGATGAAATAATTTTTATTAAATAATACAAGAATAATATACATTAATATGATATCATATATGATCTTTTAACATTTCTTTGTTAATAATATCTTAGTATTATCATCTTTTACGGTGTTAACAGATCTGTTTTCCTTTATATTCTTTATTATGTGAGCCATATTTGTTATGGATGGGATGTATCTTATTAATATCCAGAATTATATCAAGTAATTAAACATTATTTTTAATCATAAATTAAAAATTAGTCGTGAATGGATACGATGGGGAATGAATCTCATCGCGTTTGTGGAAACAGTAATCCGTACGTACGGCCGAGTGACAATATCATTCTTTTGATATTAAAATAATATATAATTGGATTTTATATCATATATACAGAATTATTATCATGTTATATTTATTATTTAATTCAATTACACTTCATTATTATACCCATCAAAATAATAATGTATTGAATAACAATTACACCATAACGGGGAGACGGTAAGTCGTATGTACGCACGTATGGTGACATGTCATTCAAAGGATGGATAGAATAATGAATATGGTTGTACCATATTTATAATAACTGAAAATTATATAGAAGATACTTGAGTTATAATTTTATAATGGAAACAACAATGAAATAGGAATTGGAAGAAGAAAGGAACTTGAAATAGATGATGAAATATTTACCTCTTCTTCGGGTTCTTCCTTTGGATTTTATCAAAAGGGCTCCTTATGTTAGATTTTTGAATAATGGAATGCCTCTAGGATGAATTTAGGATAGTTTATAGGGTATTTTGTCAGAGTTTGGCCACGAAAAAAGTATTTTATGGTTTGAATTGGTGGGAAGGGGGAGTGGCCTTTTATAAGTGGGGTGAGGGGCACCTTAGGAAAAGCTATAAATATAATTTTATAATAAAATAAATTTCGATTTCTAATGGCTCAAAAGGGATTATTTAAAGGATAAGGTGGGGATGGGTGAAAAACCACTCAAACAATAGGTTTTAGATAGTTTTGTGTTACTATATTATCCATATCTTTTAGATTTAACTCTTAGTTAAATAGTTTGACATTTAACATGTCTCTTTATATTTTTTTATTATATGGTTAATAAACTTACTATAAACTTCCAAGAGAACCCCAAGTGGTTACTTAATTATACACCTATCATTATATAAGAATTTTTTCTAAACCTTATATTTTTAGGAATATAATATCAATTAATAATTTAATATTTATTTTAAAAACTCTTTTTTGTCAATTTTGAAACTATTTGGTATTTTGTTTTTTCTAAATTCATAACGGCATTATTACTTTGAAAAAAATCATCTAACCAACCCTTACATTACATATTAACCTATAAAATTCTTTTAATTCATAAAAAGTCTCAAATTACATTTATTTGGACATTTATAATATCAATTATTTTAAAATATCATGAATTTTTTAATTATTGCATCATCATTGTGTCATAAATAAATTAAATTATTTAATGTCTAAAAAATATAAATAAAATAAAATTATGTAGAAAGTATTTTTATATTTCTAATTAATATTTATAGTATAATTTGTCTTATGTGTAACCCTATATTAAAAATGTTTTTGTTATTAAACTTTGATTTTAACTCTTTTAACTCTTATTCGAATTAAATAATAATAAATGTCCAAATCTAATCCAAGTGGACCAAAGAGGTTCATATTTTATTTCTAAGTTATTTTTGGATGAATTATACATATCCAATAGAATTAGGATGTGTGTTAGGGTAATAATATTATTATTTTTACCCTTAATTACCCTATATACTTTTAAACAAGGAAAGTAGAAGCAAAAAGTTACTATTCATCAAAAATTATTTTTATCTTATTGAACCACATTTTACTTACTGATATAAACTGTGTCTCTTGGATTTTTTAAATTCAATTCATATAACCGGTAAAATTAAGTTTTATTAAAATTTGTAAATGCTCCTAGGATGTGGGTAAAAGACGATTAAAAGTTCAATAAAAAATTTTTATATATAAAATTATTATAAACTGGCACATATGAATTACATTGAACTTATATAGTTATTATGTATCTATTTTGTCCAAAAATAAATAATTATTTAAATAAAAATTCATTTTTAAACTATAACTCAGTGATTTTCACTATTCATGAAGATTTGAAAGTTTTTAGAAAAATACAAAAAATTCACCCTAAGGTAATTTCGATATTCCAAATCCAAAAATGAAGTCCATTTGAAATATAAAATTTATAAAATTTCAATAAGTGGGTATTAAAATTCATAATTTCTAGTTTGATTTGTCATGGTGTGTTAGAATCTCAAAGTTGTGTACAATGCAAGCTATTACATTATTCAAAGGGAAACATACCGTGGAAGCTTGGGGTGTTACAGGATGTAAGTATGGACATATAAAAAATTCACTATAAAGAAAACCTATAATACTTTTTTGATAATGGTGACTATAATATATAAGTTCATATTCTATAGATCCTTTGGTAATTTTATAAAAATTTATATGGAGATAAAAATGATGTGTGGAGATGTTATTAGTCCCAAATAAAATTTATGAGTGGGATATATTTTGGTATTATTCCCTTATTTTGAACATCGTCCATCACCCAATTTTTTCAAGGGATGGTAACACCATTCCTATCTTCCAAGGCGTAATGTAAGAGTTAGAGGAAGAAATCATAGGTCTATAGATAACCCCACTATCTTTTTTAGAGTATTAAAGTATTATAACAATGGGATTGTTCAACAAAAGTAGAAACTACCACATCCATTCTTATTCACATCTAATTATAATTTTCCATGATTAACAAGGTGAATGTTTTTTGATATGTATTTCCCTATTTATTTAAGAGATAATTTTGTTAGGTTTTTCTTCTTATAGTACCTTGAGACTGTGTATTCAAAATTTTAAATTAGTGATCATTCTATTTTATTTTAGTATTCCATGCATAATTTGGGGGGGACTTCTATTCTACATCTCAGGTTGATTTATTTTAAAATTTATAAACTACTTTCTAAGATATATTACTATATTTCGGTCCATTCATTTCATAAAAAAGTGGTATCATAGACACCGTTTATCTCAAATGTGACATGGATTGCATAACTTTAGTTTTACCTTCTAATGATAATGAAATATTGGCAAAAGAATATAGAACTATTTTGGTTCCTAATTTCAAAATCCTATATTGCAGTAGTGTTCATGTGGTAATAATGAAAATACTATATTGAAACATGACCACATTAGATTAATTACCTGTAAAGTATTGGCCCATAAATCTGAAATTTAGTTCCATGGGAGGCTTGTTGTTTAAAAACCAAAATCGCATATCAATCAGAGAGAAGAGTTTTGGGATTAAAAGAGTCCAATATGGGGGGGTTAATCCTAGAACTACATTTTATATTTAATATAATAGGAAGAGGTGTTTTTATGTATTAATTACATTACATGGTTTTAAATGTTATCCAATTAAAGAAGTAGAATACCTTGATCTTGAATTTAACTATCCAGATGAGAATTGAATCATTTCTATAACCATTAGTTTAGTGGAGAAGGAAAATGGATATATTTATCAATGTGATATGCATATGTTATTGAATTGATGAAGGATGATTGCAACAATAATAATGCCTTTATTGCTGTGATTTTTTCTAAAATACAAATTCATTTACCATTATAAAAAGCTATTTATTATTAAAAACTTTTTTATTACTCTATAAAGAAGGTTTTAATTTTCTCAAACCAATAAAAAAGAGTGATTTCACAGTACCTAAATTTTCCATTCACATAAAAACCCTACACTAGTTGTTGTACCTTGAATAATAGAAGTTGATTCACTCTACACATGATGGAATTTAAATATCTACAGTCAACTACATATATGGTGGATGAAAATAACGTGTACAAAGAATTAAAATTTCTGAAAATAATGATTTTTTGTATAAAGGGATATCACAAAGAATTTATTAAATGGGAGTGGAAATGTTTTGAAGTAACCAATACAAATATCCCTAAGAACATCTTTGATCTTCCATGAGACAAAAAAACACCCAATTTCCAAATTTAATCCAATTAAATAGTTGACAGAGCTAATGTATTTTTAATGGGGTTTAATTTTAAATATGCTTCAAATGAATGATTATATATATATAGTAGTTTAATACAGAAGATGTTTTAGCTTTTATGTTTTTGAGAATATTGTTTGGGGAATTTTAGAAAATTAATGGAGAAGATATTAAACACCAAGAATGTAAATATCAACATAGTGTATGAACAGTGCACAATGATATAAATAGTTTTAATATACAACAAATTTATTAATAATTAGTCTGTGATAACTATGAAAGTGTTGCAATTTAATAGTTTTTAAGGGTAGTATACTATAAATTTTAGTGTCGTATTTATAAAGTTAAATATTGGGAAAGGATAAATGTTGTTTTTTTTTAATACAAAAAATGTTATTAGAATTTGGAAAATATATGAACAAACAATGGGATATTTTTTGGGTATTTTATTTAACTATACTGTCCCTGACTAAAGGTGATGAAGTGTTTTTTTTCTCTTCTCATTGATGTTTGGTTATCATACAAGTACATCATAGGTGATGAAAAGCTACGTTATAATTGCAATATGGTTTAAATCACATCATTATAGTTGGGTTTAAGGTTTTTAGGATGAATAACATGATCAATAATAAAATAAGGATAAATCTATAAATAGTATAAGAAAACTAATTTATGTATGAAATCTCTACACAAGAAAAGATCATACACCAAAACTTATGGACCCATTATTGATTTTTGATAATAGAAATATATTATTAAGTGAATATGTATAAATAATTGGTTTTAGTTATAGATAAAATTTTAGTGTATGTCTATGATTGAAATAAATATTTCATTATGAGTTATTTAAATGACCGGGTATGAACGAATGAATTCTATTAGGCTCATTGTAGAATTTAATACTAAATAATCACTAATGTCATTAAGTTTCATTAATAATTTTTATATTTATATGAGTAACCGATGAAGAATCTTAATATCCTGCGATATTTGGTGATAAACCATTAAAGATTTAAAATGGGAAAAAATAAATTATGGGACATCTATCTCATGGTTAATACACATGTGTTGCAAAGATTGAGTAGAGTGATCGAATGATTATGGAGTATAAACCTGAAAATGTTTTAGAAATAAAAAGTACATTTTTTAAGCATTCTAGATTAAATGATAATATTTTTTGTGAATCCATTATTGTGGAATCTAATTTTTATGTGGAGTAAGACATAGTGACTTTACATAGTAATTTATACTTAAAAAAATAAAATGGCAGGGAAAATGGTCTATTTAACACTGAGAGATATTTAATAATAAACATTACATATGATGAAAGTTATGATGATAGAATAAGTATGGGGATGACTACAAGGGTAAAAAATATAGGATACTGATAAATGATTATCAAGAGGATAATTTCTACAGATACACTAGTTTTATTTACCCGGATTGATATCTTCTATTTTAATTTAAATTATAATGATGATGTTTCATAAAATTTGGATGTGTAATAAGTTATAATGTGATTTTATGAGTGAGATTTATATAACTTTATCAACATATGAAAAAATTTTCATATATCTATAATTCATCATTGGTCTTATGTTTCATCAATATATAACCATGTAGATAATCTCACAACATGGGTGATGTAGTGATAATGGAACCCAAATACGCTCACAAGGATTCAAAACTAGAAATTACAAGAAACATAATAGGGACTTGTGTTTTGAATATAAATTCCCCAAGTAAATCAATAGATAAATTTTTAAATTAAGTGATCATTTACAAAAACTATTTTATGATTACTTAATAGACTTTTGTTCTTATCATATTTTTTATTCCACACATTAAAAAGACATTCTAGTATAGTTGAATTCCATTTTATTTAGTATTTACGTCCCTAATGTTTGAATATTTTAATATTTTCATACTTATCATTTATATCAATAGAGTTCACATACATATACTTTTTCTCTATTTTCTAATAAATCAACTAAAATCAATTGTATAATTACTCTTTATCCTAATGTATTTGACTCACTACTCATCCATTTTAAATTTTTATAGTTGACCTCATCCACTTGTGTGGTATATTATACATTAGGACCTTACCCTAGGATAAAATAATATAAAATTATCTTTTTGAGTCCAAACAGTCTTCTACGGGTCCTAAAATCCATTAAACAAAAAATTTAAGTCCAAAAAATAAACATAACTATTATCTAATAAGGTGTAAGTCAAACGAATAAAGAACATAAAAATATAGAAATACAGGTTTAACTTTTTATATGCATAACCATGAATTATTTGCTACCCTAATTTTCTAAAATGCATATATATCATATATAGTAAAATAATCACACACCTAACCATAAAGTATCTATCATATCACTTTTCTAGTAATGCATACTCATCATATGTAATTAACTAATCATGAATATAATTGAGAATTCTTATAAAATCCCTCTTTGGCATTGAGCTTTCATAATTAGCCTCCTAAAATATATTATAATCTATTAAATTTCATAATACACACCCACATTTAAATACAAACACTCTCTATAGTTTTATATAACACCACTATAACTCCTAGTATTGAACGTCAATGAAACCATGCCACTAGTCCTTAAAATAACTACCAAGAAAATAAAACAAACACAATTCCCTAAATTATAAACCAATATTCCAACCTAAACCAAATAATGTTCCATAATCATTATACTTAATAAAATTCATTTATTAAAATAATTATAATATTCTTATAACAGAAATGTTCAATAGACAAAAATAATTCATTGATTTTTTTGTTTATATTTAATTTTATAAAATAAATAAAAACTACTAAAAAGTATATAAAACATATTAAATCACTCTTAAATATGAATAAATAGTCAAATACATTAAATTCATTCAAACAAATATTTTTAGACACTTTAAAACAAATTATTCCTTTTAAAAACATTTAAAACTAGCTTTTTATTTTTTTAATCAGACTATTCCTTTAAAATAAATATGAAAATAACATGAAATGTAGACTGGAAAAAGTTATTTAACTTAGATGTTAAAGATAGAATTATGTAAAATTATTTTGGATGTCCTTCAATGATAATTAAATTTGATCAAGTCTTATCCCATTATTAAAAACTATTAATTCAGTCAAGAATCAATACTTTTCACTACGAATATTATGAAAAAAAACTCATAATAATCAAATAATAATATTAAGAAAATTTATTTGACTAATAGATAATACCCATTCATCAATAAATAACTAAAAATAGTAGGATAGGTAATACCGATGCCTCATATTGCTTTGATAAATTCATTAACATTCATCCCTATATATAAAATCCCCTTGAGACACTTCATAAATAAAACTCTATAAGGTATATATAATATAATACATAAAAATGATAAAAATAAAAAAACTTTGTAGTATTATAATTAAGATATATAATAAAGTTGATCAATATAGTAACAATATGAAAATACTTTATATAACAATCTTCTAACTACAAGAAAAAAATACTTTCTTTCATGTGGTTTTTATACGATTTAGTGAAATAAATATCTTGAATCCTTAAATAAATATAAACCTAGATAAGAGAAAATATAAATGTTATTATAATTATAACTATATAAAAATATGGACCATAAAATGTAGGGAAATCCCAAAAATGTTGAGCCTAAAAATTCTAAGTCCATTTACTATCATATTAAATACAGGCTCAAAAAATCAATCTCAGTCTAGCCTAAATTATAATAAAACCAGTTCAACCACAATAGTCGGTGCATAATCATAATCTAAAACATTTTTAATATAAATTAGAAATTATTTATTTTTAATGAATATTAAATACTATACATATAATAGTAACAACATAAAGTTAATATATACATATATAGATACGTTGCGCAATAAATATATATTTTTGGTTTAAAAATGATACAATAAATTGAAATGAAAATAAAATATAAAATACTCATGGTTTACTGGACAACCTGCATTGGTTATTCTTAATTTTATTAATCATGCTGGCTTTTTTCCCCAGTCTATTTAATCTTATTTAAAATGTAGCTAATTTTTTTATATACGATCACACCCCATAAATGAGGGTTAATGGGAATAGCCCATATGGATGATGTCTTTTAATTACCTGAAGATAGGATAATGTGGATAGAAGTGATACAAAATTAATGTATGAAATAAATGAGTCAGAGTCACTACAAATTGAATAATAAAAGAAACACCCTTTAATTTTTGAGAGCCAAGTAGGATACGAAGAGAGAGAAAAATAAGAATGTGGGAAAAAAATTAATGTTTTCAAAAAATTCAAGTCTATAAACATGGTTATTTTGTATAATTATTTTATAATTGAAAAAATTGTTTGTCATGCACTGACCATATTCTAGATTCCCTTAAATTTTAAATGAGATGATTATAACCACCCATGATTTCCTACAGTTGGCATAAGGAAGGAAACTAGCACATATATTTTTGATATCACAAATGGGAGGAATTACCCTATATGAGTGAAACCATATATACACCAAATAATGCATACCATAATTAAATATATATAATAAAATTCATATAAATGTAATATGTCATAGAAACCCACAAAGTATTGATGAAACCATAGAACAATAGAACACATCAGAAATAAAATGTCCAGAAACTATTATAAAATAATCACAAGTCTAAGCTATCAAAAAAATCATCTACCTACATGACCTTAGACATATAAAATAACTATAAATATAGAATTATGGTGATCATAAACAAATGTAGTAGTTTAATAACCTAGACCAAAATGTGTCACTTTTTATAGATCATACTAATACATTAGTGAGATGATAATGCAAAACATACTATCCACTAATAAGAATCTCAAAGACAACTAATTTTTCACTATAATTACTGTAAACCAAAATGTCTATTTTTTTGTGTTTTTGAACTCACCCCATGAGAAATGTATGAAATAAAAATAGGGTCCCTTTACATATGAATTCCCACTAGCTATATCACAATCACTCCTAATGTAAAATTTCATATCTTAAAATATCAACTTTCGTCATGGGAAAGGGGTAGTTGAAAATAGATTAGATGGATATCCAATAATCCCAATCTCTCACTAGATATTTTTCATAAAAACATCAAATATCGAGTGTTGGTATCATTAAATATGATGAGTCTGAATTAATTCTCCAAAAATGTAAGCATATAGGTGTAAACACATTTCCCAAATCAAAATCTCTATCAAAATTATATATATACACTCCATATTAATGAATTATTTTTAGGAATATCTACCTTAAATATTCCATATTTATAATCATTAGGTTTTTATAATTACCTAGGATTTATCACCAAGTCTAAAGATATTAATCAAGAATCACAATTTATTATTAACAAGAATTTAGAATATTATCATACTACCTAAAAATTGTAACACCGTTATATGTGTACACCAATATCCATATCCACATCCATATTATTATACACAAGAAAATTATCATCCAGCTCTATATCTTAAATTTCCATAAGCCTTATAATTTACTCTAGTTTTCTAAAATTTGACCAAATGTATAGTGTCATCGTTAAATAAAACAAAATATTTATTCACGAAATTATATGGGACTATGGTTATATATAAAATAGTAGTTTAATTGAATTAGGTTTAACATAGTTTGTTTAATTAGTCTATAAATACTCATATATATTCTATACTGTAACATCAAAACTAAATGAAATACATAAAAAAAAAATCGGAGTGACCTTCGTGTGGGTTTCTACATGACCCATGCCAAAGTAGGATGGCCCCATATAATTTTTAAACCACCCATACAAAACTATATTGGTAAAATGGTTTAATATTCTATATAGTATCACAACCCCCATGTAAATATGGAATAACCCATATAAAATGTCTCACATAAAAAATACAACCTTGTGGTATAATTTTTCAAAAAAAGTAAATTTTAACATGATTACCCACCATTGTGAAACATCATTATATAATCATTCATATCTATTATGGATCCTTTTAGATTCCTTAAAACTCATGTGTGTGTCTGTGGGTGGGTGGGTGGGTGGGTGGGTGGGTGGGTGGGTGTGTGATGACCTGACCAACTGGGGCCCAACTGGTCGGTGAAAATTTGAGTCACCAAAACTCTAAGCCTTCCTATAATAGGATAGGGACTGTACATTACCATCGAGATGACATAATATGATATGGTAGGCCTTAGACTGGGTACTTGTACTCACACACCCACCTATATCCATCCAATGTGCATAGGAACAATAAAAACACTCTAACATCTAGACTAAATCCATATGTGCAATAACCTCAAATGAATACACAAATTAGAGTATACTAGTATAATAAAAATGGTAAAAGGTGAAAAATATATGTCTAAACCTAAATACAATGGGGAAACCCAAACCTATATAATTGTAAAGAGTAGAGTGGGGAAGATCCTATATCTAGATTCAAGAGCCCAACCACCAAACACGGTCATCCCCACCATGTACTACTAATATATACTAATACTAGGTCCACCATAGTCACTGATAACTACCTATAGTCTTCACAAGACAAGATATGTGTGGGAAAATCTCATACATGGGTGAGTATAAACATTCCTAATTGGAAACCTTGAAATCACCAAACACAAAGCATCAACAAAGAGTACTCATCTCATCACCACAAAGCCATGTCAATTAGAATATGAGATATCAACCATAACAATGATGATAGAGGGTCTCTACCTCCAAAACCTATCTAAGAATGATGATTCATACTACATATCTATAGGACCATCTAGGATTCCCAATGTCCTTCACAACCGCATAAGAACCCATGCGGAGGGTACCTCACCTCACCACTACAATTCATAGAGAAGGAAGCTACAACTCTAAACCATGCATCCCATGTAACATCACCCAAATACATATGGAGGTGGTCGTTCATCACTACTGTGCTTTAGAACTGAGGTAGAAAAAACTCCCATCAAGGACCTTCATGTCATTGGATCTTGGAGATGGGATCGTACCACCCTGTAGATAGTGCACCCATACATAGTGTAGGGGAGTATCATCTCTATCAATATAAAGAGAATTATGACTCATTACCTGTTGTGATAGGGAAGTTCTTCCAACCCTGTCATCATTCCTATGATCATATCATCATCACTTCCACTTCCAAACATCACTTAGATAAGATATATTCACTAAAAACAATGTCTCATATCTCATATGTCACAAAGAAGTCCACCATCATGTTTTATCTGAAAAACACTATGGATAGGCTACTTGAGGTCCAAAATACATTTAATAATCAAAAAAATATTGGAGGAAGAACTTATAGAGGGAATACACATTTTTAAAGGGGTCCACATGGTATGTGACCACACCTCATCACCAAGTCCTGATCACCTATGGATAGGGCTTAGAAAACATGTCATATTAAATGGTGTGTATAGGTAGAACATGGTGTGTCTGAACCACTTGGGGCGGACATTTGTACATATGGTTATTTTATTATACTTTAGATTGTTCTTATGTACCTATCAATTTACCTAGCTATGACCAGGTACTATTCTATGTGCATGTACTCCTAGGAGTGACCATTTACTCTTTAATAACACAACATGTCTATCCAAGAGCTTGATGAACACATGAGGCTCATCATATATCTAATAGGATAAAACATTATTCCAAAGATATGTCACTGAAAATGGACAATAATTCTAAACATATCATGAAATTATGATCATCATTATAAAAACATTGGGATAGACTATTTACATGACCAAATTTGATACTCTATGAAAAAAAACACATTTCACTATATAATTCAAAAAGGGAGCTTCATGGGAATAACCCACTATCCATTGATTCCACCCCCTTCAACACTAACCACCTCCATAGTTCATTTGTGAGATGAGGCTACACAACTTCCTTCCACAGATTATAAGGGGACTCATACTGAAATCACTTTACACTTATAGGGATTTCATTCCACTGATTTTTTCATCCATGAAGCACATAGATCACATATCTTGGGTTAACATATCTCACTATCCTCTATTTCTAGATTCATGAATATGATTTATCCAAAAAAAATGGTCATCATTATACCATGCCATCACCGCATGCTGAAATGGGTAACATGAATCATCGACCTGATTTTTTACTCCTACAATTATCCACCATTTTGACGTATCATGGTCTCATCACTAATCCTAATCCCAGATCTGACAAAATGATATGTTGCACCCATGATAAATTTCTTAATGATCTGTTTTTGGGTATTCATCCAAGAATTAACTAAATATAAATTCTAACAATGAATGCATGTAAAAAATATGAGATATCAAAAAATAGAAACCTGAGGAAAGAAACTCAGAAAATATTTGTATCGACCTCTATATTTTTCATAATGACTAAAAAACATAAATCAACAAAAATCATTAGAAATATCAAATTTCTATTATTTTTTGGAATATAAAGAAACTCATGTAATAAACCATCAATATAAGATTCAAATTGTTCATGATTTGATTCACATTTAGAATGGGATAATAAATTAGGGATTAATTCCAAAAGATAACATCCTATCTTAAGAAGCGGTCATCTTTTGGTGTATATTAGGCTCAAGACATCCTCTTTGGTGAGACCACAAACTCCTTCTATGTACCAATTGAAAAAGAAATATCTAACATCATCGTCCAAGAATGCCCCTCCATAGCCTCTCTCTCAATCTCCATGGTTACATGGATAACCCAAAATTTTGGTTATAACCATGTATTAATATATATTTATTGGTTAAGAATTTTAAAAAAATTAAATAATTATTTAAATTTATTTGATTATTTCTCCTAGGTTAGTTCCTGATAAAAACACCCAATATTGACCAAGTTTACGTTGATCCTAGAGTAATACCCACATATCGGAATTGAAAGAAATATTATATTTCTAATACATGAATCCTTTTAGTATTTATTTCATTATTTCTTAAAAATAGGTTGTACCCAATGTTAGTATAATTAATATTTTATAATATCAGTATCAGACTTACTGGGCCTTATAATCTCTCTCTATATCATCACCTTGCTAAAAATATATTCCTTTAAATATTAAAAAGTCTTACATGTCAAAAAATGAGTACCTACACCCTCCCCACATTCAAGGATTTTCATCATGAAAATAGAAATACAAATCACCATGGGATAACTATGCTCTCTACTGGGTCTCACACTCCAGTAAGCTCTCCAAAGGTTTTTCATTCTGTAAAAAATTGTTCACCCAAGGAAAACACTTTCTGATGGAGGGTATTCTCTAGTGTTTCTCAAATCCACAAGAAAAATCTAAGTGGTAAACCCCCGATCAATAACCATCTCGTCTTGGTCAACATCATGCAATACGTAGTGCTCATGTTTCCTCAGCTGCAACATAGGTAAATCGCTAAGCACCATAAAAAATTATGGTTAGAGGGCCAAGAGGCACTCCACCTTTCAATCCTAACATACCAGTAGGCACAATATCCAAATATTCTCATAGATAAAGTGTCACCTTTTCCAAATATTTTCAATCCAAGAGGATGTGATACCTCTCATAAAATAAAATATCCTTAAAGAACCTCCTAATTATTATTTCATGGGTCCAAAAGGGACTCATGATGACATAGGAAAGTCCTCATCTCACCCTATATGAACTGAAACGTTCAAAATAATCTTAAGTACCAAATCTAGGCACACAATTTTTACCCCATGATGGTTTTAACATGAACAGTGGTGTCCTAAAATGTATCCCATATAGGAATGCAAATGGCGCTACACTGATAGTTGATTGGTAGCAATTGTGACACTAAAACTCCACCAATGGAAGATGATTATTGCGTCTATGACCCAAAATGAACTTTATAACCCAAATCATGTTCTCTATACATGAAGGTTACAATTTTTCTTTCAATATACCTATTGTAGAAACACCATTATCTACCACAAATGAGTCCAAATAACTTTACATATGCTTTCTATAATCATAAAATGAAGTGAAAATCAAATTATAAAATGATGGTTGAGGTAATTACTTGATGTCAGACTACCACCTGAACATAGGTGTCAACAAACTCACCTCTAAGATCACCCCTTAGATGTTTAATAAGTGGGATTACCTGGTTAATTGGTCTATGATAAGTAAAATAGCATCACAACCCCTCACTGGTCATGTAATCCCCATCACAGGAAAAAAAATGTCATCCCATTTATCCTTTCACCTATACTCCTCGGTCTCTACCTATAGGCGAGTCATAAATCAAGAGTTATAAAATCAAACATTTGAAGATATACATGGAAACCAAACTAATTCCAAATAAGCCTAGTATATCCTCACAACACCTAGGAAAACCATGGAAGGATGACATGCTCCCCACCTTTAGGAAAACCATCAGAAGCATGTCCAATGGATATCTAGTCATGCACTATCTCATATTCAAAATCCTAATGTTGTGCCTCCTAAACTCACTAGATAAGAGGAGGGGTATCAATAATTGAGTTTATGTACAATTCAACATACTCACACTCCTCCACCTCTAAAATAAACTAAGATCTCAAAACATCTACATGTCCAATGGTAATAATAGCCAACTGAGGAGTAAATGGTTTTATACCCCTAAAAATATCTCATCCTACACTACCATGGTTCATTTCTCATTAAATTATTAAAATCCATCACAAAATTAGGAAACACTACCACACACACGAGTGGAAACCAACTGAGCATGGATGGTAGACAACCAATCCATACTAAGGAAAAAATAATAGGGTTTCCCCACCACTATGGAAAGATTCTATTCAAGGATCTTCCTCTTCCAAGAGTCAGGTCATAATTTTGTTATAAGTATGATCATTGATATGACTCTTTAAGAACCACCAAGTACAATGTCTTTGAAAAAGGATCCAATAGTATTTCTGGGTCTCAAAATAAGGGATAAAATTATAGGAAATTGTCATGTGATTGGGTACCAAAACTATAACTAGGGAAGAGAATACACTGGTCATACCTCGATCACACATAGAACATTAGGGTCAGATGTCTCCTCTACTGGAATCTATCTCTTATGTTTCCCACATATCCTCATTAACTAGAGACTTATCAAACACCATAGCACAAAAATAATTTCTCAAAATAATGTTAAAGAAACTCATTCAACACACCTCGACAATATCCTCTATAGGAACCACTAACTCATCGTCATGGTTTTAAATTATGTTACAAGAATGTGTCTCAATGGGGGAAGTTACCCTCTTACTTACATTTAAAAATTCATGTCTATCATCACCAATACAGAGATCCACTAATTCCCCATGTTACCCTTGAGTATTCTCCCCACTGGGACCACTGAAAGAAACTTTTCCTCCACATATAAGACTTATTGTGCATTCAACTATTCAATCATTCAACATCCACACATTTCGAAATACCCAGAACATCCATCAATAAAATCCTCTACTGCCTGATGGTTTGGATATCTATAAATCCTTAGTGGTATCTATCACCAGAACATGCATAACACTCTATTCATACATGTAACATCATCTTATCCTACTGAATTCATACACTCCTCAACATACAAATAATCATTTTCCTATACATCTATAGTAAGGTAGATGCACTTCTTGATAGGTGGTATCATTACTCAATGATCACTTGGAGGAAACACCTCCTGAATGGCTCCCTGAACTAAGGCCTCATCACTCAACTATTTCTCATCATGACGTGATATCAAAATCCCAATAGGCTATCATCATAGAGAAAATAATTAAAGTTATCATGATGTTCCATGGTGAAGTACTATATATAGGAATTGAACTCAAGAAATAAATAGAAGCCAAGAGACTCAATGATATATGATTCATCTAACATTGGTTTTCCTATAAATAATTTCTCTACATACCAAGTTTACAAGAATATAGTCAAAGTCCATGTAAGTGGATACATCAGCCGCCACACCAATATCAGGTTCTATGGACAAAAATCCTTACTCGAGACACTTCGACACTATTTCCCTAAGAATTAAATATTCCTCATAAGGGGATAAATCCAAATATTATCCCATGGAATGAGCTATTCTTATAATAATCTATAAGGACCTAGCCAACTAAGGCCCTCCTAACTAGCAGTAAGCTGAGCCTTCATAAGCCTAAGCGAGTCTCAAATACGCTAGGGGTTGGGGAAATCATAAAGAATGAAAAATATTAAAAGGTAGGTCTTAAAATATGTACATGTACTCATGCATCCAACCATCTCCATGAAATGTTCATTGGAATAAAAAAAATATAGTAACATATAGATTAAATACTTACATGAAATAACCTATAGAGAATACAGAAACTGGAGTAACATAGTATAATAAAAATGTTAAATGGGGTTAAATAAACACCAAACTATAAGTAAAATGGGGAAACCCAAACTAACATCAACTATAATGAGTAGAGAAGGGGATAACCCATATCACTAAGTATGACCACCAAACACGTTCAATACAATTATATCATACCAACCTGAGAGACACTCAAACAGTGCTTCATGCTAGTTAGAAATTATACCTCAAGTGAACCTTCCCATACTATAGAGGATGAAGACAAATGTGATAGTCTAAAGAATTTGTAATGGGGAGAAGATACCATCATTCTTAGTAAGGAAAATATAGGAAGAAATAATCGATAATGGTTGTAAAAAAATAATAATAACCGAAACTCGATAATGAATGAATACATGACCATACATGAACATTATCTAATATAAATACCGGAAGTTATACACAATACATGAGAAAAATGACCATAAAAGTAAACGGATAAAAGAAACAGTGTCTATCTCCAATAACATCTTGAGAACAGGCTCATTCCTCTGATCTCATACTTCATCCTAGCCTAGAAGGATAATATTATGAAAGAATAATCAAGGTTTAGTACCAAGGAATCCACATGATAGGATCACATATCTGATAAGATATGTCATTCCTAGGGTGTTATTACCAATGATCATAAAATAAGGGACTCCATGCCCAAGGTGTCTTACCCATAATCATAATATAATGGATTTCATTCCTGAGTATCACAATATAAGGGATTCCATGCATGAGTATCATAATGTAAGGGATTCCATGCCCCGTGACACTATTTCAAATATCATAAAAAAATTATTCCATGCCTTGGGATTCCATTCCCAATATCATAGAGTGAGGGATACTATTTCACATGACAATAATTATAAAGGGCATGGTGTGAACCCATGCTATAATATAAGTTATCTAGTCACATCTCATTAATAAATTCACTTTTAAATTTACAAGATAACTAACCTCAAATGTGGATTTATTATAAAATGTGATTTGAAAATCATTCCATTCATTTAATTCCATTTAACCATCTCTCCCAAGATAAGTAAAAAAACTCACCTTAGAAAGTTAGCTAGCCATAAGAAGAAAAATATAATTATAACCATTTAAAACATATCACTTAAAATGGTTATTAAATCATATGGTGGAAACATTATTTTTAATCAATTATGTGATCCCACCAAAAATTTTGGTCTGGGATGAGGTTAGAATATCCCACAATGTATTAGGGGCCTAAGATAATCAAGTTCAATGTAGTCAAATTTAATTTTAAGAATTTCATATTTTAGGAGTGACATATAGAATGATCGGCACACTGCACAATGATAATATTATATAAACAAGTTATAAATTAGAAAAAATAAAATAGACCACGTAACATGTGCTTAAAATGGTTCAATCTTCAAATAATGAGAATTGATTTGAGCCAGAATAAGAGGAACCAAAAGAATAATTAAACACCTTAAAAATAAGTCAAATTAGCTTCCACAAATTTATTACTCTATAAGGAATGATAATTAAATAAGATAAATAAGAGGAGTCATAGTCCTAGAAATGGATATTTATGAGACTAATAATGAGTAATTCTGAGTCTAGATGGAGGAGATCCATCCAACCCTAGGAGGAGTCCGAAGGAGAGCTCCCATACAATGTGGATGTTTTTTGTGGATAGGAAATGAGGGAGTAAAATGGAAAAGAATTAGGTGAAAATAGTATTTTCTATCTCTTTAAAGAGCCACATGGTTTATCTACATGGTTAGGAATGTCGTGTTCTAACCATGCTGTTGGTACTATCCAAGAAAACCATCTTGCATGTCCAATGCACATGGTCTAGCAAACCTTGTACAAACCATATACACCCTGATCATAAAAGTGGACCCCTTTCTTGTATGTAGCATATGGCTTAAAACCCTAGGAACTGACCATTTGGGTCACCCTTGATCTCTATATCAAGCTGTAGAGATTCCAAGGCCACTCACACAATTCATAAAAAACTATTTCCCTTAAGTAAAGATGATTAAATTGTTGATTTTCACAATTAAACAAACCATGCACCAACCGTGAACCTCCAAATTATTTTTCCGGAAATAGAGTTCTCAAATCATGAAAATTATGATACTCATCCAAACCCATAGGAAACATCCTAAGACATAAAAATCATCCAAAAACATCACTTTAATATGATAAAATTCTAGAATTTTCATTTTTACTCAATATGATATTTATCAAATACACCAGAAAAAGTTCAAACTCATGGAATTTTAGACACAGTCAAAAAATTGAGATGTTCTAATCACTGCTACATATAAATTCGCATACCTAAGAAGACATTGAGAATTCATGAAAATATAACACTTCTTAGTTGGGTCATGATGCTCCAATCAAATAGTCATGTCACGTATCAAAATTAAAAACAGACAATTATGATTTATTTTAATCATATGGTTCTTAAATCTCAAAAACTTAGGAAAAAGCCCAAAGGAAAAAAGAAACATCTAGATAGATCTTACCCAGAATGTATAACCTAATATAATATCACATTGTCATCTCTTTTATAAGGAATTCGGAGGGGCTCCCTACATTTTATCTTAACCTTTTATCATCCAATTTCATGACATGAAACCTAATCTATCATAATTTTTTCTTAAAGCACATTTTTAGAATTATAACAGCACTCTTAGCACATTTCTCAAAACGATACACCCTAATACAGGTAAGGACATTACCCTTGGTACTCATTTTTATCTCATTGGTCAACTCCAATTGACCAAGTTCAATATTGGTCACTTTTTCTTCAATTGATAATCCCACAAAACCCTTTCTATGACACCCATCTCAACCAACGCCTTTCATTAAATGGTTCCACCATGAATACATAACCCATTTTGATAGAGATTTAGCTAAACTACCTAGGCTCACCATTCTCAAAAATAAATTATCAGCTTAGATGGTTAGCATATTTTCCAAAAACACAACCCAATACCTTTAAGAGGAAAAATATTGAGATCACATCAAGAACATTCACCAAAGACCATAACTAACTTTCAATGAGGACTTTTAATAAAATTATTCTTGGTTATTTTTATCAATTGGAATATGAGTGCCAAAATGACCACACAATGAGTGGTCCCAAGTAGTCATGACCCTTCTCTAATGGGGGACATCACCAAATTCCTAAGTTGGTATTGACACTCTTAGTATTTATTTGAACCACTCCATGATCAAGAATCTAGAGATTTTATCTACTAAAATATAAAAAGAATTTAATTTTTTAATGCTCGGACTATAACTGATGTTCTCTTTGTATACTTAGGAAGAATTCGAGATAGGGGTCACTATCACCTCTAAAAATAGTACACCAAGATTTTATAGTTATGTTTATGTTAATCCTTATGGTCCATACTAATATCAAAGAAGACTATAATAGTTTTATCCAATGATAAAAACCACATCACCTGACCATGAGTGTTCAGGTCCAAACATTGGCCAACCATCTCACAGTCCCATTATTGATTTCAAGATAACACTTATCATGAGCACTACCATTAATTTACTGATGCTACAGGACTCCATTCTCAAAATCATCTAAACTAAATTCAAAAATCCTTGGATCACACATAGCCACTCACTATTGGATTATCTAAATGGAACCCCCACACAACTGGTGCATACCACATATATTCGAATTAACATGAAGGGAATTAAATCTCATACCTCCAAGTTTAAAACCCAACTAACACTCCATCAAGTCACTCATTAATAAGGCAATGAAGACCTTTATCCTTGTCATTATCATCTTATTAATTTAAGAGCTCCCTTGGAACTCACCTTTAAAACAACATCCCCACAATCCATGAAGTATCAAATGACCACCCACCTCATGAAATTGTTATAAGATTTTGAACACTCAATAAGATTAAAGGGTTTTTAAACATGTCATGACCATTTATGAATGAAACATTACGATCATATTTCTTCTACATGGAGGGTAATACTATTCATTACTGAGGTGACACTCTCTACCTTAATAGTTTCTTAGTCATCAAGATACCAATAACTAGAAAACATCTAAAGGAACATTATCTATCACCACATTACCCAGTTCCTAAGCATGAACAAAACGATTATACCAAGTGCTATCATGAAAAGATATAAAACTAGCCACTTACAATCACACTTGGATAGATTCACCTTTAGTTGTACATGTGATTCTCCAACCGAGTCTCATCCACACAATTCATCAACATCAGATATAAAATCCAAAAAAAATCTAGATCATCCTTGTATATTACACTATCCTTTTAATAAATAAATCCTAAAGCATTGGGAAACTCAAATTTTGGTTTATAGTTGTAATATGATCATAATTACCATGTCACTCCACTTTATAGATAAACCATAAAAATAACCTTCAAGAATCTAGAACCCTCATCAATGTATCTAGGTAACCATATGGTTTAAGGTATTATGAGACTTTATTTCTTGACTTATTGTATTAATTGTAACTTAACGAGCACCATGCATAATAATGGGTTCCACTATGACGGAAAATAGCACATCAGGCACTAAACATTCTTGGCATGTGATATTCTATTAAAAGTATAGGATGGTCACATGACCAGTGAAGTAATTGATCATGCATGAGGCGTGTCTAGCCTACTAAACTGGATTAGTACACTATTTTCATGCTTTTAACAATGATTAAAATGTCAAATGATCACCCATATACTCTGGGTGTCTCTTTATTATTATGATTCCTACTTGGGACAAGCGACAACCGAACAGAACCTCTCATTGGGAATATTATCATGAGCATTTAGATATACATAAGGCTCTAAGAGAGATACCTCTACCAGAATATCCCCATTGTTTTACATAAGTAATTGGTCCAGAAACAAGGGTCATGCTTGAAAAATAGGTCACTAAGACATACTGGCTAACCTATAGGTCTAATGAAACCAAGGTAAAGTAAACTGAGATCCACGGAACACCTCAACATTCCCATCCAAGGATTCTAAAAATTAAAAATTAAATCTAAACCTTGTGTGGGGTTCAAGATAAAGATACCACTAATGGTTCATGTTAAGGAATTTATTCAATGCTAATTTGTCATGACATCTAAAATAGTTTACATAAAATAATAAAAGTTATCGGTGATAATGCATTTTTACTTATCATTATACCAAGAAAAAAACCGTGAAGAAATAGTAAAATTATCTCATAATTATTTTTTACTTAATTAAGCATTTAAAAACAAGTTATCACTTGTATCATGGTTAAAGAAAATTATAGTTGACTAGAAATAGAGGAAAGTACCCTTTACGTTGTAACTAACATTTTATTTAACCAGATATTGTTATCAAGTTGGCAAAAAACAATCAATATAATTTTATCATTTAAGGGGGATCCATTAAGTAATATGCCACCATAAATTTATAAGTACCTATATAAGTGTGAGAGGAGGATTTAAATAACCATCCCATTATCATGTAAGAACCAATATGGGGTCAAGTTCCAAATCACAAGAAGGGATATAGACACTTTATAGGGTTCCACAAACCCATTTTGATATCTCTAAAACACCCTCAATGGGTTAATCATACTAGAATATCATCTAAATATTGAACTACTTAGGTCGATTCTATTAATATTTTAATAAGATTCCCTAACCTGCCTAATTAGGTCCAGTTTCTCATTTCAATAATTTAATCACATGGGTCACCATGTCAAAAATATCTTGGTACAAGCCTCATAAGTCACAATATTCTTTTAATTTAAAAGTGATAAATTTTTTATTCAAATTGAAATTAATAATCTAAAAATATATGCATCCTTGTTCATTTAGATGAATCATCATTCCTAAACTTAATGGTTCTTGCATCTATAAGTTATAATTGAAATTAATGTAACTAAAACCAATTTTTCATAATGGTTTAATTTTATGGATTTCAATTTCTAGTTAATAAAGTTACAATACACTTTAAAAATTGAAAATTTTACAACCTGTTAATTGTAAGATTTCATTTTTTTAGTATATCCAACCAATGTCCCAGTACTAAAACATGATGTAATTTATTATTTAAAAGTATTATAATCAAGATATATGGGAAAATAGAATTTAGGTTGATGCAAACACATTAATAACCAATAATTTATTTAAATCCTAAAAATTCATACCATAATAGTGAAATAATACCAGTAAATGAGGAAATAAACATTGAAAAATACCATAGAATAAAGGAAACACCCAATCATGGTATAAAATAAATCATTCTAAAATATATCACAAAATAATGGCATATAACTAAGGATGTTAAAAAATTACCTAGGTAGGTGCATAGGTAATCATGATAAATAACGTACTTAAAAAGGTATGCAATTAAGTATTCCACCAAAAAACCTAACATGGTATACAAATAGGCATGTTAATATGCACACAAGGAATATCAACAAATCTCATACAACCTAGTAATGTAAACTACATGGTATGGAATGTTCATAGAAATGTGAATCTCAATGTGTCTATAATTATCCATGTATGCACTCCACTTCTCTTTCCATTCCAAGAAAAGATGTAAAAATAAATAAATCAATAACCCAAAAAAATAAAATAATCATCCAATGTGAAATAATAATCAAATGTAACAAAAACATGTTGAAAAATAGTCCCAAAACCTACACACTTGAACTTTCCCTCATGTGTGGGTTGACCATACCTAGACACAAATTATTTACGGAGTTATGAAACATTTCTACTCTGCTATCTAACATTCAAGAATAATAACATCATAGAGGAAAATAAATATTTAAAACAACTTGTAGCTTCATGACCTTAGATCCACTCAAAGGGTTCTCTGATCTAGTTCGAAATTAGGCCTCTAGTGTGCCCTCTAATGCACCATAGGCTTCTGACTAGTAGTAAGGTTATAATTAAGGTAAAATGGGGAGGCTATACCCTTTTGACCAGTAATAAATATAATAAAATCAATAATAAGTAAATTCATAGAAAAAATAATAATAACAAACCATAAATAATGATCGAATAAAAAATCATGCATGAACATGCTCTAAAATAAATATAGTAAGGTATATAGTGTACATGGAAGGACATATAATGTAAGTAAATGATTAAAATACTTGGAAACTATCTCCAATAGAATTTTGAGGACAATATCAATCCTCTACTCCCATAATCCATCCCATACCAAAAGGATAATAATAAGAAATCATAATTAAAAAACCTATTCCAGTAGTCATGAGGATTGTTTAGTACCCCAAAGAAATGATGGATCGAACGAGGTGAGAGATATACTCAGTAGGCCACCACCAATGGTGTATAAATCTATCCAACCCATGAAAATAAAATAAACAGTGTACAGATATATCAAATTAAAAAAATAAACAAAAAAAAATATCATTTTTGGATTAGGTTTATTGTAGAGGCCTCACTGACCATAACAGCTTCAACATAAGTTAAAATGTTTATTCACGCCTTCCATCATGTATATATATATTCATACAAAAAAATTCATCATAGATATACATTCACCGTTGTGGTCCTGATGTTTAGTACCAATACATCTACATGAAAGGATCACATATCATATAAGGAACAACATAACCAAGGTGTCATATCAAATGATCAAAATATATGGGACTCAATTCCTAGGCTTCCATACCCATAAACAAAATTTAAGGGAAACCAAGATCGAGTATCAAAACATAATGGGCATCATGCCTAGGGAAACCAGACCCTAGTATCATAAAATAATGGATTCCATTCCTAGGGATAACATACCAAATATAATAATGTAAGGGACACTATTTCATTTGGAAGAAATTATAAAGGCTATGGGGATAACCCATTCCATATTTTAGGTAATAAATTCACATCTCATTAATTATATAACTTTGAAATTTAAATGAAAACCCACCTCAAAATGTATTTTTATTATAAAACATTATATCATTGACATACCATTCATTTAATTCCATTTATACAAATCTCTAAAAATAAGTAAATAAACTAACCTTATAAGGTGATCGAAATATAGGCAATGAAATATAATTAAAACCTTTTAAAACATCACACCTATGGGGTGGTTAAATCATAAGGTGGGATTATCGTTTTTAATCAATTATGTGAACCCACTAAAATTGGTGGTTTAGGTTGTTTTCACCACCTCCCACTATGTATTAGGGGCCTAAGATAATCATGTTCAAGGTTTAGGAATTTTATTTTAATCATTTCATATTTTAGGAGCAACATTTGTAATGTTAGGCACATGAAACAAATAAAATATTATATAAACAAGGGAGACTTTAGGGAAAATAACATAGACCATATACCTCATTATTAGGATGGTGAATGCATCCAATAATGAGAATTAGTTTGATCCATAATGAGAAGAATTAGAATAATCATCAAACACCCTAAAAATTGGGTGAACTAGCTCACATAGATTTAGAATTCTGTATGGTGAGATAATTAAAGATGAGAAGAAAGAGGAATAAAATTCTTATCGATGGATATCTAATGATATAGGAAATGAAAAAAAATTAGTTTGAATGGAGGAAATACATCCAAACCTATGAGGAGGCCACATGAAAGATCCCATGTGAAGGGGGATACTTTTGTGGAGAGGAAATGAGGTAGGAGAATTACAAAAGAGGGGAAAAGATCTTCTATATCTCTGTAAATAGTAGTATGGTTTTTCCACAAAGTTATAAAAACGATGTACCAACCATGTAATTGGAAATATCCAAGATAACCAAATCTCATAACCCAAGTGTGTGGTTTAAAAAACCTTGTGTTTCCTAGGCACACCCACTGTCTAAAAGGGTATACCCCTTACTTGGGTGTAACACACAGTTTGACAAACTGTGTGCCTACTGGTGGGTCAGTCTAGCTCTCAGCCTCAAGCTGCATGACAACTTGGTCACCAACAAAAATTTATTCAAACCATTCCCCTAAATGAGAGGGGATCACATGGTATATTTTCATGGTTAAACTAATAGTTCACTAACCATACACCTAAATTTGTTTCCTCCCAAAACTATGTTCTTATATTATAATGCTTGTGAAACTCATTTGAAACCTGTGACACCTATCTAGACATTTAAATCATTCCAAAATACAATTTTAGTGATTTTAATCTTGTATTTACTTTTCACAGATCAATTTAATATTTGGCCCATCCACCAAAAGAAAATTTTAAACTCGTGGACTTCTCGACCTGGTCCAAAACATGAGATGTTACACCCACCAAATACTACTAAGCTTCCCTAGTTGCATGTACACTATAGTCACTATTAAATTCTTGTAACCTATATAACACATGACATGTTTGGGAAAGTCCCATATTTTGATGCGTATAAACAAAGTTTGGTGGGCATCTATAAATCACCAAACAAAAGGCACTAAGAGTGAGTAGTCTTCTCATTACCACCATGGAATTTCAATCCGAATATGAGACAACAACCATAATAAATAATAAGATAGATATTCTTAATAAGAAGTCCAAATAAAGAGATAAAGGGGATCTCTATCTCTATATCCCATATAAGATTGGCAAGTCAGCTTGTAGATCCAACGGTCTATCTCTGATGCCCAACATCATGCACAACTACATAAGAAACCATGTGGAGGGGCTTACACTTTCCTCTATGAATCATATCTAAGGCAGCCACAACTTTTAACTGTGAACCTAGTTTAACCTCACCAAAATATGTGTGGAGGGGTCCAATCCTTGCTACTACGCTCTACAGAAAAGTGATCTACAACTCCCATGGAGGACCCACACACCACCATATCTTGAATATGTGGAGTATCACTCCATATATAGATGATATGCTCCCAGTTTGTTGTAATAATATCTCTATATTTATAAAGAGTATGAGAGACTCATGTCTTAGTGTCTTGGGGGAGTTCCAACCCCGAAATCACTCTGATTATTTTTCCCAGATCACTGAAATCATCAAAGATTTCTTAAATAAGAATCATTCTATGAAAAACTCAAATCAAATCTCATATTCCAAAAAAATGGACATCAACATGTTTTACGTAGAAAAACAATCATGATAGGATACTAATGGAAAAAATATGATTCCATATAATGGAGATATTGGAGGAATAAGTTATGGAGAGAATACATGATGTGGATGTGGGTCCACATGACATGTGAGCCATCCTCATCACTTATCCATGTTTTCCTCTGGACAAACCTTAGATTCCCTCTCATATTAAACATCCAATATATGTAGTACATGGAATATCTCAGAAACTAAGGTGATTACCATTTATATTTATCCATGTCCATTTAGTTAGATCAATGTTAATGTGCTTGGAAATAAATATGGTCATGCCCTAGCACTAGGTAGCCCGGTTACTAGATTATGACTATGTACTCTAATAGTACCCAACCATTTTGGATAAAAACCTAATGAATCCATGAGGATCATCCAAAATATAGTGATACACAACATAATTCTACTAATATGCCACCAAAAATGAACCTTAATGACCAAACTGATCATTATATTTTGATCATCATTGAAAAAAACGAGATATAATCTATGTAATTTCCCAAAAAAGGAACCTAGTGAAAAACACATTTCACCAAATAACGTATGAAGGGTGTTATCTGGACCCCACTGATGAGTCCAAATTAAATACACCCAAGTGGTCTCGAAAAGTTTTACTCAAAATGAGGGTTGTGATATTGTACATGGTTCCCCAATCCAACACCATATGAAGAAGATACATTGGATTTAGATCCAACCATATTTTTGTTGTTATTACTACCACCATCACCACCACTACAACTACTACTAGTAGTATTATTTGATTTTTTTTTATTTTTCATTCCTATACAGCCTCCATATTTCCAAAATCAGGAACACATGGGGGATCCCTATGTACCAGATTCTAGGAAAATGGGTAGATCACTAATAATATCCCTCGCAGCCATGCCCTATATCATCGTCAGCCGATACTGCTCCCTTTGCCACCAATCGCAAGGGAGAGGAGGTTGGATTGCCTCTATTCATAGAGGAGGAGGGGACTCATGACACCGTCTACCACTACTTATAGGGAATTACTGTTACCTATTAATCCATCTACCACACCTACAGATCACATATCTAAGGTGAGAAGATCTCTCCATAATCCATGGAAAGATTTCAACTAACCAATCAGTCGAGAAAATATTCTTCATTGCACTGTGTTGTCATCATAAACCAAAATGGGGAATGTGTATCATTGATTTCATTTTGATCCTCATCCAATCATCCACCTATGTATTGTACGATATTCATATCATTGATCCCAAACCAACATCTATAAAAATGATACATTATGCTAAAGATCATGCATGAAATGATCGGTTTCTCGGTATTCACCCAACTACTAGAAATAAATAAATTCCAATAACAAACAAAAGTAGAATGGAGAGGGTAAACCAAAAAAACAGTCATGAGGAATAATCCTTAGCCAATGATTACGGTGGAATCTATCCATTTTCTTAGGATGATGAACAAAGATGAATCAACCAATAATCATCTGTAATATCAAGTTTCAATTTTTGTCATATGCTAAAAAAATTCACATAATAAACCATCGATCTATAAATAAAACCTCTTGAGATTCGATTCTAATTAAAAATGGGATAATAAATCTAGGATAAAATCCAATGAAACAACATCAACCTCAATATTGGATTATTCTTTGATGAAGATCTTATTTTTGTCACCATCTTTGACAAGATTTATGAACTCCGTCGGTGTACCAATTGACAAAGAAAGAAATGATTTCATCCAAGAATGATCCTCCAGAGTATATAAAATAATATCTTCGGTAATTTGGATGACCCTAGAATTTTTTAACAATAATTTATTAATAGAGTTTACTTGGATAGGTTTTTAAAAAAATATTTCAATTTATTTAATTATTTCTTCCATGATGACACCCAATCCCAACACCTGACGTTGACCATGTTCATGTCAATACTAGGTTAAAAATAATGTTCCAAAATCAAAGAAGGTATCAAATTGAAAATATGATACACTTTTTTGGAGTTATTTATTATTTCATAAAACATGTGCATGTGTGATATTAATATATTTAAAAAAATTATAATATCAATATTAGGATCACCAGGTCTTAGAATATCACATCATCTCAGGTCCTGACTTACAAATATTATAATAAATATTAAAAATAATTACATAAATAAAATAAGTCTTAAAATATATATATAATAAATAATAATTTCATCATGGTTTTTAAATACTTTTTTAATACAAGAAAACTCCTATAATTTACTTTAGAAAAATTCAAGAGGCAGAATCGACAATTTCTTCACGAAATTCCCAATATTAAAAATATAAAAAATATATAAATATATGTTATTATCAGTATAAAATCATTAAAAAATAAAATTAGTATACTTTATCATTATATATATGTATGGGTAAAGGTCTAGAGTCACTTGCAACAACCCAAGACTCTCGATCCTTTCAAAAATTTACAATGTTCTATAACTTCTATCGCACACTACACCAAACATATTCAAATGAGAAATTATTAATAATTTATTAATAAATATATAATAAAAACTAAAATATTGAACCATTAAATTTTATTACCTTTAGATGGTAAATAATTAATATGAGTTAAAATTGAAATGGTTATTTCTAATTAAATTCACATTCCTTATATTGTATATTTTAATTTAAAATGATATATTTATAAATTTTAGAATATAAAAAAGGTAAAGTGAAATACCAATTTTTAATTCCTAGAAAAACAAATACCAAAATATTTATTTAATTTATTTCTCTAAAATAATCAATTTTCCGGAGAATAGAAAAAATATCGATTTAATTAATTTCATCACTTTTATGAATTTATATTATTTTATTTATAATTTAAAGGCTTTTGAAGAATTATTATAATAAAATTATATATTATAAATTAAAATAATTCATTATAAAATACTATTTTGAATTTATAAACTCATTATCAACATTTTAAAAAAAAATTATACCATTTTAACAAAGACTATAATTTTTATTATATTGTATAATTTTTTATAACATAATAAATGATGTTTTTGATTTTCTTTATCTTTAAATGAATAATATTTGAATTATAATAATTTTTTAAAATTAATTATAATAAATGGGAATCATAATTATATACTACACATAAATCATTTTTCTGTAAAATTATCTTTTTAAGAAAACGGGTGTTTCATATTACATGTTCTTGATTTAGAATTATGTTTTATTACATACAAAATTATTATTTTATAATTTTTATATAATATTTAGAATCATATGGTAAAATTTATATTATATGTATCATTTTATTTTTATTCTTAAGGGATAAATTACCTAGGTAATAACTAGTTTCAATGGTGAAAAAAATGATAAATTTGAGTAACCATAGATAAATTTTGCATAAATTTTTTGAAACATGTTTCATTTTAAATGTGGGATGTGTTTATGAACATTATATTCCATAAAATCCATTATTTGTCATTTATTATTCACTCTACTTGAGATTGAGTCCAAATTGTTGAATACTTTTTTGGGTATTTACAAAAGTTACACTTCATTACACTTATAAAAGGGGATATCCTCTCCTTATTTTTCCTCACAAAAAAACTATAAAATATCTTCCAATACTTTTTCAAAAAGAAATTCTACACTCTACTAGAAATATTAAAGTGGGTTTTATCTTCTCATAATACCATCCCTCAAAGGATTAATCCCCATCATAAAGGTAAAAACACATGAAGTGATCTATAAGTTCCCAACCTCTCTTTATTTTTCCTATTTCCTTAAGTGATTTTCTTCTTAATAAAATTTAATTTCACCATATTAAAAAAGATAAAATTGATATCATTATTATACCGGTATGTTATCATAACAATGGTACAATAATTAAGCACCCAATATTTTTTCATTAAGAAAAATGAAAATGTAAATCATGTGTTGGTCAGAATACTACCTCCACAATACAACATGTTTTTTTTACTTCACCAACATAAAATGTTCATAATGATAGGGAATTTAATTATTTTACAACAAAATCCCCTCATAATTATTAATAACAATGTTGTGTTCTTGTTTGGCATCGATTTCATCACCTACATGAAAAATTATATGAAATTTTATCATGGATAATTATAAAAACCAAATTAATGATATAATATGATTTAAAAATATAAATAATAATAATTTCATATTCTAGGAATGATACATAAATATTAATCTATTTTGGCCCAAAACAATGTGAGTGAGACAAGACTAAATGCTAAGGACCTTGATCAAAAAAATTTCCTCATTTTCCAGGCTTTGATTTCACTAGTCTTAGATCCTTAGAGATGCAACAGATCAAAATTTATGGCTATTTGATGTCATTCTTCCGATAATGGTTCGCATAGGTCATGTTCATGAATTTCTGGTCATGAGGGTCCCATTTTCAAAGATCTAGTCATGAAGGTCCCATTCACAGGGATCCATTCACAAAGGTCTAGTTCACAGAGTATTGATGGTGATCTCTGTGTTGCACCATTCAGTGTCACAAAGCCCTTTACAACTATGAGGAGGCCTAATAGTAATCTCCACATCACGACATTTGGACATGAAATTCCCGTCCATTTGTGAGGCTAGTAAATCTTCATGAAATCATCCAATATTAACAAAACACATGGTCTATAAATACCCCCTTGTGTCTGTCATTTAAAGGGGACAATGTCCTTTTGGACTTCTGAAAATCTCTCCTGGTTATTGAACTCCTAATCTTCATGAGTGGGAGATAAAATGGATTCCATAAGGTATTTATGCATTATAAAATCACCACCCTTATTTCATGGGATCCCCCACCAATAGTGATGTTTCCTTTTGTGAAGGATTATTACCTTTTCAGAAGCTGAAAGATCTTTGTGGAACTTGGGGCTTCACAAGGAATCTATCCTTCATGAAGACAACCCCATGGGTACCATGAATTAACTCAAATTTATGGTCACCCTATTTCTCAAATCATACTCCTCCAATGTCCCTAAGGCCTTAATTTTATTTTTATTTTCGATAATACACATTTCAAGAGGTGAGGTGGAACCCTTACAAGGCCTTTAGGAATACGTATTACATGGACCATAGGCCTTAGAAGAATTCATTGCCCGTTGGATTCAAATATTACATAAAACCTAGACTAACTTCTTGGAACTACTCTTCCCCAGCATCTTCATTGTAAAATCATCTCTCTACCTTCAAATGTATGTTTGTCAAGGCTTTCCCATTCATCGACAGGCTTGTCCCGATGGCAGGTGTCTTACCCTCTTATTATTTCAATTCATTTATCTTCTTCTATGGTGAAAGATCTTTTCCCATCCTCCTTCTGGAGCTTGTTCCTTGTATGTTTTCTAGTTTTTATCTGCACTTAAAGTGACCCTAAGGCCTTGAGGTGGCCCAAAGGCTTTACTAACCTGATGTCTTGGGCGGCCCGAAGGCCTTAAAGGAGAGTTGCACCATGAAATGTTTCATCCAGGTCAAGGAAATTTCAGGTTTCACTTTATATAACCCCAAAGTCCACCTTTGGAATACCATAAGTTGAGATACTTCAATATAGTTCCTAAAGTAACTTGGTCCAACCTACTCCTCTCGGACCTTTTCTCATGTCATAGTACGAGATTCTCGACTTAAATTCTTTGAGTACCATGATTAGAAATACTCCTCAATCATCTCCTCAGACTCTATCTCGTCACACCCATGACATGTCAAAATAGAAAGTGACACCCCAAGAATAAGACCCACACTATCCATTGTTGGAAATCTTATTCCCAATAGTGATCACTATATTACATTAAACTATAGTACACCCTATATGACTAACGTAATATTCATCCTAATAAAAGCACGAGATTCCTAATGTGTAAAACACAATATTCTTCATGTAATGATCTTGAGATGACCACCATATAGCCACTGTAGGCCTTCTCATCAAGAATAATCACCAATCATGTACCTTGACCCTCCAATGAGTTGAGATTCCCTCAACATGAGGAAGATGATTGGGAAGAACTATAGTGCAATCCCCTCATATATCGTTGCTACTTCTGTACAGCACCCAATGGGACTAGTAATTATATATAATCCCAAATATTGTACCTAAACCCAAAAGGGACTCAAGATTCATTAATTACCTCACATGAGGAAGAAATAATGGGAATATCAATGAATAAACCCCACATACAAGGTCTTTTAACATGATTTTAAATTGAAGTCTTACTCCATGCAGTGGACGTGGGATTACCTGATGACCTGATATTGGGAAGACAAGATGTGCAACCTCAATTAATTATCCCCACACACCATGTAATTTCACATTATGTTAAATTTTAATATTACTATATGAAATTGACATGGGATTTCCTCATGACCTAATATGAAAATGAAAGGATGGTCAGATCAACGAATAATTTCCTCACAACACATCTTATCACATGATATTAAACTGTAATATTAACTCATGAAATGGACATGGTGTAACGACCTGAATCCGGAGCCCTTCCAATGGAGCCCCATACCCGGTGCACCACATAACCTCATGCGCATTTCCCCAAATGCCAGAGGCTGCAGACTAGCAGCGAGGTCCTTGGTAAGTTATTGGGAAAACTATGCCCGTATTTGGTAAGGTATACAAGGAAAGAAACAACTGTCAATGGTGGAAGTAGTAAACAGCATACAAACACTGGAACTAAATAGAGGAAGCAATGAACATATAATAATGATGATAATGATGCAGTAGGTACAAGTATCTAAGGAAAGAAACAAACACAACAATGTGCTGAAATACAACTGAAAACAATGTACAAAAATAACAACAACTCCTGCAGCATCACAAGTCTAAAATCGATCCTATTCTCTCCAGCTCCAACCAGCAATCACGTACCCTAAGTAGAAGGGCCACAATCCCAATCCACACCTACAACCATATAATCTATTTGGTCCAAAAAGCAGGACCCAAACAGGGTGTGAGACTAATCCCAGTAGGAAATCACCACGAGAGTTTTCCCTACTATTAGTGAGTAAAATAGCAAAAGTAAAGGAAATAAATGCAGCAGAGAAGCAGAAATACACTAAAGTAAAAAATCCTACCAATATCCATTCACATTTATTTAACAGTTCAGTACAATAATTTAGCTATCAACCAGGGAACCTAGTAACAGCTCTATATACTCCCAAGGAAAGCAAGTAATCACAACAGGTAACTCAGCAGTCTACCTAAACAGCAAGTAGTAAAAATCCAAGCTTGTTCTTTGACTTGGTGTACTCATCACAACCAACCAACAAATAAAGCATTGACTCTCTGGGTGTGTCCTACTTTCAAACCCCTCTAGTCAAGTAAACGTAAAAAGTCTCAGACACTCTGGGAAGCTCTCACCGTCAATTCCCATGTGGTCTTCCAATGAAAGATATAGACTCTCTGGGGAAGAACTTACGTCTAATTCCCCCTATATTTTCACTATGTAACTAAGGAAACTCTGAGGAAGCACAAATCCCCATTCCCATTGGTCCTGTGATCGATACTAATTATAATAGAATCTCTTGGAAAGCCCTAATCATCAATTCCCCCTTTAGTCTACCACACCAGGTTCACTCAGCCCTGAGTAGTTTAGTCTTATGCAATTGACTGTTAGAAGCCTAATTAAGTTCAGTAACTACTTGGATAATAGCTACAAATGCATCCACAAGAATATAAACAAGAGGCAATACATTCAATCAAGTCAACATGCATACTAGCAATGTGCAAAAAGGGTTGTGTCATAGGCAAACCGTGTCATACGACACTCAATAGACAAAACAAGGTAAACACCCATGGGGTGATCCTCAAACATGCTAACAAAAATTTATTAATAATCTAATAACCTCAAGCATACAATCGATCTAAGGCAGATAACAAAATATTATCAAAACCCTAAGCTGAGATACCCGATACATGGGTATCCGACACTTTTGCACGAAAAACTCAAAGACAATCAACGTAGGGAAACAAACGACCTACCTCAATCCAAGGAGATTTATATTCTTCAACCTCGTCCTATGAATCGGCCTAGAATGGAGTAAATCTGCAAAAATGTCTAAAACGTTTAACCTCAGATAACTTTCACAAGAGGAGGAATCAGGAAACATGGCCAAAGAAGAATCGAGTACTCACCGTTGTGATTATATTGCACCCGACGGTGTTCGATTCAGACAACTGGTGACGAATCGGTGGCTTGGAGAAGAATCGGTGCTCTAGGTTGCTCTGGACGTAATTAGGTGGAGAAGAAGATAAAAACAACGATTAGACACGACCCCGGTCCGATTAATGAAATAAAAATAAAATTACACGGCGTGTACTTCTTGAGTACACGGCGTATAGTCTCTTTTTCTGTACGCCATATTAATCGGGTTCCACCTCATCGCTACACCCCATGTGACTGGCTCGGACACGGCCATCACATGGCCTCGAGCGAAAGAAAATTACACGGGGTGTAATTGTAAAGTACACGCCGTGTACTTAGAAAATTTCCAGATTCTCCTCTTTTTCTCAAAAACAGCCAGAAAAGGAAAACATACCTGAAAAGAAGGTCCGGGTTTTTAAAAACTTCCCTCCTTAAAGAAATTTGTCCCCGAATATCCCTAGAAAGGTGGAGAAGAAGAACACTAGAACAACTCTGGCCACTGTGATCACATATCGGCCTCCCTTTCCAAAGTCTCATCCTGCACAAGGTCGTGCTACCATATCACCAGTACTAGAGGAACAGACCGGCCACAAAGTACTTTTGCGCTACGATCAAAAATCCTGATATGATGATCCTCGAACGATGAATCCTTCTCCAGCTCAACCTCCACGGGTCTAAAAACATGAGACGGGTATGAGAAATAGCATTGAAGCAGAGAAACATGGAAGACGTCATGCATATCCTGATATCACTGACGTAACTGCAACCTTTAAGCAGCCAGCCTAACTATCTCCAGAACCTCGAATGGCCCGATGTATCTCAGTGAAAGCTTACCCTATCTCCTCATCATCTTTTGCCCCAACCTTGGGGTAACACATAAGAAAACCTGGTCTCTGACCCCGAACTCCAGAGGTCGCCTCCGCTGATCAGCATAAGATTTCTGACGAGACTGTGTAGTAGCCATCATCTTCTGAATTAGCTCTATCTGCTCTGAAGTCTCTTGAACAAGATGAGGTCCCAACAAAGCTGCCTCTCCTGCCTCCAGCTAGAATAATGGTTATCGACATGGCCTACCGTACAACGCCTCGAATGGCGCCATTTGAATGGTCGCTTGGAAACTGTTATTGTAAGAAAACTCCACCAGAGGAATATGCTTCTCCCAAGAAACACCAAATACTAGGATGCAAGCTTGGAGCATATCCTCAAGTGCATGTATCGTGTTATCAGACTGGCCATCAGTCTGGGGATGGTATGCTATACTCAAAAGTACCTGTCTACCCAAGGCCTTCTAGAGTCCCTGCCAGAACCGGGAGGTAAAGCGTGCATCCCTATATGAAACAATGGAGTGTGGAACTCCATGCAGACGAATGATCTCCTGGATGTAAAGTCATCCCAGATCATCGACACTAAAGGTCTCCTTGATTGGAAATAAGTGAGCAACCTTTGTAAGCCTGTCGACGACGACCCACACCGCATCATTTCCTCTCAATGATCTCGGAAAACTAGTCGTGATGTCCATCACGATGTCCTTCCACTTCTACTCTGGAATGGGTAACTGTTGCAAAAATCCCCGCTGGTCACGGATGCTCTACTTTCACCTGCTGACACGTAGAACATCTCATGATGAAACCAGCAACATCCTTCTTCATATCTGGCCACCAGTACTGGCGATGAAGATCCCGATACATCTTGGTGACTCCAGGTTGAACTACCCAAACTATGGAATAGAATTCGTGCATCAGATCCTCGCATATATATGATGGAACCCATATGCGTCCCTAGAAACGCAAGATCTCATCCTCGCCAATGGTCCACCCGGGAAGGGGGTCCTCTCCTGACACGCTTTCCTGTAGGACTATCCCTTATGAATCTGCAAGATTCCTTATTCAAAATCAGTCCAGAAGTACATAGGTAATATCCATAGATGATAGGAAAGTCTGCCCCTGCCCGTCGTGCACCTCCAAATGTATCTCCGAGAAAAGAGCTATTAGTTACCACTCACTGCTGGCCTCCTGAACTGCATGTATCTGTGTTCTCTTGCTCAGTGCATCAGCCACTGCGTTGCCTTTCACAGGCGTATAGGCAAGCTCGAAATTGAAGGACTGGAGATACTCAACCCCCCTCTACTGTCTCAGATTCAGGTCACGCTGCATGAAGATGTACTTGAGACTTTTGTGGTCAGTGTATACCACAAAATTCTCTCCCAGAAGGTAATGTCTCCAGCAACGTAAAGAATGAATAAACGCAGCCAACTCCAGGTCATGCGTAGGATTATTCCTCTAATGTGGCCTCAACTTCCAAGATCCATACGCGACCACTCGATCCTCCTACATAAGCACTGCTCCAAGTCTCATGCCAAATGCATCACAAAAAAATGTATAGCTCTTTCCCGGCTCTGGAAAACTAGGATCGGGGCTGAAGTCAATCTCCCCTTCAGCTCCTGTAAGACTGAGTCATAGGCTTCTGACCAAAAACATTTTACCCCCTTCTTAGTCAAGACCATCAATGGTGCTTCTAGGCGTGAGAAGTCATGTATAAACTGCCTGTAGTAACCATCCAGCCCTAAGAAGCTTCGTACCTCGAAGACATTCTTCGGATTCTCCCTTGTAACTACTGCCCTTACCTTCTCTGGGTCTACTGATACTCCTGTATCAGAGATAACATGACCCAGGAAGTGAATATCGTCCATCCAAAAGTGTCACTTCGAGTGTTTAGAATAAATTTGATGCTCCCTCAGTGTACTCAAAATGATCTCAATATGGGTTGCATGGTCGTGTCGAGTGTGAGAGTACACCAAGATATCGTCCACGAAGACCACGACGAAGGAATCCAAGTAAGGATGGAACAATCGGTTCATCAGTTCCATGAAAACTACTAGAACGTTCTTCAGACCTAACGGCATAACCCTATACTCATAGAGGCAATACCTGCTCTTGAAGGCTATCAGAGGTATATCTGAAGGTCTAACGCACAGCTGATCATAACCGGACGTCAAATCGATCTTCGAGAACACCCGAGCTCCTCGAAGCTGATTGAAGAGATCATAAATCCTCAGTAACGGATATTTGTTCTTGACCATCAACTGGTTCATCTACCTATAATCCACACAAATCCTAAGGGTACCGCCTGCCTTCTTCACGAACAGGACAGGCGAACCCCAAGGAGAAGTATTGGGTCAGATGTAACCCTTTTCCTGCAACTCTTCCAACTTCTTCTTGAGCTCCTACAACTCTGGTGTAGCCATCCTATAAGGAGGAATGGACACTGGTGCCACTCCTGGAATGAGCTCAATCGAGAAGTCTACCTCACGCTCTGGAGGAAACCCTGAAAAGTCTTCTGGAAAGACATCTGGAATGCGATCAACCAGTGGAGGAAAATATAACTGAGAAGTCCCCTGGTCATCCAGATAAAGACGAGAAATTTGGGCCGTCACTCCTCCTAGCCCATGATGGTCACGTCCAGCTCAACTCACCTGAACATCCCACTCGCCTTTATGAAGGAATGATTCACCCTTTGGTGATAAGAAATTCACCCTGCGGCAATAGCAATCGACGACTGCCTAAAAGAGAACCAACCAATCTATACTGACAATGACATCATAACCCATCATCTCCAAAATATAGATATCCCACATGAAAAGATACCTTGCAGCCTCGAGAGGGAACCCCTTGCACTGACGTACACTAGATGTCCTCGTTCCCAAGGGTGTGTCGAAAGTCAACATGTCAGGAGACGAAAAGACACAGAGCTCAAGATTTTCCCTGACAGCAATAGAAATAAAGCTATGTGAAGCACCAGTATCGAAAAGGGCTGAAGATAAAACTAAGGCTACTAAGATCGTACCTCAAACTGTAGAGGGTCTGGGATCCTTATCATGATGAATCTGCTCTATAGAAAAAGTCTGGCCTATACCGTGGCCCTGTGTAGCATCCTAAAAACCCTGATCTACTCCTCTCGGAGCATGACCACTGTGTCCACAGCCTCTACCCTGCCCTGAACGTCCTGCAGAACTCCAGCCCCCAGTCTGCTACGGAGCAGGTAATCCTGCTCCTGTACGCGAGGTCAAAATTGATCCTCCTTCATTAGATGCTGGAATGGGAACCTTGCAGAAACGCTACAAATGTCCCATATTGCAGTAGAATCGGCACTCCACTGGGTCCCTCGGGAAATGGGGATTATTATGCCCATTCCTCCCACACTGATAACACACCACTTGGGTGCCAGAAGAGATATCTCGTCTACCAGAATGAATACCTCGCTTTCTCGGGTCACCTCGGGTAGACTCTTGATGGTGGTTCCTGTTGTCTGTCTGGAGGGAATAAACCTTGGATGCTGAACCACCCTGGTCCACAGCTCCAGTCTCCCTCAGGATCCTCTCTGTGATGAGTTCCTGGTTGACAATCAGAGTAATAGAATTCAACTGAAAGACATTCACCTGCGATCTGATCACTGGCCTGAGGCCTTCCTCAAACTTCCTCGCTAAAAACAGCTCGTCATTCCCCAGGATGGGAGTGAATCCCTGAAACTCAGTAAAGTGGGAGGAATACTCCATAACTGATAGAGTACCCTGCTGCAAGCTCATGAAATCCCTGGTTCTATCAGCCCTCAGCATCACTGGGTAGAAGTAGTCATAAAACGTATGCTGAAACTCATCCCAACCCATAGCCTACTGGCGCCCCGTCTGAGAGACTACGTCCCACCATCTCTTGGCGTAATCTCACAGCATATACGTCGCGAGCTTCACCCTCCTCTCTGTAGTTGTCTCCAGATGCTCGATGATGGATAGCATGGCTTCCATCCTTGACTCTGCAGCCTGTGGTCCTCAATCCCCTGTGAAAGTGTGAGGATGTTGCTGTTGGAAGACCCACGTCAGCTCCTCCATTGTTGGGGTAGGATGATGAACTCCCTGGAAGGTCTGAATGAATGTCATGAAACCCTCTCTGAACTGATTTTTGGTACCAGTGTCTAGAATAATTGCAGGTACCATGTCTGGAACGATGGGCAGAACTACTGGCAGTTCCTGATCGGTCGTATCAGGAGTACGATCGCTACCGTGTTCCTGGCATGCAACAGGAGGACATCTCGGTGCCATAGCATTGAAAGACCAAATCACATCTTCATTAAAGATGAACACTGTTGCAACATAGGAGAGAAAAATGGAAGATGAGGGGAAAACCTTTAAAACTGGGAAAAACATGACTACACGGTGTGTAGTACCAGTACACGGCGTGTTTCTTAAAAGTTAATCCAGGGCATGTACATTGGCCATACATGGCTATGTAAACTACCAGGCTACACGGCGTGTTCCTTAAACTACACGGCATGTACTGACCCTTTTTCCCTACCCAGTTACTCCTACACGACTAAGTCACAGGGACTATCCCAGTCAAAGACTACATGGCATGCTTTGAGGCAGACACGGCATGTGATGGACATGCTTTAGCTAGCCCATGTTGTTAGCGACACAGCCTGACACACGGTCTACACTACACGGCATGTTCTTACAAGACATGACGTGCACTTGAAGGGAAACCTCGGCCCGTGTTGTTCGTGACACGGCCGGGTACTCGGCTGATCCTTACACGACGTGTTCCGAACAAACACGGTGTGTATAGGAGAAGATAACATCGACCCGTGTTTTTTTAGACACGGTCGGGTACCTGGGAAAAGATACACGGCATGTGTATACTGAACATGGTGTGTACTAAACATGCATTAACTAGCCCGTGTTGTTAGTCGCTCGGTCAGGTTCATAGTTAACCTCTACACGGCGTGTACCTACCTTACACAACGTGTTCCTGAAAACCATTTACAGTTCTATGTCCGTGTATTCTGGGTTTTTCTAGACAATAGCCTCAGAACTGCACTGAAGCCCAGAAAACACATAAAAACAAGGGTTAAGGTGCCAAATTCCGATCTGTGGGGGCCCATACTCCCCGCGAATCAAAGCTTGGCATCTTAACAATACATATAACAGGCAAATAGTACAAGAACTCACGACCCACCAAATTCCGATCATCGAGGGCCCATAACACCTCTAAGATCAAAGTTTGGCATCCGTGATAAGAAATCTTCCAAACAACGATACCCTATAAACATAGCAGGTATTCTATCACAGCAGCTATCACAACAGCATGCATTGTCTATCACAAGTATTATCACAACAGCATGCATTCTCTAATGCAACCTAGATGGCATGGAAAGATGCATGGAATTTGATCTTCTAACATTTTCCTATATGATTCATGAGATGTCATACCCTCATCTCATCAGGTTGCAACAAAATAGAACCGCAATCATATAAACAGTAATAGCACAAAATAAGTGCATCACCCAATGGTGAAATCAATTATACTAAAACATTCGCAAAACTCAAAACTTTCAACAATTGAGGTAATCTGGCTTTTTCCCTGTACAAGGGTTCTAGAACTCCTGGGTATAGCTATTTACCATTCACATATTCCATCATATCCCTTTCTAATGTCGCTAAACAGTTTTTCAATAGAAAAGGAAAGAACTCCTCTTATACCACTTTGTAACGACCCGATTCTGGAGCCCTTCCACTGGAGCCCCGTACCCAGTTCGCCACATAACCTCAGGTGCATTTCCACAAATTCCAGAGGCTACCTACTATAAGTGAGGGCCTTGGTATGTCATTGGGGAAACTATGCCCTCATTTTGTAAGGTATACAAGGCAAGAAACAACTATCAATGGTGGAAGCAGTAAACAGCATAAAAACACGGGAACTAAACAGCGGAAGCAATGAACATATAATAAGGATGATAATGATGCAGTAGGTACAAGTATCTAGGGAAAGCAGTAAACACAACAACTTTCTGAAATACAACTGAAAACAATGTATGAAAGTAATAGCAACTCCAGCAGCATCGTAAGCCTAAGCTCGGTCCTATGCTCTCCAACTCCAACCAGTAATCACGTACCCAAAGAAGAAGGGCCACAATCCCTATCCACACCTGCAACCATATAACCTGTTTGGGCTAAAAAGCAGGACCCAAAAAGGGTGCGAGACTAATCCCAGTAGGAAATCACCATGAGATCTGTTCCCTACTGTTAGTGAGAAATACAGCAAAAGTAAAGGAAATAAATGCAGCAGAGAAGCAGAAATACACTAAAGTAAACAATCCTACCAATCTCTATTCGCATTTATTTAACAGTTCAATACAATAATTTATCTATCAACCAAGGAACCTAGCAACAGCTCTATACTCCCAAGGCAAGAAAGTAATCACAACAGGTAACTCTGCAGTCTACCTAAACAGCAAGCAGTACAAACCCAAGCTTGTTCTTTGGCTTGGTGGACTCGTCACAACCAACCAATAAATAAATCACTGACTCTCTGGGTGGTTCCTACTAGCAAACCCCTCTAGTCAAGTAAACGTACAAAGTCACAGAAACTCTGGGAAGCCCTCACTGTCAATTCCCATATGGTCTTCCAATGAAAGATATAGACTCTCTGGGGAAGCACTTACATCTAATTCCCCCTATATTTTCGCTACGTAACTAAGGACACTCTGAGGAAGCACAAAGTCCCATTCCCATAGGTCCTGCGATCGATACAAATTATAACAGACTCTCTAGGGAAGCCCTAATTGTCAATTCCCACTTTAGTCTACCACACCAGGTTCACTCAGCCCCGAGCATTTTAGTCATGCGTAATCGAATGTTAGCAGCCTAAGTAAGTTCAGAAACTACTTGTCTAATAGCTAAAAATGCATCCACAAGAATATAAATAGCAGGAAATACATGTAATCAAGTCAACAGGCATACTAGCAATGTGCAAAAAGGGTTTCCTCATAGGAAAACCATTCTAAACAGCACTCAACAGCCAAAACAAGGGAAACACCCGTGGGGTGATCCTCAAACATGCTAACAAGAAATTATTAATCATCTAATAGCCTCAAGAATACAAGAAATCTAATTCAGATAACAAAACAGGATCAAAACCCTAACCCGAGATACCCGGTACATGGGTATCCATCACTTTTGCACGAGAAACTCAAAGATAATAAACGTAGGGAAACAAACCACCTACCTCAATCCTAGGAGATTGATATTCTTGAACCTCGTCCTGTGAATTTTCCTAGAATGGAGTAAATTTGCAAAAACGTCTAAAACGTTCAACCTCAGATAACTCTAACAAGATGAGGAATCAGGAAACGTGACCAAAGAAGAACCGAGAACTCACCGTTGTGATTCTATTGCACCTGAAAACATTCGATTGAGAAAATCGGTGAAGAATCGATGGCTCGGAGAAGCATCATCTCTCTAGGTCGCTCTGGACATAATTAGGTGGAGAAGAAGATAAAAATGGATATTAGGCATGACCTCGGTCCAATTAATGAAATAAAAAAGAAAAGTAAATTGTGTGTACTTCTTGAGTACACAGCGTGTAGTCTCCTTTTCCATACGTTGTCTTAATCGGGCTCCACCTCATTGCAACACCCCGTGTGACTATCCCAGACACGGCCAGCACACAGCCTCGAGCGAAAGAAAAGTACACAGCGTGTACTTGTAAAGTACACGGTGTGTACTTAAAAAATTCCCAGATTCTCCTCTTTTTCTCAAAAACAGCCAGAAAAGGAAAACATACCTGAAAAGAAGGTCCGGGTTCTTACACATGGGATGCCCTCATGACATAAAATGTGGAAAATATAATGGGTATTTCCTTGTGTAGTCCCCACACCATTCCCCCAAGAGTGATCCTCTTGCGACGAATAACTTCTATGCGTAATCCACACTCCATCCTTCTTCAACATTCTATTGACAACATGAGAATTATTACCACATGATGTTAAACTGCATGGATCAACATTTTCATTTGACCTTAAATTGTGGAATAAATTAACATGAGTTTTGATCCCAGTCTCTAGAATGGTAATTTGGATGCATCCCTAATGTGTAATCATGAAAGAGGTAAACATAGGTGTGACCTCTTTCCTCCAAGGGACAAACCTACCAAATTCACCTCACAAGGCGTTTCATCCACATTGGTAAACTTAGGTGTGAAATCTTCCCTCCTAGGGACACACCTAAAAATCATCCCCATAGGATGTTTGACCCCAATAAATTGTTAACCCATGTGTTATCCAATAGGGACACACCTCCCATATCTTCCTCTATAGGGAATCTACTCTATCTCCATAAGACATAAACTCGTTCCCTAATTCATCTTTATAGTACGTTCTAATCCATATCAACAGGATTTAGAACCCGTGACTTGACCTAAAATACCTACCCTATGAAATAAATATGGAATACCTGAGGAAATATTTCTTGAAATATGTATTCCCATGGAATTAATTACCTGATGGTTGATACAGGGTGCCTTAGTTTCCATGCTAATAGGCCTATTAAGTTATTTCTCTACATCAAAACGATAGAGCCACCCCTAATGTCAACTACCTCATGAACAACACGGGATGACTTATGTTTTATGCCTAATATTCCTTATATGTGATGCCTACAAATTCAAAAGGAGGATACTTTTTAGGTTCCCAACACACCTTGTATCTAGAGATTCTTAGACATGATCGACGTTATCATCTAATCTGACTGAAGATTGATCCCCTGTTAAGATAGAAGAGTCATAATTTATTAGAATCCAAATAGATATGGCACCAAAAATTATTTTCACAAACATGAATTAAATGGATAATAGGAACCCACTCTAGGTAATGATCTACAAGGAGGAATCCATGGAAAGAGGAACTGATATCCCATCATCTTATTTCGATCAAGGAACCAACATCACCAACAATAGTGGAGAAGGTCATATTCCTTTGGGAAGTAGGAATACATGGAAAGAAACAAGTTCCACTATAAAGATGTGCACCCTAGAAGTGAAATCATCGAATAAAACTCATTAATTAATAAAACACCCTTCATTCGATAAAAATCATTAAAAAAGATCATTATCGATTTCATCTTTTAGGATAATGAATAAACACTCGTGAATGAAATTTATAAACAAAAAATCATTATAAGGAATCCATTAAATTTAGTTTGTTGAATTTTAAATGATGATTAAATAATTATTACTAAAATTGATCATATGAAACTACTATAAATTATCAAAGCTATAGAAACCCAATGTGGGAAAATACCAAAAAACCTACAAATATACATGTTAATAATGATTATAGATGTAAATTAAAAATATATTTAGTGAGGAATATGGTTTTGAAATTAATTTTTTGGATAATTATGTCTGTTATACAGGATATTAGAGTGGATCTGACATAGTAGGGAAGAAAGTTAAGGGATTCATGTTTCAAATTTAATTTCTCAATACATGATCATTATTGAAAACCATTAAATTTTTGGTGTAGTGGATTACGTAATAATGAATCTATTTTAAAAATTTCATGTAATTTAAAGGGTTTTAAAAACCACATAGTTTTCTTCCTTTTAATGTTGTATAACTTAAAGGATACCAATTTCATAAACTTTTTTGTTAAATCAAGTTGCTTAGTTGAGTTAAAATGATTCTTGCTAAACTTATTAATCCAAGATTCATTTATTGCACTAAAAATTTATATTGAAACCTTATGTATTCTTTAGATTTCAATTATTAATGGTTATTTTTAAAATCAAAATTTTCAAAGGTATTTTTAATTATATTATTGTAAAAATTCTATATTTTTTAAGTCTAAATTGTTAATGATTCTTTAAAAATAAAAAATATTCAACATATATTAACTTAAACAATTGATAAATTTATTTTCATACAAGGATCATCTATTAGGTAATAATTATAATAATGTTTTTCAAATTCTTATGTTTCTTATTAAAATTTATTTTGAATGTAAATAAAACCTCAATATTTTAAATTATTTTGTGAAAGAATTATTATTTATAATTATATTGAATATAAAAAGTTTAAATTTTATGAAGATAATTTTTGATCACCCTTCATATATTTTTACTATATTATTTCATTTAAAAATGATCATTTTGATATTATGTTATTTGTTAAGTTAAAGATATATGATATTATAAAATGTTTTAAGAAACCTATTATTTTTTCCATATGTATTTTATGAGATAATGAATGATTGATTTTCAAGTGGCATAAAAATGTATGGATTATGATGTAAATGGGACCTATATCTGCATCCAATGCATTGTGTAAAGTCTTATATCTCTAGAGATAGAAAATATATGTGAACTTGTTAGTGAGAAACTAGGTTCAAAAAGTCCGAATGTAATGGTGTTTAGATCTACTAAAAATTATATATTCGAATAGGTTGGCAGTTATAAGAAATACTCTGTTTATGATTTTTCCACATTTTCAAGTTATTTATCAAGTTCATCCATATTTTAAGTATATATTTTTTCAGAATACTCCATTATTTTATGCTTATTTTGATGATAGTATTAATCTCTCAAGGAGTATGTTTATTGACTCATCTTTCTTCACTCTTTTGATTAATTTCATATGAAATTTCAAGTTATATACCATCATTTATGATATATGATTTTTTGGGTTTGAATTTTGTCACATATCTTGATTATACCCATATTCTCATCTTATACTCACTTATGATATTTGGTTTTTAATGTTTATGTTTACCCTTACTAACCATCTGATCTCACCCCTTTCTTATGTTCTCATTTCCTGGGGCTATGGATGTCATTATTTTATGTGAGATATTTGGAATAGTGTATAGAGGGATATTAATATGGAGTATTTTTTAAAGTGCAGTAATTTTTTTTTCTGTAGATGATATCCAACAAACTTAACCTTATGGTCCTTATTTCGTGTTACTATTGTGAGATGTATTATTTAAACCATGATATTAATTTATTGTTTATTTCTTGTTTATTGTGGGTAAATTCTATTGGTATGACATGAGGATTTAGTTTTTTAGATATTTTTTCACCTATTTTTTAGATTATTTTAGTTAACTTTGATGTTAGGGTTAGATAACCTTAGTTAAAACTAATGATATGAGTCTATGTATATGATTATATACTAAAATATTGGTAAAGTATTAAGGAGGTGTTTTTTCAAGAAAAAAATCCATATATAGACACAATAAGTCTATACTGGCTCAGGTACATATATACAATAAAACGAAAACCCCAAAATAGATGTATTTCATACTGAAATGATCATCACCCAGTTCATGATAAAGAGTTGTAACGGAACACTAGGCTAGAAACTCCAAGGGGATATAATTTTTTTGATCAAATTATATTTACAAACCACTATATAGGATTAAATTCAAATACACTATGAGGGATTAAGTTGAGATGTATAAGATAACCTAACATAAAGTAACAATGTATCAACAAAGATCGACACATCTTGAAAAAAAGTAACTATATGCCAATGCAGTGATATAAAAGAAAAAGGTATTTTTAAGTTTGATTTTATTTTATGTTTATGATAACCTCCCCATATAGTTATTTTCTTTACACATATAATCCTTTTTGGTTTTGGTAGTGGATGGAACTAGATGAAACCATGTGTGCGAAAGAGAATTTTAAGACTTAATCACTGAAAAACCCCTCATTATCTTATCTAAAATGAAAAACCTTATAATTATTATAATTATCTATAAAAAAATATGATTAACAATGTGAACCTTCTCAAAGTTCAAATCACACCAAAGAAGGTAATGGTGGAGTCTCGTGAAGGATTAAGAGAAAAATAGGAAAAGGGAAAAAAATTCAACTTCCTATATGCCAAATATGTGGAATGAAGCATTATGTAAATTTCCATGAGTGGACTAGAAAATTAATTACTTTTTGAAGAGGGGGTTATCAAGTATAAAAGTGTCATTTGAATATGAATATTTCAATTAACCTGAAGAAATTAGATAGAACTCATCCAATGAAACCCATAAAAATTAAATGTCTTAAATGTAGAGAACTAAAGAATAATCTAAATGAATTCCTTAAATTTAAGTATTTCTTTGGATGGTAGGAATTCATAACCTCCTATACCCATATAAATAAAAAAGAAGCTATGTCATGACTATCAATGAAGAGGATATCAACAATTAGGTCTCAGTAAACCTCTACCCCTAATTAGTGTATGTATTCTAGTTATAACAAATATATTGTATCTAAGGTGTTTTATAAGGATATAAAATCACCACCCCATTTTATTTTTATTTTAACAGAAACATGTAGTCGTATGATTATTACGTTTTTGGAAATAATTTTTTTTAAACATAATATCCCCTCTAAAAAATTGATTCATTTTTTAAAATATATTCACTATCTTTATATTGAATCCACATTAATTTCTTGAATATGGAAAAAATTCTAGATCAACTATGACCATTTATTAGTATAACTCTGAATATGAATTATTGAATAAAAAAACTGAATCCTCCACATGAGCCTGAATACATAATTACATTTCCTTGAAATAGTTTGGGAAAATATGTGTTTTCTCCACTAACCTATGATATTGAGGATCATATATCATTAGAGATGATATCTTGAGACATTTAAATATTTTCACATCCTTTATATGCCACTTAAAAAAATTATATATAAATTGTGAGGAAACACATTATTTAACTATGGTAGGATGTAATGGCCTAATATTTTGGATCCTTTAAAATATTCACCATGTTCTATAACATGTGTCACACAATACTCCCAAAATAAGATAATCATAATATATTAATAATACATGACTACTAAAGATATAATACTGGAAAAAATGGGAATCCATTAAAGTCTATTACCTTTATAAGGTAAATAATTAAGATGAGTTAATATTGAAAAGGTTATTTCAAATAAAAGCTAAATTCTTTATATTATATATTTTATTTTATAAATTTATATTTAAAATTTCATATTTAAAAATCCATAAAATAATATTCCTTTTATAATTTTTCAAAATTCAATTATCATAGGATTTCATTTTTATATTTTTCTAAAATAATCAATTTTTTGGTGGGTAAAGAAAATAATGATTTTAATGATGTCATCACTTTTATAAAATTACTTTGTTTTATAAATAAAATTAATGTTATTAAATTTTTTTACTAAAAATGTATATATTTTAAATAAGGATATTCTTTTAAAAAAATAAATTGAATTTATAAATTCATTCTATACATTTTTATACTTTCTATAGTGTTTTATTGAAAAATGTTTTTGGAGTGTTTTCATTAATTAATTATAACATAATAAAACGAATTTTTTTGATTTTTTGTTCACTAAAAATACTAATTTATTGATAATAATTATTTTAAGTTAAACTTAATTTATTTAATTGATAATTTTATCATAGTCATAATTCTTTTTTTCATAGAAATGAACAGTTTCAAAAACACGTTTTTTCTCATTACAAGTGCTTATCTAAATGTTATTTTTCAATAACCATAGGATTGTTATTTAATAAATTTTATTTTATAGTTATAATCAATGGGTTAAAATTATCTAATATATTTATTTTAAAGACTTAATGATAGATTATCAACGTAAAAAATTGTTATTATGGTGAATTAAAAAATGATAAATATGAGTAAACTTATAGGTAAAGGAACTAACATGTATAAAAAATGTTTCTTTATGAATAGTAGAGGTGTGGGTTGAGAATATCTTACCTAAACTCCATTATTTATTGATTTTATGTAGCAATGCTTGACAGTGACTTCCCATTAATGAATTGATTTGGGAAATTACCAAAAATGCCATAACTTTTCACTTATTTTAGGGGTTCTACACTCCAACATCCCCCTTACACAAAACCCCCAAAAGATAAGAAACAAATATACTTATATCTATACACACACCAAGATAACTAATGTATGTTCTAAACATCTAGAAAGTCCATCCTTTAAGGGTTTAATGCCCTTTGTAATGATAATAAACAATGAAGTATGGTATAATTTCCTGACTTCTCCTTATTTTTTATATTTAATTAAGTTATTTTATTCATCAAAAAATTTCATTTAACTATATTAAAATGATAAAATTTATATAATTATATTAATTTTATGTTATAATATTGATCTTATAATCATTAACTAGTATACCTTTTTTTACAGTTACAAAAAGGATAGCGTAACTCATGTGTTGTGTAGACTACCACCTCGATGATGGAATGTGTTTTGTCTTCATTCACCACCTTAGAAGGTAGTTTCTAAAAGGTTATTTATATAATTATTTTATTTTAATGATAATTAATATTCTATAATTATAAACCATATTTATCTTTTCTATTTTATATAGAAAACATATTGATCAACATTGAGTATGTGTGAACCAATGCCTACATGGAACGTTAGATTTCTATTTTTCATACATGAATTTCATTACATGGATAGTCATAAGAATGTTTTTAATGGATAAATATGTTTTTTATAATATTATTATGTTTTCGTTATGAAAAATTAAATAAATGTTAAATTATATGATCAATAAATGATGACTATAAAATGGAACTGTTTAAAACTTCCATACTAAGAGAGATATATTTAATTTCAATCATTTAATATTTTCATATATAATAAATATTCTAATTGAATTATAATTATAATACATCATAATAATAAATACTATATTATATCATTATTCTAGAGGTGTAATTATATTAAATCTTAATAATCTCATTATCATCAATTTTCTAGGTATTTCGTTGTTTGTGGTCAGTTTGATCACCTACTTGAACAATGCTATGAAATTATATCATGGATTAATATAGAAACTAAAGTGATGGTAAAATATGATATAAATATATAAATATTTATAGTTTTCATTTATATGATTGATGAATCCAAATTAAACTCAATAATTATGAATACTCCCTTCATTGGTTAAAAATCACTTAAAATGCTCATAGTTGATTTCATATTAAAGGATAAAGAATAAATTTCTCATAAAAGAAAATTTATACATCATAAATTATTATAATTAATCTCTTATAGGATCTTTAATTAAATTTAAATTGTGTAATAATAAAAAAATATCAATACATCTTCTACGAAAGTACTATAAAAGGCTGAAACTATAAACACTTAATGTGGGAAAATGGTAAAAACTAACTAATATACATGTAGATAATAATTATAGATGAAAATGAAAAATATATTTAGGTTAGGATATGGTTATGAAGTTATTTTATTTATAAATTTATGCTTTTTATAACAGATCTTAGATTATATCTGACTAAGAACCAAAACATGGAATGGATTTCATCTCTCAAATTTAATTTCATGATTCATATTACTTATTGAGCACCAAGAAATTTATAATATAGTGGGATTAATTTCTAATGAATAAATTTTAAAGTTTTCATGAAATTCATGGGTTTTTAATATCCATATAATTTTATTTCTTTGTATGGATTTTGATTATATTGACACCAATTTCATAAGGATCTTTGTTAACTAAACTACCTTTGTTGAGTTAAAATGATTATTCTTAAACTTATTTCTTCTATGACTGATTTCCTCCCGTACATATTTCTTTTGGAACCTTATATCTTCCATAAAGTTCAATAATTATTTTTTAAAAATAAAATATCCTTAGGTATTTTCTCTTATCAAATTTAAACCCTCCTTTTATTTAATTTCAATTATTATAGATTCTTTAAAAAGAAAAAGTTATCGAAATATTTTTACTTCTAATTTAGATAAACATTATTTACATATAAGAACAATTTATATAGAACAATTTATAATAAGTTTTTCAAAATTATTCTATACCTCTCTAAAAATTGTTTTAAGATTTTAATTTATACCTCAATAATTTAAAAGGATTTTTGATAACTTTTTTATTTTCATTTATATTTACCCAATAAGGCTTATCTTTTGTGAAGAGATGTTTTGATAAACCTTTATATGATATTATAATATGATTTAATTTGTAAGAAAGGATTTTTGATATTCTATGATTTCTAAATTTTATGTTATGTGATGTTTTTAAGGAATTAAGATGTCTATTCTTTTTCCCATGGGTTATTTTTTATATTACGAATCTTCTATTTTCACATGGATTTTTTTTACAGATTATGAGATGGATGGGACCTATATATCCCTCAAATACATTTGTTGATGGATTATATCTCACGAGATTAAAATTTCCTATGAAAATGTTATCAAGAAGCTTGGTTCACAGAGGATGTGTGTGAGGGAATTTATCTATACTCATGATTTTAGATGTAATCAGATTGGTAGGTATACAGGTTCACAATGATAAGAAATCCTATTTCTATAATCATTCCATATTTTCAGGTTTTTTTATAGTTATGCATTATTTCCAAAGTTATTTTCCATGATATTTCATACTTTTATTCTCATTATCAGGATTTTGTTATGCCCTCATGGACCATAATTATTGACTCATGTTTCCCTACAATTTTGATTCATGTATTATGAAATTTTATGACATATTCCATAATTTATGACCTAGGGTTTTCTAAGTATTATTTTTATCATTTATCTTGATTATACAATATGTCCATCTTATTATCACTTAAGATTTTTAATTTTTGATGCTTATGTTTACCATTTATGAGATTTTGATCTAACCCCTTTATTTGGTTTCCTCTTCACAAGGTTATTAATATAATGATATCAAGTAACCTATTAAGAAAACTGTCTGTCGGTGAATCTTTATGGTGAAAGTTTCACATTTTTTGTAAAATATGATACTTTTATAGCTAATCTATGAGAAATTAAAACTTTCAGTCCTTAGTTTTTATAGTTTTTGTGAGATGTATTATTTAAAACAAGATATTAATATAATATTTATGCCATATTTAGCATGGATATATTAACAGTTATTACAATCCTTTGATGTCCTTCATTCTTCATTCATAACGATACATCCGACCATATTTGTTTTGAAGCCAGTATTCCATAAAAATCAAAAACCATATTAGGAAAATATTCTTTAAGAAATAATTAAAAATAAATTCAATTAATGGAAGGAATAATGTTAAAGATATCATTTTATATAGATAAATTTTTCCCTTGTTATAAATTCACTAACCACCATAAAAATTAACTACCATAAAATCCCACTATTAGAATTTAGACTTCCTACCTTTAACTATTAAAATTCAACCATCTAATTATAAATTCCAAAATCCAAAACCCATAATCAATTAATCTTATAACCTATATGATTAGATTAAATTTAATTCCAAAACCAAGGATATTCACCAACATAAATACCAAATGTCCACACAAAAAATAAATATATATTTAAATTTCATAACTAAAATAAAATAAAATGAACAATTAAATAAATAAATAATACTCTATTATTTATAAAAACCCATTATTATCTAATTCATAACCTTTATAAGAATATATTTTCTTAATTTACAAAAAATATGGTCTTCTATAATAACCCCACTTTAAAAACATTTCATCCTTGAACAAAGAAAAAATAATCATTCTAAAAGATAGAAATACTTAAAAACTTCCAAAATATTATTTGTCATTCCTACATTAAAAAACTTCTATTAGGTAAAAGATAAAATTTTAAAAAAAACTCAGGTAACTAAACTATCATTTAATATTTTTTATACAAAACACTTTTCCCACTCCACCATTCCTCCTCAAAACTCACACTAAAAAAACATATAAGAAAAAAATTATCCCTATGATCATTAATATCCAATAGTTGTTCAAAATATGATAAATATTTATTTAATTCAATATCATTACAATTAAAAACATGAGATGGATCCTGAATATAATTTATATATAGATTCACATAGATTATTTTTTTAATTTAATTCGACTGAGAAATAAGGTACAGTCAATGAGAAACTTTTTCAATACATTATAGTACCAAAAAAGGTTTAAAAACCATTGGGACATTTCATTACCTATTTAAAAATTTAAATTCCCATTACATGTATATATTCTAATAAATACATTATTACAAATAATGAAATCCAATGGTCACCTCCACTTACTATAATACTACTTTTGTAAATTCTAATTAACTCTCATATATTATTCAATAATATGACCTCACCTTATCATATCCTACAATAATTCTATTCCAAAAATGTTGAATAACCATTTTCAATGCCATATAATTTTGATAGGAATGGTTTAACATGTAATGTCTCTTATGATTCCATAGTGGTGGATAAATGTCAATATTTACTATATGAAAACACTATCAGTGGCAAGTTATTTTTCTAGGAACCAAAAAATTCCATATCAGGAGGCCTCAACATGTACTCTAATATTTGAATTATCATTTTAGTTAGACCATACATTTAAGTATAATGTATGGTGAAAAGAAACAATAATATTCCAAAATCATTTTTTAAACCTTTCCACAATCAATACATAAATCTAACATCAAAGATGATCATTTGAGGAACTCCATGTAACTTCACCACTTCCACTATATAAAGGAGTGATGGGATTTTCATATAAATCAAAGAATTAAATAAGATGTATCACTCAACTAACCTTAAATAAACCTAATAACATCTTATCCACTACACATGTGATATTGGATGGTTACAAAATCTATGAACATATAATCATATTTTTACTATATAATAATCATTTTTTTCACCAAATTATAGTCCTTGATAGTTCACTTTAACCATTTAGAAAATTCACCTCACCATAAGTTCAACTTCAGAGCTATTCACCCTTAACCATAAAAATTACTTATCCATGTGAGAATATATCTTAGAAATACAAAGACTTGTTGCCACTATAGAGATAAAAAATAATTTAGTTCTCCTATATACTTATATGAGAAATATCCAATTAATTTTGAAACATGTTATAATACTTTTCACCTTAATACCAACCATTTGGAGTGTCATTGTGAATAAAGAAATCCATCTAAACCTTAGTGTTGAGATTTATGATCTAAGAATTTACAACAGATTACAACCAATAAGAATCAATTATAATTTTAAATAAAAAATTTACACTATCCGGATCACCTATATATAAATTATTAACAACAAATTATCCTATAATATTCAATTCCTCAATTTAAAATCTTTCCATGTCACTATGATATCTCTTTCCCAAATCATCTTACACCGTATTCCTTTAAAATTCAGTATAGAAAATCTCAAAAATATAATCTCATAGGATCTCTACCCAGATCCTCTACCTCATGTCTTAATATTTCTAGAAAAAAATGTACTTGAAACTTTATTATCAGTTTTGAATAGAAATTTTCAACAAAAATGTAATGGATCTAAAGATTATGTGAAAAAACACCATAATAACATCTAATCCCTAAGTATCATAATTAAAATCATGAGAATATAACTTTTTAAAAATAAATGAAATTATTACTCATTTTTATCAATACACAACCCAATCTCCAATGAGATTTATCATAATATACTAAATAGTGAAGCTATTATTTGGGTAATTGAATAACCAAATCACTCATTAATTTATTCTTTAAAATTTATTTATCTTTGATATTTATATAACCAAAATAAAGCATGTTCATTCTCATCCAAAGTTGATTAAAGAATAATTATACATGAAATCATAGGAAATAACAACCAATAATATGTATCCATGACAAATAATCTCTACATATCATTGAGATTCTTTGGTGGTCACTTTAAAAAATATTTTCATTTATTCATTCCTTAATTGAAACACATTCATATGATATAACATGTTTCAAAAAAATTAAATCTAACATATAAAAATGTTTCACTTATCAAATTTACCATACAAGTGACATATCCTCAATAATTATAGAATAATCTAGATCAAAGATAACATCAGTTGAAGGTATCATATAATGATACTCCACTTACATCTAGTTCAAAAATTAGTAATCTCTATATATGCTCAAGATGTCCATTCCCTTTTTTAAAATAATACTAGATTTTTCAATTGAGATACAAGAGTCCATATATATCATTTTTGAAAGAGTTCATCAATTTTAATCCTCATCTCCCAAATATATATTGGTCCTATATGATAAATACCTGTAAAAATTAGTTATAAACATGGATATAACTCTATCCAAAATTTAATATCATTTCATATAATTAAAATCCCTAGTACCCTAGGAAATAAATAAGTAAATTCTATAAAAACTATAGGAATATAATATTATACTACCACAAATAAAAATATAATTATACTATAAAATTAAGAGGTTATATCCTTTGGATAAATATATTGATGACCCATATAATTATTTTCCTATCCAATAAAAGTAACATGATCCAACTAAACATAGAGTAAATAATGACCTATTGATTAGAATATGCACTAGATTATACTGAAAACAACTAAGATTTATTCATATAGTTAAATATATAACAAAAATAAATTCCATATAAATTAATCATTCCCCATAAACATGTAAAATTGATGACATACATATAAAAATATTGATAAAACCGTAATAGTTTTAGTAAATTCAAGTAGTCTATGAAGTTGTTCTATAAAAATTTATAACCCTTAGAAAAGGATATATGTAATAAATGAATATAAATATTTAGTATCTAAAAAAAGATTGAATTCAAAAAATATGAATATTGTTACTCCCACTACCACTATCCACTCCATATTATACACCAAATATATATAAAGAAATTTGTATCCATCCCATTCTCCTTGTCCACACTACTATACAATGCCTTTTCACCAAGAACCATCATTTATTCATTAAGGCCATAAAATATCCCTAGTTTGGACCCTAAAAACTCTATACTAATTTGGAAAACCATGATCTCTCCTATCCTAATTCTCTTGAAAATTACTCAATGGAAACTAATACTAAGGATAATATTACCAATTTTAAGACAGCACATCAATTATCATACTTTGGATATATTTATAATGAAGAGGTACATAAATCCACTATATGATCCACACTAAACCAATGATAAAATACCAAAACCCAGGTACCACTAAATAGCTGATAAATACTAATACATGATGCTCATTATTATTATAATAGTCTTCCTATGCTTTATCAATATCTACATTATCAAGGAGGCTATATTATCAAGTCCCCAAACCTGATATAACAATTCTTATAGTCATCCCTAGTGATAATCTAAACTATAGGAATTTATTCAAACTATTTTTCTGTTTCTAAAACCACAAAATATTTCCTTAGTCAATGACATGTTAGCTGACATTGAATATTTAGTCATGACACTAGATCAAAATTTCCAGCTATCAATCCTCGTATAATATAATGTAAATAAAATATATCATAAGATTCATAAATATTTTAATGAATTATTTCATTATTTAAATTCCCTGTATAATGGATAAAGGGTCATTTTATCAATAACCCCTAAGAGTATCAAATAAATACTATTTTCTAAAATAATTTATAAATCCTTTGATTGAAAAAATACAATATTCTCTATCACCAACATAATTACTCGAACACTAAATAGAAAAGTCTCAAAAAAAATTATAACTAGTGAGAAATGGTGCTCATTAATATTATATATAAGATGAAAGTATTACTCCAACTCATTAATCCACTACTCGATCCACACATCATATTTATCTCTCTCAAAATTTAATGACCTCAACTTCTAGAAATGATTCAATACTAGATTTTTGGTCTCACTAACTCTCTTTTATATACTTCATACCTATTATAAATCCTCATGCATGGAATGATGATATAATCCACTTAGTATATATATGATAGAACATATATTCATCAACATCACCTCTTGGATGTGGATATATAAGAAAACCACATAATCTTACACTCTTACCATTCTGTACCATTCTCCCATCCATAGAAAATGAAGTTGTTATATAAAATAATATTATGCATGTTCACTCCTAATATAGTACCATGTAAATCGTAAATCGTGATTTAGTAATTATTTGTAGATAATCAACTTCCTCACATGATTATGTACATCATCACACTCTTTTATAGATTCCTGAATCATTGATCTATCTGGAGTTTATATATACTATTTTTATCACTAACCTAATGAAAAAAAATCATCAGTGACTACTCCAAAATATATTCCAATAACTGTCACCCTGAAACAAATTTTGGTCGACCCAACCCCAATAAATCTTGGAATGAGCTGTAAAATACACCACTTATGACCAAAATTCCCACCTCCAATATTCACGAGGTTGGTTACTTATATAGAACCTATAAATCTTAAAATATGGATGCATTTCCCCAATAAATGAAAAAAAAATCCATTTTCTATATAACATATAACATATAAAGTATATATAATAGTATGTTATTAAATTATAGGCACTAAAACATCCAAAAAACTAGTGATGAAAACACATGACAACTATATACCTCAAAAATAAAATGCAACATTGATCCTATTAAAACATCAAAATATTAAAGCTATCAATGACTTGGACCTTCCTATAACAAGTTTCTTGAAGTCTAAAAAAAATTATAGAACAAGGGTGTGTATAAGTAAAGTAAATAAGTTCCTCCACTAGACCTAAACTTTTCCATGTGTACTAAGCATTATAATATATTTATGATATAGTGAGACAAAATAAAATAATCTCACTTAAACTTCATAAAGATTAATTAAATCCTACCAAAAACTCCCTAAAATGTTTTTTCATGTGCATGAGTGTGAATGTGTGTTTATCTATGTAAAAATTAATTTGATAAATTCAAAAAATATAATTAAGGTCCCCCACATACTAACTCCCATGATTATCTCACTATTTACCCAAATATGTAACATTTTATCCCTAAATCCAAATCCATGTACTTGGTGATTATTTAATGAAAATAAATTATAGAGTCATTAAATAACCCCAATTAACAACTAAATATTGGACAAGCATAATATTTAATATCATGATGAGGTATCTCATTACAAGAGGATTGTTTATCAACACATAAATATCATAAACATACCTCTATAAATCTAATTCCAAACCTATAATCTAAATCAACTATTATTCTCCACATCCCTTCATTATACACCATTGGAGGATATATCTACCTAGAATTGGTAATATTAATAATCATAAGGTTATTTTTATCAGCCATAATTTATCATGAAGCACCATTGATAATTAATTGAGAGAAATATTGATTCATACACAGAATATATAATCCAATCATATAGCCTAAAAATTAACCCCATTAAATAACCACATCCATATCTAAATGAAAATTTGAAATTTTTATTAAGAAATTAATAAAAAATTAAATTAAATAAAGACTAAAGTTGTAAGAGAGTTATGGTATATTAGTGTGATAAGGGCTAACATAATCCACTCAAACATTGTTAATACATTCAGGTGGTTGAGATCCAATTCCTAAATAGATGATCATCAGGCCCTCCTATTCTCCTCTAGATGAAAGTCGGTCAACCATTTTGTTCCCCTAATGAAATGTGTGTATGATATTTACATGTTTTTTTAGAAATTATATATAATATTTGATGATGTATATAATACTATAATGTCTAGATAGAGAGCCTAAAATTGTGTTGACCACAACGGATGATTCTGATTCAACTTCAGCAATATTGGGGTTGTACACAGTGCACAGAGTAATATCAGAATACATTTTTATATCCTCTTCATTTACTCAACACCCCTATAAGTAATAATCTAATAAATCCAAAATAGAAGAGATACAATAGTCGAATATGATTCTACTACAATGCATGATAATAAATATGCAAGACATAACACTGTTCATATCGAGTCCTTAATATAGAGGTTTACACATTACCTAAGGTACTGAGAATCCACCTCTAATTGAATTCCCAGTATAAGACCATGAAATCTAGATACATAAGGTATATGATAAAACAACCTCTTAAAAAGGTTATAAAGATGAATCCCAACATGATAAAACTAAATTTTATATACCCGATAGTGGGTTTCAAATTTTGATTACATGATGTGCTAAGATACTACCATAAAACTTAGAAACCTACTGTTATAAGTGTTGGAGTTTGTGGCATAGAACCAACTACTTTGTACTTTATTCATTAATAAATACTTTATAACATCTTTATTATTCTTATACATGACAATGCATGTGATAATGTCTTAATAATAACCGTTGCAGTAAAAGGTCATAGCGGATCCCTCCTATGATGAGAACCAGGAAGTTCCATAACACTGTTCTTGAATATTTATTCTATGGATGGATGATGTGATTAGAGGGACACAAATAATACAGGCCAATAAGGGGAGGGCTAATAAAACATTGAGGCACCTTCTCATGGTGTGCAACATTGGTAATATCAAAGAGAATATTATGTGAATGAGACCCACTAGTAGGAAATCCACATTTCATAGTTTCATTGGATTTTCCTATCTGCAGACATGTGTATTGGTCCTTGGACTTTTAGATTAATATTAATGGGTATTACAACTCATGCACATAGATGTATGTTTCGCACGGAATCCGGGGATGACCTCCTGGACGGGAGATTCAAACGTTCCGATCAGTTTCTAACGGGTTTGTTCGTAGAACCGGAAACATCCAATGATTCCACATCTGTTTGGACCTACTTTCCAAAGGCAGGCGCTCATTAGCTTGTGGACTAATGAGGCTTAGGAATTTTCATTGGTCGAGAGGATGGGAGGTCGGACTCATCACACCTTTTTGAGGGGAATTATTGTCTACTCCGGGACTCTCTTTATAGATTTAAGTTATGTTCGTGAATCCTTATTACATTACCAAGTATAAAATGTGCTTTCCTTTAGTTTTAATAATCAATGATTAAATATGCAAGAAATTTAGAGAATATTTTATATGTATTCGAGGTTCTTCATCAAATAGAGAATCATCTATATCTGTTTAGAGATTCTTGGTCAATGGTATCCTTCAAAACATTTATATAAAAGTCTCTTGGTCATTTATGATGACCAGGATGGTTTTAAAGCCACTCAGTGGGGCACTTGAAGTTTATCGTCATTCAGAAGGACAGAGATTATTTCAAAGTTGGGATCGAACCCATAAATGGGCTACCTACGTATCCTTTATTTTGGAAAAGGAATCAGAACCCACGTAGTTCGAGAAATGGAGTATGATGTTTATGATTGATGGCTCAAAGATGAATGTCATAATTACTTTTACACTCTATGCTCACGTGAGTCATGCTCGGTGTGAGAAACAAGAGGTATTGGTAAAAATTAGACAATTGTGCCATGAAAGATGCAATCATAAGAATTTGTTTGGGGCTTATGTATGGATGACTGCCCAGATAGATGAAGGTTTAGGATTTACTTTTAGGGAGAAAATCCATGAACAGGGTCCATAAAGTTATATGTGCTTCATGGAGATTTGAATACTCTAATCTTGGGGCTTACTCCTAAGGAGGATGCCCAAGTTAGGAGGGGACTTATGATTGGTTTTTACTCCTAAAAAAGGAAACCCAAATCAAAGGTAAATTAGGACTGGTTAAGAGAAATTTAAGGGGGCTTGGGGTTTACTCCTGAAAAAGAAACCCAAGATTATGACTGGGACTTACTCCTAAAAAAGGAGTCCTAGGTTAAGGGACTTGGGGCTTACTCCTGAAAAGGAAGCCCAAGGTTATGACTGAGTCTTATTCCTGAAAAGGAGACCCAGGTTAGGGATTAAGGTTTGGGGCTTACTCCTGAGAAGGATGCCCAAGATTATGACTGAGTCTTATTCCTGAAAAGGAGACCCAGGTTAGGGATTAAGGTTTTGGGGCTTACTCCTAAGGAGGATGCCCAAAATTAGAGGACTTTATTGGGGCTTACTCCTGAAAAGGATGCCCAGGATTGGGAACTTTTAGAATTTGGGGCTTACTCCTGAGGAAGATGCCCAAGTTAAAGGATTTATAACTGGGGATTATTCCTGAAAAGGAGACCCAGGTTAGGATTCTCTCATCTTAAAGGATGAGGTTGAATGAATGAACTCTCCATATTTAGTGACATAAGGATATTTAAATCACTGGACTTTGAGATATATTCCACAGAATTCCTTTCAGATAAGGAAGTCAAATCAATAAATCATGCCATAAATGGCTTTGAAGAGTGTCTTGAAGACTGAATCTGGAAAAGGAAAGGTGAAATGACTTAAGAGGGGTAAAAATGGGCAAGATGGGCACCCAAAAAGATAGGGGCGCGCAAGTCTTGCAAGGCGCGCAAGTCTTCCGTGGGCGCGCAAGTATGGTCGCGCAGGTATACCTGCGCGGCACATGGTGTACTTGCGCGATTTTCAACCAGCATTGAAATACTTGAGAGACTCTTTTTTAAACCCTTTAGAATTTTCTTGAGGTTCTTCCAGAAAAGAGACGTGCAAGTTATATTGAAGGAAATAAGTCGGAGCGCAAGTGTTTGATGAGTTTAAACACTTAGGCCTTCATTCTTCTCTTTAAATCTTCCGTTCTAGGTAAGAAATTACCTTATAAGTGTTCCGGAAGCTTTGAGAAGAGACTTGGGCATCGGGAGCTTCAATCCGAGTTTCTGGAAAAAGATCCTCCCAAATGGGGGGCCCACAGGGTCTATTTATAGGCAAAAGAAGACCCCGGGCGGTTACCGGGCGGTTACCACTTAGGTCGCGCAAGTCACCTGCGCGACCAAGGGTGTCGCGCAAGTGTACTTGCGCGACAGTGATAAAACTTGCGTGGTTCAGTTCCTGTCGATCCTTTGTTCATGCCTTTGTCGATTTTTGATGTTTTCTTCAAAGGTTGAATCACTTTGAGCTCAGATATTCCCTTTTATGATCTTTAGATTCTGTGACGAAAGGAGCGTCAACAAAAGTCCCCCCTCAGAGTTGGATCTGGAGAGAAATGAGGATTTGACTCTGAGGAAATCGAATCCCTCCAAAGGAAAAGGGAGGTGCGCAAGTCTGCAGTGCACAGAGGGCGGCGCGCAAGTTTGCGTCGCGCAGGACTTAAGCGCTCTGGGTGCGGCGCGCAGATAGGCTTCCTGGCCTATAAATACACCGCTTTTGGCCAGGGATAACATCTGATTCCGAATTTCTCGAGCTCTCGCCGCGCAAGTCTTCCTCACCGCGCAAGTCTCTTTTTCCACTGTTTCCTCGCTGCCGCGCTACTCTCAAGGTAATAGGGCTTGCGCGGTAATACTTGCGCGACAAAAACTTGCGCGGCACATGTATCACTTGCGCGACATCCCCATAATTGCGCGCCTTAATGCCTTAGCCATTTTTTCCAAATTCTTTCACAAGTTTTATGAAAAATAAACCCATTTAAGAGTTTAATTTATTCAACTCCTGTGCAGATTTAATGGCTCTTAGACCTGGATTAATTGATGAACTGGCTAGCAAGCGGATAGATGATATGATGGATATCATTGGCCCTGATTACTATACTGTCAAAGATAGTACTCTTCCATATTTGGCTAAGTATCAAAAGAAATATCATCGCAACTTTCCTCACTGCACTTATCTACCTTTGTATGGCTATGGTCATCTAAAAGAAGTCATTATTCCAAAAGTAAAGAAATATCTTCCATTTTCGTGGTTTCAGAATTATACCAATTTTGCTTCAGCAAATATCTCAGGTGGAGGATCATTTCTAACTGCTGGAACAGTGGAGAAGGCTTATGTGATTCATCATAGCCCTTACACACCAGATCTGAAATATCATACACCTGAGCTTCAACCACATTGTCATCCTTTAATCTTCCGAAATGCTCAGATGGATCAATCCAAAGGCTGGAAGAAAAGTTGGTATTTCCGTCCTGGGGGAGGTGTGAAGCCAACTTGGATGTGGGCATACTGGGTGCGACAGACTTGCGCAGAGTTTATTGAGGATCTGAAGAGAGCTGCAATATATGAGGCCGTTTGGGTTGGGCAAACATATGTTTACAGACATGATAACTTCGTGCTAGAGATACTCAGCCACTAGAGCCCAGCGACTAATTCTTTCCATTTGACTCATGGAGAAGTAGGTATCAGTTTTTGGGATGTCCACAAGATTTCAGGAGCTCCAATCTTGGGCGATATGTATGATGAATTCATTCCTCCCAAGGTGACTTGGAATGATTCAGAGAAGACTCCTGCTTTGGCTCGAGAATTATTTAAAATCTTCCACAGGCTCAAGAGTTCAGAGACTTCATTAACTCATTTTAGAAAAGATATTCATCTGGAAGAATGGATGAATGTGTTTCTTACTGAGAAGAAAGGGATGGAGACAAAAGAAAAAGGATCCAAGAAAAATAAATCCAAGGATACCAGGCCCAGACGTCCTACCACTTGTCTAAAACCTGAGAAGAGAGGAGCTCCTGGCACATTCTGGCCAACTCTAGAAGCAGGAGAGTTTGAAAACTGGGGATATGAAGTGAATCAAAGAATTCCAAAGAAAACTCGTCTGGCGGGTTTCTTGGCAATGTGGCTCAGTGTTTATCTCTTGCCGGTCAGGGATTCGAAGGGAGGCGTTAGGCCAGGGACCTTCGTCATTGCGGAAAAGTTGGCTGAGGGAAAAATGGTTGGGTTAGCTACACCCATTTTAGCAAAGATTCACAGGATTTTACTTCACGTCTTCCAGGGTAAATCTCCTTTAAGAATAGTGGGACCATTCCAGGTTTTGTGGGGATGGATCGCCACTCACTTCAAGGCTTACAATGTACAGAATGGATTACAAATTCCTGGAAGCTCTTTTAGACCGTCAGTGCAAGCATTCTCTGGAATTGCTCCATTAGATGTTAATGGTTATGACATGAAAGTAAGACTGAGCATGTTTAAGGAATTGAACTTCTTTCCCTATGGAAGTCCACCATCCGGGTGGTTTGTTGATGATGGGACAGCCCATTTGGATTTGAGGGCATACATTCTAGCTTGCAGGGATGGCGTGTTAGTAGCCAGGATTGATGGAGAAATCATATGTGAGGCCTATGATCCATATAGATTTGCACGCCAATTCAAATGTTTTCAACATATTATTGTATCCCCTCCAGTACATGTCAGGTTAGAGAAACATCCGATGGTTTCTCGACAACTATGGTTGCTGACATCAAGAGAGAAGACTGGGGCAGTATTTGATCTACCAGTTGAAAAAGCGGCACATAATCTGACTACATTTTATGCCGAACACTGGATAGCATCATACCCCAAAGGGATATTGAATCACCCAGTATATCAAGTGGGAAAGAGGAAGAGGACCGTAGAGAAAGAAACCCTTCCTCATGAAGGTGACGCTTCTCCACCTGAAATAGATTCAACAGACTCCTCTTCTAGAACTGATTCATCGGATTATCACGATGGGGATGATGAGGCACAACCGGCAGCAAAGCGGTTTCGTGCCCGATATAATCCTTCAGCCAGAATTAAAAGACCCACTCCATCAACTCCTGGTGAGTTATTTCATTGTAGTAATTTCAATCACTGCTACTTTATAAAGTAATAAGTCTTACATTCTTATTCTCTATCTGTAGTTGCAGGAGTTGGGAAGAAATTAAAATAAAAAATTGTAGGACCTTCCTCACAGCCTTTATATCTAAGACCAGAGGCTATTCAGCTATGGCAGGGCTTATACTGTGATACTGAGACAGCCTGGCTGGATTTGTGTGAGGGCCTACAACTTCCTGGAATAGGATATCTTCTAGCTTCTAAAAATCTTCAATACGGAGATAACCCCAATGAAGTGCGAGCTTACATCAGAGATCTGAAAATGCTCATATATGCCACTGATGACTCGGTTCCTATCACCAGGCGGGTGAAGGAAATGATTGATCGTGGCGCCACTGAGGGGGCTGGTGGTTCTGGAGATGAGGAATGGCAGGAGTACGTGGCTCTTGAAGATGTAAGTTTTCTTTCCTTATTTTCTTTGCAACTTGATTTCAGTTGAAGCTTCGTTACTTAAGGAAGTTATTTTCTTCATCTTGCAGCTTGCAAAGAAAGGAACTGGGGTTCCTTCACCACAATATAGCCCTGGTGGTACTGCTATCGGGGCTGCTGCTGATTCTCCTCGCGAACCAGGTGAGATATCTCCAGGCGAGCAAGCCATGAATGAGGCACTGGACATAGCCTTCCATTCTCCAATCCAAGTGCCAATAAGGGAGACTAATGATACTCCGAAAAAACAAAAGAAGCCAAGGCAACGAAGGAGGAAATCCATAGCTAAACGTTTCATTAGCAGTGGTAAGTCCTTCGAACAATCATGAGTTTATACCCATAATCATATGGTTACTCATATTTTTGAGGATTGTAGGGGCTTCTTCAATTTCCCCCTTGAGGGAAGGGACTGACCCTCCTTCAAAGGTCGTGGAGGGTGTTGTAGAACAATCACAGACCCAGGAAAACTTGGTTGCACCTGGAGAAGAGCTACCATCCATTCCCAGTATCCCTCCTACTACTGAAGATGATGTCCAAGGTCAGGGGTTTCAGGACATAAGTCGGCAAGAAGATGTAGCAAATGCTCCCACTGGTGAGACTAATCAAGATTCTGAAGTATCATTGGATGAAATGATGAATCAAGGAATGACTTTTGAAGAATTTTATGATCATTCTAAGTTGTCATATGATTTAGAAGACCTTGGGCGTGAGTGCTACCCTTCGCCCAAATTTTTTTTAAAAAAATATACTTATAAACATGATGGAAAACAATATGCAGTTTCTTCCGTAGAAGCCGATGAACTGTCAATGCCTGAAGAGGGTGTGGACACTGATGTCAACCCTATCATTGCAGAAACATTAGCTCAAGTAGATCTAAATCCAATAAACACTCCTGAGACTCATCTTGAAAATCCTGTTGAAACCGGGAAAGATGGGGAGAAGTCTTCTCAGGTTGCTGAACCACCCTTAGGTAAGGGATAACAATATTTGTGATTGTACTTTATTCGCAAGACAATCTATTCTTTTATTATCCTTTGAAGCTGACTAAACCTTTCAATTAATCATGAAGGACCATCAACTGCAATGACTAGATCCATAGATGAGGCCTCAGCCTCTGCCCCAACGGGAATTGAAAGTGAAGAAGCACAAGTCAGGGGGGAAAGAGCAGGACAAGGCACTTCCTTAAGCGCGCTAATTCCAGATTACATACCCCCTTCTGACGATGATATTGAATCAGATCCAGATATGCTTAAAGCATTCATATTTTCACAACGTAAGGCATGGAACAACATATGGAACATCATATCTGGGGTGCCTTTATAAGAGATACCATCAAAAATTTCTCGATTGTCATCCCAATTTGTTATACTGGGACTTGGTGGTTTTGGGTATGAAAAGATCCATGCTGCAGTGAAACAGATCATTTTCAGGAGGGAGCAAGTGCAGACAAGTCGCGAAGATTTGACCAGAGTGAAATTGTCAGTCAACATAGGCGAATTTGAGGCTGCGATATCCCAAGCTGAAGCAGATTATGCTGCCAAGATGAAGGATCTGAAGCAAAAAATCAAAGAAAAGGTCGTCCAGCAGGTGGAACTCCAGCAACAGTTAGATGCTGTTACTGGGGAACTTGATCAACTTAATAAATCATTGGATAAAACTCATATGAATGGCATGAAAGCCATCGCAGATGCTAAGAAGGCACTTCAGCAAGCTGAAAAGAGTGAAGCTAGTCAAGTGCATGAGCTTCAAGTAACTGCTGATAAGGCTCAGGATGCTATACATCCAATGAAGACTTATGTTGACAATCTTCTGTAATTCTTGAAAAAGAGAAGAGACTCCAGTCTGTGGATGTCTTTCTATCTCCTGTGTATCAATGAGAAACACTTTCGTCTTCAATCATTTGTACCTGCATTCTTTCATTACCTGCTTCAAATTTACTTAAGCCAATGGTCCTAGTAAGCATAGTTTGATTTTTACTAGGATTATTACAAATAATCCTACAAACTTTGAACCTTTTAACTGCTCAATATTACCTAAATCATACAAAAAATGTATATTTAGTGAGCTGGAACTTGACTTTTATTCAGAGTTCCTTTGTCTTTTGTGTGGGCAGTTTAAAGTCATGCACACCGGACATTTACTTTCCTAGTGCTAAAAGCCAGTGAAAGTTTATGGAGATTCAAATTTTCTAAAGTATAGAGTTTGTTGTATGGAAAGAGGTACTTGAATATGGAGAAGATATTTCCGAACAAGAATATCGAAGAACTGGATGAACATCACTCCTACGAAGGTCTGACCCAAACGTAGGGAAGAAGAATAAACCATAGACTTGAATACTTTCAGATCATGAAAAAGGATATGGGACAAATATGTTAAGGATGGATATTTTTTGCGGATCCCTACATACTGTCGTTTAAGACAAATAAGGACAAAAGAGGCATTCTTCCCAAGAATGAAGTTACTATTATTTAACAAAACCCGTTAGGGGGTTGAAATATGCAGGGCCACCTATGGGCATTGGCTGCATGGTCAAATGAATAGCATCTTTTGGCTGACAAGTCTGTTATGTGGACTGTTTATGCAAGGCCACCTATGGGCACGTGCTGCATAGTCAGACAAAAGAATTCTCAGAATTTTGACATTTTTGTGACTAGAAGTCATGAAAAAGGGTTATGAAGATCTGAAAATATTTAAGGTTAGGATTATAACACATAAAGATGGGTATTGTCCATTTTATATAGAGATACATAGGTCAATGAAAACCATAATCATGTTGTGGCTGGGTCCTGAATTGAAACTTGGACTTCACTACATATCTCATAAGAATGAGAATCAAGCCATACGTAGTTCTTGAAATGCAGTTTAACGTCGTGCAGGATGAAATTATGAGTGATCTTAGTTTAGGGTCATAGAATTCAGACCATAATAATGAATACACAGTGTGTGTTTTCATGAGGACTTTCCAGCCAAGGGACTGAAAGTGAAATTTGGGGTTAGGCCCAAAAGACTTGGGATTGGATTCGAGGGACACTCGAATGTTCCTACGTATCCCATAAGGATGGGTATCAAATCCACGTAGTTCTAGAACTACCCTTTGTACAAATTTGGTTCGTACATGTGAAGGGTGAAAGGGGACTTTAGTGCAATGATGGTTTAACCTAAGATAAAAAGTTTAGGCATTACCATGTATGCATGTAGTCTTTTGAAATGAAACATGATTGAAAAAATCAATGTCAATAATGGTTCCTTCTCAAATGAGGAAATCAAAGAATATTGTAGTTTATTGTCATACCAGACAAAAGTGTTGTATAGTTTAACGTCATATAACAAGGACGAAAGTGAATCAATGTAAAAAAAATATTGATTCTAGGGGCGGTTTCACGAATCAACATCATATGAGATGGTGGTGAACCGATGTGAAGAGATTGTTTTTGGGCTTGAACCCTGGGAGGTTGCCTACATACCCAGCCTGGAGGGCAAGGATCAAAGTCCGTGTAGTTCAATTAAAGAATGAATTAATGATCAAGTTGTTATTGGGGACAATGATCTAATAAATGTTGTTGGGACTTACACATGGTTAGTGGCCCAAAGGGAGTATTATGGTTGATATTTGCTCTAAGCTCACGTGAGTCATACTCAGTGTGAGAAACAAGAGGTAATAACAACCTTAACGATGCACAGTTTAATGTCATGTAGGACATAAAAAAGGGACTATGCAGTTTAAAGTCTTGCAGTTAAGACTATTGGTGCTGCACAGTTTAGTGTCATGTAGTAGGGACAAAATAACAGTTTAATGTCATGTAGGACATATCAAGGGCTTTCTGTACAGTTTAGCGTCATGTAGTTAGGACGATGGGAACAATACAGTTTAACGTCATATTGGACGAAAGTGCGAATAGTTTAAGGTCATATTCATGGACCGTGGATGGTGCGATTTAATGTCATGCTGGACCTTTGATGATTATATAGTTTAACGTCTTTTCGGACGTGAGGGACTTTTATACAGTTTAGCGTCATGTAGTTTAGGACGTCACAGTTTAACGTCTTGCTGGACATAAGGGATTTGCAAATAGTTTATGGTCATATACATGGACTAGGGATGATGCAGTTTAAGGTCATGTTGGACGGTTTAGGGAACTTTTTCACAGTTTAATGTCGTGTGGGACGAAGTTGTAGTTTAAAGTCATACTGGACCATTGCTGTATAGTTTAACGTCATATAGCAAGGACTAACTGGTGCTGTACAGTTTAAAGTCATGTAGCTAGGACTAAGGTGAACCAATATGAGGATATCAGTTCTGGGGACTTTTTACAGTTTATCGTCATGCTGGACGATGAAAGTACCACACAGTTTAATGTCATGTTGCTAGGACACAATATAGTTTAATGTCATCTCGGACAAAATATAGGAACTTTTGTACAGTTTAATGTCATGTAGATAGGACATAATACAGTTTATTGTCATGTAGGACATAATACAGTTTAGTGTCATGTAGGACAAAATATAGTTTAGTGTCATGTAGGACATATGAAAGTGCCGCACAGTTTAATGTCATGTTGCTAGGACGCAATATAGTTTAATGTCATCTCGGACAAAATATAGGAACTTCTGTACAGTTTAATGTCATGTAGATAGGACATAATACAGTTTAGTGTCATGTAGGACAAAATACAGTTTAGTGTCATGTAGGACAAAATACAGTTTAGTGTCATGTAGGACAAAATACAGTTTAGTGTCATGTAGGACATATGAAAGTGCCACACAGTTTAATGTCATGTTGTTAGGACACAATATAGTTTAATGTCATCTCGGGAAAAATATAGGAACTTCTGTACAGTTTAATGTCATGTAGATAGGACATAATATAGTTTATTGTCATGTAGGACATAATACAGTTTAGTGTCATGTAGGACAAAATACTGTTTAGTGTCATGTAGGAAAAAATACAGTTTAGTGTCATGTAGGACATATGAAAGTGTCACACAGTTTAATTTCATGTTGCTAGGACACAATATAGTTTAATGTCATCTCGGACAAAATATAGGAACTTCTGTACAGTTTAATGTCATGTAGATAGGACATAATACAGTTTATTGTCATGTAGGACAAAATACAGTTTAGTGTCATGTAGGACAAAATACAGTTTAGTGTCATGTAGGACAAAATACAGTTTAGTGTCATGTAGGACAAAATACAGTTTAATGTCATGTAGGACATATGAAAGTGCCACACAGTTTAATGTCATGTTGCTAGGACACAATATAGTTTGATGTCATCTCGGACAAAATATAGACCAATGTGATTGTTTTGGATCTGGGAACAATATTTTGTGTTTATACAAAATACTTCTTCAGAAATCTGGCATTAGTTGGAGTCGTGATGTGTTCTCCATCCATTTAGATTAGAGAATATGCTCCATTGGAGTAGACATTATGTATTGAATAAGGTCCTTCCCATTTTGGTTAAAGCTTGGGAGGCTTCTTTCCTGGTATCATTGGTGCTCTGAGAACCAATACCAATTCTCCCTGAATGAATGAACGAAGACGAATTTTTTTGTTAAAAGCTCGTGTTATTCGATTCTGATAGATTTCCAAGTGGTGCAAAGTGCACAATCTTTTCTCATCTAACTGTTCCAATTCATTCAACCTCTTTTGGGATTGCTCATCTGTAGATAACTGATCACAAATGGCTATTCTGAGTGAGGGCAATTGAACTTCAATTGGCAAGACTGCTTCTGTTCCATATACCAATGAATATGGAGTTGACCGCATTGCATTGCGAGTGGTAGTCTGATAAGCCCATAAAGCATGAAAGAGTTTATCAGGCCATGACCTCTTATCTTTATCCACCATCTTTTGCAGTATATTTGAAAGAGTCTTGTTGAAGGCCTCTATCTGGCCATTAGCCGCTGCATGATATCGATATGAATGGTTGGACTTAATGTTGTATTCTTGATACAATTTCTTTACCTCAGAAGAACAGAAGTTGGTGCCGTTGTCCGTCAATATGGTATGAGGGACACCAAATCTAGTAATGATGTTAGACTTGATGAAGCTAACAATGAATTTAGAACTGACTTCTTTGAGAGGTACTGCCTCTGCCCATTTGGAAAAGAAATCAGTAGCAGTAAGAATGTACTTAAACTGTTTGGCCGTAGCTGAAGGGTAAGGTCCCACCACATCCATTCCCCATGTGGAAAATGGCCATGAGTATTTAGCTGTATGAAGCAACTCTGGAGGTTGATGAATGAAGTTGGCATATACTTGGCATGAATGACACTTCTTTGTGAAATTAACACAATCTTGTATCAATGAAGGCCAGAAGTATCCAAGCCTTCGAATTTGATCAGACAGTCTATGTCCAGACTGGTGGGCACCACAGACTCCTGCATGCACTTCTTTTATGACAGCCATTGTCTCTTCACCATCAATACATCTGAAGAGAACTCCATCAAAACCACGTTTGTAGAGAATTTTTTCGAGGTGGTTTGGGCCATCATAAAGAGTAAAATTGACCACACGTCGCCGAATTTGTTCTTTCTCGGCTCTATCAGGTGGAAGTGTTCCATTTTGAAGGTATTCCCTGATAGGTGACATCCATCCTGTAGTATGACCATACGGTTCAGGAATGGGACTAATTTCATTAATTTCCTCTGTTCTGACTTGAACATAAGGTGAAATTACACGACGGTGGGCAATACAGATGGTTGTCTCGTCCCGATTTGGATCTGCTAAAGCTGTGGCTATATTAGCCAGTGCATCAGCTTGAGCATTTTGTGATCTTGGGACATAAGAAAATGTCGGTTCTGAAGGGAATTCCGACATTAACTCTCTGACATAATCATACAAAGGGATTAATTCTTCTTTTCTGATGGCATAATCCCCATTGACTTGTTTGATTACTAGGTCTGAATCACCTTTCACCTTTAAGTGATTCACTTGTGCTTGAAGCGCTAACTCCAAGCCTGTAATGAGATCTTGGTATTCAGCTTCATTATTGGTACCACCTTCCCATAACAAAAAGGAATAAGGTAACACTGCCTTATCTGGAGAAATGAGCACAATTCCTAAACCAACTTTGTTGAATTTAGGATTTCCATTTTCTTCCCTGTTGGACTTCTAGAAGCACCATCAAAATACATTTCCCATGTTTGAGGACTCTCTTGAATAGAGAAAACTTCCTCATCAGGGAGTTCGATATCTGAATACGTGTCTTCCACTGAAGGATGTTCGGCCAGGAAATCAGCCAGAGCTTGGCCCTTAATTGCCTTTTGAGATACATACTGAATGTCGAACTTCTGTAGAATAACCGCCCACCTTGCCAGACGTCCTGTAAGCATTGGATGACTAAGGATGAATTTGTGCGGATTATTACGAGATACCAATTGGACCTCATGATGTTGCAGGTAGTGTCTCAGTTTCTGAACTGCAAAGATTAATGCTAGGCAGCACTTTTCAATACTTGAATACCGGGTTTCTGCTTCAAGAATAGTTCTACTGAGATAGTAGAGACTATTTTCATTCCCAGCATCATTCTTTTGAGCGAGAAAGGCACCCAATGATCGCTCTAAAGCTGTCACATAGAGGATAAGAGGTCTACCCTCAACAGGCGGCATGAGTACTGGAGGACTCAAGAGGTATTTCTTGAGAACATCAAATGCTTTTTGACATTCTTCAGTCCACTGGTAAGTGACTCCTTTCTTCAATAATTTGGTAAAGGGTAAACTTTTGCCTGCCAAATTGGCGATGAAACGCCGAATATAGGCTAAGTGTCCTTGAAGTCCTCTTAATTCTTTCAAATTCTGAGGAGGTGACATACCAAGGATTGATTTGGTCTTCTCAGTATCGACTTCAATACCACGATGGCGTACAACAAAGCCGAGGAATTTTCCTGAGGTTACCCCAAAAGCACATTTTAAGGGGTTCATCTTCAAATTATGTTGTCGAAGCTTATGGAATATGACTTCCAAATCAGCCAAGTGATCAAAATGTTGTTTGGATTTAACAACCAAATCATCTACATAGCATTCAAAAAAATTCCCTAAAAGAGGTTTGAAGATACGATGCATGGTGCGTTGATATGTTGCACCTGCATTCTTTAAACCAAATGGCATCACCCGGTAACAAAACACACCTTGAGGAGCTCTGAAGGCTGTATATTCCTCATCTTCTGGGGCCATTCGGATCTGATTATATTGAGAATATCCATCCATGAAAGAAAGTACTTCATAGCCAGTCGTCGCATCAATTAAGAGTTCTGTAATCGGAACTGGGAAATCATCTTTAGGACAATACCGATTAAGATCTCTAAAATCGATGCAAACCCTAATTTGTCCGTTATTCTTCTTTACAGGGACAATATTAGCCAACCACTTGGGATATTGAACTTCTCTGATGAAGTTATCTTTGATAAGCTTATCCACTTCAGCCTCAATTTTGGAAGCATAGGTTGGGTGTGTTCTTCTCGCGGCTTGCTTGAATCCTCGATGTTCTTTTGGCAAACCCAAATGATGGGTGGCAACATCAGGATCAAGGCCAGGCATCTCTGTATAATTCCAAGCAAAAATATCTTTATTTTGCTTTATAAAAGAAATATACATCTCTTGCTCTTCAAGGGTCATGGCCGCACTAATTAAAGTGGGGCGTGGATCTTTCTATGTACCCAGATTTACTTCTCTGAGTTCATCCACAGTGGTAGAGATACCCTCTTCAAATGCTGGAGGAGCATCTCTAAGATCTTCCTCTTCCTCTTCATCATGTGTTATTTCTTCCGTTTCTACTTGCAAAGTAGATGAAAAAACGAAATTCTCATGATCATAAGAGATGTCAAAATTTTCACATTTTGAAGAAGAAGCTTCCATTTCCGACCCTATTGATGATAAAGGGTCTTCTTTGGGAAATAAAGAGGAGATGATGGATTGAGAATCGACATCATTATTCACCTCTGGTGTTGCTATAACTTCTTCTGGCCTGATTAGCGAAGTATAGACTTGTTGGATTTCAGCAGATGAAATAAAAACGTCACCACTTATGCTTTCATCACTGCTTGGTAAGTTACCAATTTCTCCCATGTTGTCTGGCTCGATTGCCGTAATTGACATTATGGATCTTTCCATAAGAGTATTTTGATTTGGGCCTATTTTGTCAATTTGACTGATAGGTAACACATAATATGTACTCACATGTGAAAATGGATTTATTGGAATTTTTTCCAAACCATATGGAGCATTAACTTTGGTAATTTCCTTCATTGTAGATTTTTCTCTTCCCTTCATGTGATAAAATTCCGCCTCAATGTATTGAGACTCACATGTCTTGAACGGGGCCTTATCACCATACAATGTTCCAACCTGACCATCGAAACAGTATTTGAGACATTGATGGTATGATGACGGAATAGCTGCATGCTGATGTAGCCAGGGTCTTCCAAGCAAGATATTGAAAGCTGAATCTTCATCAACAATCATGAAATCTGAATTGGAAACAAGATCTCCAAACTGAGTTCTGGGTGTAACTTCTCCCAGTGGTTCTTGTTCATTTTTATCATATCCTTGCAACATCATGGTAGAAGGAGATAAATCAGATTCCGTGAGGCCCAATTGACGAAGTGTACGAATGGGCATGAGGTTGACTCCTGAACCATTGTCAATGAAAGCTCTTCGAACATCTATACCATTGACTTTGCCAGATAAGTACAAAGGTTTTATGTGCCCATGCACAACATCATCTTCATCTTTATCAGTAAAAGATATCACTGCATGAAATTCTGCAGGATTATTCTCTATGTGATAGATTTCAGCTGCAGCAATTTCAGCTTCAAACTCCTGAGGACTTGACAAAGCTTCGATGAGTGCTTCCCGAAGATCTTTTGACAGATTCAAAGCATCCAAAATTGATTACTTGGATGGTACTTGTGCCAAGTGTTTCAATATATCATACTTTTTATCTAGAGGTCTGCGTTTTCCAATAGGAATATGCGGTTTAGCAGGTACCTTGGAAGCAGATGCTTTGGAAGCTGATGCATCTTGTATTGAAGCTGGCAACATCCTTGGTTTTGGCATATTAGACTGATTAGATCCATTTACTTGCTGAGATAAAGAAGATAGAACTTTTAATCGGTCTTCCAAAATAACTGTGCCGAAACTGAGTTGGCCATTGGCAGAAGAACTTGCTTGTTCTTTTTGAGCTCGCTGAAGGGCTCTACCACGAGTTTCTGCTGCATATACAGTGCTAGCAGGGGTAGAATTAGAGTAGTGTCTTTGGAAAGATCCACGTCTTCCCCTATATCTTGAACCTCTAGAACCTCTTCGGATTCCCTTATTTGATACAGGGAATTCAGGCTCATCAAGACTGTAATATGAATCTGTTAATTGAATCATATTAACAGAACCAAAGATTAACTCTTCGTCTGATAAAGACACTGCCTGGTTAGCCTGTTCAGGCTGTGCCGTTTGGTGGGACGGTGCCCGTGGCTTTGAAGTAGATGGCATGAAATCTGCCAGAGTCAAAGACAATTTAGGCTTTGCTACATACTCATCTTCTCCTGATTCCTCTTTCTTCTTTGAATTGCGTTGTCCTTTTGAGGATTTCTCTTTTGATGGAGGCTTTATTGCAGCTTTTGTAGGAGACAAAATTGGCTTCTTCAATTGTGTTCGCAAAATGGAATGGGTCCGATTGATTGTCTTTCTGACCATCCAATCATCATATTTTTTCGCAGTTTTGCTTTTGACTTCCTGCCACTCGCCTCCTTCCTCTGGATCTGTAGCGGTAATACACGCTACATGAGCTGAAGAACCCTTCAATTTGACTTGTCCCAAGTCGACCATCTTTTGCAGGAGGTCTTTAAAGACAAAACACTCCTGGATGGGATGCCCCAAAATTTGATGAAAGGGTCAATAATTGGGACGGTCTTCATCTCCTTCCTTGTTTGGCCTCTTGGGCACTGGTAATTGAACCAAATTATTTTCCAGAGCTGAAATGAAGTAACCAGGAACTTGCTCACTTCGGAAAGAGTATGTTTTACTCTTCATATCCTCAAATTGTTTTCGTCGTTGATCTTTTTGATCATTTGGACGAAACAGCCTTTGTTGTTGCCGTTCAGGAGGTGGAGCCCTTCGAGAAGATGAAGGTTTTGAAGTAGAAATAGGTACAGGTGCTTGTTTAAGCATAACTGTAGCAGTTTCTGCTTTACCCATTCTTCTTCCTGGAGTTGATGGAATTACACGAGATTTAACCTTAGCCTGTATAAGGGAATCTTCAATCTGTTGAGCGATTGAAGTAAGGTCTCGAAACCCTTCTGTGTATTTCACAGGGATCAATGGAGTGCGTAATTCGTCACGCAAATTTGCCACACAGATTGGCAACAATTCCTCCTGAGGGAGTGCTAAACTCAAGGAATACGTTAATCCCTTCCAACGAGCAATGAAATCAGAGACTCTTTCATTTTCCCTTTGCTTGCAGTTTGTAAGATCGAAAACTGTCGTTTTTTGCAAAGTTGAGCTAAACTGAAGAAGGAATTTTTGACGAAGATCCTCACATCCGATGACTGACTGGGATTGCAAGCTTGTATACCAGACAAAAGCTGGTCCTTGCAAGGTTCGCACAAAGCATCTGAGTTTCACTGCTTCTTTCTGCTCTGGAGTTCCCATCATAGGATCACAACAAGACACGTAATGCGTCAAATGTTGTTCAGGGTCGCCTGATCCATTGAAAGTAGGGAAAACAGGGTTTCCAAAACTGGATGGAGGAGAAATTGAATCTACCCATTCAGGGTAAACTTTCTTTTCAGGTTGAACATGCGCCCGTTTCTCTTCCATAGTTTCTAACCGAGCTGTTAATGACTCAATAGTAGTTATTAACTTTTGAGAAACATCAGGTTGAACTTGGTTTTGGGTAGGTGCAATGAATGGAGCTTGGACAGACGTGGTGGTTGGTGCTGCAACTGATGGTAGTGCTACCAACCGTTGTTGCGTTTGACCCGTAGGATTAGACCTCTGAGGGTGTACGGATAAAGGAGGATATTCTTGATCCATCTCAGTAGTTACAACAAATTCCTTCGGCTGTCGGACTTCAGCATTCTTAAGAAGAAGACTACTCTGAAGTAGTTCTGCATTCAACCTTCTTAATTCTTTCATTTCTTCCTCCTGTTGTGCAAACCTTTGCTCTAATGAGAGCGATTGACCTCCTTCAGAGGAAGGGTGATAAGTAACCTGATTCTTTCCTTTCCCCTTATTGGATCCTTTTCGGAGAGGGGGAAGTGGGTTACTTGAAGGAATACCCAGATTTTGGGTAAGCCTTTGATTATGTGTGCGCACACCTTCTTCATCTAGGTCTGTGTACGCAACTTCTTGAGCAGGAACCTCTTCATCTGATCCCTCTGATTGAGCCTCATTTGGTGAATCAGCAGCAATGGAATTGATGACATTAATGGATGCATATTGCATGGAATCCTTTCTATCAGCATTTCTGTGATATTGTCTTCTTCCATGTCCATGATGAGACATGGAATTCCTTTGACTTGATCCCTCAGGAACTTCTTGGAGAACCGTCACTTGGAGAGAATCTCCTGATATCTTGGCTCTTCGTTCCTCTTGAGGCTTATTCCCTAATCGAGAGAATACTGACTTTCTCTGAGGGAGGGATTGAGGATTTGAAAAAGTCCCCAGTCCGGTGGACTGGGGATGTTCCTGCTGCTTCCGCTCAACTCCTCGAATCCCATTTGTTGACTCTGAGGGTTGGGTTAGAGAAGTCCCCAGTCTGGCGAGCTGGGGTGTCTCTTGACATGCTATGTCTGAGATCTTCTTAAAATCTCTCTTGATCTTGCGAATCTTAGTTCGGAAATTAGCTGGATGCATTAACCTGTATCCACTTTTATCACCTGGTTCAACAGACCGTTGGATGATTTCCGAAACTTCTGTCATTTGATGACATGTTTGCTCCAGACGAGAGGCTTGTGCAATATTCTCGCCAGCTTGATGTAGGAGAAATTCAACAACTTGTTCTCTATATACTTGATTTTGAGAGGAACTAGTTGAAGCTTGTTCTTAAGCAAGCTTTTGATTATGAACAAAGCCCATTGACTGTGGCCGGCCATGGGCAATAACATTGCATGAGACCATTTTCGGCGGGCTTTGCTGACTGGAAAGAAATGTGAAATGTAGTGCTCCGTGAACACCCCATCCTCTGATATGAACATTAGATGGAGCATTGGCAATTAACTGACGCAATTTTCTTAGTGCGCCAAGGCATGAACGTTGAAGGGTTCTCTGTTGCTTTTCAGCCTTCGGATACCGAGAGACTGATAGAGATGCCAAATCAATCTGGCGTTGTAACCCTTCTATTATCTTAATATGATTTTCATAATCACCATAAGATAATACTTTCTTATTCAATTGACAAAGAGTCTTCCATATGTTGAGACGAATATCATGGATTCCATCATCCGTCAACATCTTTGGAATGTCGTACTGGGAGTCAGCCAAAGGCCAAAACATGACTGGTACTTCACCTTTTGCCAGTTTTTTCCTCATGTTCAGCATTTCCTCTTTATCATTAAATGAAGATTATTCTACCTGTTTGGACCAGAGTTGGTGTTTCCTTGTTGCTTCATCGGATTCAACAAGATTGGTAGAGAAATCACTATTCATGTTGGAAGATGAATGACCCAGGGATGGTTCGGAGAATAACCTGAACCCCAGGCTATCTTCTGATGGAGAAAGAGTTTCACCTGCCGATAGTAAAGCATCAGACATGACTGGTTTTACGTTTGCAAGTGCCTCGAGATAGGAGGGCTTTCTCGTCACTACATTGCCTTCTGAAGAATTTTCGAGACAACGTGAATCACTACTGCAGAGAGGGCTTTCGCAGCGAAGTTCATCACCATGAGGAGGACTGTCATGATGGGTTACAGCAAAAGATGAAATCTCTTGCTCCTTGGTCTTCTGACCACACAGAGGGTTCCTGTGGCTCTCATCTGAAGAAGAAACTTCAAGATTGACCGAATTTTCATGAAGCAAGTCTTCATGAGGAAGTCTCTGTTGAAGACCTTCAGAATTAATGTTCCCGTTATTGGGAACTGAGGGAGTAGAATCTTGAATTCCGACAAATAAATGTCTGAGGGCTTCAAGAACTCCAGCATCAAGCAAGGCTTGGTTACAGATTGGCCTTTGATCTCCTGACTGTGATGGGCGGCTCTTTTTCTTAGATGCCTTCTTACTCGCTTTAGAAACCACTTGATGACGAAAGTGATTGCTCTGAGCAGGTGTATGTGCCTGATCAGGAAAGATGGTCAGGTTAGGCTGACGATCTCCACTCAAATCAGGTGTATGTGCCTGACTTGGTTGTCCGTATGATATGGGGGAGTATGCCCCATAACCCTCTTGGACTGGAACAGATGTGTGTGTCTGTTCCGGAGTGAATCGTTGATGTGTCACTCCACTTCTAGGGATAGATTTATGTGTCTGTCCCTGAGATGATGCTGAAGCTGTTATAATATCCTGGCAAGCATCCAGAATATGAGTAGGAATTTTCTTCTGCTCTTTCACCATTGACAAAATATGTTTGGTGACTTCAGCCGCCGGAACGGGGATATACGTCCATTCCGGGCTTGGAGTAGGTGTATGTGCCTGCTTCTATCCTCCTTTTCCTGTCAGTGAATCCTGACAGTACTCAAGTGTGGAGGCAGAGAGTTGAGTCTGCCCCCTGTTTGTCGTCGGGACTTTCCGACTGACTTCTCCGTGCGCTACCAAGCGAGACTGTTGGTAGGCTTGATTAGTATTAGCAGGTGTATGTGCCTGCTGATTACACTTCGCCAAACACGGTTGACGAGATCCATCATATGTAGTCAGACGAGCCTGCTGACTAACTGGTGATGTATAAGCAGGTGTATGTTCCTGCCTATGGTACTCCGCCGGAATTGCCTGGCGGGATAGGCTTGATGCTGCCAGACGAGTCTGCTGGACAGCGGAATTAAAACGAACAGGTGTGTATGCCTCCTCGTTGTTTGCCACCAAGTTAGGTTGGTGGACTTCTCCGGAGATGGCAGGGATGACAACCTGCCTATTGTTAACCGGATTCCGTCTCTGGCGGTTCATCTTTCCTGCTCGGGTTCGAGGAACCTGAGCTGAATGCCTGGAGTCGGTACCCTCATCATGTTGAGGGCGCACTACCGCACGAGTCTGGCGGCGATTGTTGATGGGAGCCCTCGGGAAGGACTCCTGTATTTTTGAACTAAGGCCCTGAGGGACCTGCTCATTCACTTCCTCAGAGTAAGGGAGTGAATGGAAATTGCGTTCCGGGGATAACGACCCGAAATGGTTGGAGACGGTAGTCAGCACCGCCTGCTTCTTGATTGATGGCCGCCGTTGTCCGGACGACCAGGTAGAGTTGTTAACTTGGAGGGCTTGACGAGCGGCCTCCAGAGTTGGGATAGTACCGTTGCGACGGTACTCCTTAACCAGTGCATTAGAAACCCAGCGTTGAAGACGCTGAGTTGGTGATGTCATCCTCAGAGCGGATGACGTTCCAGCAGGAGTAGCAGCATTGGTTTTCACAGCAGCAGACCTCACACTAGAGGTGTTTACAGCAGCAGTATTCACAGGGGTGAATTTAAGGAAAGCCATTTTGCAGAAGATCTTGAGAAAAGAGTGCCTGTTCCATGTAACAGACATAATCAAGATGAATCCGGCCACTGCATCTTTTGGATGAGCATATGTCAATGATTGCTTTGTTGGCCCAAGGGGCCTAACAAATAAGAAGAACATCACTTTAACTTGGTTAAGGATTCACGTCGGGTTCACCATTTTTGTTTCGCACGGAATCCGGGGATGACCTCCTGGATGGGAGATTCAAATGTTCTGATCGGTTTCTAACGGGTTTGTTCGTAGAACCGGAAACATCCAATGATTCCACATCCATTTGGACCTACTTTCCAAAGGCAGGCGCTCATTAGCTTGTGGACTAATGAGGCTTAGGAATTTGCATTGGTCGAGAGGATGGGAGGTCGGACTCATCACACCTTTTTTAGGGGAATTATTGTCTACTCCGGGACTCTCTTTATAGATTTAAGTTATGTTCGTGAATCCTTATTACATTACCAAGTATAAAATGTGCTTTCCTTTAGTTTTAACAATCAATGATTAAATATGCAATAAATTTAGAGAATCTTTTATATGTATTCGAGGTTCTTCATCAAATAGAGAATCATCTATATCTGTTTAGAGATTCTTGGTCAATGGTATCCTTCAAAACATTTATATAAAAGTCTCTTGGTCATTTATGATGACCAGGCTGGTTTTAAAGCCACTCAGTGGGGCACTTGAAGTTTATCGTCATTCAGAAGGATAGAGATTATTTCAAAGTTGGGATTGAACCCATAAATGGGATACCTACGTATCCTTTATTTTGGAAAAGGAATCAGAACCCACGTAGTTCGAGAAATGGAGTATGATGTTTATGATTGATGGCTCAAAGATGAATGTCATAATTACTTTTACACTCTATGCTCACGCGAGTCATGCTCGGTGTGAGAAACAAGAGGTATTGGTAAAAATTAGACAATTGTGCCATGAAAGATGCAATCATAAGAATTTGTTTGGGGCTTATGTATGGATGACTGCCCAGATAGATGAAGGTTTAGGATTTACTTTTAGGGAGAAAATCCATGAACAAGGTCCATAAAGTTATATGTGCTTCATGGAAATTTGAATACTCTAATCTTGGGGCTTACTCCTAAGGAGGATGCCCAAGTTAGGAGGGGACTTATGATTGGGTTTTACTCCTAAAAAAGGACACCCAAATCAAAGGTAAATTAGGACTGGTTAAGAGAAATTTAAGGGGGCTTGGGGTTTACTCCTGAAAAGGAAACCCAAGATTATGACTGGGACTTACTCCTAAAAAAGGAGGCCTAGGTTAAGGGACTTGGGGCTTACTCCTGGAAAGGAAGCCCAAGGTTATGACTGAGTCTTATTCCTGAAAAGGAGACCCAGGTTAGGGATTAAGGTTTGGGGCTTACTCCTGAGAATGATGCCCAAGATTATGACTGAGTCTTATTCCTGAAAAGGAGACCCAGGTTAGGGATTAAGGTTTTGGGGCTTACTCCTAAGGAGGATTCCCAAAATTAGAGGACTTGATTGGGGCTTACTCCTGAAAAGGATGCCCAGGATTGGGAACTTTAAGAATTTGGGGCTTACTCCTGAGGAAGATGCCCAAGTTAAAGGATTTATAACTGGGGATTATTCCTGAAAAGGAGACCCAGGTTAGGATTCTCTCATCTTAAAGGATGAGGTTGAATGAATGAACTCTCCATATTTAGTGACATAAGGATATTTAAATCACTGGACTTTGAGAGATATTCCACAGAATTCCTTTCAGATAAGGAAGTCAAATCAAGAAATCATGCCATAAATGGCTTTGAAGATTGTCTTGAAGACTGAATCTGGAAAAGGAAAGGTGAAATGACTTAAGAGGGGTAAAAATGGGCAAGATGGGCACCCAAAAAGATAGGGGCGCGCAAGTCTTCCGTGGGTGCGCAAGTATGGTCGCGCAGGTATACCTGCGCGGCACATGGTGTACTTGCGCGATTTTCAACCAGCATTGAAATACTTGAGCGACTCTTTTTTAAACCCTTTAGAATTTTCTTGAGGTTCTTCCAGAAAAGAGACGCGCAAGTTATATTGAAGGAAATAAGTCGGCGCGCAAGTGTTTGATGAGTTTCAACACTTAGGCCTTCCTTCTTCTCTTTAAATCTTCCGTTATAGGTAAGAAATTACCTTAGAAGTGTTCCGGAAGCTTTGAGAAGAGACTTGGGCATCGGGAGCTTCAATCCGAGTTTCTGGAAAAAGATCCTCCCGAATGGGGGGCCCACAGGGTCTATTTATAGGCAAAAGAAGACCCCGGGCGGTTACAGGGCGGTTACCACTTAGGTTGCGCAAGTCACCTGTGCGACCAAGGGTGTCGCGCAAGTGTACTTGCGCGACAGTGATAAAACTTGCGCGGTTTAGTTCTTGTCGATCCTTTGTTCATGCCTTTGTCGATTTTTGATGTTTTCTTCAAAGGTTGAATCACTTTGAGCTCAGATATTCCCTTTTCTGATCTTTAGATTCTGTGACGAAAGGAGCGTCAACAATGTATTGAAAAAAACTATGATGACACACTGTTTACATTGAGTTAGGATTTTTTGGGTGCATCACGAGTAATAATACATTAATAGATAATGTGTAAAAGGATTTTACCCTTCTGTTCCACAACAGAAGTAGATATCTCAGGCCCTTTTATGAATTGATATTTCCTAAATACAACCATGGCCATGGTAAGGAATGGGAATGTTCAAATCCAGGAATTCGAATAATGAATAATAAAGTGCATGGGTTTATGGAACCAGCATTCATCCCGCTTAATTTGTGATATCGAGACAAAGGGATTACATTACACAGTAAGTGTTCATAAGAGGTGACACATTATTGCGATGCTAAATTATTTCCCTATGGGTGACTTGGCATGTTGTTAGACTCTAACCTTGGAAATTAGGTAGGCTCCACCTAATTCCACTGAGAAAGAGGGATAGAGGGTCACACACTATGTGTGTCATAGTATCTCAGTTAAATATTAATTTAACAAGTTGAATAAATATTATTCTCGATTATGGTTTAATAATTATTCAAGGATGTATGATCCCATTTCTTTTGAAACAAGTTAATCAAGAGAATATATATTGTGGGAGAAATAATATATTTATTAGCAAGTAACGAAGTATTATAAAATTGAGAAATAAATATCCATTATTCAAGGTCTAATAAATGTTGTGTAAGAAATAATGAAAATGGAAAAACAAAAGTACACGCCATGTATATTAATATATATACTGTGTATTTTCTCTGGGGATTTTTGAGAAATAATATTCTTTAATTAATTAATCAATATTAGCAGTAATCTGATGGGTGCTTTTAAAGTAATAATAATATTCAACTGTTATTATTAGACATGGGTTCTTACTAAGAATTAAATGAAATGAATAAATTCTTTTAGGTAATTAATTCATTTTATTATTCTAATTAATTAAAATCCCAATTTTAAAATTCTCATTAGCCTAACCATTCTTTAGGGTTTTTGTGTGCACAATGGATCTAGAGAAAGCTCTCAATCCAAGAGAGAATTATTTTCTTCCAAGAATAATCTCAAGATATGAGAGAGATCCCCCTCCAATGGATCAAAGAGAGCGTTTTACAAGCGGCTCTCAAGGTGATCTAAGGCAGACATCCCAAGCAAAGGCTCTTCTGTGTTATCACTCAGAGATCCCTTTGGCGATGTCAATAGATAAATGGAGCACATGTGGATCACTGCTAGAGAAATTCTACACTTCGATTCTATGACAAAATTATGCATTGTATTGGATCATGATCGGAAACATCAACGAAGAGAGAATTTCATCAATGTAATTCTTGTGTTTTAATTAAATTAATTATAACCAACATATGATGATACTCTCTATGGTTCTAGGGCTCTCCTATTTTATTTTTTCCTTTTTTCTATTTTGAAGATCTGGTGTTTTATTATCATCACGGATCTCGTATTGATCATTGTTAATGAAAAAAATCAAAGTTTTGTACACCCACCAACACGCTTCCGCTGCGCCCGAAACCTGTAAGTGGTAAAAGGAAGGGTTATATCATTGATTATAATTATTTATTTTTTCATAGGTGATTTAAACATTTAATAATTTATTTGTTTCAATTCAAGTTCATCATTCTATAAATATGAATCTCAATCTCTATTCCTCCTATTTTGTTTCTCATCCACCTTACAGAATTTATTTTTTTCTTTAATTTTGGATAAAATAAAACACAGGATCTCATATGGTGGTTCCAAATCCTATTGGTCATACAACACAAGAAAAAACATCGTGTATTCGGTAGTACATGCCGTGTAGTATAGGATTCATGCACCGGGACGGTCCAACAACTAGGTCGTGTCATTAGATTTCATCTAAGTCATTAAGACTACGTATGTTGACAAGGAATAGGTGGCACATGATTTTTGGATTACAAACCATGTGTCCCATTGAAAATGGTATGTAGTCCCTTTGGGTTAGTCTTAGACCATGTAACCCATTCACTACATGCTTTGTTGGAAACCGTGTAACGCAGATACTACACGGTATGTGTCCCACTGAACACGATGTGTACTTCGAAGATTTCTGAAGTACGTCTACAGACCATGTCCCTGAGCGTGTACTTCGGATAGATGGTGACCAAAAGTACACCCATTTTATTCATTACTACACACTGTGTACTCTTCAAAATTACATAGATTTATTAAAATTTATTATTATATTATACAAAACCTTTAGATGTGTACCATAGTGCAGGCATAAATTTGAGGCACGACAAGTGAAATGTGTTTTATATATATGTGTTTAATTTAAAATTTGTATATTGTTCATTTCTACTCATTGGGTAGTTATGAATGAGAATTCACTAGGTTGACTCCAAGGTACAAGTTACGTACAAATTTAATTTTAAATGAATTTATTTTTTTAAAATTATGATGGATGAAAATATCAAGGAAATTCCGAAAAGGGTTTATGATAAAAGGATTGATTAATTAAAGATAATTAATTTATTCGATTCTGATTTATCTTAAACATGAATAATTAAAGAATTGAACACTTGATTTATTTATGCGTAAATATTTTTGCATGTATGGATGATCATGATCTGGACCAAGGCCTTTGTATGTGAATGGGTTCTCTTAATTTTTTTATTTCAATTAATTTTTTTGGCCTGCAAGACTTATCCTCATTAATATGTACTTCCTTCATTCCCAAGGTTTCTTTTATATAATACCCTATTTTACCCCTCAAATACAAGTGAGATAAATTTATATTTATTGGATGGATCTCCCAAGCTAGTGTAGTGGATCCAGAAAGGATCCAAGGTGAAACCAATCCAAGGAGAAACAAAGGTGGACAGGTGGAAAGCTGTAAACACGAACATAAAAGGTTCAAGGTGTTTCTCCCCTATCTCTTGGGTTAGTTTATCAACCGCTAGATAAATTAACCAATTGAAAAATCTAATGATCATACCATTTATTTTATTTCAATTATATGCATGGTTTATTTATTGTGGGTGTGTTATCATGATCACAAAATTAATTAATTTAACAAGCATGCAAGATAGAACTAAAATAAGATCACATTAAGAATAATTATTATCTTAAAGATGGTTAATAAATTAATTATATCCCACTTAATATTATCAATCATGTAATCAAAGATACCAAAATGTAAATTTATGTATAAGGATAAAATCCCTCAATGAAATATTAATCCGGTGCATCCTTCAATAATCTTGGTTAGAATTGAACCATAGTTCAAGGTGCTTGACCACCCCTAGTTGGGGTTCTTTCAATTATCGGGGAATTATAATTCAAGTTTTTGGGTTGAATTGACATGGTTCACATCAATGGTTGACATCCATAGTAGGAATTGGTGTGACGAAGAGGTAAAGGTTGTGGAAATCCAAAATAAAAGGATTTCAGGATTGGGGATTCTACTCAACGGATCAAGGAACTATGAGTTAATGCAGTTGGAATTTGGAATGTCTACCTAAAACCCTTCAAGTTTCTTGACCAACCATAGTTACGGTAAAGAGAAGGGAAATATGGATCCTTTCCACTATAATATTTAGGCAACAGAACATTCCAAAGTGAATGGTGAGGGCTATTGGATTTCGATAAAATAGTGGGAGACTAATAAGTATTAATTTATTTATTTGTCGCAGTTTTATCATCATATATTCCTAAGACTTTTCTCATCTTAATTTTTAGAAATGGAAAGAAAAATTACTTCAAACATATCATTGCGAACCATACTCGAGAATGAAAACCTTCTCACCGACACCAATTTCCGGGAATAGAAGAGGAATTTATGCATCATCCTTCCCCATGAGAGAAAATTTTATGTTCTGGAAGAGCCTGTTCTAGTCGCGCATGAAAAAGAGGCCAATGATGAGGAATTATCTCACTATATGAAACATATGGATGATGCAAAAAATGTCAAATATTTCATGCTATCAGCCATGCCTAATGAGATCTGAAAGAAACATGAAAACATTGATGTGTATATCATGATATCTCACATTAAGGATATCTATAAAGAGAAGGCCAGAAAAGAGGGATATGAGATCTCCAATTCCTTTTTCACAACTAATCCTAGAGATTCTGCGCCAGATGAACCTGGTGTAGTCATGATTATTACGTACATTGAATTCCTGGACATCTTAGGGATTAAGTTAATGGATGAGTTGAATACAGATCTTATCTTATCATCACTTCCCAAGACCTTATCTAGCTTTATTGTCAACTACAACATTATAAACAATGAGAAGAGTCTATCAGAACTTCAGACCATAATTCTCCAAGTAGATAAGGACATGTATCATGACAAACATGATGTCCTTATGGTGAATAAAAAATGAAGGACAAGGCTAAGGGTATAAGGATTCATAAATGGTCTGAATTTCCTAACAACCATCCCTCCAAGAAGGAGAAGATCTTGATGCAGGGTATGGAAAATGAGCTGGTAAGATTTTCATGTGGTTAGCAAGGACACTGAATGAGTAACTACACCTAGATTCTTGGGGATGCCAAAGGTGTGTTCTTTATTGTGTGTAATCATTTAATTTATACACATTGGGTTTTAGATATAGATTTTGAGGCTCACATATATATCCAAATGAAGAAACCAAGTATATTTAAAAATATTATCATAGGATAGGTGGATCTTCAAGATTCCAATAGACAGAGGCTAGCTACATTGGCCATTGGTGATAACCATATATCATTGCCAGCTTGGATGCTTTTGGTTTTTCATAACAGTTATTATGTTCCTAGTGCTACCAGGAACTTAATTTATTTCTCATGTTTCTTTTATAAGAAATATGTATTATATGGTATGGAACATTTAAACAATGGTTTTTTTGTGTTAAAGTATGAAAACCAAGTGTTGTTAATCAATAACTTAACAAACTCACATGACTCATACATTAACCAGTTGTGGCATCACCGTCTCGGTCATGAAAATTAGAAACGCTAGACAAAGCTATGCCAAGATAGTTTTTTAGACTCTACTGAGAAAAAACCACTTGATAGACATCATGCTTTTTTACAAGGTAAAATGATCAAGCCACCATTCTATGGACTGGGTGAAAGGGCCACATAGATTCTAAGATTGGTGCACATAGATGTGTGTGGACTATTTCCAGTAGAATAAAGAGGTGGATATTCTTACTTCATTACTTTTACTGATGATTTAAGTATATGTTTCTATATATACATAATGAGGTATAATTCGTAGTATTAAGAGAAATTTTTGGAATTCTGGAATGAAGTAGAGAATCAGTATGGTATGAAGATAAAGAAACTTCGATCAAATCGATGTAGAGAATATCTAAAACAATAGTTCATCAACCTTATACGAGAGTCTATCATTCTATCTCAACTCACTCCTTCTTATACACCACGGCGGAATGGTATTAGTGAAAGGATAATCTGCACCTTAATGGATTAAAAACTACATCATACACATTAAACCGAGTAACAACTAAGGCGGAAAATAGAATTCCCTCTGAGATATGGAATTGAAAGAAACCTATTTTTTCTCACACACATGTATGGGGGTGTGAGGAATTTGTTAATGCCTTCTCTGGAAAAAAACAAGAACCTTGAGTCAAGAAGTGTATATTTATAGGATATCCCAAGTAAATGAAATGATATTACATATATAACCCTTTAGACAAGAAATTCATTATCGCCAGATAAGCCGTCTATCTTGGGAGGGAGAACATCCTCAAAAAGGATAGTGGGAGAAGATTAACATCGACAAAGTTGATGCTCAAGATACACATGAGTTGGTATTGCATAAAGTTCCACAGGTCCCCATGTAAGAGGTTCCAGAAACAAAACTACGTATGAGCTCAAGAGAGGTAAGGGAACTAGATAGATATGGTTTCATAGTCATCGAGGATGTTAAATCATTATTTTTGGACAATGATGAACCTCTCTCCTATAAAGAAGTAGTAGAAAGTTTAGAAGTTGCAAGATGTCTAAAAGATATGAATTCTGAGAGGGATTACATGTATCAGAACCAAGTCTGGGTTTTGGTCGATGAGCTAGTTGATGTAAATCATGTTTGATGAAAATTGGTATTCAAGAGAAAACTGGACATGGAATGTCAAGTTAACACCTATTAAGAATGGAAAGTGGCTAAAGGATTCAAAAAGAATCAAGGAATTGACTATGATGAAACCTTCTCGTAAGTTTCCATGTTTAAATCCATAAGAATCATACATGCCATAGCATCTTACCATGAATAAAAGATTTGGAAAATGGATGTCAAAAGAACATTCCTTAATGGGAACCTTAAAAAATATGTCTATATGACACAACAAGAAGGTTTTGTGACACCAGGTGATGCCAAATGGGTTTTTAAGTTGCAGAAATCCATTTATGGATTAAAGCAAGAATCCTGGTCAAGGAACATGTGATTTGATGAAGCTATAAAAGAATTTGGTTTGATTAATAGTGAATGTGATCCATGTGTTTATAAGCAATTAAATGGTAATGAAGTCGTTATCCTAGTAGTATATATTGACCACATATTACTTATTGGATATGATGTACCGGTATTACAGTCAATTAAGGACTGGTTGAATAAGTGTTTCTCCATGAAGGACTTGGGTGAAGCGGCCTACATTCTAGGGATAAAGATTTCTTGATAGATCCAAGAGGCTGCTTGGACTAAGTCAGGGTATATATATTGACCAGATACTAAAGAGATTTAGAATGGAACAATCCAATAGGGGAGTGGTTCCAGTGTCACATGGCCAGCATCTTTATAAGAAACTGTGTCCTTAAACACAACAATAGAAAGACAAAATGAGTAATATCGCATACACTTTGGCTATTGGATCCATCATGTATGCCATGTTATGTACTAGGCTTGATGTTTCCTATGCACTGATCATTATCGGAAAATATCAAGCAGGTCTAGGAGAATAGCATTGGACTGCTATTAAGACTATCCTTAGGTATCTAAGAAGAACTAAGGATATGTACCTACTATGTGGAGGAGACGATGAGCTTGTCATCAGAGGGTATGTTGATACTGGTTTTCAAATAGATCATAATGATCTGAAATCACAATATGGACATGTTTTATGTATCAATATAGGATATATGACCTAGAATAGTTCAAAGCAACTAGTTGTCGCTGATTCTACAGAAGATTATAAATATATAGTGGCTTCTGATACAGCCAAAGAAGCCTTATGGATTCTGAACATTGTCCTAGATCTTGATGTGGTGCACATTAGTAAAGATCCTATAACATTGTATTCTAATAATACTATAGTGGTGGATCTTACAAAAGAACCAAGGTTTCATCAATGAATAAAGAACATACTCTAGAAGTATCACCTCTTGAGGGATTTCTATCAAAGGGATAAAGTTTTTGTATGGAGACTGTCCATGGAAGAGAGTTTGATAGACCCCATGAAAAAGGCTTATCTAAGTAGAAGCATGAATATCATGTGATAGCTAGTTGGTTAAAGGATGTTAGAAGTTGGCACTAGTCCAAGTGGGAGTCTGCTGGAGTTGGTGGCCTAGAACCAACTACATTTCCCTTTATTCAATAATAAATACCGTATCACATCTTGATTGTTCATATGCATGACAATTCATGTGATAATGTCCTATGGATAGCCGATGTACTAAAAGTCCATATCATATCCCTACTATGATTTGAACCTGAAAGTTCCATAACACTATTCTTGAATATATGTTCTATGTTCAAAAGATGTTATTTGAGGGACAAAAATAATACAGGGCATTAAGGGTGAAGACTCATAAAAATTTGAGGCACCTTCTCAAGGTGTGTGCCCTTGGTAATATCTAAGAGGGTATTATGAGATCAAGACCTACCAGTAGTAAATCAACATTTCATAGTGTCATTGGATGTTTCTATCTACGGACATGTGTATTGGCCCTTAGACATTAAGATTATTAGTAATGGGTATTACAACACACTCACATAGATATATTGACGAAAACTATGACAATACACTAATCATAGCAAGGTTGGATATGTTGGGTGTGTCGCGAGTAATACGACATTAATAGATAATGCGAGAAAGGATTTATCCCTTCTATTCCAGAATTAAATTAAATATCATAGTCGCTTTGATGTAATTGATATAGCCAAATAAATCCATTTCCATGGTAAGGAATGAGCATGTTCAATTCTAGGAAGTCAAAGAAAGAATAATCGAGAATATGGGTTTATGGCACCAAAATATAACCTTCTTGATTTGAGATATCAATACAAATGGATCAAATAACACAATAAGCATTCGTAAGAGGTGACACATCATTGCGGTGTTAACTTCTTTATCTATGGGTGTTGTGGTGTGTTTCTAGATGCTAACCTTGTACTTTATGAAGGCTTAGCCTAATTCCACTGAGAAATAGGCCTAGAGGGTCACACACAATGTGTTTCCAAGTATCTCAGTTAAATATTAATTTAAGAAGTTTAATAAAGATTATTCTCAATTGTGTGTTAATAATTATTCAAGTATGTCACAACACATTTATTCTGACACTAGTTATTTAAGATAATATATTGTGGGAGAAATAATATATTTATTATTGAGTAATGAAGAAATATTTATTTTAGAAATAAATATCCATTATTCAAGGTCTAATAAATGTGGTGGAGGAAATAAAGAAAATAGAAAAACAAAAGTTCATGTCGTGTATATTAATATACACGTCGTGTAGTTTCTCTAGGATTTTTTTGATAAATAATATTATTTAATTATTTAAATAATATTGGGTGCAATTCACTGGTTGTATGTCAAGTAATAATTATAGTCAACTCTTATTATATGTCATGGGATCTTACTAAGAATTAATTGAAATGAATAAATGCTTTTGATTAATTAATTCATTTTATTATTTTATGTAATTAAAATCACAATCATATAATTCTCATTAGACTAGCCATTTTTTGGGTTTGTTATGTGCACAATGGATCAAGAGAAAGCTCTCAAACCAAGAAATAATTATTTTATTCTAAGAAAGATCTCAGTCTACGAGAGAGATCCTCCCCCACCAGATCATAGTGAGTGCTTTGCAAGCGGCTCTCAAGGAGATCTAAGGTGGACATCGCAAGCAAAGGATCTTCTACGCCTGCACCTGAAGATCCCTTCGACAACAACCATAGATACATGAAGCATGTGTGGATCGCTACTAGAGGAATCGTACACCTGTATTCTACGACGCAAGGACAGATCACATTGGATCACGACCAGAAACATCAATGAAGATAGAATTCCATCAAAGTAATTCTTGTCTTTTAATTAAATTAATTATTACCAAATTATGATGATCCTCTTTATGGTTTCAGGACTCCCCTCTTTTCTTTTTTTCTTCATTATATTCTGAAGATCCGATATTTTATTATCGTGAAGGATATCATATTTATCATTTTTAATGATTAAAATAAAAGTTGGGTACACCAACCAAAACACTTCCACTACGCCAAGAACCTACAATAAGAACAATACAACCCTCAGAATTTGGTTCTACGCCTATATGAATAGAAAAATAAGGAATATCAGGGAGTTATAAAAGCTGTTAACACTAGGCATGCCCACAATATTAGGCCAGATGAGGGTCAACCAATTTCTTTCAGAAAACAGGTGAACCAATGATTCAGTATTACCATTAATATATCAGAAATATTATAAAGAAATATGGATGAATTTTTTTGAATATGATCATCTGTAAAGATAACATGGTTCTTTATGCGATATAGAAACAAATTGAGCTTCACAAGTATAATATTATTTTATAAATTACTAGACCATTCAACAATGTTTTTTGGTGTATGTATGAGTCCCTGTAAATCTGAAATACTAAAGTTTAACAAGGTAAAGGGTATAAATATATAGAATTATGGTTTATTCACAAGTTGAATATAGCTAAGTATTATTGATTACCACCCAAAATTTAGGATAATTAAAAGCTAATTTCAAAAGAAACTCTAGGATAGGGAATCCTTGGAAGAATGGGGGAACCCATCGAATTGTCATTCTATAAGTGTATTTCCCTTATACAAATAATTCATTGAGAATAGTGTTGAATAACCATGATGTTACATGAGATGTTATGCCATAAGATTGAACCTATATAGCCCTCATACTAGAAGATAGTGGAGTCACCATAATTTTCCAGATTAAATAACCATAATAATATTTCTTGGGGATAATATCTCCCAAAAAAACATGGCTTTCATGAATTTCAAACATTCCTCAATACTTTTGATATTAATTACCCCTTCTCAAATTGGTTCATTTAGTATACATAATTGAGCCTAATGATGTTTTCCTTTTGGTGATAATCCCATATTAAACTATTAAATGTGTGATAAATTTTATTTAAGACTATATTTGGAACATTACAATATATGAAATAACCATAAGAATCAAGGATAATAAATTATTCACTAGAATGATCCTTCCTCAACATGATTGGAACTATATTTTCTAGTTGATAATTCCTCCCCTATAATTAAATTTCGATTTGATCATGGTGGTGGATATGAATTATAACCTTAAATAATGTGGAATCCAAATAATCCATATAAAATCCACCTCAAGATATTCATATCCTCTCCTCAATAAGATTTTTTCTCTTAACCAAGTATTTTTTAGAGATACCAATGATACCTTTTCTTACAATGAAGAAATGGACACTTCTAGTACTGTACCATTTTCAAATTTCATTAAACTCTTTAGTATAATTTCATCTTCCACTAATGAATAACAAATTGTAATCTATAATGAATAAATGATATATTCTACTGAAGTAATACCACCCTATGAAATGATGGACTATCCCACTTTCAATAGCATTGTTAAGTTTTCAATTGAGGACATATTGATCCATATCTACACCAATATCTATATACATGTCCATATATTTATCCATATCCATATATATATCAACAAACATATCCATATTTTAAATAAAAACCTTATCTATTATCCTTATATTTTTAAAAATCACCTTATTTAACTCTAGTTTTCAATAAATTAATTGGATTGATAGTACTACTAGTAATTATAAACCACTAAAATATATACCAAGAATAATCAAGAACAATTTTTAACTATAATCTATAAATTACCTATAATTATTTTTACCATTATATCTGTAGACTTTTTTTTCTTTCCCTTTATGATGATTCACACTACCACATCAAATCTTGGGAAAAGTCATAAAAACATTTAGTATGTAACATGATCCCAATTTGGTTTTTTTCCTTGTCTATACCAAAGTGGAACAACCCAATATGATTTGTACACTCTTTATATGTATTACTATAGATCAAAAGGTGTCATACTATATCGATTATAAAGGACCAAAATATAAAATTTTATGGACTGTACAAAAATTAGCAGATATATAATTACCATATTTTAATCAAATATTATCAAAAATAATAAACCTAAAATCATAGAAAGACACCATTTTGGTTTTTCAATATTTTTATATATTTATTAATTTCATATTTAAATTAAATAAAAATTCATATATACACATAAAATCAATATCAATCCTATTAAATTTTTTAATTCTTCTTTTGAACCAAAAAATATTTTATTCATTTTTAATTTTACAATATCTATAAGTATAGCTTATAATTTAATCAAACAATTACCAATATTTATTTAATAATAATAATTATTTATATATGTAGTTATGTTTATCCAAACACAAATAAATAATATATTCATTCATTATCCTTAGAGAATAAAGAATATTAGAGTTTTAGGCACACCTAGATTAACTATACACCATCTTTTATTCCTTTTTAATCAATATTTGTTTTATCATTATTGGTTATTAATCCACTACAACAAGAATAAAATTTATAAATTAATGAATACACCTTTTATATAGATAGTATAGAATATATCAAAATAATAAAAAATATCATGGGATATCCCATTTTTTATTGAGTAAGTTTTTGTGGCCACTATAAATTCAAAAATCCCCACGACAAAGAAACACCATAAAATAACACCCATAAACTTTTGACTTCCTATTGTTTAATATTCATATTTATTATTATTATTATCTGTTAAAACATATAAAACCCTCATTTAATTCACCTAATAATTCATTTGACTATATTTTATTTCATGCATTGACAAACTAATTCCTTATTTACAAAGAAACATATAACCAAAAACAAAAACAATAGAAGATGTATTTAAATTCATAAAAAATTGTTCCATAAAAGTGTTTATTAAATAAATAAAAAACTCTATTACTCATATAAAACATGTACATCAAATATTCTTACCCATTATTTCAATAAAATGTTACAAACTTTAAAAACAAAAGATAAGGGTTTCCACACCATGAATTTATTACATCCTCCTTCAGATAAAAAATCACCATAAAAATTAACCTTATAATATATCTCAAAAATATTCTGATATTACACTATTTTGACTCTTGACTTCACCATGTAGTTACACACTTCCAAATAAATATTTTATACAACCATCATGAATTTCCAAACTAAAAAACTTCTCCTAACCCAAAATTGATAATTTTATAATTAAATTCTTACGTTTTTATTCTATTTACAATAAAATGATACAATCTAATAAATTTATAAAAAAGAGGATATTACTTTATATATATATGAAATAAATATCCTGGTAGCTTTTTGAAAAGGGAAATTCATATGGTAGGGAGAATATTTAAAGCCTCATTTAACTATTTTATTGTTATTTTTTTGTAATTATAATTGTTTTTAAATATATGGAATCATTATGTGGTAGTGAAGGTAATTATTGGTAATATTAGGATAAATTATTTAATATAGTTAATTAATGTTTTAATACACATTAAAAATACTTTTTTTGTTGAATGAAATATTACTCAAGGGGTAATTTAAGAAAATTGGGAGATATAGTTAAACATTAGTGGGATGTTCATGAATGTGAAGTTTATAATTGAATTTGGAGAGTTGAGTGTAAATAATAGTGTTGGTAATTTAATATTCCTAACAAATCAACCCATTTCTACACTCCCACCATTGGAGTTTCTATAAAAAATATGTTTTGGAGGATGGATTTATAATTTTCATTGAATATGGTTAAGTGTTTTAACTAAAGGAAATAATTATGAACAAACATTTCTTAGTAAATTGAATTTATGATGAATATGGAAAATTATTAGTTCAAAATGTGTTAAAGTGTTATATATCCAATAAAAATATTCATTTATATGAAAGGAAAAAAAAATTGAATTGATTTGAAATTATTTTGTAACATATTTTAGGATGTAGGCTTGTGGAATTCACAAAACAAATATAGGTCCATAGAAATAAGAACTGTGAATCTAAATCATTACAATATATTATAATTTTTTCTATAGTGATGATTCATTTTATATAAGACTATGATCACTTATGAGCGTGTCACATGTTTGTTTTACACATAGTTTATATAAAATTGGTGTTAAATAACATTATTTACATGTTGGGGGTAAATAATTGATATAATATCAATATTGATAGCTCTAATTTATTTGAAATGGTTTTTTATATTATTATTATCAAATCAAATAAAAATATTTAAGGAGTTAGTTATGTAATGAATCTTTATGAATATTTTTAAATTGTTTAAATGAAATCGTGTTTTATGGGTTTATAGTGAAGGTTTTTTATTAATCATGTAGTTATAATAAACATTTATGGATTTCACATGTATGGGAAACCTTTGGTGTAATTTGGGTGTATCATACAAATTATTATTTTACATAACACCTATATACACACTCTAGTGTGTTTTTTGATGTTATATTTCGTGATATAGGTAAGAAAAATGATTCTTTATCTATCAGTGATAGATGATATTCACTTAAGTGGAGTGATAGAGGGAGATTTATAGGATAGTGGATGTGTCATACCTTAATTTTTTATTAATTTAATTTTTTTGTAAAATACTCAGTCTATTGTGATATACTGGTCATCCTATATATTGTGTTATTATTAATTTATGGAATTATAGAAGTTTTTTGGATTTTATAAAATATTTATTATAAATAGACCTTTATTTTATTTGATGATAAATCATTAAAGAATATATATTTTATCCCTATATAATATTCTCTAGCCCCTTGTGATGAAGTTTAACACTTGATATCTTTTATAATAATTGGACTAGGAATTAAGTTAAGTATTTCAGTTTCAGTATTATAATAATAATGGAATTAATTGTCATCATACTATACTTTTGATTTTCAATAAACCCACATTTTATCATTTATGATAAATAATATACAATAATGCATCTAATAATGACACTGGTTTATTAAGATAAATTAATGATTGGGTAGATTACATGAATTACATAATCACAAATCTAGTACGTATTGATAATTTATTACCCACTATATAAAATAAGATTAAAAACTTTAATTTAATATTTTTTTGTGTTTTTCAAAAATTTGTTATAATAAAATTTAATATGCATTTAATTTACTTTAAATGTATTAATTAGGTATATTTTACTAGTTTTGATGTTCCCATCAAATAATGAATTATTTTGAATTGTTTAAAGTAAAAAAAGCAACTTTTACCAATTTCATGAGATACCAAACAATTATAACTACCAGAAAATAAATAATGATCAAATATTCACCTAAGAGGAAGTAAGGTTGGTATAAATAGTTATCTAACATTTCTTACAAACCTTTTTAAACTATGAAAAAATCCATAAGTGATATATGTTTAGAATCCTAGATAGAAAATAGTGCCTACTAACCTTTATTGCTACTAACAACCACTAACCATAATTTTTACTCAGTATTTAACATGTTTTAAGGCACTATTCAACCAAGATCTCATTATATATTCAAAAAGTCACTCCGTACATAAGGATTGTAGCTTTATTAAACCCATATTTAATTTTTTTCATGATTTCACTTTCTTAATTTTCAAAGAATCCCATTAGTTTAGAGTTTTTAATAATTAGGTCATAACTAATACAGAAAAATCCCTAGAATTATAATCTAGTCACTTCCACCCAATTTCTATTTTTCAAAATTGAGAAAATTTAAAATGAAACATGTTTTCTATTCATGAAAAATCATTATGATTTTCAACATGGCTACATCATTATTCTCACTCATCCCTAAACCCAATGTGAAATATTTGATTACATGGGACGACAAAAAAATGATTTCAAGGTGACATAAAAAAAATACAATAATAACTTTAGTCTATTTCAAAACCATGATATTATATATAAATGTTTTCCTTCAACATAATTGTCTTTGATAAAAAAAATAATCATTTACTTATACATGAAATAAGATTTACTCTCCAATTTTTTTAATAAAAAACTTTCAATGAAAATAAAAATGAAAAATCATAATCATGAGGGTTTCTTTGAAAACACGAAGCCCCTTGTAAAATATTTACTTAAAAACATAACTTTAACCCATGAATATCATAATCATTCATTTAATGAGATGATCCTTATATTACCATATGAAGTTTAATTATTTCCATGAAAATTTATTTCCAATCATATAAAATCAATTTAGGTTCCTTGGAATATCATATTAAAATAAACCTTACAAGAAACCTTACAAATGGAATAAATCATTAGGTTAATTATGTCATAATTCTCTACAAAATATAATATTTACCCAATCCATTGGAGAGATATAGTTTTTTCAATTTTTATTAGAAAAAATTTCTATGTGCCATGAAATATTTCAAACACCTAAAATATTTCATTTTCATCATCAAACTCATAAAAATATACTTTTATCCTATAAGTAAGACATTTATGGATATTGATATATCAATTTCCTTAAAAACAAACTTTTAAAACTAAAATACCTAGAGGAAAAATGAATAAGTGATTTTCATTAAATAAAATATATAATTTTTCAATTGAATCTAATTATTATATAATGGTTGAGGATGTGAAAAAATATATTAACATCATATATAAAAAACATACATTTCATACATTGTAATGAAAGTCCAATATTCCCTATAAAATAAGAAAAAATATTATTTTTTAGGAATTTTAAAGAAATTAAAGTAATAGGTAAAATTATTATTTAAATTCATTAATTTAAATTTTTACACATCCATAAAATAATACAGTCATCGAGAAGAATGGATGAAATTATATATTCAAATAATTTGAAAACTACATTTTAGTGGAGAATATCACTTACCATGAGTATGAATCATGTACAATCTTTATATTATAAAATAATAAAGTTATTTTAATTATTTAATTACATAATAATTATTTTCAAGTTCATTATATTTTTATTATTCCAATAATATCACTTATTTATATGTCATAATTAATCAGTTAATTGAATAAGTTTACTTAGGATGTTTTAGAGATATTTGGTTCACAAGTCCAAAATTAATTCAATAGGTTGACTATGGTAAAATAGATTATATCGTTCCATGAATCATAATCATATATTTTTTATACATAAATTATAATTTTAAGACCAACTATGTAAGGTGGTTATGAAAAATAAATTATGTTACAATATGGAGATGGTAGTTTGTATGTATGAATTAGAAACATTAAAATTATACAATAAACATGAGGGTAAGAAATTATGTATTAATTTACTTTATAGAATTATAATTAAATAATAAATATTATATTATTTCTTAAAATTCCCCAAAATATCCCATCCATATGGGGTGGTGATGAAAAATAAAATACATTAGTTTGTGAGAAATTAGTCTTCACATTTTCCCAAATGCCATTTTATTTTTAATAGGATAATTGAATGGTTTTAGGTAGGGATTTTATGATATAATAGTATATTGAGGTGTTCATAAGAGATGATAGGGGTTCTATTTTATATGTAATGAAAAGGATATGCTTGTAATTTTTCCACTGATTACAATATATTAATTACTTACTCAAGAAAAGTGCTGATAATAGGGAAAATATTTGAATAATAAATCATATAGGGTAAAAATATGAACATAAAAAAGATTTAGACATGTTTTTTTATCATTTTAACACTTATCATTTTAGTTATAATCCTTTTAAACTATTTTAACTATTACAATGGTAAATGATTATTTTTCTAAAGTTACTATTTATAATGCAAAAAATGTGGTATATCAATTTTTAAAATTTATACCTCATAATTAAAAATATTAAATCTATTTGTTTAGGATAAAATATATAATGTTTATAAATATTATTTTTAAAATCAAAACATAAAATGCAATGACATACTTATTTTCTTGAAAAATGACTTCTAAAGTATAAAAATGTTTAATACCAAAATAAAGTATAATATTGATTCTAGATATATTGATTCGATTTTGTTTAATCAAGAGAAACTAATGAAATTTTAATACCAATCCAGAATATAATGTGAAATTTTAAATAAAGGAAACTATAGTTTTCTTAAAAATATATATTATCCAATATTCTCTAAAAAAATTAGAAAAAAATCACTCTAAGATAATTTTAACTTGTTAATTTCAAAAAAGAAGTATATTTTCTAAAATTAATAGTATAATATTTAGAAATTTAAATTTTAATTAAACCATTAAAATTATTTTAAAAAAATAGTATAAATAAAAACGAGTTTATTTTTTGTTATAAAATTTCTTAATATTAATATTTTGAATAAAAAAATAAAAACTGAAATTCTTGAATAATTATAAGGAATATAGTTGAGCTATTATAAACATTTCCTAAGTTTCTACATTCTTTCCAACTTTTTTTAAGTTATATCAACAAAATTCTATAATTTACATAAAAATGTGTGGATAATATTCTTTCATTTGATTTTCTAATTCTCATGTTTCTTCGTAAATCATATGGGTTATTCACAATACCTTAACCTAGGGAATCACCTTATTCCACAAAACATGATCTATGTGGTCAAGAATATAAGAAAATTATTCTTCATAAGAAATTTTACATTCCGAATAAAAAAATTCATGAATCAAAACACAATATAGATTTGGAATATATTTCATTAACATTGAAAAATGAAACATATCATGTGCCTAAGATAAACATGGAAATAATTCCACTTGATAAGAAACAAATCCAATCTTATATGAAGTATCATATATCCCAATGAACCATAGACTTAACTTTCTCTTATTACCCAAATATATAACACTCTTCCATGAAGATAATTTAAATAATATATGTTCTCTTAGCTCAAATAAAATATCATTCTTCTGATTTTCTGTATAACTTTTATACCTACTATGAGTGTAACTCCTATGATTCTGAATCACCTTTATATTGTTAGCCATCTCTACTACCAACTCTTATCACAAAAAACATTTTTCATCAATATCATCCTAATAAGATTGAGTCTGACACCACTTTCCATATAATTCCTTAAAAGATTCTTTTTTTATACTATAATGAATAATATTGTTATCATAAATTTAATTGGGGAATGATATTGATCACAACTTCTTTGGTAATTAAATAGACAAGATAAAATAAAATCCTCTAAAGTTGGAATCATTTATTTTAGAAATATGATTTAATATGAAAACAAACACTAAATTTTAATTTAGTTCCCAATGAACATAGAAGGATTTTTCTAAAAATTAGAGTAAAATTTAGAATCAAGATTACATAAGATATAAAGATGGACTCTATAAAATCTAATAATCTCATTAATTTAAAATCTAGAATGGTTATCCAAATAAATATTCTCATTCATATGAATAAAATTAATATATTTATTCAAACAATCATATTATATTATTACCTCAATATTTAATTATTAATCCAACCATAAAAATCGTGGATATATATTACCATTTACAGTTTAGCATAAGAAAAGGCAGAATAATCCCCTTTAGTAATTGTCAATTAACTTTAACCTATTTATAAAAAAATCATGGTATAGTAAGAAATATCTAATTTCATCTAATCCTACAAGAAATGATCTTGACATTCCTTGAACATCTTAGAGATATTGTGACAAGTATGAAATGCTGAGCTATGAGATTATCTAAAAAATTCATTCTTCAACTTTGAATCACTAAGAACAGCAAATATTTTTCTGAATCTTAGACAATAATATTTTTCAATGTTTAATTCATTAGTCATACCCTTTTTAGAAAATATTTCATTTTAAGGTAAATCATGATCCTTATTATGAGATATATTAATTCATTCTGAAAATAGTGACTTCACTAATCCCTAGAAAAATAGAGAATGTTATAAAAGCACAATTTCTAGGTAAAAAATCAATAAATAATTATCCAAAATTTCATGTTCCATTTAAGGAAGAGTTAATTATACATTATCATGTTAATATAAAAAATTAACTACTCTGTTTTTTTCCTATATGGTTATGAGTCACACAGTCATAAACATTAATCATTTCTATCCATATTCTCTATCTCATGTTCAACTCTTCCTATGTGGATATATACATCAAACATTTATGACAAGAATATATTTTATAAATTACTCAATAAATATGATGTTTCATGATTTTTAAGGTGAAAACCATATCATTTAGTTCAAGTTCAAGTGTAAGAAAATTTATGACATGAGTTTTTCAATTAAGTGTATGTATAAGCAATTACCTAATAATCTTATATTAGAAGAAATCATTTCCTTTCAATGAATCAACACTACAGATAAGGAAACTCACTATTTATGGATGGCGGGACCAAAACTAGATCATTCACTAGTCTTATTTTTAGTTCCTATAATCATACATCACACACTTTCTGGTGAATAAATTTAACTCATTTTTCATTTAACTTGGTCATTAGTCTAGAGAACTGAGATGTTTAAAAAAATCGGTAAAAAAGAAAAAATCCTAGAAGACTATAAATACCTATGAAATTTTCCAGTATTTGAAACTCTTCAAAAACATTATATTTGGATAAATTGAAAGTCACTCCATCTTTATTTACAATATTTACAAGGAAATAAATGTTTTTCAACCAAAATTCACATTTAATAAAATTTAATTTTAACTTATTTTATTTTATGGATTACAGAACAACCAAAATATTTTTATTATTATCATCATAATATTTATAATATATAAAGATATCCAAAATAAACACAACTTATAATTTATTGAAGAACCCATGGAAATATCTATGTATAATGTTCATAAATATAGATGGAGAATTTTTAAATCCAAAGGTAAAAAAACTCATAATTCTCATACCTAGACTGAAATGTCATATTTAGATTTTCATTCTCTATTACATTAATTTATTGATTCCTAGACCCATGATCAACCTTTGAAACAAACTGATCTTCCTATATTTGTTCAAACAACTCAATTATATTAGGAAAAAAATAATTATTATTAACAATGATATTACAAAACTATCAACTATCAATGGAAATCCTCTTTGAACCATCATTATTTTTAACAAAAAAATAGGATCATTCCACAGTGAAGTGATAGAAATAATTAATCTATTATCAAGAATCTCTTGTAACTCCATTTTAAAATCCATAGGATAAAATATAGACATTCAATAAAGAGGTTTTTATATTGTCTTAACATTAGGAACAAAGTCAATAAAAAATTCAATATATTGATAGGGTATAATACTGTTAAATTAATCAGCAAATATATCCAAGTGTTCATTTATAATAGCAACACAACTAATCTGAATATTTTTATTATTATCAATTGTATGGGCATGATAAATTTAAATCTCATATCTAATAAATTTATGGGCTTCTTGATATGTTATCAATTGACTGAGTTCATTCTTGCATACAAAAAGAAACTCATTCAAAAAATTCTTTATCTCTATATTAAGTATTAAAATGATAAATATAAATCCAATATATTCATAGAATAACATTGAACATTTCAAGGGGAATGAAAACAAGTTTTTTTATGAAAATAAATTCCACATGTAATAACATGAATATTATTATAAATTTTTAAACTTAATATTATCTCTATTTTTTATCAAAATTAAGATAATCGTTCCTTAAGGTGAAAATTCGTAATCTTCAATAAGTTTATAATAATTGAATGAATGTCTAGATCCATTATCAAACATGGAATTGGTATAATGTGTAAACACATGTAATCTATCAGCCACCATATTTCTAAATTATACAATATCTACTAAATTAGTTGTATATTTTTATTCCAAACCATTCCATTTTTTATCATGAAGACTTTCCTCATTAATTCCTATCATTGGATAAGTACTCACATTATAAACAATCTCATCATAATTAACGAATCTTACTACTAAATTTTCAATTTTTTTCTTACCATTACTATGATACTTTTGTTTATAGTCGCACACCACATCTTTAAAATTTCCACATCAGAAAAAACATCCCATATTATATAAAATATTTCATTGGGTTCACTTAAGTATAAAAATTACAAGATAAAAACATTACTTTTCATATATTCAAATTTCCTTGATGGATTCTTCCCCATCACCTACCACATAGACCACTTTTTATAATTGTTGTCAAAGAATATTTTATAGGTCAAAAATTTAATCTATACCTTCTCATCAAATAAAACATGTTTCTAATGACATTTTCATTCATGATAATCTAATTCCCTTTGATAACATGGCTTTAATATTGAATAAAGAAGATAAATTTTAATATCCTGATCTTGGATACAATTTGTTGCAAACCTTTCCAATTAGGTGATGTTTTATTCAAAAATATCCACTAAATATTACTCATTCCTCAAATTATAAAAATATATTTCCATCGTATCTCTAATAGACATAGGAAAATATTTCTCAAGGAAAATATTTTTTAAATTCATTACAATACATAGTATAAATATATTCTATTTCCATGGTACTCATTATCATTAAACATTATTGATTGAATTCACCACAAAAATGATAAATGGATATATATATATATATACTATTTGATTCTCTAAACAAACCATGAATTTGAATATCTTTTCCAAATATTTAATACATTGGTTAGTATCCACAATGATAGAAGATTGACTAAATTTTAGGGGGTGTTGTTTAATGAAAGATTCACTATAAAAATATCACCCTATATTAAATTCAGTTTCTCTATAACATGAATTCCACCTCCATTAATAAACTATTTCAATTGATCCATCGTGATTAAAAACTATTCAATTATAATTCCAACCATTACAGGATACTAGTTTGGAAGGATATTTTCCTCTTGGTAGATTGCTGCTTCAGATTCCTTATTTCCTATAGAAAAATCTATTCTAAACTATATAGATTAGATATATCAACATGGAAATCTTAAAAATATTTTACATGACAACTATAAATTATATTCTCTTAATTTGACTTATTTAATTTATCTCGACCTCTTAATTTATCTATTAATTCCCTTATATTCAAATTACAAGGATCCAATCATTATTAAACAAAAAATTTAATATGTATACATAATTTAACTTTATTACATTTTTAGGATATATAAGTTATAAAGTTTTATAGAATTGGGGTACAACACTTATATAAAAAACACTTTCATTATAATGTGATCACTTCCACTTAGTGTCCATTTCTTCATAATGTAAACCTTCTAAAATGAAAAATTCATTCTATTTAATCAATTTTTTTATGATTTTCAATTTTACTTTGTTATTATTACTACTCATCTTTAAACCCTATGAAAAAAACATTTGAAAATATTGGAATATAATATAAATTCTTGGTAAGGGAAATATAAGAAGTATAAAAGAAACCAAGTTTCATATTTCAAAACCATGAGATAATATAATATAGTTTTACTTTACAATAATAAACTTTGATCTCAAATCAAGATTTATTTACACATGAATTCAGGTTTTCAATCTAATTCTCTTTGTAAAAAACTTTATCAGAAATTATAATGGAAATATAATTATCATAAACATCACTTAAAAAATATCAAAATCCACGAAATAGAATTTATAAAAAACATACCTCTTACCCTTAAAGAGGATAATCAATCCTTTAAATAAAATATCATTTTCTTACCATATGAAATCAAAAAACTTCCATTAAAAGTCATCTTCCAAGATAAAAATTCATGTAGGTGCCTAATTATATCATCATTATAGAACCCTTATAAGAACCACTATAATAACCCTTACAAATGAGATAATATATTTAGTTAATCAAAACATATTTCTATACAGTACATAACAATTACACCTAGCATTAGAGGATTATATCGATCTCACACAACATAAAAAACCAATTTCTGAGGACTATAACATACATGGAACACCTAAAATCATTAATTTACAATATCATACACATAAAACTATACCTTTTTAAGAATAAGTAAAACATTTTCAAATATTAATGTATCCTATTCCCTTAAAACATAATTTTAAAAAATAAAATACATAGAAAAAAGGGAAGAAGTGTTTTCCTTTGAGAAAATCATGAATTATTTTAAAGGGATCCAAATACCAAATTAAGGCTTTGGAGGTAAAAAATATGTTCATATTTTTTATGTTAAAAACACATTCCTTTTTTCTTTTCAAATAAAGAAAAATGTACCATATAAAATACACAAAAAATTCGTTTCAATGGCCTTTGTTTGAAAGTCAAAGTACAGTTAAAATTACATAGTTATTTCATTTGGTTTAATATTTAAACATCCATCAAATTATATCAAAATGGAGGAGATATATTCGAATTAAAACTTCAAAACATTTTAAAACATGGTTTTAAGAAAGAATATTCCTTACTTGAAGTCTGACTCTCACAAATGTTCATTATCTTCCTAAATAATATTGTTATGATAAATATTTAATTAAGAATATTTTTTAAGGTATTTAGGCTTTTTATACTCTATTTGTAGACATAAGTAATATTTCCATTTTTTCATGAAAAAGATTGAAATAAAGTAATTATTATTTTATTTTTTATAAATTATAATAACATCATATATATCATATTCTTTATTTTAATCCACCAATTACTAAAATCTATATTATGTAGTGAATTAAAATTAAATGCATCGGTTGGTGAGGAATGTTTTCTACACGTAAGCACGAGCGATGTTTTTATTTTTCTTTTAAATGTAAAGAAAGAATTATAAAATTAATTTAAAATTAATTAATTAAATTTATATCATATATATCATATTATTTAATTTTAATCTATTTTAAAAACAAGCCATAAGATTCAGAAATGAAAAATTAAATACTCTATCTCATGAGAAGTTAGTCTACATGTATGCATGATGTTTTCAGTTTTCACACGATGTATAAGTAGATAAAAATTCATTATTTTAATAAAGAAAATACCATTTAAGTATTTTTTTAGTTATTTATTTTATTAGATTACAATGGTTAAGATAATTTTAAGGAGTTGGAAGAGTAAATAATATGAAAATAATCAGTTGAGAACAATACCTATTAATCAAAAAAATCTTCTTTAGATTTATACCTAAATCCATCCTAGGATGGTATTATGATAAAACAAAGAACTATAAAATATGAGGAGGTAAGTCATGAAGGGATTTAATAATGTAATTCCTAATCAAAGAATTTATTAAAGTGGTGTAAGATATGATATGGGTCCTCCGTAAATAAATAGGGGAGAGGATCAATTGATAATTTTTCAAAATTTTAAATTACATTAATGTCCTACTAAAGGAATGTTACTCCAAAGTGGACCATTCTTGAAGAAGAGATAAAATATTGTTGAAATAAAACATTAAAATTAAGATATAGGCTTGTTTTTTGGGTCATTTTAACCCTTATCATTTTAGTTTTAACCTTTTAAACCTATTTTAACTCTTACTGTGGTAATTGACTTTTATTACCAAAGTTATTATTAATAATAAGAAAAAATGAGGTATAAATACTTAAAAATTTGAAATGTTAAATTTTAAATATGAAATAGATTTTTCCATATTAAATATCTAATGATGGTAAATATTATTTTTATATTAAAACACCGATCCCTCTGAAAAAAATCATGAAAAAATGTACTTTTGTGTATAGAAATTTTTTTATACCAAAACCAAGTGTAATGTTGACAAGAAAGAAACTTAATAGATTAGGTTTAATCAATATAAAATAATGAAATTTTGAAAACCAATCCAAAAAAAAATTTAAATAAAATAAAAGACATTGTTCTTAAAAATTAATATTTTATACTCTTCTAAAAATAATTTTTTTATTTAATTCTAAAAAAATAAATAAAATATTATTTTGAATAGATGATTTAAAAAATAAGGGTTATTTTTTTAATTAAAAAATAAATAATTTAGAAGTTAAATTTTTAAATAAAATCATATAATATATGTAAAAATATTTTGTACAAATAAGACAATTTTCTTATTAATCATAAAATTATGGAATATTATTATAGAGAATATAACTTTATAAAGTCTAATTCATGAATATTTATAAGGAAGAAAATTTTTCTATTAACAAAATTACCCGGGTTATTACAAAAGCAAAAAAATAAGAGGTATTTAAATCAATATTAACCCTAGGTTTCCATCAAAAGAAGTATTCTAAGGTGATCATTAGTGTTATTCATTGTAGACTAATTCCAGAACAATGAATATTTTTAGATTAGAAACATATATGATGTTTTCATTACTCTTCTTCTTATTTATTTATATAAATCCCTTGATATATAATTTATAAAATTTTAATTATATTTGTGGTAATGTAACATTGCTATTGATGTGGGGTTGATAATATTTTATTTAATTAATTATCTATTCAACTATGACTTGTGTTTGGATTGTGTTTATAATATTGAAAAAATCCACTTTTAATGATTATGGAGTTTTTCATGAAAATAAAGTCTATGGTGTAATTCATCGACCCCAGTTACCCAAAGTCGGTGCATTATTACTTAACATTGGCACGATAACAAAAGATCTAGTCTCGAACGACCGATTATTTTAGTATCCTTGGAAACACTATATATATTCCTAAGGTTTTCATTACATCATAAAATGGAAAACTACAACAACATTTTTTCAAAAGACAACACTATGATCCCACATATTATCCCTATAGGTCAGTCATATTATACTTCTACGCATCTTAGGAAAAATAAAACATAGAAAGGGATGAGCTCAGATGCTCATTAAGGATAAAAATATAGCGAAAACATTCATAATTAAGCATAAACATTTAAGGAAATGCATAATATAAAAAATTCTTTTTAAACATGAACTTCACCATAATATGAAAAATGTAAAATCATATAATTCCATTTACTTACTCACATGGATATTCTGCTAGTCTAATAATCACATGCAATATCAATATCCACTTTCATAATGATGAAATGCATAATGCCAGACTTTCATAACCACATACTCATGGCCTTGTGCCAAGACTACAAATAAGATTTTGTCAAGGACTTGTGCCAAGACACTAGTTTGTCTCATGAGACCTATCGATGCATCTAGTAGCTATAGCAGTCTCCACCCATCACTTACTAAGTCCAATGCATTCCTTATATGAATAGGTTTAAACAGAACATAAACATTCGTATTAAAACTGGCATAAAAAATGTCAATACTTTCTCTATAAACCATTAATGGTATAAAAATAACACATCCTAAGTCAAACATATCACAGAACCTTCAGTACTATATGGAAGTTTTTTATCATAATAAATCAACTTGAAATAAACTTATAATCCATCAATAAATGTTGATATAGATGAAATCAAAACTATTTGAGAGAAATATCTCTTTTTTGAAATCATTTAAAAGCCACTTAATTTTAAAAGAAAACATTTACTTTGAAAATATTCTTATAATCTTGTATGTGAATCTTCGATGATTTTATAACGGTGAAAAATATCCCCACCCGCCGTATAAGTTAAAAAAATACATTCTTTCCTTAATTTTTTCAAAAAGGTTAAAAAGGACCTTGTTCGGAAAACGATGGAATAATTCATTTATAATAATCTTATAAAAGGTCAAAAAATGGTTTAAATGACTTTAACCCATAGTATATAAAATAGTAATAATGTATTTAAATACATTTTCAAAAAACATGGATGTGGATGATAAAGAGGTCCCTGTAGATAATTACGTATATACAACCACGGATAATGAAGAGATTGTGAAATAAACCCTTACCTTGTACTTTTCCTTGGTTGAGGGTAGGTTAACCTCCTATATAATAGTTAAATCATTGTTATTAATTTTTACAAGAATCATATACATAAATATTATATCATATATTATCTTCTAATATTTCTTTGTTAATAATATTTTAGTATTATCGTCGTTTCGGGTGTTCACTTACTCATTTTCTTTTATATGTTTTGTTACATAAGCCCTATTTATTATAGATATGTTTTATATTATTCAAATAAAAAATATTATTACATACTTAAACATTATTTTTAATCATCAAATGAAAACTATTCTTGAATGGATACTATGGGGAATGAATCTCATTGCGTTCATGGTGACGGTAATCCGTACGTACGCTCGAGCGACAATATCATTCTTTTGGTATTAAAATCATATATAATTGGATGGTATATCATGTATAAATAATTATTATCATGTTATAATTATTATTTATATCAATTACACATTATTATTATACCTATCCAAATAATAATATATTGAATGGCTATTACACCACGACGTGGAGATGGTAAGCCATACGTACGCACGTATGGTGACATGTCATTCAAAGGATGGATAGGATAATGAATATGGTTGTACCATACTTATAATAACATCATAGTATATATAAGATACTAGAGTTATTATTTTAAAATGGAAACAACAAAGAAAGAGGAAGTGGAAGAATAAAGGAACTTGAAAGATGTAATGAAATATTCACCTCTTCTTCGGGTTCTTCCTTTTGATTTGATAAAAAGGGATCCATAGGTTGGCTTTATGATGAAATGAATGCCTCTAGGATGCTGGAAGGATAGTTTAGAGGTTATTTGGGAAGAACTTTTCTGAGTCAAAAGGCTTTGAAGGTGTGAATTTGAGGGAAGGGGAAGTGTCCTTTTATAAGAGGGTTGAGGGGAACCTTAGGAAAAACTTAAACATATTATTTTATAATAAATTCATATTCGGTTTATAATGGATCTAAAGTGAATTATTTTTAGGATTGGGTGGGGATTGGTCAAAATCCTTTCTACCAATAGATTTTAGATAGGTGTAGGTCAACATATTAACCTTATCATTTATATTTAACTCTTAGTTAAATATTTTTGACATTTACCATGTCTCTTTATATTTTTATATTATATGGTTAGTAAATTAACTATAATAAGATAAGAGAACCCCAAGTGGTTCATTATTAATATATATAACCTTCTCTAAGTCATTTTTCCTAACCTTAGATTTTTAGGAATAGAATATCAATTAATAATATAATATTGTTTTAAAAACTCATTTATGTCAATTTTGACACTATTTGGTATTTTGTTTTTGTTAAATTCATAACAGCATTATTACATAGAAAAAAATTAATTTAATCAACCCATACATGTATTATTAACCTATATAATTAGTGTAATTCATTAAAAGTATCAAATTGCATTTATTTGGGTATTTAAAATATCAATTGTTTTAGTATTTCATTAGTAAGGTAAATATTACATCACCATTGTGTCATAAATATATTAAATTATTTAATGTCTAAAAATTATAAATAAACTACCATTATGTATGAAATATTATTAGATTTATAATGAATATTTATAATCTAATTTATCTAATTTATAACCCTATATTAAAAATGTTTTAGTTATTAAACTTTGATCTTAACTCTTTTAACTCTTCTTTAAATAAAATAATAATAAGTGTCTTAATCTAATCCAAGTAGACCAAAAAGGTTCATATTTTATTCCTAAGGTTTTATTAGGTCTAATTATACATTTAAAATATAATTAAGACATGTTTTAGGGTAATAATATTATCATTTTTACCCTTAAATACCCTATTTACTTTTAACCGTGGTAAATAAAAGTAAAAAGTTATTGTTCACCAAAAATTATTTTCATCTTACTGAACCATGTTTTTTACTGATATTGGCCATGTCTCTTGGATTTTTGAAATTCCACTCATAGAAGTGGTAAAATTAAATTTTATGTGAATTTGCAAATTCTCATAGGACGTGGGTAAAAGACGGTGAAAACTTCAATAACATTTTTATATATCTAAAATTATTATAAACTGAATCCAATGAATTACATTGAACTTATACAGGTATTTTGTATCTATTTTGAACTAAAATAAATTTAAATAAATTAAATAATTATTTAAATAAAAATTCAGTTTTAAATTATAACTAAGTGTTTTTCACTATTCATAAAAAATTGAATGTTTTCAGAAAAATACCAAAAAATCACCCTAAGATAATTTTGATATTCCGAATCCAAAAATGAAGTCCATTTGGAAAGATAAAATTTATAAAATTTCAAAAAGTAGGTATTAGTATTCATAAAGTCTAGTTTGATTGATTTTGGTGTGTTAGAACTCGATGTTGCGTACAACACACACTAATGTATTATTCAATGGGAAATGTATCATGGAAGCTTGGGGTGTTACATTCTCTCCTCCTTCAAATAATTTTGTTGTATAAATTTCTAGAATATTACTTCATAAAAAGACTTGGGTGGTTATTCATCATAAGTTCCTTGGGTTCCCACGTTGCCTCTTCAATCTTATGGTTTCTCCATAGAACTTTTACCAGACGAGTCGTCCTGTTTCTCAGCACTTGTTCTCTTGTATCAAGAATCTTGATTGGCTCTTAAAAATAAAATATATTTGGTTCCAGTTATAATTCCTCATAGTTGAGTACATGCATTGGTTCAAGCATGTATTTTCTCAACAGTGATATGTGCAACACATCATGGACTTTGGAGAGACTTGGCGGCATTGCCAAATGGTAAGCTACAAACCCAATTCTTTCTAGAATTTCGAAAGGTCAAATGTACCTAGGACTCAATTTACCCTACATACCCAAATGTATACCACCCTTCTATGGAGATACCTTCAAGAAAACATGATCTCCTACCTGAAATTCCAAATCCTTCCTTCGGTTATCAGCATAGCTCTTCAGCCTACTTTGAGTTGATTTGATGTGGGTTTTTGATTAACTTCACTTTTTCTATCATTTCCTCAACAAGTTCTAGGCCTACAAGTTTTCTTTCCCCAAAATCATCCTAACAGGTTGGTGTGTGACATATCTTTCCATATAATGCTTCATATGGTTTCATCTGAATACTTGAATGGAAACTATTGTTATAGGAAAATTCTACTAAAGGTAAATATTGATCCCATATACCCCGAAAGTCAAGTGATAAGGATCACAACATGTCTTCTAAGGTTTGAATAGTTCATTATGATTGTCCATCTATTTGAGGGTGGTAGGCAGTACACAAATGATGTTCCGTATCCATGGCTTTCTAAAGACTTTTCCAAAATCTTGAAGTAAAATGTGGATCATGATCAGAAACAATCGATAGTGGTACTCCATGATGTCTTAAAAATTCATTAATATATTGAATTACTAAACGTTCAAGTGGTAAATCTTCTCTTATAACAAGAAAATGTGTTGACTTTGTAAGATGATCAACAATGACCCATATAGAATCATTCCTTCTTGAAGTATTTTTTTAGTCCCATTATGAAGTCAATCGTAATACTATCCCATTTCCACCCAGGTATGGGAAGAGGTTGCAAGACTCCTCCAGGCTATTGCCTTCCATCTTTCACTTATTGAAAAACCATACATCTTGACACAAAATCAGGAATCTCCCTCTTCATGTTGTCCCACCAAAAATGTTTCTTCAAATCTCTATACATCTTTGTGCTACTGGGGTGTATAGAGAAATTGGAACTATGAGCATTATCCAACAATTCCCTTTTTAGATCAGGTACGACAGGAACCCAAAGTATCTTCCCAAATTTCAAAATTCAATCTTCATATACAAAGTCTCTCAATCTCCCATCATTCACATCATTAATCCTCTTTGAAACTCTTCATCATCAGTCTGATAACTATTTATCCTTTCTAGTAAAGATGGTTTGGAAACCATTTGAAAAATAATTGATGTTTCACCTTCCATGGTGATTCCCATGCCCAACTTTACTAGATCTATGTATATAGGATCCCTTTCAACTCTCATTTTGTTCAAAACTCTATGATCCTTTCTCCTCAATGCATCTTCCACCTTATTTTCCTTCCGTGGGTGGTAGTTTATGGTGCAATCATAATCCTTGATTAGTTCAAGTCATCTTCTTTGCCTCATGTTGAGTTCTTTCTGTGAGAAAATATAATTCAAACTCTTGTGACCGGTATATATATCACATTTTTCACCATAGAGATAATGTCCCCATTTCTTCAAAGCAAATATTACAGCTGCTAACTCAATATCATGAGTAAGATAGTTTTTCCCATGAATTTTTAGCTGTCATGATGCATAGGCAATAACCCTATCATTATGCATAAGGACATGACCAAGTCCTTTATTTAAAGCATCACTATAAATAACAAACCCATCATTCCCCGATGGTAGAGTCAAGATTGGAGAATTGACTAATATTCTCATTAAATCTTTGAAACATTCTTCACACTCTTTTTTTCAAACAAATTTCACCCCTTTACGTTTGACCTTTGTTAATGGGTTAGCCAATTGGGCAAAATTCTGGATTAAATGTTAATAATAACCTGCAAAACCAATAAAACCGCGTACCTCGGTTATACTCATTGGTTCTGGCCATTCATGGATTTCTCTTGTCTTAGAAGGATCAACAGAGATTCCATTCTTAGAGACAATATGGCCAAGAAAAGAAATCTCTTCAAGCCAGAATTCACACTTTCTAAACTTCCCATATAATTTATTTCTTCTAAGAGTCTTTAGGATAATGCGCAATTAATTTTCATGATATTTGTAGATTTTGGATTATACCAAGATATCATCAATAAATACCACTACAAAGACATAAAGATATTACTTAAAATTGTATTCATTAAATCCATGAAAACAGAGGGTGCATTAGTTAGCCCAAAAGGCATTACTGTAATCTCTTAATGCCCGTACCTGGTTTGAAATGTTGTTTTTAGAATTTATTCCTTCTTGACACACAATTGATGATATCCAGATCGAAGTTAAATCTTTGAAAAGTATTTATCTCTATGAAGTTGGTCTAATAAATCATCAATGCGAGTTAGGGGATTCTTGTTCTTTATTGTAATAGCATTGATCATCCTGTAGTCAATGCACAACCTCGTAAATCCATCTTTCTTCTTAACAAAATAAACAGGGTTTCCCGTGGAGAAACACTAGGGTGAATAAATCCTTTATTACTCAATTATTCTAGTTGTTTCTTTAGTTCCACTAATTCCACAGTGGCCATTCTGTAAGGGGTCTTCGATATAGGCCTTGAACTAAGAATTAAGTCGACAGAAAACTCAATTTCTCATTCTGGAGGATGTCCCGATAAATACTCTGGAAAAACATCAACATATTCTTGCACAATAGGAACATCCTATATTCGAATATTCTTTTCCTAACCCACATTTATTTCATTATCTTCCTCCCCAATAATTGAATTTAATTGAGCTACTCGGGGAGGATCTAGATAAGAATTAGGTTGTGACGTTTCTTCTCTAAAGATAAGGTACTCTTTATCATCATCAAAAATTGTAACCTCCTTATTCTTATAATAATTATTCATATCATGGTCTGAAATCCAATCCATACCTATGATTATATCAATTTCCTTCATGGGTATGACGATGAGATCAGTATATAAATAATGTTTATATTCCTTAATGGGAACTAATTCACAAAACGTTATTGAAATGATACTTCCCTTAGGAGTTTTGACTGAAAAATCCCTTATAAAATCAAATTAGAAATATCTAATTTTCTTAGAAAACTGGGAAGATATGAAACAATGTGATGATCTAGAATTAAATAAATCATTGGCTAAACTTGAGGAAACCATTAAATTACCTACCACCACGACTTTTGGAGCTTCAACCTCAGTAGTAGTGATATTAAAAGCTTGGACTTGATCCCTTGGCCTTTTTTTAGGTAAGTACCCCTGACGCTTAAGAAATTAAATCACATAATACCCTCTTTCTCTAAAATTTTACCATTCAACATCGATATCCTCTTTTTTCCCCTTGCAATCACAAGCTTGGTGTCCATTTTCACCACACTTGTAACAGATTCCCATTCCCTTCAAGAAAGTACTAGGGTGTTTCTTCCCAGATTTATTATAGTATAAATATTCAAATTTTCTCTTCTTACCCTTATTTCCATTTCCAGAGTGTTCTGTAGATCTCTTCTTCTCTTGCTTTTCTTTATAGTCATAAGACTTAGATAATTCTTTTTCTGTCTTGATATCACATGAGAAAATATATTCGTATGATGAGAAGGATTGTGAGACTAATTCTTGAAGAAGAAATGGTTTTATCCCATAAAATAAATGATAAATATTACTTCTTGGGTAACGTATATACTTTATAACAAGCCTTGCTAACCTGGTAAAGTTAGCTTCATACTTTGTGACATTCTCATCTTCCTTTTACCTCAGACTCCAAAATTTTCTTTCCATACCTACTCGATGGTCATGAGGAAAGTATTTTTCTAATAAAATCTCTCTAAACTCCCTCCATTCCATATTTGATACTTCATAATCTTCCTTTGTCTTTTAAATCAATGACCATCATTGATCAGCATCTCCAGTGAGGTGGTAAACTGCCATGAAAACTTTTTCCCTTCCACTGCTCCCAAAGGCATGGAATATTTTCTCTAAGGAATTTATACATTGCAAAACGACTAGCGTATTTGTACCCCCATTGAATGTTGGTGGTTTTTTTTTTCATGAAGCGATCTAACATTGATCCTCCGCTTGGTGGATTAGGGTGCTCCATATGGGTAAGGTTATTATTCATAACCTAAATGAGTTGTCCCAGTATGGTAATTAGCTGATCAGTACCAGTTGCATCGCCATATCCACTATAATTTTCTTAGATTTGAGGGAAATCCCTACATGGATTACGTGTGTCGATATAGTTTCTATTCCTTCCACTAGTCACCATTTCTAAACAATAGCATAAACTAGATTAGTTTGTGAATTTAAATACATAATTCCAAACTTGAAAAACTATTAACATAAATTGAACAGTTTATGGATATAATCAATAATCATAAAAATGTTTTCTTTGAGGAAGTATATACTCATAAACCCTTCATAATGGTTTATAAATAAAATGAGAATTATTTTAATCATATCCCTTGGGAGTGTCGTAACCAAGAGTGTAGAAAATCCCATTTTCATGTACCAGTTCTCATTCAAGTCTAGCTCAAAGCGGTGTTTTTGGGTTTTACCCCAAGGTGCATCTATGCCAGAGCTGCCTCTACCAGTTAATATCCAGACAGGGATGTATTTCCTAGAAAACTCAAAAAATCTCTATAATACCAAAATTCTAGGAATTTTTTCTATTCTAATCCTCAAATTCTATCTTTGGGTAATGTGCAATAGTCAGAGTTTATCTAAATCTAGCTTCCAAGGTTTGTACTAAACTTCCTCTAATACCAACTGTAATGAACCAACCCCAGTTACCCAGAGTCGGTGCATTATTACATAAAATTGTCATGATCACAAAAGATCGAGTCTCAAAAGACCGATTAGTTTAGTTTCCTTGGAAACACTAGATGCATTTATAAAGTTTTCATTACATCATAAAATAGAAAACTACAACAACACTGTTTCCTAATACAACACTGAGATCCCATAGACTATCCCAGTAGGTCAGTCATAATATACTTCTTTGCATCCCATGACAAATAAAACATAGAAAGGGGTGAGCTCAGATGCTCAGTAACGATAACAATATAGCAGAAACTTTCATAAATGAGCATAAACATTTAAGAAAATGTATAAGAATAAAACAAAAGCTTTTTAAACTTTAACTTCAACATAATATGTAAAAGATAAAATAAAATAATTGTATTTACTTACACCCATGGATATTCTACTAGTCGAATAATCACATGCAATATCAATAGCAACTTCCATAATGATGGAATGCATAATTCCAGACATTAATAACCACAAAGTCAAGGCCTTGTGCCAAGACTAAAAATATGATTTTTTCAAGGCCTTATTCCATGACACTAGTTTGTCAAATGATACCTACTGATGCATTGAGGAGATACAACGGGCTCTACCCATCACTTACTAAGTCCAATGCATTTTTCATATGAACAGGTTTAAATATAACATAAGAATTTGTATTAAAACTTGCATATGAAATGTCAATACTTTCTCAATAAACCATGAATGGTATAAAAACAACACATACGTAGTCAAACATATCACAAAACCTTCAATACAATCTTGAAGTTTTGTATCATAATAAACCAACTTCAAATAAGCTAATAATCCATCGAAGGATGTTGACATAGATGAAATCAAAACTATTTCAGAGAAATATATCTTTTTGAAATCATTTGAAAGTCACATAATTATAAAAGAAAAAATTTAATTTGAAAAAATACTTATAAGATTTTAAGGGAATCATAGAAGATTTTATAACGGTGGAAAATATCCACACCCACCCTATAAGTTAAAAAAATACATTCTTTTCTTAACTTTGTTGAAAAGGTTAGAAAGGACATTGTTTGGAAAACGACGGAAAGATTACTTTATAAAAATCTTATAAAAAGTAAAAAAAAGGTTATAAATGACTTTAACCCATAGTATATAAAATATTAATAAAATTTTGAAACACATTTTTAAGAAATATGGATGTGGATGATAAAGAGATCTCAGTAGATAATTATGTATAAACAACCTCGGATAATGAAGAGATTGTGAAATAAACCCTTACCTTGTACTTTTAATTGGTAGAGGGTAGGTTAACCTCCTTTATAATAGTTAAATCATTCACATTTATTTATACAAGAATCATATACATAAAATAATATTTTTGAAATACATGTTTTATGTCAATTTTGACGTTTTTTGGTATTTTGTTTTTATTAAATTCATAAGAGCATTATTACTTCTAAAATAATTCATGTAATCAACCCTAACATGTCATATTAACCTATGAAATTAGTGTAATTCCTTATAAGTCTCAAATTACATTTATTTGGGTATTTAAAATATCAATTATTTTAATATTTTATTAATAAGGTAATTATTGCATCACCATTGTGTCATAAATAAATTAAATTATTTAATGTCTAAAAATAATAAATAAAATACCATTATGTATGAAATATTTTTATCTTTCTAATGAATTTTTATAATCTAATTTATCTTATGTATAACCCTATATTAAAAATGTTTCAGTTATTAAACATTGATTTTAAATCTTTTAACTCTTCTTTAAATAAAATAATAATAACTGTCCTAATCTAATCCAAGTGGACCAAAGAGTTTCATATTTTATTCCTAAGGTTGTTTTTGGTTGAATTATACTTATCCAATAAAATAAGTACATGTTTTTGGGTAATAATAGTATAATTTTTACCCTTAAATACCCTATTTACTTTTAACCGTGGTAAATAAAAGTAAAAAGTTACTATTCAAAAAAGATTATTTTCATCTTATTGAACCACATTTTTCATCTTGATATCAACTTTTTCTCTCATAGTTTTAAAATTCCAATCACAAAAGTGGTAAAATTATGTTTTATGTGAATTTGAAAATTCTCCTAGGAGGTGGGTAAAAGACGGTGAAAAGTTAAATATAATTTTTTATATCTAAAATTATTATAAACTAAATCCAATGAATTACATTGAACCTATATAGGTATTATGTATATATTTTGACCGAAAATAAATTTAAATAAAGTAAATAATTATTTAAATAAAAATTCTGTTTTAAACTATAACTCTATGTTTTTCACTATTCATCAAAAATTAAAGGTTTTCAGAAAAATATCAAAAATTCACCCTAAGCTAATTTCAATATTCTGAATCCAAAAATGAAGTCCATTTAGAAAGATAAAATTTATAAAAATTTAAAAAGTGTATATTACTATTCATAACGGCTAGTTTGATTGTTTATGGTGTTTTAGAACTGGGAGTTGCATACAACACACGATATTGTATTATTCAAAGGGAAACAAACTGTGGAAGCTTGGGGTGTCACATATGGAGTCTTCAGTATTATATATGATAGTGATTGCGATTCATATTTATAATTCTAGAGATGTGTGGAGATATATGAAAAATTCCTAATGGAATTATTCATATGAATAGGTTTGAGACAACCATATGTAAGGATAAAATAGATCATGGGACTATCCTAGTATGATTGATGTTTGTTCTCAAAAGGTCAGTATGAAGACATCATAAGGTTTGGGTGCTACCTCATATGGTTAGGGTAGAGATTTTCTATGTTCATTCCATGCCCATAAAAAATTGTATAACGACCTCATAAGGATGAGGAACCACCTCATAATGTTGGATCCTGGACTCTTAAGGTTGGTGTGTTCATTTGTAAGTTTTGGGTAGAACCTCATAATGTTACATAGTATCCCCATAAGTTTTAAGAGTGACATTGTAATGTTGGGGAAATCTTCTTAAATTTAACCATATTTTTTTCCCTATATAATATGGTTCTCCTACTACAATTTTGGGTATGTTTTTATAATAAAAAATACAATTAATCTTATAAATATAGTGCTGGAAGGGTACTGTAGTAGTGGTATATACTGTGTAATACTATAGCAGGTGGAGTACTGTAGTAGAATTATTCACAGAATGGGCTTTGGGCCAAATATTTGGGCCTATGGGCCATGTAATGGGAAAAATTCACGTTGGGCCTTCGGGCTATGTAATGGGTTTCCCACTACCCAGTTAAAAGATGACTTTTCTTTGCTTTAAATAATAAATAAGGCTTCGACCCCATCCTTTAAAAAAATTTCATTCCAAATCATGGAATTAAAGGCGGCATTATGGAGACTACCATAGTGTCGAGATGGTTTTATTTTAAAATAAATGATTTAGCAGTATTTCATGGATCATATTATCGATAATGGGTGTCAATACAAATGTATTAATTAATTTATTTTAAATTCTGAGTTATTCGGAATTTCAAACAATATATTGAATAGAAACTTTGAAAATGTTTTCCAATAAAAAGTAAGGTAATGTATTTTGTTAAAAATAAAGAGAAAAATAATTGTAAAAATAATAAAAATAACCCTTGAGAAATGGTGCGAAAAAAATCATCAAAAAACAAGTGTATAATTTATAGGAAAAAATATAATATCAAGGGTATTGATAAAATCACAAGGAAAACAGTGTGGTTCTATATTTATGATATATAAAAAAGTGGAAGAAAATCTATGATATTTTCTTAATGGAAGGTTCTTGTATATTTCTTCAAAAAGAAAAAAATTAGAGCATATTGACACAAAATATTTTATGTGACATTATTTTTATATTTTATAGGATAAGGTAGTTAAACCGTATTTATTTATTTTATTCCATAAGAAAATATATGAGCTTTATATTGGTCATTCCTTCAAACCAGAAAGGTTAGTGTGGAAACTCAGAAACATATAACTAAAGAATTTTGAGATTTAATAATTCTTGTTCATAGGAACACTTCCATGAAATAATTGGGATTATCCTATTTCATTGGAACAATTAAAATCATTTATGTCTCTCTTATTTTATATTCATTATTTCAATACAAATATGTTGAAGAGATAGGTGTTCCCAATAATTATAGATCAAGAAAATCTACTAAGGGAAAACTAAAACTTCACATACCCTTATTAACCCCCTCTCATTAGGGTAGAAACATTTTTTGGATCTTTCAAGTGGAATCAAATTTTAATATCAGGGGTGTAGTTATATCTCTAAAAATTTGAAAATATTTTTTATCTATAAGTTAATCCCTTGTTTTTGAAGGAAAAACTTCTAGTTATGGAAAAAAGAAATGAAAACATTATTTTTAATGTTTAGTCATCGAATCCTATATAAATTCAATTCATGGAATTATGGATACCGTAGACATTTTTGATCTATTATAAAAAGATAAAATTGAGTTGGATGTTTATTTTAATGCGATCAATGAATTAGGGTGAGATTTGATCAAACATATTTAAAAAAAATAATTCCATGAAAAACCCTTCCATGTTATAAGGGAGAAGTTTCTCATTAGTTTTATCGAGGATTCAAAATTCCAAAAATTAATGCTACATTTTCTTTTGAATAAGTATAAATATTTGGGAAATAGTAGAAATAAAATAATTAACAAATTATTTTATTGACTCAACATCTTTTAAGAGTATATATGCAATCTTGGAGAAAACATTATTGATGTTAGGATTTCTATAAGAAATATGAGAAAATTACATATTCACTTCAAATAAAAAGTATAAATACTTCTAGAAGAAAATCCAAATTTGGTGATTTCAGATAGCCTCTGTAGTAATATTAGAGAATAAAAAATGAGGATCATTGATAATGATTCAACTCCAAATGAAATATTTAAGGAGATTGCATTTATGTCCATGTATAAATTCTTATTGGGTGATGTGATCTGGAGAAGAATAAGTTGATTTGATATTATATTTTCCTTCATTTAATCTTGAAATAATAATATTTAAACTTAAGGGAAAACTTACACATGTTTTATTTATTCAACAAAGTGTGTAATCTTGTAGATAAGGGTCATAATAGATTTCAAGATAATAATGAGGGAAAATAACAAGAAAATAAAACAGTTTTAGGCATGAAAATATAGAGGAAACCATTGAAACAATTCTTTAATAATGTCTAAGTGTTATCAAAATAATTTGATAGCTCAAATGATGAAGAAGTAAGAGTTTGATGGTTGTAAATACCAAAAATATTAAGTCATGGTGGCTGTTATAGACATACCAAAAGTTAAATACCATAATGATGAGGGTGGTGGAATAGAGTAGAATTTTTTATCAGCTAAACTCAAAGTATACCTTGAATTAATTGATATTTGGAGGGATAAATCCTTTAATTCTAATAGATTTTACTTCTGACCAGAAAATCTATATCCAATAATAGTAATAGTTAATGTAATAACTATAAGTAGAGATTGGAAACACCTAGCTATAGATTATATAAATTCTAAAAAATAAGTTAACCCCTAACTCATGTTTTAATATTAGCACTTGATTATTGATAGTCTAACCAGTTCAGTGAAAAGTATATTAAAAATAATAAAGGAACTAAAAGGATAAGTTGTGATGTTGTGATGAATGCATGCTAATCAATACATAACTATAACGATGGGAATTTAATCATGAAGTTAGAGATCACTGGTTATGAAATAATAAAATAAGGTTCATGGGAAATCTATAGAGAGAGGGGACATCATTCCACTAGGGAAACAATTAAAATCATAAGGAAAATAAGCTATGGTACTTGATCACTATTAGAATTCATTAATGGGAGATGAAAAACCTTAATCACTCTCTCTATGAAAGAATTATTTTTTTGGGTGACTCACAAAAGTCTCAAAACCTAAAATCCAGGGTAGTGAAGACACAGAAAAATACACCAAATGTTCAGTGTTATTATTATGGAATTATAGGACACACACAATATATGTGTTCCACATAAAAGAGGGACTTTTAGGTTTATTACAAAAAGTTTGGAAAATTTTTTATTCACTTTATATTTTCAATAGTTTCTTCTCTTTTTTGTGGAGGTTATGGCCATAAAGACATGTGTTTCATATCTAAAGTATAAAGGGGTTTATAGGAACAATCCTAAAGGGTAAGATTCTAGTGTATTTTAGCATCATCAAGTTGGATTAACACAAAAAACTAATATGTTTTGTTGAAATATGAGGAGAAATCCATGGAGCTATAGGTGTATCAAGATGTTTTTCTATTGAAGAGAAAGATACAGAAAATATGGATCATGAAGGGAAAATCAGAGAACGATAATGTTTCTAAGATTTATTTAATTGAAATAGATAGATTTGGAACTTAGATTTTTTTTTCAGTGATTAAATTCCTATATAGTGGGAAATAAAGTCCTCATCTTATGTAAATAATATGAAAATGATGTATTTGTTATATATTTCAAAGTTAATGGGATAAAAATCATATACACTGGGAAGTCCACAAAAGGTGGAAAATAATTGAGGAACCAAAATGTCTTGTCTTATAATCATTAAGAAAAAATATATTGATTGTGATTAAATTATGGAAATCAATACATGTGGTTAATTTCAATAAGATAAATTCTTAATAGAAGGAAAATATGGTGCTTCAGTTTTTTTTGGGAAGGTGAACCAAATTTCTTTTATCTCATTAACGGAGGGATGGATGGATGTAAGGTATTTGAGGAGGAAGAAAATATTTTTTGATACAATATTATTAACTATTTAAAACAAATATCCTTTTTGAACATTGTTTAAATAAAGGTAACAAAAAAACTTCCTAAACATTCACAATATTGGACTCACATGTGCGACACTTGTTAAAAAGTAATGGTTATTAGAAAAATTAAAATTAAAATTAAAAAATGGAAACATGATTTATTGAAATACTGAATGTGGATGTTTGTAGGGAAATGAGACACAAAACCTTTGATACAATAAGGTATCATTACTTATTCATTTATGGTTATAAAATGATGTCATGACTGATGGTGATTTCACACAATTATGATGTGTTTTGGAATATCATTTTTTGTAGGAATTTGGTAGAGAAAATGACTGGGATCAAAATTTAAAAGTTATACTAAAACACTATAATAACTTTTACTGATATTCTTGTACAATATTACCATGAAAATAATGGAATAAAATATCATGTGTTAGTGTTAATTACTCTTAAAAAATAGATTCATTAATTGGAGGAACTGAATTAGAAATAATATGGGTCGATTAATTAAAATTGAAAATAAATTTCCATATGAATATATGAAGGAGTTTATATTCAAATAAATTTATATCTCTCAAAATATTTTTACGTTTTAATGAAGATAATATCCTTGATGATATTTTTTTAGGAAAAATAAAACAGCCAGGTACTTTTTATTTGATGAAATTAAATGTTTTACCGTAAATAAAGAGAATAATTTGAAGCTCAATGCTCATGGGGATGAATGTATTTTCTTATTATACTCATAAAAAATCATGGTTTATATATTCTATAACAAAATACTTGGAAAAATTGTGTAATTACATGATGAAATGATTATCGAGAAAGAAAAATACGTTGTAAAAGGATGAAATTGTTTTTCCATAATATAATATAGAAAATAAAGGATAAAGTGATGATGACATAACTTGTTAACGAGATCAAATGGGTTAATATAATAATAAAAAAATACTCTAAAAATAATGAAAATAGTGTGGAAATATTATATTATATTATTAAATATTCTAGAGTTCAAATTAGATACAATTATATTTTTGAAGATCTGACATCCATGGTTCGAACCAGACGAAAGAAAATGCAGAGGAGATATATCCTTTTATCACAATAAGTAACAAAAAACATTAAGAAGGATATTAAGGATGACTATTAGGTCAAGTCTATTCATGAATATCTTCATCCAATTGAGAATAATTTGGTTATTATTATAAGGTTAGATGAAAAGTATGTTATTAGAACCAAATGGGTTATCGGAAATAAATTTCATGAAGATTATGAATTTTCAAGGAACAATTATCATCTAGTGTGTAAGGGATATTCCCAAATATATTGAAATTAAATGGATAAGAAATTTTTTCATGTGGTATTAACTTAAAACATAAGTCTTTTTTTATATATGGTTGTGGCAAGAAACATCAATGTATTATGAATAAATGTCATAATTTTTGAATGAGTTCATGATGTGGATAGTTATAGAGTATCAATATCGTTTTCAAATTATGAATATTAAAATGATGTGTTTTGGTTAAATAAGGATGTATATTTCCTAAAACAATAACCAAAGGCCTAGTACTCACATCTATATTAGTAATTAAATAGTCAAGGTATTCAAAGAGTATGGGTGGATTACTACCTCTACACAAATAAGTTAATATTTTAGTGTATGAATGTTCTTATTTATATGGATCATTTTTGGGGTCTCAAATGTTACAAAATACATATATTTTTCTAGAATTCATGGTCTTTGAATTAATAATTTATCTGAGTGGTATATTTTATTTTTTCTTGGCTTGCAGGTGATCTAAATAAAGGTTCGAACATTTTTTTTTTGAAATAAATATTCCATGGGGGTAATAAAAATGTTTAAAATTGATCATTAATTTCAAATGACAACTCAGGTGGTAACAAAGCTAAATTTATTAAAACATGAGGTAACAAAGGATTTTGTTATGAAAACATAAAGGCGGATCATTAGATGTTATCTATACTTGATATCCACTTAGAAAAATATATTTTTACACATTCATGATACCATCTATAAAATATATCCCAGATGAAGTTATATTCCAATTTTTAGAAGAATAATCTATTATATAAACTAAATAGTGTATTTTGGGCTATTTTATTAGACCTCATCATTGTAGAAACTCTTAGTCTAACCAAGTACAAAGTTATAATGTTAGGTCTTTATTAGAAATTAAGCCTTGGTGGTTGAATTCTATATCAGCAGTTCTTATATCTCTCTCCAAATCAATAATCAATATTTCATATCTTTAATCATATAAGAGGATAGATATATTTTATCCACTGAATCATGTACCAATACGATATAAAGGAGAAAATATATTGAGTGCATTAAGTTAGAGGGTAAATCTATTATTTATAACAAGTAGGAATAATGAGTCCTATAAATTAAAGAAAAAATACCATTCATTATTTGGGAACCAATAAAATCAAAATTAAATATCATTTCATAAACAGACATGTTTAGAAACAAGTTGTGTAGTTGTATTATGTGTCGAACATTCTAAAGTAAAAGATTTTATGACCAATAAACTACCAAAGGTATATTTTTAAAGGATTTTTCTGGTTATTTGATTCCACCCCATTCCCTGAAAATAGAATCATTTCAAAAGGTATCTGCACTCCCCCATGGGAATTTATATTCAGGGATGTGTATGATCTCTCTCTTATATAACATTTTTATCTTTTAAACCCTTTGTTTTGAATTTTAGGGGAGTTATCATTGGACTTATTAAGAATGGGGAATGAGGTGATTATGTGTATGCAGAGAAATTATATTTTTGTAATGGAAAGATTTATCTAATTATTAGTTTGTTTTAGCATCATGGAAAATTAGAGGAGATCTTTAAAATTTTCATGTGTTTTTTCATGAGTTAATTTTTATTTAATTCTTATTTTTTCCATAGATCTTGACTCAAGTAGGATTATAGTTCATGTTAAGTGAATCACTGATACACTCCTAAAAGTAAATAGACTCAAATAATGTATCTTATTATATCTGGATTATTTATAAATTTATCAATGGTTAGTATTATTATTCTATCATGATGTTTCTAATTAACCCAAAGGAATATAAAGTGGAAACAAACACTCTAAGGTTAATTTTTGTGGTTTTTTATTGACAATAAAGTGAAATAATCATAAATTAAGACTATGTTAGTGATTGGAGTTTATTTTTTAAAAGCCTTAAGGATGTTTGGAGAAATATTATGAAAGCATGGAGTACGTTTACATATGTTTAGTGTTGATACAACCATGCATTATTTTGAGATATACAATGGTATTATATTCTTAAAATTGATACATGTTACAATAAAGATGGTATAAATATCCTAAGTAGTCGACATACTAAATTGTAACATTGGGGTATAACCTTGTAAGGCTGGTGTGTTTCCTCATAAGGATATGGTGAAACCTTGTAATGTCTGGGACTTACATTATAATAGTGGGTTGTGACGACCAAATGTTTGAGCAAGTTCTTATAAGGTTGGGGAATGCCTTCATATGTTTTATGTAAACCATAATTAGTTTTTTTGAACTACTCACATAGATAGTGAAAACCGTTGTAATATTCATAAGTTCAACATTGATGTTCACCAAGATTCTTGTGGTTATCCATCATAAATTTTAATTACATTTTATTAATAAAATATTATTAATATTATGACAATGTTTCAGTTTAAATAATCATGACATGATTTAATAAAGACTCAATCCATGTCATTTTTATTACTCTAATGGACATTGAGGGCTATTTTGTATATCATAAAGATGACATGTTTCACACCGTGAAAAATGAAATAAGTGACATGGATATTTATATGGTGATATGATGATTTTCTTTAAATACATTGTTTAATAGTAGTTTATGAATCTATTTATTTCTACACGTGGATTCATGAAAGTATTCATTTCATAATTTGTAAATTTTATTTTTGTATCATGGAAAACATAGAGTTTAACTACTCTATGAAAATGTTTTTTCCTAGAAATGTAGGTGATAAATTTTGAGAAAAATAAGGATAAAATTATTTATAAAAATAATAAAAATATCACTTGAGAAAAGGATTTCATATTTAATAAAAAAATAACTGAGAAAATTATAAGAAGAATGTTCATTAAAGAGGTAACTATAAAATCAGATGGAAAATTTTATAGTTCCAAATATAAATTGGAAATAAAAAGAATAAATGAAAGGTGATACATGTGACTCACACATTGTAAGGTACTAGTGTATTTCTTTAAACCGAATAAAAATAGAGAGTATTGACACAACATCTTAGGTATAAAATAATTTTCAATTCATATAAGAGAATGTAGTTATAGAAAGAGTACTAAATTTCATTCTCTAAGGAGAGAAGTGATGTTTCCTTTAATTTTGGTTAAAAACTAGTAAGTATTGTATGGATTATATGAATCTTGTAACTTGAAAGTATTATGTTTAATACATTAGGAGCATGGGAATATTTCCAGGCATCGTCCTTGGATTGGACCATTTGGGTGAACTAAGTAAAATAACTTATTTTACCCTTTGGTATCTTAAATTATTTCTTACTGAATATGAAGAAAAGATATTTGTTTATAATTAATATGTAATAAAATATTTGATAAGGGAAAAATTAAAATTTCCCATAAACAAATTTTAGGAAATCCTAAAATCGACAACCATTTAGTAGTGACCCAAGCCCAATTGGTCATATGGCCTTAGGTGTATCTCCCCAAATGATAGAGGATGATAACTAGAAGTGAGGGTCTCTGTGTGTCATTGGGAAGACTATACCCTCATTACCATAGTATATAACAATAGAATTCAATAACATATAGATAGGGAAAGTAGACACAATAAGCATACAACTTGGTAAGTAAGATAGGAATATGTAAACAAGATAGAAGTGTATCATATACATTGATGCAGGTGATACATGGGTCTATAAAACATAAAAAACCATTACATGGTACTAAAATATAGTAAAAGTATCCAAAAAGACAAAATACTAAAAAGTGTTCCTGTAGCATTACAAGCTTCGGCTTGGTCCTATGCTCCCCTACTCCAAATAAAAAATCAACTATATGTGTTAGTTAGATTTCCCATATTATCACCTGAAGCAATATGATATGTTTGGGTTCCCCAAGGGAGGCCTAAACAGGGTGTAAAATAACATCCTAGTAAGAAATCACCCAATATATATATACAACACTATGGTGTACAATATAACAAGTTATATAGGTAAGAAATAATGAAAAGTAAAGTTCTCATGGAACATTCATCACTAAGCTTGTGAAACAAACTACCCTCTCAATGATCCCTCCAAAAATAGTGTCATCTCCAATACACACAATCTACCAGAAATATTAATAAACAACATGGCCTAACCATACTCCCATATATATCAAGTCACCCATAACCTTGTTGTATAAATAGAAGCTTCATAAATATACCCGACCAAGCTGTTAAACCAAACATGTTAAAAAATCCATAATTGTGTCATGTATAAATTATCATACCATAATGGAAAAAATCCATGGTTTCAAGAAGCATGTAATCCTTGTTGAGTACTATGATAATATTAGGAGAAACTTAATATTGGCACTAGTTGGAGTTCTAAGGGCATATCATACTAGACATGTCCTACGTGAGTCCAAGCATGTTAGATCCAAGGGTTAGCAAAGCCCTCGACATCACATGTAATAAAGACCCAAAAATCATCACTACTCAAGGAATCCACTACTTAATTCTAGATCCATGGATAGCTTTCTAAGGAATCTAAACAATAATTCATCCATTTAAAACCATTTAACAATCTAGTTCCATATGAGTCCACCCACTCATATAATCAATTACATCTCCTGAGTATACCAACTCAAATAATCAGATTAATTAAAAAAACATTAAATAAAGTCACATGGTTATACCCAACAATTTATCACCATTTTCTATTAAACACATCACATGGTTTTACCAACCCATTAATCACAATTCAATATTAAATATGCCACATGGGTATACCCACCCATTTAACACAATTTTTAATAAATCCATTTAATAAAATGATTCAATTTAGGCAAGGAATATTATGGTAACATAAGGAAAGAATGTATAACATATCCTAAGTAGATAATTAAATTCTAGTTATTTACAATTGAGTTTCCTATAGTTAGGAAAACTCAAGAACACACCCCTTGGGTGGGATCATTAAAGTTTAAAACTAAAGAAAAGGCATTGTTTACACCATGGATATCCTTGGGTTGGGGAAAACCCACCAAAAAATCCCAAAGAACTTATGGAAATCCATAATAGGTCATACTGCATCTATTTTAAATTAAAAATTAAATTCTAGAGCTACATCAAAATGACTGGCGGACGACATAACGACCAATAGCTCTATAAAGCACCAAAAGCTGAAAAAAATGTATAGACCACCAACTATAGCTCGGTAGTGGAGTGATTTTAAAGTATTATGTTTTTATTTGGAATATATCAGTATAAATTTTAAAAATAGAAAAATAACATATTAATAGTGCATATGATCCTAAACCCAAATAGCACAACCAATATCCAGAAAAAAAATACTAATTAAAAAAGAATCGAGGCCTTACAATTGCAGATCCAAAGAGAAAAATGGCCATTGATTTGGATATTTGATGGAAGTTCTATATCATTTTCTACCTTATACATCAATTAAGATATCATATTCAAATAGAGGGGAGGTTCGATCTCCTATCTAAGAAAAATAGAAGGCCCTAAATCCTTTTTTAAAAAACTGCTTAGGCATTTACACGGCGTGTAAATTCATTACACATTTAGTAATTTCCCTACAACCAATTACAACCCTCTTCCCCATTACTTTAAAAAATCATATTTGACCATTACTCTACTTAGGTTCTAATACCAAAAGAGTTTAAAAATGATCTTTAATAAGAAATTAAAAGGCTTCAAACCAGAAGGAAGAACTTTGTTCTTACACAGATTCAACCCCTGTGGTATAAACTCCATTTTAGAAAAATGGAGATTGAAATAATTTATTTATCTCTATTTAAATTAGCATAAAAAGTGGTTTAAATTGTTGGAAATCCAAATTGATTATATATTTCAGATATCACAACCTTCGGTTATCTTCCTTTTATGTTTAGATTTATTAAAACATAAAACCATAGTAAAATCCATCACTAGACCATGGGATGTATTTTTATTAGGTTATTGTTTGAGTACTAGACCAAAGACGTGTTCAAACCATTCAATCACATAATAAAAAGTATTTAATAAAAAAATTGAGATATTGTAATCCTAAAAGCCATTTATATTCGAACTCACTATGTATTTTATTTAAAATTTAGAACCCTACAACAAATAGCACATACATATGATATATTTTATTTGTTTTTCTATTTTTCACTCACATAGATTATATCCTTGAAAATTGGTCAAATCCATATCTCCAAACACAATTATAACTCACTATGTGGTCAAAAATTTCTTCTACAAGTTAAATATTTCTTTTTTATAAAAAACTATAAATTTTAAGTTGATTAGTACACATGATAGATCAATTTATTTTTAATCATACTTGCAAGAAATTATTGGATTATACATGGGAATATCCTATAACATTTTATTTTTTATTTTTTTCTTCATTTTAAAAAAATCATAAAAGTTATATTTTTTCATAATGAAATATGTATGATTTATTTGGTGAAATAAGTCATTGGGAAAAGAAGGAACATATGTGGATAAAATTATTGGATTTTTGAAAAATTCAATTACATATATTTCTCAAATTAATTTTTGAGAGAAGATTCTTCCTCATACACTTGTGTCTATCCCCATGCATTCCATGATTATTTATATAATTTTTATGGTAAATAATTTTTTTAAAACAAGGTTATGTTGAATATGGTAGAATAATTACATTGAAATGAACTAAATTTCACTAATAACACTATAAGAAGCTATAAAAAATATATGGAATAATTTAAGTGTTAACAATTTTTAATATAATATAGGGGAAATAATTAAAAGATAATAGACCAATAAAAATAGTTAGAAATATTTGAAATTATGTTATTAAAACTATAAAATATAGTAACATAAAAAACACATTTTTGGTAGAAGAGGAAGGTATATATGAGTTTTTGGATTGGGATATTATTTTAAAATAATAAAACATGCAAAGAAAGTGGTTTAATATATCCTTTACACTCCCAACAATGAGTTTTATGAAAATTTAGATTTTTAAATTTTATGTGAAAAAGAATTCACTACTAAAACTAAATCTTCACTTGTTTTAACTAATGAGGGTTCTCTTCTTGTTTTAATTTCTATTTTTTATGAATTATATTTCTATAATTATTTTCAATCTGGTAATGGAATAAGGGATTACACTATGTCTTGTTGATTTTGAACTACACCATCATTTTATATTTGATAACTTGGTTTACATTTCACTTTCCCTACAAGAGTTTTCCATGTGTTTAAAATTTTATAGAAATTATAACCCTTAAAAAACCAAGTAGGAACATATAATGATTTAAATATATTATGAAATTGAATAATTAAATGTTTTATTAACATAGTGATCATCTGATGATATAATTATGGATGTTTTTATATTCCACTATGATAATGATTTTTCGAGTTATAAATTTAAATATTGGATTATATTATGTATGATTGATATATATTTTAATCACCCTTTTTTTTTATTTCTCAGATAAAAGTTCACTTTATTTAGAAAGGATTGTGGATATATTTTAAATTTAAAATAATGAGAAACATGAACGAACCATAGAGGAGCCATACATAATGTACCCACTTCTATGAAAAAAAGAATGTTTTACAACATATTTATTAATATTTATGGATGAAAATAGAAGAATGGAAGAAATAGGGATACACCATTGATATATTTTTGACGTGGAGAATGGTTTCTGCAAATCACCAACCCTTCCACATTAAGATTAGTGCACCTCAACAAGATGGCATGAAATTGGGTATAAGTGATTATTTAATGAGAAAAATCCCATTTTTCCAACTAATTGTAGATGAGTGAATGGTTACATGTGTGATCAAATAATAATAAATAAAGGGTATTATTGTGATTTAATACAATGAATAAAAATAAGCCAGTTTTCATTTTTAACTTTAATTTTTTTCCTTAATTTGTTTTCATTTTTACTCACCAAAATAACATGCACCAAATTTCAAATCATATTTAGTCCTTAAGATCCAAAAATTTATTTGAATAATGGAATATCATACATTTGGATGGTAAACCATAATGATAATAATGAACTATAAATTTCATTTAAGAATATTCTCATGAGATTATATGTTTTACATGATTTTTCTAAAACTATATGGGACTTTTTTATGGTTTTATAGACTTAAATTCATATTATACTTGATAAGTGTCCTGATCTACTTTGAGGAAAGTATTTTTTTTTCTATTATATTTTTTGGTTCCTTTTTACATGAATTAAATTTAATGATACAACATATATTCCTTATGAATTCCCACCGCTAAATTATAAATAGGAAATAATATTTGGATTTAAGTGTTAGATGAGGATCCCATATGTACCACGCATGAAATATGCCCCTCTCATAACATTTGATGAGACACTCCAAAATCATCCTCCTATAATTTCTATTATAACCTTGTAATAATCATTATATGTTTTTCATTTTATGTTATAGAAATAATTCCAAACAAATATTTGTGTTTAGTATCTTTGAAATCAAATAAAGATTATAAAAACTTATTTGTCATCAATTGATTAAACACATCCAATATATTTCTATAAATCTATTATTTTTTATCCTCTATAATATTCCATCATCCGGAGGGACTTAAGATAACATAAAAAAAGGTGATATCATATAATTATGAAGGTTAGTAATAATAAAGGATTTATGTTGAGGAAGACACTTCCATAATTCATGGAATAATCATATTAATAATCACGATAAATAAATAAAACATGATACGTTGGTAAAGAGAGACACTTTTGTGATGCATATAAAACTAAATTTCATAAACATGTTGTCAAAATACACCATATGATAGGGATACCTTCCAATGTCATGATAACATAATATCCCCTATGATAAGGCTACCTATTATGTCATAATATCATAGTCATGCCATATATATAGTATCATTATGACCCATATGAAAAGACTACTCTCTAATGTTTTAGTAACATCATCATTCCATATACATAGTATCTTGATGGAACATATGATAAGGTAGCCCAACAATATTATTGTACTATAGTCAGGCCATATAAAGAGTATCATGATTGATTTTATAACAGTGCTTTCCATTGATTCCACTATAACATAATCATATAGTTTATATAGTAAATTTTGAAAAATAATATAACCCAATACATTAGAGAGATTTTCAAGTATTTCCAATCATCTAATGACATGTCCAATATAAATTCCATAAATTAAAATATATACTTTCATGGGATCATTTAAATATAATATTTTTTTTGTAACTATATTCTAAAATAAACCTCGATTGAGGAATGTAAATATAGTAAATCCCCAATAAAAGGATGGTAATATTTTATAGGCGAACACCCATCTATCAGAATATTCTAGTATAGCATTTCTATAATATAGAGTATACTATAAAGGTAACATCTATATCATATTACTAAAAGGGGTATTATGAATGATCTTTATTGTAATATTTAAGTGTATCACCAAGAAACATATTCTAAGGGAATGATTCTATCTAGGACATAGGGTATAATCATTAGGTGATGTGAACTTTATAATGTATAGTGTAGATGTCATGTGATCTGCTAAATTGATTGGAATTACACTTCCAAATTTCATTCCCTCAACATCACACCATAGGAACAAATAACTATGGTGGTGAAAATGATTTAAATTATTAATAAAATACATTGGAAGGTATTTTTAATTTTTTAAATAACATATGGTTGGTAATAAGGATGAAAAAGGTACTTGTGGATCATTCCCTTTAAATAGATTTCTTTTCCACAATATCACAGTTTAAAAGAAACATAAGAAATAAAGTATGAATAATGAGATCATTGTAATATGGTAATAAAAAATTATAAATGAGTAATGATAAGAAATTGATAATATAACATTTATAAAATACCCAATTTATTTTAATTTAACATATAAATTATTATATAATCAAATTAAATGACTTTTAAACATAATTTATAAAAAAATCACAATAATAAATATAAGAGAAATTAAAAGAAATATTTTACCTTGACAAGGTGATGATTTTAACAAAAGTATGGATTCAATGATTTATCATGGGTATAATAATAGAGGAATGATTTTAATATATAATAGTAATCATGGAAGAATATAATTTTTTTGTAAAAGTGTTTTAAACAAAAATGTTTTATTTGGAAAAGAAAAGAAGTTTATTATGAATTATTTTGATAGAAATTGTAACAACTTTTGAAAAGGGATTAATTATAGTGAATGAAAAAATATCATGTTAAATACATCAATTGAATTATAATATACTATAAAGTTATGTATATTATTTATTTAAATGGAATTTAAAATGGATATTTAAATAAAATAACCATAATTTGAAAATAACAGTGGAAAATAGAAACATACTTTATACTTAAGACTTTAGGATTAAAACCCTACCTTCCAAACACTGAAACACTTAAATAATGAAGATATTAAATTGGTGGAAATAATTATAGAACTATAAATAGAAAATTTGTTATATTTTTAGATGATAACTAATAACCAGGGATGAATACTTTTTGTGGTAGTGAGTATAATCCAAATAAATTGATCCTTCAATATTGTAGTTTTTCATTACCTCAAGTGCCCTAATACACCCATTATTTATCATTACCCCTTTTAATTATCTATAATTTTTTAATTCTAAAATTAGTTCAATGAAACATTATTCATCAGATATGGTCATCCTTACATAATGATGATGTCACATTTAAATTTTTTCGTCATATTTCACTATTTGTATGCCATATTTTACTATTTTTAGCAAAATAAATACCAATGTTAAACCATTACCTAACTATTATGTCGTCATCCCAAATATATGAAACTTTGATTTTTAAATAAAAATAGAATATTTAAAAAACATATAATATCTAGATAAAAATATATTTTATTACTAATGTAATTTATACATTAGTTCAACCTTAATCTAATTATACAAAATGTATTATTATACTTGAATTATTCAAAATGGTAAGGCATGAAAAAGTTGTACTTTTAGGGGATGGATCTTCCAACATTTACCTATTAGGGATTTCCTATACCTCGAACTTCACTCATAGATGATCTGTCTTGAACCTCAATTATTCAAGTTCTAATTGATATTTGTTTAAAAAAACCCCTTATAATACTACCACCTCCCCAAAATCATTTAAACACACCTTATATGACATATTTCTACAATTAAACTCCATGTACTATCCTTTTTTCACCAATTAATTTAAGTCCTTACACATAAAATATTCACCAATCCTAATGGTTATATTATTAATGGAAATGATTCCCAACAATAATAAAGATCTATGATCGAATTTCCTTTCTATAAATTCATTCACTCACATATTAATTCTTCTTTAAAGACTATTTTTTTAATAATGCCTATTATATGGATTTTATTGTTTGTATTTTGTATTATACTTTTAACAGTTTTGAATTTTATTGGGATATTATGAGCTAAGTTACATTTATATTATATACTAATTATTTATTTACATCTCTTACCCATTATTAGTTAAATTAGTTTTAATAAGTCTGTATCATTATTTCATATTTCATGATTACTAATAATGATATATTTATTCATATGCATATTTAGTTTGTTACACTTCCCCCTTATATAAATGTTATACTTGAAAATTTAAATCGTAAATGTTGTAGTGGAAAATTATGTCTACTTATTTTTTATTATTTACCCGAGATATCATGGTTCATTATAAAACTTTTATGTCCTAAAAACAACTTTCTCTAATCTATTATTTAGATTTCATATCACTTATTCCCTATTTTCGATAATCTTAACAAGATATTCTTTGTAAGATAGTTCTTGTTCAAGTAGTACATGATCAATATGATGTATATGTGATAGGTCAGTTATATACTTCCTCATTATAAATTCAACAAATACAATAAGTACCTATGAAACATTTGAAAAATATTCAATTGATTAACCACCGATCAATTTCACTCTGATATTTTTTTAGGACCAAAATATATTCAGTTAAGTTTTTTATTCAATTAAAAACCAAGGTTCCCTTAGTAGGTGATACGTTCATGAATACTTGATCTCCAACCTAAAACAATAAACATAAAAATCAACTATGATAATATCACTTTTTCATATTTTGAGATCTTTTTATGATATATTATAAATCCTTTACCTTATTTATAGTCTCTTGAATTTACTCAAGGCCATTATATTTCTTCTATCTAACTACATACCAGGTAGATGGAGTTTTAATTTCTTCCCGTGTAGATCCCCATAAGCTTTCATAATAATAATTGAATATTAGCTATTATTATATAATAATACAAAACAAACGATGGTTTTGAACCTATAATCAACTGAAATCAAGTGAGCATGACCATAACATGTCTTATAATGTTTGGATAGTCTTTATAGATTCAACATGAGTTCAAGGTTTGTAAAACAATTTAGGAAGTATATCTATTCATAAAACCTAATACAAACTCTTCCAAAAGTGTTAATTGAACCTTCAAACATGAATAGATAAAATATACATAGGTGTACCATGAAGCCTCACCACATCACATACATAAGTCATAGATGGTTGGTTAAGGAGAGTATCTTCCCTAGTCCTGATGGTTGATATTTCATAAGGGAAATAAATAAAGTCATTCATTCCAATATTATTTTCAAATCTATCTTCACTAAATCATTAATAATGGAATTCTTTTCTTTTCCTGCAGTTGAGAGTTCTATAATCCTTCCGACTAAAGGCATCAGCTACATTTTATTCCTTTTTAGGCTGATAATGAATAGTGTAATCAAAATCCTTCAATACCCATATTCATCATCACTTCCCCATATTCAAATAAATTTTCATGAATATATATTCAATGATTTTATAGTATATATATATATTACTACTTTCTCTAAAATGTTAATAATTCCGAATTTTAAAAGAAACTAATTTTTTTTATAACTAAAAATCATTATTAGGATAATTATATTCACGGATCATCAAGGTAATAAATTCTCACAATAAATAATAAGAGACATATATCATCCCCCCAAGAGGTCTAGAATAACTACTTTATTAAACATAGGTCTATACATAGCATAAAATAATTATATACATATAAAGAAAAAAATGATGCATAATAAGAATAAATTAACAACTTCAAATATATACACCATAGTAGCATAACAAAGACCAAATTCCAAAAATATTTGAGGATACCAGGGATGATACATCTAAGATAATAAATAAAAAATAAAAAATACCCACAATATCTATGTGAAATATTAGTCACTATACATATATAATACCAACCCACTCATTGAGTGATCAACAACCAGAACCAAAACCTACAAATCATATCCAATCTACCAATGAGGAGTGAAATAAGTAGGGTGTGAAGATAAAATAACTAAATAGGAAATAAACATAGATTCCTTGCATTTAATTCTTAAAAACAACCCACACTATCTCTTTTCAAATATATTTATTCAAAATATGGGTTTACTCAATTTAAGGAAAACAAATCACAATTATTTCTAAAATCCCCATTTTTATAAAACTAAAATTCCCTATGAGATTAGATTTTATATTTACTTTAAAAAATTCATTTTTTCATGTATTTATAAATATCCTTTTCAAGAAATTTTTAAAAGACTAAATAATTAATATAAATTAAACTTAAGGTAATACCTACCAAATAAGAAAGAAAATATAAAAACAATATTTTGAAAATAAAATTATCTAAACTGGTTTGATAGAGTGAAACTATATCATAAATGTAATAATAAAAGAATATAACATGTGGAAATAATTATAAATTTAATGTAAAGAAATCTATAATTTATAGATCCAATAACTATTAGAAGATATAGAATATTTAATCATGTTGAATTCATAAATATCTCATTGGGTGACCCTATATATAATTGGGTTGGGATTATCTTCTAGTATACGGAATCATTCCTACGTATATATAAAACTGACTAAACTATCCTCGCTAGTGACTCTCCTTTATGGGATTTGATACCATAGAATATATAGTCTTCCTAATATAAACTATACATTAACCATATTTAATCCCTCACAAATATGCCAATTATAATCATAATGAACATGATAATGGGTGTTGAGGTAGCCTTTACATAAAACATATCAATTGAGAATCAATATAAGTCAAACACATATGCTAAATCCACCACCCTACACCACACCATGGGAAAACCTCTCTAAAATAAATAAAAAATTCTCGACATAACTTGAAGTTTGAGGGCTTCCATGTCGGTGTATACTTCATATGAAATACTTTTTAAAAGTACTAATTAGGACCTAATATTTAGAACTAGTAACAATATTTTAAATTAAAATATTACTTTTATTATTTCTAATTAAAAATAACCCAAATCAAGTGTTGAAATATTTTCCCAAAATTCAATATGACACGCTACCTTGAGCTATAGGAATACCCCCCCCCCCCCCCCCGATTACATATTTTGAAAACATAATAGAAATAAAGAGATATTTTGGAAACAACAACTTTAAAGAAACCATTCTATGAATTATATAAATATATATACACAAATACATATATATGTACAAAAGTACGTGCATATTTATAAATATGTGTACCCATATATATAGATATTAATAGGAAATTCCATGGGAATAAACAAGACACATGACTCAAGTCACTAATTATGATATAAGAACCCATGTAAGACCATCAGAACCACAAAAATCCAATAGCATAATAAAACCACAATATAACATCTAAAACCAACTCATAAAAAGGATTAAAGGCTAATGATAATTTAAAACATCATAATTCACTGAAGAATACCTATTAGTTATTTTATTAAACACATACCCTATATATAGCTTTAACAAAGGGATATAAAAATTAAAATCCATGAAAAATCTATATTTAATCAAACCACTGGCCCATAAATATTTATAAATCAATTTATTGATTTAATGAAAATAAAAAATTATTTGAAATAAACATAGAAAACTACAATAATCTCATGGTGTTCTATGGAAAGAAAAATGATCAAAACCCCTACCTCAAACTTGTGTGGATGAAATGAAACATATGACTATAAGTGGGGGAGGAATTTAAAATGGTATGTAAGACCTAACATCACAAGAAACATGGATATAGTAAAAAACCCCAACCCTAATGTACATGAAAAATGAATATGAGGCCATATGAAGAAGAAATAAAGAGATAAAGGGGAATAGAGGAGGAAACGGGAAACACCTAAAAGAAATCCCCTCATGAAAGAACAACTCCAAATGTAATGGATTGGAGGAATAATTTCCAAATTTCTGACCAAGTGGTACATCACATGATAGTGGGTTCATGGATATTCATTGGGAACTTAAAATTTATGGGAATAATTTTGGATTTTATATTTTTATTTACCTATAAAAGTTTCATGGTTCATCCACACTATTTACCAAAATATGTGATAAAAATACACTACACACTAGACACACCTAGAAACTCCTGTGGTTTGTCCACAGGATTAGAAAACCCATTCACCAACCATGAAAAATTGATCTTCGAAATAATACAATTAAATCACACAGTTCTCTCATAGTTCCTCCTAAACATTTTCAAGGTGTTCACTATTAAAGTTTGTTTTAAAGGTAATTCACATGATTTCCTATGAATCCATATAGTTTTCCTCATATATTTTTCTAACCTTATGTGATAAAATATGAATGTAAAAAATTATTTTGAATTCTTCTATGTGTACGTTTTCATAAGGATTATTAACTAAATTGTGCAAAAAAAGAGAGGTACTAGAGAGACTATACAAAAGGACATCTATATATTTTCTCTAACCATACATAAACAATTAAATGGACCTAAAATAGAAAAAACTCATAGAAATAAAAACACTTATAACTAAACTAGAAATGTAACATCAAAACTCAAATATATGCTTAATAATAAATGAATGATAAATTAATAAGGAAATTAAAGGTTAGGGTGTGGATTACTCTCCATCATAAATCTTTCTACATCCAAAAACTAATTTAACTCAATGAAAATCTTATAAGTGAACACAAAAAAATATAATATCAACCCATGACACAATATCGTAATTACATAGAATTTAATAGAACCTACCAAGTATAAACCAATCGACAAACCGAACCAAAACTGAATTAGACTAGAAAATCATATAAATTCATCTTTTACCTTATAAACCAACATAAAAATGAAAACACACTCACATTTGACTACCCAAAATATAAGATCACGATAAAATAACAAAGATTGGTCTCCCCACCATTTTGGAACCATCATGGTGGATTAATGAGACAAAATAGTCGAACCCTGAGAAATTATCATCAACATCCAAACCTCTAACCAGTTGGTGTCTCGAGATAAAATAAACAACCAAGGAATGTCCATAATCCCAAAAAAAATGAGTTTATAATATAATAATTAGAATAAGATATCATGCATCTCATATGATACCATTACCTTAGAATCATCCTAAAAATTCAAAGACAAGGACTACCAAGCTTCCCTAACAAATCATTTTCACCTAGGATACAAAGGGAGAGGAATCAATAATGATTATGTCCTATCAAATAGCATGGGATTTTAAATTGGGTTAGATAATAAGAATGGGGTGACATAGTACCTCACTAATGGTATTCCCAACAAAATCAAGCCAAAACTAACAAGTACACAAACATTATTGTTTCAACATTCATACTCATTTTCTGAAAATGAACTAAAGGTTTTTTCCCTTTCTAATAGAATAAAAGATAAAACTCACTATAATGATAACTTCCTAAAACCCTCAATAAACCCATATTTATCAATGAGAAACAACAAAGACCTCAATATCACAAAAATTTCAATATAATAATTAGGGGAATGTCTATGAAAAAACACCCAACAAGAACAACCCCAAAACCCAAATATCTAAAAACCCATAATGGGATATCTTATTGAACCATGGGGACTCAAGACTCTACTTATAGTAATAATCATTTTAGAATCTAAAAATATGAATTAATCAATAACAAACTAATTATAAAATTAAACTCAACTCAAAACAAAAATTTAATATGATAAAATACAATAACAATTCAAGGAACTATAATAACCAAAAATTTAAAATTCTCTTTTTAAAACCACATTAAAATCACCAACTATAATTTTTAATTACACAAAATACATATTATAAACCATATTTAAATTCAAAAAACTTATTTATTAAATAAATTAAAAAAAAATTAATAGAAAACTTATTTGATTTATTCTTGGAAAAACTATTTTAAAACATTAAATTTTTTCCTTAAAATCCATTTTCCATTTTGAAATCCCATTTTCAATTTCCAAAGCCCAAATTATTTTTCATTTGACACCCAATTTATTATTTACAACTGCCAACCAAAACCCAATAACATTATATAGTAGAATAATATACTTAGGAGTGACTAGTGGTTTTCCATTATATAGACACATCATTTTTTAGTCCATATGTCAATCCTACAACTGTTATAGGAAGTCATGTTAAACAGTGTAATCTAACTCCATATATTTTTCTATGCCATGTGATCTCATCACCTAATGCTAGTTAAACTCCCACTATCACCCCATAAAATTTTTAAATATATTAAATAATCAAAAATATCATCCACATAAACCAAATAAATTTAAATACAATATATAAAACAAAAAAACAGACTTAAAACCTGATGTCACATGATAACTTGAGGCTCGGAATGAGAAAGATCTAGACAGGCTATTCCTACTTCTACATTTCATTTTTTAATTGTCCTATATCTATCCATCTAGAATTATACTGAATAAAAAGTGGTTTATGAAACATTGGACCTCTTAAGAACCAAGGATATGATACAATTTTTTCATGAACCTACTCTATATCACCCCTAAGTTGTGAACCCAAGTCAGACCATTAGATACCCAAGGGATTTTCCTAATTTTTGGTGGATGGAAACTTGTACAAGGGAACCAAATAAAATTTATTGGGAGAAAAATCACCCAATAAGTAATTATATACATGGAGCTTCAACTATTATTCATAGTATGACCACTTAGTACATTAGACATCCATGCACAACATCTAATAAGAAGGAACGAAAAAATAAAAAAATTAAGGCACTACCAAGATAAATAAATGAAACTAAATAAAATATACAACAGTAGTTGAACAAATAATACATCTAGAAAAAAATTAGGTTCTCATGTGTGATACATATAATATACATAATTAAAAAACTTACCTAAAAAAATCTCAATATTACCATTTGGTCACAATTTCTAATCAAAACTATGGCATGATCCTGTGTTTATGATAGTTTAGTCTGATCATCACTGTGAACCCAATTTAAAAAGGTAGTTGACTGCTAGGGTTTTTTCCTGTGATGAATTGGAATGCATGTTATTCAAGAGGTTAAGATTTCAATCTCATTGTTTCTTTTTGATAAGACTCGTTTCTAATCTTGGAATCTCTTGTATATTTATTTTTTTTTTAATCCTTCCAAAACCTTACCATTGTAGTAGTTATCTCTATAAAAATGATATGATTGAATCCATGTGTGTCACGACCCCCTCCCCACAAGGTGTACCCCACCTGGGCCGACAATATGTGGAAAACTAACCATTATGCCTACCATCACAAGTAACTACCAAGAGAAGAGAGCGAGGCCATGGGGGTAGTCACCCATCCATCCTCCCACCAAAATGTTGTGGAAAACACCCCCCCTAAGGCTCAGAATCCTTAGAGCATCAGTTTCCCTAACTGACAGGGTGGAGTAGTATATAAAAACACAAAAAGTATATAATATACTATATCTCACAACCACACTATGGGAATAACCTAGTCTTAAACTCAACTTTAGCTAACGTCTCTCATAATCTCAGCTTCCACTTCTAAGACTAGGTATCCTATAAGCACACAACCATTTAAAGAGACTTATTTCCATACTTATTACCATTTTATCAGTTCCACTTTATGTAAATTAATTCTTTAAACATTAATTAACCATTATCAATTCCACATTAAATTTTATTAGCATCACACCCAAAGTCCATTGTGCCTTTAAAAATTGTAACCCCAACATTTCATTCTACAAAGATCTAACCCCATGGGTTAACATCATTTATTCAATTATTCATTTACCACATTACATTCCCATATTCCTAGGAATTCTAGAAAAACATTCTTTTCCACTAAACCCAAGGGGGCTCAACACGGTGAGTAGATAACTACCAGTCAAGTCTTTTCCGCCTATAGAAAGAGCGTAGACCCATCCACCCTTAAGAATCTAGACATGGAAAGTATATGGCATACCCCATGCGTCTTCACCCCTTTCAGAAGAAGGGTAAGAAAGACCAGCTGCCTTGAGCAGTGGGGAATGTAAAGCATATAAACAACTAATTAGAATCAGCCAACATCTAAACATTCACATCCAACCCATTCCATTATCCAGGGTGTCCTTTCTGACACCCACATGCATGAACTGATGCATTTCTCCACTCTAGGCGTCAATTTCTACCATAAACTATACGCATCCATGCCCTCACATATCACAACATCCATCCAGGCTCACATCACAACACAAGCAACATGAAAAACAAACATCTTATCAATTGGTCTCTTGACCCTCAAACAAGAAAGAGGGTAACTCAGAACCCTACAAGTATTATCTTTTATCTAACAACAGGTTCATTAATCCATCTTAGATTAACCAGTTTATTATTCATAGTTTTCAACTATGGGAGACCTAAATAGTAAGCTATCACAAATAATTGAACATGATTACTACACCAATTTGATTAACATAAAATTACAACAACATCAATCAGATTCATTCACATGACAATCTATCTTTAACCAAGCGATTATCAATTAATCCTGACTTTACATTCTTTACTAATTTCCATCAATAACGAAAATCTAAACAAGGAATATTTGATGTCATGCTATTTAGAAAAACCAGAGTCAATATCATATGATCGATATCAATTTATTTATCAGGTATAATTATTTATTATGTAAATTCCACTATGATCCAGTGGGATAAAACATTCTTACAATACAGTTGCACGCAAAATAAGATAGAAGCAATGAATCCCTAACCTCAAATAGTTCTTGACGTTCTTTAGACGAGAATGAGCCATACAACGATCTACGATCTCATCCCCTGTGACAATTGTATCCACCTGAGGATGTAGAGACCCCACCACGTCAACCAACACCCAAGAAAATTCCATTAAGAACATGGGGTAAAAATTCAATAAAAAGGAAAATGATAAAGAAGGAGATGAACCGGAAATAATGAAGATAGATCATACCTTACATTGAAGACTGGTCGATATTGATGGCTTACATCAAAATAGAGCATAAAAAATCTGAGGAGGAAAGTTTGATTGTATAACTCCTACGGGAAGGAATGGGATGTTTGAGCATCTCACACCTGAGAAAAAGGAGGATGAACTAGAGAGGAAAATATATTATCCCTTTAGAACATTTAACGGAGTAGTGGTTTAAGATATGCTAGGTTTTCCATCAAAAGTAGATCACATTAAAGCACGCAGTTTGACCAAGTAAAAACATATAAAGCCTTAAGAAAAATTAATACAGGAGTTACGTCCTTTGAATCATCCTTAGAGTCCTTAAAAAAATATTTAAATGCATTTTATGTCAAAGGAAATATTAAATGAGAGAAACTGCAGGAAGCTAGAAACACTGTTCACAAACTCAAAATTGAGAAAAGGGAAAACATTGTTCATGAACCTCACCATTGGAACCTCGCCATAGTAACCTCACCGTTCTGGAAACACTGTTCATGAACCTCACCATTGGAACCACACTATTCTGGAAACACTATTCATGAACTCAAAAATTGGCAAAAGAAAAAGGTCACCGTTGGAACCTCACCATTCTAGAAATACTATTCATGAACTCAAATTTTGTTAAAGGAAAAAGGTCACTATTGGAACCTCACTATTTTGGAAACACTACTCATGAACTCAAAATTTGGCCAAGGAAAACGGTCACCGTTGGAACCTCACCATTTCACTATTCACATAAAGTCTCTGATGACACTGTTCACAAAAGGTTATCGATGCACTATTCACAATGGTCTACCATTGGAACTGTTCACTGATGGAACTGTTCTCAATAATGGAAATTTGGAAAAGTGTTCGTGATAAGTCACATTAACCTCCCAAAACACCTCATGCACCTGATGTCAGCAAAGGAATGGACCAGAGAGGTCTGAGCTATTACAATGTAAATATATGAACATATATGTATGGTAGTGGTTCTTAAAATTTATCTTATTGGTTCATGATTAATGTTTTAAGTACATATATCCATTCAATCTATAGCATATCACTATCAAGGGAGGTGGTTGGTGTTGTGAAATTAGGATCCGTCCATGAAAGGGAATCCTATGTATTCTGATGAAGGGAATTCTAACCAATGTAATTTGATGTCATATAATAGGGTAAATCATGCCTCTTAAGGTCATGATACCAAGACCAATTCATATATTTTAATTTCATTATATAAGGACAAATAGGTGAACGGTTCCAAGTAATGGTTAATGTGGTACTTACACATTACTGTCCCATTAATTATCTGACATATTGGTAACTTAATTGGATAATGTATAGATCATCTCTAGAGAATAACCAGAGGAATCCATTTCTCATCACTAGATAAGGTTGATTTTAATTCTTCTCTTCAAATAGAATATAGATTTATCGAGTTGCATCTTACACTAAATTGGAGGCCCATATATAATAACCAATAATAGAATCAAAACATGAGGTATATTATGGGAAAAAGAGGAAAATCATGACAACATGTGTATTTGAGAACAAAGAGGAAATCTCAACTAAAGGTATATAAAGAAACCAAGAGGAATATATCAGATCAAGGTATGTAAGGAAAATGGGTCATTTAATTCTCTTCGGATAAGAGAACTGTATATTTGTGTAAATAAGGATTTAAACTCATAGAGTTTTCTTATATATCCTATTTATTAAGAATCAAATCCCATATATATTTGAGTAATATATTTTAAGGTCATGTGACTAGACCAATCAATATTGTTTAACATTATGTGGTAAAGATGTGTGCAATGTAGTTTAAATTCATCTCATTAGGACCATAATATGATTCTTGTGATGAATCTTAATTATACATATGGAAAAATCCACATAAGAACTAAGACTATGGTATTTATGATCAGTTTGAGAAGTAATAGATATAAAATTATCTTTATTCCGAAGAAATGCATAGCAGGGTATTTATTAGAGATTAAACATTAATCCATCTAAGTGGTATTCATGTGTTGTGAAAGGGACAAAAATAGGATAATAAACGGGGATTATATATTGGGGATTCCCTTTGAGGTATAGTTGGGTCTTACGCTTAATATAAAACTTACATGAGTATGTATGTTCTATAAAATGGGTGATAACATGAATGATGATGGGTCTTATTCAAAATATTCTCATAGATACCATACCAAGTTGACAAGGTTGTTCAAGGTATATTTGTGTATTACACCTAGAAGGATTCCTAAATGAGGTTCAATCTATAATGAGAGATAGGATATGGTATTTTTTGGTTCATGGAAGAGTATCTCCACTCAAAACAAATTGTGAAACCAAGTTTAGTTTCTCACCTTAAAGTATTTGAGATACTTAAGAGGAGTATATTGCATTAAGGTGTGTGAATAAACCAAGATGAGTATATTGGTTTATGTTTTTTTGGTTATAAAGAGGATAATATTATCCCAAGTAATTTATGGTTGGGTTTGTTACTTTTTTAGAGATCATGATTGAATTTTTCACCCATGTATGAGTCCTAGACATATAGGTTCACCATATTGAGGTATTGGATGATGATTATGCTAGGTATGGTTATCTTGGTAAAGCAGTTATCTTAAAGAGTTTCCCCTAGTATGGGTAACCAAGTGAAGGTCTTAGGAAAATAGGCCTAATTAGTAATATCACCTAAGTGGTGCACCAAACTATGGGATCCAATGTGGTATTCCCATGTTTGGGCACCCACATGGAGTGTCCAGGTGGTTCTCATAAATGGTGTGCCCAATTGGTGATGGTTTGAGGTAGAGAAAAGAGGTATTCAACCTATATTTTGGATTTTTCTATTCATTCATCTATATATAATATCCATGTTAGAGTGGTTCTACTAATAAATAAAAGTGAAGAATTTGGTGAATTTTATCTTTTCTTGGATGGCGATGTGCCCTAGGGATTTGTGTGTGTGACCGAGGTGAATGACATGGGTGCTAGACAAGCTTGTATTTCAAAAAGAAAAACCATAAACTTCTAAAAACCAAAAATTTTCATTCATAAGTCCATTTTGGATGTATAATAAGTCCAATAAAATACTAATAAGGGAACTAAACCCTAATTTATAGTGAATAAAACCTAAAAAATATTATTTCAAAGGCTAAAATTATCCCCAAAGCCCCTCAAAATCAGTTTCATGATCTCTGAACCCTTTAATTAGGAATGTATAAAATCCATAGCCTACTCCTAGAATAATTTCCATGTTTACTAATTTGGTAACATTAATTACGAATTCCCTTTCATCTATTAGTGATAAATCAATCAGAATATTAAAAAAAATATTCTATTTTTGGCATGGATACGATTCCCTCTTGAAATTAACTTGTGTTATCTGAGTATGGACACTGTTAATTCAGAAGAAAAGTGGATGGGACAATTTTTTTATACCAATATAATGAAGTATTTATAATTAGAATTATTTTTAATTAAATAATAATATTATAAGGTAAATAAAGGGAACATTTCTGGATTCCTAAATATCTAGTCAGATTTTTTAGATGGATATCTATTGGGGGGGTCTTATAAAATGATAGATCTCAACCTAAGTATTTGGGGTAACCAAGATGAAATATCAACTCAAGGTATTGGAATTTAAAAAAATGGTCAATATTGACTTAAGGATTTGATATCTTGAATTGGAAAGGGATGAAACTCTTGGATTTAAGAGGGAGGGGAATGAAAGTTGATTTGTCACTAGAACCAAGAGAGTGTATCTAGATGTAACTATTTATATTATAAGTAAAATAATAAAACCATACCTAATTTTTGAGTGATCCCCACAAAAATATCACTCATTTATAGGGGAAGATATATAGTCTCATTATAGTGTTGTGGTTATTGGGGAAAATATTATGTAGACAAGGATATCACACCAGAAAATGGGTTCACGTACTTTCTAGCATCAAACTATTTTTATAGAACTAAATATTGAGAATATTATAAATTCATATAGATCTCATGTAATAAGGTGTTGTCCTATAACAAAACCCTCCATATTAAGTTTAAGGTTCATGCCAGATAAACCATATGTTATGTAATTTAATTTCATTAAACATGGACTATATAATCTTGTAAATAAGGGGAATTAAGTTTTTACAAGGTTGGTGGAACTAGTTATAATAAATAAAATTTTTCTAAGGATAAATGGAGGTCCCTGTTATTTTTATATGTTTTAATTATTTACCTAAATTTTTTCTGAATTTTTAGAAGTGAGGCTTAGTGGGAAGGAACTTATATTTTTCCTTAGAATCCCTTTCTAAATTTTCAAACTAAAAAAGTTTTATACATTTTTTATGTTTCAAATTCCCAAATATAATTACTATGTAATATAAATTTCATTTTTATAAATTAAAGACTAAAACATTTCACGAGATAATTTTTGTTGATTTCAAAAATTGATTGAGACATGTATTTATCCAATTGAATATTAAGATCATGCATGTCATTAGAATATAAAAAGAGATTATGTTCATAGAGTTTTAACTATAAAGCATGGAAAGCTACATACCAACATGATAGAAATTCACTCTATGTGAATAAAGATACTTATGTAAAAAATGTAGACAAACTCATGGAATTATGTTCATAACTTATGTTTATAGTTCATACAACCAAGGATTCTTACATTTAAAGTGAAATATATTTGACTAAATATTGTTGTAGTTAAAGATAGTTTATCATTGAAAAAATTTGTAGGAAATTATGTATAGAAAGTTAAAGAGAAAACCTAACATGACTAAAGGGAATATTTATAACATATATTATAAAAAAAATGGGCTTCTAGTTTGTAGCCATGATTATTACACCATTGTGTCATGTAACTTAAGTTCAAGCGTCAAGGACCATTTATCAAAACAGAATTCACTATGAGGATCATCCAACCTCAATGATTTTGAATTCCCAAGATGAGTATCTCAACTTGAGGTTTTGGGTCTTCACAAGATATGACAACTCATATGTTATGAGATGAAAGAATTACGTCATTATATTTATCTAAAAATGGGTATAGTGAATGAATTTGGAACATCAAGGGTATTTAAATTCACTTCAGTGGTTATGTTAAGAAAATGGTAAATCATAAACTAAGAATGTTTAAATCAAAGGAAAATAGTTACCAGTGGGAGTATATTAACCAATTTTAATGGAATAGACCAGTGATTCCCCATTAAGAAATATATCATGGGATGAAATCATTTCCTTCCATAGGGACAGAAACATCCCCAAGGGGTTACTTCACATGATCCAAGGAAACAACATTATTCCCCAACTATTCTTAAAGGTGTAATTTCATATTAATCAATACATATTACTAATATTTCTATGATATGGGTAGAAAAAGGATTAATCGAATAGCATGAGATTCCAATGGGGGTATCTCAAATCATGTAACTTTTCTATGATTTAGAAACCATGTATAAAAATTATGTAAATAAAGAAAGGAATACGTCAGAATGTTTCAGGTAACCTATAGGTTACACGTCATTATATTGAACAAATTCTTGGGGAAATGGAATGTAACATGAAATTAAAGAGTATATCATCAATTAAATTATTTATCTAGTCTATATTAAGAAATGTTTTGTTCATTAATTAAAATATACCAATTGAACAGATTAAACACACGCAATAGGACAAAGAAAGATCTACTTTAACTTTTTCCTACACAAGTATGGTTTAACGAGCATAGGTCAAATATTTTTATTCCCATATGGTGGTATAAATATTATTTTTTCCTTTTTCATTTCATTATAAATTTTCTTTTGAAAATTATAAAAATATAATGGATTAATGAGTCAATACTTTATATTTTTCCCAAATTTCCATTAAATGTTTTTAAACTTCTAAAATCCTTTATATAACTTTTTATTTTTTTAAATTCTCACAATTTGGACCATATATGGATACAATTTAAGATTATATAGCACTGAAAAAATTATAATATAGTACATCTAGAAAAGGTAAGTTGAAACTAAATGAGATTGAAAGGCCCATTGCTAGCATAGATATACTTGTGGCGCAGTGAAAAGGCTTTAATGTTATGATGATTGGAATGAGTTTGAGATTTTTTATAAGATAGGATATTATAGAGTTACTTTGTATCCTAAGTTGATAGGAATGAATACACACACATTAAATTTTATAGATCCTTCCCAAAAATATCTAGCTCATGTTCAAGAAATTTGAAAATTTTATATTTGTTTCCTGGTATGGGATCAAAACCAAGAGAAACCCCATAGCTTGTTCCCAGGATAGGAGGTTTGGAATTCCTTATGAATGTAGAATTTATCCCTATATTGGATCAAATATAGTAAATATTCTGAGAAAAAATAAATGGATTTAGCTCATATATAGAGAATATGATATTTATGATAGAACAAAACATTTGTTTAATATCATGTAGGGTAGACCAAATGTCATTCATATTAATATAATGTGACAAATACTTCATGTCAGGTATTTTAAGGTCATATTACTTGGACTATCAGGTGATGAAGTTTAAGGTCATACAGATTTCACAATGTTATCTTCCATTTTATGATAAAATTACTAAAAGTCTCTTCAATATTGTTTATGATGCATACGGGCTAAAAAATAAAAATATATTTCTAATCCATTTGAACATAGGGAATACATATGAGTTAAATCATGTCCACAGATGTCTAAATTAAAGATAATGGTATGAAAACTGATGTGAGTAAGTTGAACATCACTAATGGTGGAACCCAATTCCAAATTATGTGGTCTAGTGTGAGTAGTTTGAACATTAGTAACAATAGAAAACGTTGTCTCTCCATTGGGTCTCATTAGTGTATGTTGAAGATTAGTAATGGCTGAAACTAGTGCCATATGATATGGTAAATACATCATGGGTTAAATATGGACCTTTTATTTGGGACCAAAACATCCCCTAAAGGTTACTTAATGACCTGCAAGACAATTATACTATACAACATCATTACATAGTGGGGTCCTTTTAGATCAATAAATCCATTTTACTAGTATTTATATGTGTATGTAAACTAAGATGAGTGTCTCAAACACATTATTTTGAGATAATAATGACTCAGACATCAAATGTATGAAATTGGTTGGTTGGAAGATGGGATGTCCAAAAGGTTTTGTATTTATCTATGGCCATAACATTGTGTTCTAGAAAACCTATTTGAGTAGGATGAATGGACCCTAATTGAATATGAGGGTCAATAAAACCTCACAATGAATGTAATAAGGAATAAAATGAAAAATAGAAATTTTTTTCATTGACGAAAATTGTCTTTGATTGACGTCTACATGCAGTTTAAGTTTATATGGGATAAACCATTAATGTAACACTTCAATTTCTTATGTAAAGGGAATCATTCCATATAGTTTAGGGTCTTATGACTATGATCTCATGTTGTTCAGTTTAAATTTATGTGATAATGACTTGTATATCCTATAATTGAAGTCCATATAAAAATGTATAAAGTCATATAGTTCAACATCATGTGACTAGGATGTGTCATTTATATTTTTTAGATCTAACTTTCAAGTGAAGTGTAAGATAATTTTCCTAATACTAGGCAATAAGAAGAACCAACTTGAATGGGTAATGGGTTGGGTACCAAGAAAAGGAGCGGGTATTTTTAATTATTGTGGTTAGACCATTTTTAGGAATATGAGGCATCACTACAAAGCCCAAGGTATAAGAATAAATCTCTATTTAGTTTTTGTAATCTCCCCACATAGATTATGCTAATATGTAATAAGATTAAATTTTATTATTTTAATAGAGAATCAAAATAAGGCAATGACTTCATGGTTCCATCTTATACTGGAGTATTGATGTGAACCTAAAATTTATTACTCGTTATGATGTATGTAGTTTAGACACCACTATGTATCCTATAGGTATATAAATCAATACATATATGTTTCTTGAATTATATGGGGTTCATTTAATTTTTTACTAAGATTTGTCCCATATGTAGTGAATTTATAATGAAATAACTAATATTCCTATCATGGTAAGGAAGGAACCATAATTTAAATGAGTTTTCAATGAAAGTATGAGGTTATACAACTTCATCCTAGTGTTTGGTTGTTAAATTAATCTCAAAAACATCTAGAAATCTCATACACTCAAAAATATTTATACAGATTTGGATTATAAATAAAAGGGATGTTAAACCACAGTTTTATGAAATTCAAGATTTTGTAGGATGGACTAAGGTATGTTTCTATTAAATATCTTTCTACTGAAATGAAATCATTTTGCAGTTGAAGTTTCTAGAATAAGTAACTATACCTTGCAGTTTAATTTAGGATGTATGGATGTTTTAAACCAATATGAAAATTTTCAATGTATTTCTTATGTAGATGTGTAGTGGAGTATAGGTTCTTATGATGAACATAATGACTATACAGTTTAAATTCATATATCAAGGATTTATTCTTAAAAAATTTAACTCATGAAAATAGGCATTTTAGAATCCCATGTGAATCGATCAAGTGCTTGTGTACCAAGATAAAAATAACAAGTGATTATGTATATGCAAGGAATAAGAATTTTTTCCTCTACTACATATCACATGATATATTAATTGATAAATATGTAGTTTAATAAAGGACCCATTATATGAGGCCATTTGGAAAGACCTGATATTAATGAAGGAATATTAAACACTAATAGGAGTTAAATTTTTATTTTTAGGTTCATATATGAATATATTTTCATGGACCCAAAATAGATCTAGCTCATATGAAAGATGGAGAAGTTTTTATATATTCCAACAAGGAATCATGGAGAAGAATTTTTACATTTGTGTGTATTTCACACTAATATGGTTCTCTTGTATGTAAATTAATCCTTAAAGGGTAGTACAATCTATATAGTTTAAGTTATTACCGGTTAGACCATATTTCATTGAGTTTAATGTATTGTAACAAGGATGGCATGTTATGTAGCTTAGAATTGTAAAGAGAAGACATCTATTGAGAAATTTAATTTACTAAGATAAGGAAATATTTATGTAGTTTAACATCATGTAGTAATGATATAGGACTAACTAGATTTTATAAGAATGGTGTTTCACTAAGTGATTGAGAATTACTCAAATACTAGTTATATGAACCCTGTAATTCTCTAACTCCATCATATCTTTTTTAATCAGATTTTGGTTCCAATATTTAAATATGAAACAACATGCAATAATATATCCCAAAATTTAGTGTTTGGGAAAATAAATTTTATTTTCCTTCATGGGTTTCTTCTCATTTAAATTGATCTATAGGAGCATAAGTAAGTTATTATAAAATTAATTTGAGAAATATATAGAAAAATGATCTGGTGTGAAAGAATAAACTTTATTGTTTCTTCAACTAATTGAGGTAATTTCTATGAACTTTGGTAAACTCTACGGGATATTATTGGGGTGTTCACATGGATCAAGAGGAAATTTAGGTATCGGTAAATCCGTTTTCTCCTCATTGGTTTTATTCTAAATCAAATATTTTAAGATCAAGTATGTATCGATTTTATTCCCTAACATCTAGTGGTTGGGAATTAATTAGAATAGACTCTAAAATATATTTATTTAGGTAACCTTATCATGATACTTGTGAGATATAATCTATCATTACTTAAGGAAAAGAATAAATATGTAGGAAAATTATATGGTTAAAAATAATATACCTTTCTTCACCTATCACTGAGAAAGAGGTGAAAATCATCTTCCCTGATGTTCCACATATTCCTTTTTCAGTAAAATCATGTGAAGTATTTTTTTTATTTGGTATTTGGTGCCTCAATATCAATCAATTCAAGTATAGATGTTGAAGCTACTAAAAACTAGGATATCAACACCTCCATCCCAATATTGGAGAACTCGGATGGTCGTGGGGATGGTGTGGTGATCTTAATGGTGTAATGATGTCCACAAGTCACCCAAACAGAGGGTATAAAATATTAAAATTCCACTAGAACACTAGGACGGGGTGGGGTTGTATTACATTCAAAATTTACCTTTTGAAGTGTCTAATGTATAAAAATTATCAAACCCCTGTGGGATGGAGGTCTTCATATATGGAGGAAATCATTTGAAGGATGCTGGTATTTTATAATAGTGAAAATATCCTGAAATAATATCCTAATTATTTCCTATAGATTATCATTTTATAGTTGGAGATAATTGAATTTATCTTTAATAAATATTGCCTTATCATTCTCATGGGGTTGATAGGTAATTGAACCATATACAACCTTTCAATTCTCAATGGAAGGATAGGTTGACGATGATGGGAGTCGTAGTGTAACCAATAAAGACTAGATATGATATAAACATTAGAAATATATTCTATCAATTTTTCACTTTGAGTTTTCAACATGGTTTATAATGACTTATTTAATGGTAAAAGGGTTATTACTATATACATTATCACTAATTGTTGGAGTAGAGGATGGGATAACCTATTGAGGATAAGATTATTATAGAATAATATGATCATCACTATCAAGTGTATATTAATATGATCTAGGATAAAATTATTTATACATATTTAATAACACCTTAATAGATATATAGGCCAATTGATAATCCTTCCCAAAATTGTGTCTTTTTAGTGGGATAGTTCTTATTGTACCAATTGGTGGTTCAGTACTCATGGTATCGTTTGGTGGGTCATTTCCCATTGTATATTTTGAGGGTCTAATCCCATTCTCCTAATAATTTATAAATTCTACATGATTTTGGATATGTGTTGGAGTCCTTGGGGACCCATTCTTCACCTTATTTCTCATATACTATTTTTTCTAATATTTAGAGGCTAAGAAGTAAAAGATGATATAGCAAAATATTAAAGGTAAATTAGAGTCCCAATGGGCTGACCTAGTTTTCCCCTAATAATAGCATGTGTTTAATAGATTAACTTTTGGAAAATCCATTTATCAAACAATTGTTTACACATATAGGGAATTTTACCATTTTGTTTCTTCTTTTTTAGGAATAATAGTTAAAACACATTACACATGAACATCTAGACATCCCAACATAAATTTACTATCAATAACCATTTTTTGGAAGAATATTTTTCATAAGGAATCATTATTTTGTTTGTTTGACCAAGAATATGGTGGTTAGGGTACAATTTTAGATGATCCTCTTTCCCCAATTCATTGGGTTTCTTGATTTCTAGAAATGTGATCTGGATATTCACTAATGTATGGATGAGGAACCATGTAAATTGATCAAAAATGAATAAATTAATATTATTTATTATTTTTTGAGTTCTCATTAGTTTAAATTTTTTTATTTTTGGGTGTTGAAGGCTACTTCTTCTTTCCATGAGTTCTCTATTCATGAATGTGGTAATTTTTTAGATCTTAGATTGTTTTTAGAAATAAAATCAACTAGATGTTTTTTATATTCATGAATTCTTAGAATCCATTATAACTTTTCTAGGAAATTAGAATGGCATACAAATCATCCAACAGGTTCTAAATATAGACCTCTAATAACTGTTCTTGAAGAATCTACATGCGCAAGGAATATTTAAGACAATTTTTTATTCCATTGATATTCAAGAACCACTCATATGTTTTTCTTTCTATATTTTTATAGTTCAATTATAGTCATTTTACAAATTGTATATATTAATTTAATTAATAATTTTAGATGGAGACCGTCCCAGATTGTGATAATCCAAGCTGAACTGTTATTATACAAGGAAACGTGTGACCTTAAAATTTATATATAATGAATTTGATCATTCCAAGTTCTTTTTGTTCAATATTTCCATAAAATTTGTTGAATTAGAAATAAAAATTTGAGGGATACTGCTCTTGATCCACAATTCCATCAAATTTTAAAGAGTATGGATTTCTGGAGATGGTTACTAGTGGTGTCTAATCCACCCAATCAGGATATATCTTCCTCTATAGTTATATAAATTCATTTAATAATTAAAAAAATCCATCCATAAAGTGATAGAATACATTAATTCATGGGATAAAACTAAGTGAGTAAAAATCAATCTACTTTCCAGAATTAGAATTTGATGTTTCCTAAGTGGTGGGAACACCTAAAAATCAATCATTTCTGCAATAAATTGAGCTGGTTGATATGATATACAATTGATACGGGGATTATATCATGCCTTTGTTGGTATGCATCCCCTTTGAAACTCAACATATATCTACTTACATTCTATTTTTTATCAATGAATTTAGTGATATACTCTTCTATAGAGAGTGCTTGACTATTTTTTTTAGTGGTTGGTCAGTATTGAATATAGCCACATCTATACACTCTTTTAAGGTATAATGAATTTTAATATTTTATTGGGATAAGAGTGATGATATTTACCAATTTGGGACACTAGGAAAGGAAAATTTATTCCTCAAAAGGTGGTATATCCATGATCTAGAGGTATTTATAATCATTTAATGATATCAAAGATGACTATAGTGTTGATTTTTTTAAAAATATCCTAGTCTTATGACTGGATTTCTTCTTGGGATTATGATATAACCATTTATGGCTGTGATAAATCCTGCCTCTTATTTCTAGTAGTATTTTGGAATCTTTCTGGTCCACTATATTCATTAATTTATGGACCTTTGGGATAGTGTCCATTATAGTGACACAAAACTACTATAGAATTACCCAGAATGGATTCCCATTGTGGTATCTCATTATAGGTTCCATAGCCTGGATAGCTATGATATTCATAGATTCCCCTATATTTTATAGAAAAATTATGGTCACAAGATGGATATGATGACCATGTTCAATATGATTCCTCCTAGTTAACTCTTTTGATGTTTCCTTAATATGGTGTGGGTCCTCAGACACATCCCAAATATAGGGAAGGTATCGGTTAATATGTTCCTAGGATAGGCTCTCAAAGTGTTCGGATAACTCAAAATGAGATACTTTCTTCCTCATGGTTAATTATTAGTTGGAAAGTCTATGGGTTTGCCCCATTTGGATCCATTCATAAACTACCTCATAAGTCAAGATAAACCCACTTGTGATTATACTCCCACACCAGTACATTGGCCACATAATTTTGGAGTTGTTGGTTATGAGATATTTCATATCATGGCTACGAGTCCATGGCCTCCATAGTAGTCAAGGAGTATTCTAGCACATCAACTAGTTGCATAAAACATCTTGAGGTTTCTCACATGTATTACTAACCATTATAATGAGTATGGGAATCATTTTTATTTTAATTTTGTGATACGTTATTAATTTTTATGTGCATATTTTATTACTCGATTTCATATATAATGTATTCAAATTAGGATCACCATAATTTTTCTAAAAGAGAGACTAATTTTATCCCATATCCATTCTGGTTTATTGTGAACATTTTTTTAGAAGTTCTTTATAAAGGTAGGTAGTCACTGTGGAATTTTCTAGTTATTCATTATAATTCATGTTTTTTGAGAGGGTAGGAGGTCAAGGTCATAACACTTTTATTCATATATTTCATACTACACTTAGACTCTCTTATATACTTAAAAATATTCAATGAATCCTTCACCAACCTAGCAAAGGACAAAGTATTATTGTTCTAACAATCAGATCAAAGCCATTAAGATTTTTTAACATCTATATTTGGTAAATTTTCTTTATCCCTATCTTATGTTTTCATTATTATTTTGTTTAAACCCACATAGTTGGGAACTTTGTGTTTTATCACCATCAAAATATGTGATTGGTGTTGTAGAGTTAGGATATGGTATATGAGAGAGCATACTATATATCCTTATAAAGGGAATCAAAACCCATTTAGTACAATGCTACTGAATAGGGAACATTATTGCTTTTAAGGACATTTGACCAAGACCTATGAATTTAATTTAAGGTCATGAAGTAAGTAATACTATGTGAAGTGTGACTAGAAATTGTGATTGTGGGGAATACACCTGAGTTTCCCATTATGTTTTCCATGTATGTTGGTGAATAAATAATAGAAGTTATGAGTCATCTATACCTCATCACTAGTGGAATCCTTGGATTATGACATGAGAAGGATGATTTTACTTATTATCATTATCCTAGGGTGTTCTTATGCTTATCAAATAGGTGGTATCTAGATCATGTTGGGACTTAAAACAAATAGTAGTCCCATATATAGGAACTAAGAGGAGTGTCTTGATTCAAGGTATATGAGGGTCCTTGTAAGAAAATATTGACTCAAGCTGTATTAGGGAACTAATAGGAGAATATCAACTCATGGTTTATAAATAAACCAAGAGGAGTAATTTGAATCATGGTATGTAAGTAGAGTGGGATATCTTATGGTCATTACATAAGATAAACGCATGTCTATGTATGTCGGTATTGAACCTCAAAGAGGCGTCCACCATATCTGGGTGAATAAAAATAAAATATCAGGTATTTTGAGTTTCAAATTTTAAGTTCATGTGATTGGATCAATTCAGGAAGTTTTTCATCATTTGGTAAGGATGTGTCCTGTGAGATATATTTAATGGGGTTTAGAAGGATATTCCATCAATGAATCTAAATTATGCTTATTGAAATATCAAACAAGCCTCTAAGACCACATGATTCATGATCGATGTGAGAAACAAGAGGTTTACGATCAATCATATTGTATTGGAATTCACAATAGGGGATTGAGTGGTGAATATTCATTGAGATGTCTAGGTGGGATTCAGGTGTTATGAAATGGGAGACAACATGAAACTATGTGGGAATTATTCATTAGAGCTACCTTTTGAGGTATAATTGGGTCTTATAAATTATATGAGTCCCATATGTGTACACATTTTTTATAAAATATGTTATAATATTAATGATAGAGTGGAATATACATGAGAGACCCTGAGACACTTTCCAAACTAGATGAGTCATGTGAAGATATATTAGTGGATTACACATAAAGGAAGAACCATATGAGGGTCACTCTAGCATGTGATCCAAGTTAAGGTGAATTTGGCTTATTATAGGTGTATCTATACTCTAATATTCTTGAAAAAACAAATAGGTTTATTACTACACAATATATATAGGAAAACAAAGTGGAACATATCAACTTTTGTTTTTTAGGGAACCAGGATATGTATCATTATTCAAGGTGTTTGAGATGCCAAGAGGTGAATATCTACTCAAGGTATGTTTGGTAGGGCATGATGATTTACCAAAGAGACTAGTTGAATTAGTACCCATATATGAGAACATGTAAAATAGTTTTTCCCTAGTGAGATACTATTTGAGGCTTCTTCCTAGTATGAGCATCTAGGTGAAGGAAATATGAATATTATTTTACCAAATTATGGAAACCCAGGTAAAGGATTTAGGAAAACTGATTCATTCAATAATGGCACTAATGTGGTGCACCTACTTGGGGTTTATAAGGTGTTTTTCCATACTTTGACAGCCTAGGTGGAATGTACATGTAATTTTCAGAGGTATAAAGTGAACATGGTGATAGTATGGTTGTTTATAGGGGGAATTCATAAGTAGAATGTGTAGGTGGAATGTGGAACTTCATACCTACACTCCTGATCCCTATTCCATAAATAAATAAATTATATAAAATCATTGATACCAACTATAGATTCCCTAAAAAACATTTACAATATTACAACACCTAAAAAAATATTTCATTACATAAATTCCCAAGACCATTTTGGATTATATCATTTGAGAATATAAAAAATGTAAACTAATAATGTTCATGACATTCTCAACTAATATACATTCTTTACACCATATAAAAACTACTTAATCTATATTAAGTCATCAAAATCCACCAAAACTCCTCTAAAAATGATGTCATGTTAGACATATCCTATGTAACACGTTTATTTATAACTTACGAAAATGAAAAAAAATGGTGAGCTTAAATTTTCAGTGAGGGGAAAAATAAAACTAAAACAATCAGGATATAAATATTACGGTGATAATATATACTAAAAAATAATTGCATTATATAATGAAATTGATAACAAAATATATCAATGGAATATAGTGGAAATAAATATATCACTTGCTTATCAAATTATAGTTCCTTTTTGACAAAATTTATAATAGTGGAAATTCAATTCCATACCATAATCCAAGACAATATGATCTTAGACATCTCGATCTTACTATCAAGAAAATAACATTTTCTGGGAAGTATTACACCAAAATACACAAAAAGGTTTGTCTCATAAGAAATACCAATGAATCTATAGGTTATATATCATTTCCACCCAACCAATCACTTTTTAAATCCAATTCTTTCATCTTATGAGAAAATGAATAAAAATACATAATCAGCATGTCCAATAATCATCTATATTGGATTTATAATATAGAGAATACCAATAATTATACCCATGTCAACAAAAATTATAACTTGATCATAAATAATTTGGTGAATGATTTTTATGGTTAAACAATACATATTTTACTTTCCAGATAAATCATTGAAAATATATATGTATAAATAAAATATATATATATTTTTAATAGTTCCCCAAACAATAAATGTAATACCCATAATGTATGCATCCCCCAAGCTAGAACTAAATTGAGTAATGGTATACAACTAAGTTAATAATTTTCAAAAATAACTAACATATGTACTATAGGTAAACACCCTTTAAACAAATGAATGGAAAATAATTTATTCATAGAATTTATTATTTCTCAATGAATTCGAATTGACACCAAGAAAACACTTACAACCATACAAAAAATGGATTCAAGAACTCTTAAAGGATATTATTTCTAATAAAACATTAAATTCCATAGATAATTATAGGATCACAAAAAAATATTAAAATGTATGAAGACACACAATTCCAAATAAAACATGTTTTATAATACAAAGTATACCCTAATAAATTCAAAATTCAGACAAGGAACCCTTAAAAATTTAGAGACATTCAATTCAAAACCCCTTAAAGGAAATGATTTGAAAAGAAATATTAAATACCAATAATAATGATAGGATCATAATAAAAAAATATTAAATTGGTAGTAGATACACTATTCCAACAATAACATATTGTATTATAAGAAATAAATTCCAAATAATTGAAAATTGAGAAAAGAAACATTTACCTTTATCATGTGTTCCATAAACACAAACTAACCTATTGTTTATAAAAAATAGAAAAAATAATAAATTATATAAAAATATTAATAATATATTTTCCATTATAACTCTTCATATATAATCATTCTCTCTATTGGAATCCTTATGTGTTAATCATGTTTTAATGATCACAAACCCAATATGTTCTGTCAAGCTTGTTAATACTGTTTAATCTATCTCAAATCATGTGTACAGATGGTTGGTTTCTTTATGATTTAAATGAACCTATACAATATATTAAGTGCAATGTTTGATTATTGTAAACAATATTTACCTTTGGTCTATAATGATTTCTTTTATGAATGATTAAGTTTAATTCACTCTAAGAATATTAATGCTCAAGTCTATATAAAAATATTTGGCTATGTTTGAGAAACTGTGAGTCTTCCACTAGTTCTATATTTCTGGAAAAGGAACCAGACACCGTGACACAGACACCATGACCAGAAACCATGACTAGACATTGTGACCATACACCGTGACCTAGACACTGTGAGCAAGACATTGTGACCCAGCCACAATTCCCCAGACACTGTGACCCAGACACCGTGACCAGACATTGTGACCAGACACCATGACCAGACACTATAACCAGACACCGTGACTAGAAACCATGATCCTAACACTACATCTATGCTACCGTTTCATGATCTCTATACAACTATTCCATCATGACTGTCACACCGATAAAAGGCAAAGAAGGTGACACCATTTTGTGGTTACACCATTTTCAAGTGACACCGTTTCCAGATAGACTGTGACACCATTCCTTAATCTATTTTTTTGTTGTCAATTTAATTTATAATAGTCATATTAGAGTCTTTTAAATGCACTGACATAATTAATATTTCTTTTTAAATATATCACCTAACAGTACAAGGTACGTGGTTTATAATACATGAATCTTATCAGCTTCAACAAATTCACTACAAGAATAAAAAGAAAAGTGTGGCCCTGAAATATCTATGTTGGAGAGCATCATAAGTGTGGTCATTCTTGTGAAAATAACTAACACATGCAACAAAATGAATCTGAAATACACATGAAGCATTCACGAATCCCAAAGCTAGGATACCATAGATCAAATTCAAGAACATCTTTGCAATACCAACTCTACAAAGAACATGAACCAGATCTAATTGAAAACCAGAGCACCAAACATGTGATACTCTGTTTTTCGCAAGAGGACCCAATTCTTACATTTGATTAATCCTAGAAGTCCAGATATGTATAGAATAACACTAAGAGAACTTCTAACCTTATCTCATCATCTTTTCTCTATTTTGTACTATTTTTAGCTTTCGAGTAGTGTGTGTGTGTCTGTATTAAAACAAAAACTGTCTCCTGTGCTAAACTGAAGGATACAATATATCCTTCCTCACATGTCTTTTTAAACTCATTTACTGCCATAGATAAGTGTGGAATAGGTCCCTGTGTGACCTGGCAGTTTTTAACCATGAAAAACTGTGGAAGAGGTCATGTGACCATGACAATCTTGTGCATTGTTGCTTACCCCGAACTAGGGTGTGGATTAAGTTTATTAATAAAATATTGTTGGCATTAGGTGATCACCAAGTGGAGTGGATTAGCTCTCGACTTGAGTCTGAATCACCTGTTTTATATTTGTTGTGTTGTTTAATTTAGTTTTCCTTATTTAACTATATAATTCAGAAATCACTAGATTTACTTTGATAGTTAATCTTGGAATGAATTTATAAATATTTTTCCTTATTATGATAGTTCCAAAATTAATATTAATAATTGATATTAAGAGTACTGAGAATTAGTCAATCTTCTGAGAATTTATTTAAATAGTCGAACCTTCATAATCGTATTACTTTGATTAACTAGGTTGTATTTATTTTTATTGAGGAACCTTTTAAGATAACTTTTCATATAGAAATTTTTTATAGATACTCAATTCACCCCTCCCCCCCTCTTGAGTACTCTACTCCGACCAACATTTGGTATCATAAGAAGATTTTTATTCTGGCTAAGCCTCTGGTTTTGAAACTATTCAACTTTGATTTTAGATTCACTCTAAATATCTGTAAATTTTTTTTAATTATAAATTTATATCTCTTTCAAAGTATTTATTTATTATGGATGATAGACTATAAGGTGTTGAAACAAACATACCACCATTCTTTAATTGAACAAATTATGCCCAATGGAAAATCAAAATGAAAATTCATTTAGAAAGTATGAGTTTTGAAATTTGGTCTTCAATTATAGATGTGTATAATATTCCTGCTAGTGATAGAATCACATGGGATGACCCAACCAATACTACCTATAATAACAATTGAAAATCTATGAATTATTTATATTTCTCCTTAGGAGATGAGGAATTTAACAGAATTTGGGGATGTAAAACTGCCAAAGAAATTTGGGATACTTTGTCTATTTCATATGAAGGAACTTCTAGTGTGAAAGAAATGAGACTTAATATTTATTAAATATGATAGATTTAAAATGAATCCTGATGATCCTATTTCTAAAATGTATCTCAATATCAACTAAATTTTCAACATAGTGATTTATCTTGGAAGATAAGTCACTGCCCAATAATTAATCATGAGGATTATCATATGCATTCCTGATATATAGAGAGGTACCACTGTCTCTATTAGAGATTCATGAGACATCAGCAAGTTACCTTTAAAAGAACTCACTGGGAAACTAATGATGTATAAATAGGAGCTGAAAGTCAAAAAGGAATATGAGGATGAACCCAAAATAAAATATGTTTCCTTTAAGAGCACCACCACAAAACACAACAAAAAGGGAAATTGGAAGCCTCTGTAGAAAGTTCTAGTAGTGAAAAATCATCACCCGATAGTGATGAAGAGATAACTCAATTAGAAAGAAGGTTTAAGAGATTTTACAAGAAGAAGAAATTTTTAATAAAGCCTAACTCCCAAGGAATATATGATCAAAAAAATATAGAAGAAATATTGGAAAATAAGTGACAAGTCTGATGAGATATTATTCTATGAATGTAAGAGAAAGGGACATGTAAAGGTTGATTGTCCCAAGATTAATTACAAAAAGAAATGAGAGAACAAATATAAAAAGTATGAAAACGAAATGAAAGCAATGTGGAGTGATTTTGAGGATAGTTAAACTGACTCAGAATCATTATGTGATGAACAGTCTAACAAAGCCAATATGTGTTTTATGATATACACATATGAGGTAACACTGGAATCTCCTATAAAAAAATCTTATTATTCTAGAGATGAAAGTGATTTTTAGAATATGTCTAATGAATAAATGTTTGAGTAATGTAATATGCTTGGAGCTACATGTGATGAACTAAAAGATAAATACAATTCATTACAGAAATAGTATTCTCTTACCTCAATTGTTAAATCTGAACTTAATATATAAAGGGAGAAAAATGTTCAATTACTCAAAAAAACAACGCATTGAATCTATCTAATTAGAATTTAAAAAGGTACCTTAAAAGGTTTAGTAATGGTAAAGATAATTTGGTACAAATTCTCAGTAAACAGATTGATCCAAAACATGCTATTGGTCTTGGATATCAACCTAGTAAAAGAAATTTTGGAACAACTAATTTTGTTTCTAAATATAGGACACACAACTTTACTCTTAGTTCTGGAAAACATTTAGCTAGTTCAAATTATGATGAACTCCCTACTATCTCAATATTTTCTGGACCCAATAAAGTTTATTTTTCAATAACTTTACATAATTATTATTGAAACCCCATGAGGTAGATATGGGTCCTTAATCACTAGTCACTAATATTACTAGACCCAAACAAATATGGGTACCAAAGTCTGTTTTTATTTGACTATTTTATAGGAAATTTTCTTAAAGATCTCCTATAAAAGCATATAGTGCTTGGATAGTGGGTGTTTAAGACACATGATGGGGTACTATTCAAACTTGAATAACTTAATAAAAATTGATGGTGGACATGTCACCTTTGGTGACAATGCCAAAGGAAAAATCAATTTCCTTGGGAAAATCGATAACTCTAACTTAGTTTTAATTTCTAAATTAATTTTTGTTGATGGATTGAAATATAATCTTCTTAGTATTTCACAACTATGTGTGATGGATTTCATGTTAAATTTGAAAATGATGCTTACAATGTTTTTTATTTTAAAAATGGATTAGTGTTTTCTCCACTAAGAAATGAAAATGTATACTATATTAACTTAGAGTCTTTAGTTTCTCAAAATGATTCATGTTTAAGTATATTTAACAAAGAGTCTTGGATTTAGAATAGGATAATAGAACAATATAATATTCACTCCATTAGAAATCTAACTTGAAAAATATTAGTCAAAGATCAACCCAAACTTGAGTTTTTGAATGATAAAGCGTATAATCCTTGTCAAAAGGGAAAGTAACACAAAATTTCCTTCAAACCAAAGAAAGAAGTGTCAAATTCTCAACCTCTTTAACTGGTTCAAATGGATTTGTTTGGACTATCTAGAGTTTCTAGTTTAAATGGGAAGCACTATGTTTATGTTCTTGTAGATAAATTTTCTAGATATACTTGGACTTTCTTTTTGGATCACAAAATTGAAGCCTTCTCTCACTTAACCAAATATGCTAAAACTGTAGAAGATATTAGTGGACTTAGAAATAAATCCCTAAAAAGTGATCGTGTTTGTGAGTTTAAAAATCAAGAGTTTGAATCTTTTTGTTCACAAAATGGCTATAGTCATAATTTATCTCCCATTAAAACATCTCAACAGAATGGAGTTATAGAAAGAAGAAATAGAACCACGCAATACATTTCTAGAACCATGTTTGGTAAATATGGATTACCTATTTGTTTTTGGGTTGAAGCTGTAAATAGAACATGTTATATTATTAATAGAGTGTTGATTTAACCCATTATTAAAAGAACTCCATATGAGTTATGGAACAATAGAAAATACAAATTAAGCTACTCAAAAGATTTTGGTTTCAAAGTCTAAATCATTAATACTAAGGAAAATCTTGAAAAAATTTCATCCAAGACTGGTTAAAGAATCTTTTTAAGATATTCAATCACTATAAAGCCTATAGACTGCTTAAAAATAGAAATAATTGGGCAGTAGAATCTGTAAATTTTAAATTTGATGAAACAGATCCACGTGAGCCCAAGACCACTCTAGAGAACTAGGAGGATAATGTGTCAAATATGGACATTAATTCAAAATCCTCTAAACACCCTATAAAAAATATGTGAAGAAATCTAGTTCTTGAAATTCTTTAGATTTAGCTCATTATGAACCTGAAGATTTTGAATAACTTGAAATCACTTGTCTTTCTTTTTCGAGAGCTCTTATTACCCTTAAGAACCATCCTTTAGATGCAGTTATAGGAGATTTGATAAATGAACTAAATCTAGAGCTTCTCTTAGAAATCAGGTTGAACATCCCGTCTTCTTGTCTAAATTTGAACCTAAAAACATTAATGATGTTATCAATGATGAATTTTTGGTGATGTCTTTGAAATAAGAACTTAATCAGGTTTAATGGAACAACTTGTTGATAGACCCAAAGACACATTTAACATAGGAACTAAATGGTTGTTTATAAATAAAGTAGAAGTAGATGGTAACATAGTTTGAAACAAGTCTAGGTTGGTTGTACAAGGCTATAGTCAAGAAGAGGGAATTGACTATGAGGAAACCTTTTTACCAATATCTAGGAGTGAATCCATCAAAATTATGCTTGCTTATGCCACACATCTGAATTTCAAACTATATCAAATGGATGTTAAGAGTGCATTTTTAAATGGGTATATAGTTGAGGATATCTTTGTTGAAAAACCCCCTTGTTTTATAAATCCTCATTTTAAAAATCATGTATTTAAATTATCAAAAGATTGATATGGTTTAGAACAAGATCTAAGAGCTTGGTATGATAGATTGAGTACTTTTCTTATTTCCAAAGGTTTTACAAAAGGAATAGTTGATCTTACCCTTTTTATAAAACAAATTTCCAATGATTTTTTAGTAGTTAAAATTTATGTAGATGATATTCTCTATGGATCATTAAAAAATTATTTATGTATTGAATTTTATAAAATGATGCAAAATGAGTTTTAAATGAGTTTAATGGGTGAACTAAAATTATTTCTTGGCTTTCAAGTCTTTCAAAATAATTCTGGTATTATTCTAAATCAAAGAAAATATACTGGAGATATTCTGAAACATTTTGTAGATGAAACACACATTTCTAGATTATGGATATCAATTCAGGCATGTACCTATAAATTGTGACAATACAAGTACTATTAATATCTCAAAAAATATTGTTTCACACCCTAGGAAAAAACATATTGATGTTTAACATCACTTTTTGAGAGACTGTTATCAAAAAGGTGATATCACATTGAAATTCATTGGAACTGAATATCAGATCGCTGATATATTCATCAATCAATTAAATTTTGGAAGAATATATTACATCTTACATGAATTGGGAATGATAAATCTTAAGTAGTAAGTGTACTTTTTCATAACTTACTATTTCACAGTTTACGGTTTCACAAGTCACTGTCTTAAGATTACTGTATAACTCTTCTAGATCTATAGTTTACTATCTTAAAAGTTTCTATTTCATTTTTATGATCATACAGTTACTATCTCTCAGTTACTATCTAGCACAATAATATTTCAAACAATATATTCACACAGTTTGGAAGTCACACAGTAGAGATTTTACTGTGAAAACATGTTACGGTCTCACTATGAAAGTTTGTTACGATCTCACTATGAATGTATTTTACGGTCTCACTGTGAAAGTCTATTTTGGTCTCACTATAAATAAACTTTATCATTTTATTTACATATTATAAACAGTATCTCTGAACTTAATTATTTTGTTCTTTTACTTTCCTGCGCTTTTGAATTTGCGACGCTTGATATCCCTAAATGATAAAAACGAAAGACATTTCACTCCTTTCTTCACTCGTGCCTTCTTTTCTCAAACCCGAAATATGTCTCTCTCTCTAACCTTCATTGAATGAGCATAATGAAACACCCATCCTCATAAACATCTGACAAGTAGATATCAAAGAAGACGGTGAAAATAACACTGAAGATATCCCCTGAAGGTCCTTTGAATCCTAACCCGGTAAACAGAATAGTGGTACCTAAAGATGAAATCTGCCCCAAGTGGCTGCTGTAAAGTAAGTATTTAGTATTGAAGGTACTAAAAGATCTGGGATGGTTGGATTGATTCACAAAATATGGAAGAATTATTTACCCAAAGCTAGTTTCTCAGTTTTATCAGTTCATTTAATTCTCTTTTGAAACAGAAATGATTTTGTTGTGAGAAGCTGGATCAAAGGATAAAGATGCATGTTTTCCTTAATGTTATGGGCTTCCTACCTAAGGGTAACTCGTGAGGGAATTTTTTTTGGACTACTAAAGAGTTCCTCCTCGTCCAAGTGATATCTTTGTTTTAGAAGAAGCCTTGGGAAGCTTGACTGGAAATGAAAAAAAGAGAAGAGATATTACTGCTGAGCTAGATGGTGAAACCAGACTATTGTTTAAGTTTCTTCAGAATATGATTAGTCCAAGAAAAAGATATTTTTCCACACACAAGTATCAGGATGTATTTGTGATATATCTTATGAAGCATTTAACCAAAATATACCTATGAAATACTATAATACTTCATATGTGTGAGTTGCTAAAGACAACCTCAAAGTCAACCTCCATGTTCTACTCAAGGTTAATCTCTACTATACTTAATGTTAAATAGTTGGTTAGACAAGATAAAGAAGTTATTAAGGACTATCAATTCTGAATCTCCAATGTTATAGTCAAAATAATGAATATCAGTTAGAATCCAGGGAGAAAATCATGGGTATAGGATAATGAGAGAGTCTATGAAAAGGTCAACTTGGTTGAACACTCTTCAAGACCTAATGACATTTATTATCCTGGCCTGGAACTATATGAGATTGTAGACTATCCTATTGAGGAAGAAGAAGAAGAGGTTATTTCACTTATAGGGGAAACTGCCCTAGATAAGGAAGGCAGTGAACCTGTTCCTCAAGTCTTAGTTGAGAAAAAAATACTTGTTCCTGAAGAAATTGTTGATCTAGAAGAAGAACCTTCTTATAAAGAAGAATCCATTATTATTGAAATGGAAAAGGATGTTTTGGAAGAATATTTAGAAGAAGAAATTTCTTTTGAGAAAGAAGTTACTTCTAAGGAACACCTAGAGGAACAAGATGTTCCTGAGATTATCCCATCTTCTAAAGAAATAATGGAGCAAGCCTTTCAATTGGATAGAAAATAAATGGGTGAAGCTTTTGGGGATAAAATATTATAAATAGATTAAGGATCTAAATCTCTTAGTCCTGTGAGTGATGCACCTATTGATGGGGAGCAGCACCCCAATCTTGAAAGTGTAGATATTCCTAATCCAGTTGATCCAAGCTTTGTGGATACATGGTACAAATTACATATCTATTTTGATGTGAATGATTCCCAAGAAGTATAAATTAATGGTATAGATCTGTCTATTATGTTTAAATTGAAATTGGTATCTTCACTTTATATTATCTCTATAGAGGAACTTGAGCCTATCTCAGAACCTATTCCTGAACATTCAAAAGAACGTTTTACCTTAGTGAGTAAGAATGATTAAAAAGCCTTTAGGGATACTTTACTGGTGGGAGTTGAAAAGATCATGAACACTCAACCTGCTCTTATAACCAACTTGAGTTAAAGAGATGCTTCCATGTCGTTAGAGAAGATCATTAGGCAGATTCATCCAAATACACTACATGAAATTCAAGAGTTCAGAATTGAGAATAAACAGATAAGTGATGAAGTGATTCATCTCAAATATATTGTTGAAGATGTTTAGGGAGTGTTGAAATCAAGACCAGACCATTTGCTCATCCTGTTGAGGATATTAGTGTTCAGATTCCATAGGAAGTTTCCTCCCTGATTCAACCTAACCTAATTCGTTAGCTAACAAGGTGGCTGAAAGAAACATGAAAATATTTCAAGAAATGCGTGAGCTTGTTATTAGTCTCAACAAATTACCTGATGAGTATAAGGTATGTCTACAGAAATTTCTAAATCAACTGAAGTCCCTTACTTCAGCTATTACAGCTTCTAGTACCTCTGGACAATCATCTCAACCCTCCTTGGATAGTGATCTTCTCATAATGTTTTTTAAATAAGAACATCAATTAGTGGTAAATGGGTTTCACAAAAAGTCTCTATCTGTGGTTGTCAAGAATAGTGATAGAGTTATTGATATGTTGAGAATTCATTCCAATATTGAAAATGATGCTCAAGAAGAAATTACTAAGAAAGTTGATTTCTACTTCAATAGTATTTTCTCTAAGCATGATATGACAAAATATTTTAAGTACCTTGTAGTGAATCTGAAAATACCTCATGTCACTCAATATTTCAAAAAAAAAGTTCAAAAATTGAAGGATTTGACTCCTTTGTTGAACAGGTTCATGGAGAAAAAATGATGACTTTGAGACAGTGATACAGTATGGTGGTGAGATTATTGATGACTTAATCAAGTTATTGATGCCTTATATTCATGTGTATAGCACTGTTATTGTGTCTCATACAGCTACACCCTTGCGACCTAGTTTTACTCCTGCCTCATTCACTAGATTTTCCTCTACTTCTATGTCTATCTATCAGGCTCTGAGTCTGATCTGACCTGTTATCCATGAACAAAAATTACCTTAGTCTTCCACCAAACCTACCTCCCCCCCCCCCCCTTTGTTTTTGAAGGTCCCCCTCTACCTTCTCTGTTAGTTAACTCTCTTCCTTCTTCAACTTCTTCCTCTGCTCCTATGGCTTCTCCTGAAGCTACTGCCTAGGGAAAAGAGAAGAGAGCTATTGCTGAAGAATAGTGAACCCTATTTTTGATACGGATTTTTTTTGTATACTGTTTGTAATGACACATCTTTCTCCATTTAATGCACTTTTTACTCTCCTTTTCTATTCTATTATTTAACTTTTTACTCTTTTTGATAATCCCAAAAGGGGGAGAGACATGCACTCGTGCACTCTAAATGCGCACGAAGAACTGATATCTCACTCACATGATTTTTTATCGTAAAAAAGGGGGATATTGTTGGACATGTCATTTGTTAATCATATTTTAATGATCACAAATCCTATACATTCTGTAAATCTTGTTAATCATGTTTAATCTGTCTCAAATAATGTGTATAGGTGGATGGTTTCTTTATGCTTTAAATAAACCTATCCAAGATCTTAATAGCTATGTTTGATTATTGTAAACTATATTTAACTTTAGTCTATAATGATTTCTTTTATGAATGATTTATTATAATTCACTCTATTAATATTACTCCTCAAGTATATATATAGATATTTGGCTAAGTATGAGAAACCGTGAGTCTACCAATGGTTTTTTTCTAGAAATGGACCAAGATATCGTGACCCAGACACCGTGAACAAACATTGTGACCTGACACCATGACCCAGACACCTTCACCCAGACACAGTGACCCACACACCGTGACTCAGACACCGTGACCCAGACACTTTGACCTAGACACAGTGACCCAAACACTATGACCAAACACCATGACCAGACACCATGACCAGACATCGTGATCCTAACACCTCATCTGTGCTATCAGTTCTTGATATCTATACAAATATTTCATCATGAATGTCTTCCCACTCAAAGGAAAATAAGGAGACATTGTTTTTTGGTGAAACAGTTTCTAAGTTACACCATTTCCAGATAGAATGTGACATGATTATTTAATATATTTTTTCATTTTCAATTTAATTTCTAACAATCATATTTGAGTCTTTTAAATGCACTGACATAATTGATATTTCTTTGTAGACATTTCACCTAATAGTACGAGGTACGAGTGGCCGAATACATGCATCTTGTTGGCTTCAACACATCCACTCTAAGAATAAAAGTAAGAGCTTGGCCCTAAAACATCTATGTTGGAGAGCAGTAGAAGTGTGAGCATTCTTGCGAAAAGAACCGACACCTGAAAAAAGATACATCTGAAGAACACATGAAGCATTCATGAATCCAAAATATGGGATACCATATATCAGAGTCAAGACCATATTCACAATACCAACTCCACAAAGAACATGAGCTAGATCTAATTAGAAACTAGAGCACCAAACTTGTGATATTCTTCTTTTTACAAGAGGAACTGATTCTTACATCTGCTTTATCCAAGAAGTCTATAGCTATATAAAATTTCCCTCAGAACACTTCTAACCTTATCTCATAATCTTTTCTCTATTGTGTACTATTTTTATCTTTCGAGCAGTGTGTGTGTGTGGGTGTCTATTAAAACACACAATATCTCCTGTACTAAACTGAATAATATAGAATATCCTTCCTCACATGTCATTTTACACTTGTTTACTCCCACATATAAGTATGGAAGAGGTCCCTATGTGACCTGGTAGTTTTTACACACGAAAAACTATGGAATAGATCATATGACCTAGATAGTCCTATGCACTGTTGCATACCCTAATCCAGGGTGCGGATCAATTTTTTTAATATAAACTACTCATATTAAGATTATTGAGAATTAATCAATATTATAAGAATTTATTTAAATAGTAATCCTTCATAACCATATTACTTTGATTAACTGACCTCTATTTATTTTTATTGTGAAACCTTTTAAGAAAAATTTTCAAAGAGAAATTTTTATAGATACTTAATTCACCCCCCCCCCCTCTTGAGTACTCTGCTATTACCAGCACTCTCTATCAACTCTATTTATTTATCACATATTTTCAATAACGGGTGTAAGTAATCTTTCTCTTTTCAACTAGTTTCATAAAAATGGTGCTGGTATTCATTTTTTTAAAAATTTATCTTCAAAAGAAAACTAAATTTTCTGAAATAGATGTTCTAGGATACATTTAAAGTAATATATTCATTATGTGGTAGTTTTAGTGACAACCTATGAAGATAAAATCGATGATGACCATGTTTTAATGATTCTTAAAGAACTAAAGGTTTTATTTAATTAATGTGTTTAATTATGATTTTAACACCATAGAAACAAAATCAAATAATTATTCACATGTTTTTGTCCAATTGTATTATTAATTAAGTTATAATAGTCATCCATGTCATAAATTCATATAATTGTTCAGTTTTTTTGTTAAACCGATCGAAACATGATCGTACCATGATTCATGAATGAATATGGGGGGCTTTAGTGGTAATAAAATTATACCATAAGCATAATGATATTATTTAGTGTTTATTAATATGATATATCATAAATGGGATGTATTATAATACTAATTAATTGATATTAAAATGATTCATAATATGAATAAAATGATTTTCCTCTTAGTATGATTCCTTTAAACGATTGAATTAATGATAATTGTTTGTTGAAAAAATCATTAATATCCTCCCTAAATTTTTACACCATAAACTTAATTATATAATAAAAATCATATTTATCAATTAAATTCATTCAATTGATCATCCATGTAATGTGTTTATAAAAATAAAATATAAATCAATCAATCCATGGAGACACTAGTACATATTTATGCCTAGTTGATGATTTCATTTTCTGTGGAATAGGGAAAAGTATTAATATGGTTTATCAAATTAGAATATAATAAATTTAACAAATATCATACTTAAATTTTCTATTTGTATCATCCCTTTAATGTTCTAAAGGAAAACAAAAAACATTGTGTTGTGGCAGTGGTAGTTTGTACAACTCATAAATGATGGCTTCATATTTCTTAATAGAAAAGAAAAATATGGTTAATGGTTATAAAATAATTAAAATAACATAAAATTATACTAATTATATTTATAATATCAGTTTTATATTTGTTACATCCATTTGAGGAATAATAAGTGTACATAAATAAAAATAAAGGAAAATGGAGCGACTATAAATTTATAATTCTCTTCTTGTATTATCTCCATTGAAAATGCGGTTAATCCATTTAGGTATAGTAATTTTAGAAGACAAAAAAATCAATCAATTTTATAGTAATGTTTAATATATGGTTTTATAGAGTTTTAGAAGAACTATTTTGGTTTTCATGTGAGGGGAAGTTAGAAAATGAGTACCCCTTTTCTAAGTGAAGAGGGATGACATTTTTGTAAATATATAAATTTTTTAATAATGGGAAGTCACATCAAGGAAATTTTCTCTAAAATTGATAAAAATTAATTGTGTTATAGGCAAGGTTTTTTAATTATTAATGCACCCATTCCCACACATGTTTTAAATAGGTTTTCAACTCATTACAGTTAGATTTTTCACATTTAATCATTTAGTTTTCACAACAGTAACTAGTTTCTAACAAAGATAAATTATATAATATATGTAAAAATAAAATTTATCTCATTATATAATTTTAACCTAGTGATTCAAAATTTAAAATTCCTTTTATTTTATTCAATTTATAAAAAAATTAAAACAAAATTAAAAAATTAAATGTATAATGTAATAATTTTTTAAAAAAAATATAACTTAGGTTCTAAAATGTAAAATATGTCTTTGTATATTAAAAAAAAGTTTTTTAAAACTAAAAATTAAAATATAAAATAATTAATTAATATCAGATAAAGGTTTTGGGAAAATAAAATCCATATATATATTCTAAACATATCATAAAAGAAATGTTATTTATAAAAATGTTATTTTTATATATTTTTATAAAATAAATACTTTTAGATAAAATCAAAAAATTAATCTTAAGAAAATAAGGCTTTGATAAATCAAAAATTAATTTTAAATTTTAAAATTTCAATTCATTAAATAATGAAATTTTACATTTAAATAAAAAATGTGATGTTATTTAAATTTATTTTTTTAGGAATATGGTTCTTTTAAAATATTAACAATTCTCATTCATATTTATTATCATTTACTAATTAAATAAATATTATCCTATTATTCATATAAAATATATTTAAAATTTATTAATCAATATCTACTTGTAAAAGAAATATATATCACAAAAAAAGTAAGTATATAGAAAAATATATTTCTAACCATAAAATCATTTTATTAGTAATATTAGCTATACTAATTCAATTTAATTCATATTAAAAGTAGAATTTATTTTATTTAAATAATTAGTTTATAAATAAATTTCTCATATTTATATGTTCTAATTAAATGGTCATGTTTTAACATTCTAAAGAATTTTGGTTTCATTTTAGTTTGCTGTTTCATGTAGAGAAAGTTACCAAACATATTATCTATTTAAAAATAAATTTATAGTGAAATATAAGGTTGTTACATAATAGGCCTAGGTTTCATGCACATGCAGAATGCTTAGGTGGTAGGGAAAAGAGATCCCCAACCTCTCTTCATCATCCATTTTTGCATCCATATCCATCTAAAATTTGTAGGGGGAAGGGGGTGAATTTGTAGATTGGGTTGGGTACCTAATAGAATTAGAGAGACATAAAGATGGTGGTTCCAGTTAGTGATCTTCACACATATCATAGGGGAATGAGCGGGGTGAAAGAGATGGGCACTTGACCAGCATAGATTTATTCATGAAACATTCACAACTTATGATGACTATAAATTTGGATTCATAAGTAATGTTTTCTTTTTAATAAGTAAAATTTATTCCAAAAAATTGAACTTTACCCCTATCTAGGGTGTATACACCCCAACAGGAAGCTTTCTATAGAAAAAAGTACATAGAAGTCACTTAAAATGTGCTTTATTTTCACAAATCCTTTACATCAGTAATGTGATAAATACATGACCTAGTCTTTAAAGGTGGTTCACACAACCACATCACCAGAATGATAAATGTTTTTAGGGAATATCTACACCTCGAACAGTGATAAATCACGTGTAAATTATAGATCCAATTTGATTTATCCTTTGGTATGGATACTCTATCCTCTCAAACTAAACTTGTGTTATGAGAGTTTTTATACTATGAAGTCTACAAAAAATTGAATGGTGTAAAATTTTAGTTCAAACATTCACCATGCATTCATAAGACTAGCATACTCCTAAATCCATCAAGAAATAGAACTTGAAACTGAAAAAATGCTCAAGTCTATCGAAATATAGTGGCATAAATAAGGTGTGACTATAGAATAGCTCAGTTGTTATTCACAATAAACACCATGTATTTCCTTTCTAAAAATATACACTACATTATAGTTTGAAATAAATTTATTTAAAATGTTATTTTATTCTTTTTAAGGAAAAATATCATCATAATTTTATAAACACCCTTAATTCAAAACTAAAATGAAGTTTAATAAAACATTTTGAATATCTATTGAACAATTCCTATATTTAATATCCTTTGAAATATCCTTTTTAAAAATAACTATTAATATTATCTATAATGATATTCAAAATAACCCAATAAATCACCATCCAAGTAAACAAGAACAGATTGAAATAAGATACAGAAAATCTAATCACCGTAACAATTAATTCAGAATGAAATTATAGTATAAACATAAATCCAATAGAACATATCCAGTGGAAACAATAAAAAATGGAAGGAAAAAATATTTAAAGAAAAGTGTCAGTAAATGGTAAGTAATAAAGGATTTCTATTCTATGGAAGTTCATAAATATACAATGAGGTAACCCTAGATATTGGAATCAAGAACTATCCTACCAACAAATTAGTATGTCAATAATGAAGCAACTTCTATAAACTAGCCATGGTGATGGCACTCCTCATTTCATTAGATAATAAAGAAGATCTCGTCCGTTTAATTGGTAAAATATAGTAGTAGTCTCTCATCCCAAACTAATTCACATTACATTCCCGGGATAATGATAATAATGTGATGTGACATAACCTTTATATAAAATATATCAATTATGAAACAGTATAATTCAAACACATATACTAGACCTTCCACCCTATACCTACCCATCATAAGCCCCACTCTAAATGAAACAATAACACTTCAATATAACCAAAATGGATGGGGCTTCCATATAGGATCATGCATCGTATGAAAAATAATTTTAAAGTACCAACCAAGAATTTATGTTAAAAAATAGTATTAATTTTTCTAATAAATAGCTTCCTTTATTTATTTATTTTTAAAAAGTACCTAAATAAAGTTTCAAACTATTTTCTCAATGTACAAAATGGTCCTCTATCTTTATATTTTTAATTATACCTTTTTTAATATCTTTTTAATATAATTTTGAAACTAAGAGAGGCTTTATAAACTAAATCTTTAAAGAAATTATTATAGGATTAAAAGAGTGTATGTTTTACTAAAAAGGGTGAGGTGAATTGAGTTTATAAAAAACAATACAATATTACCAAACTATTTATGAAATAAATTGAATGAAGTTCATACTGATTTACCTAATAATCATATTTATATAATGTTCTATAACATAATGTAACAAACTATTCCTATAACATACACAGTAGAATAATAGACATTTAAAAAAAGTAATTAAAAAACAATATATAGTAAATAAAAAAATTAAATTGAAATTTATAATGAAGATTATATACTTTAACCTATAGTTTTAATTAATTCAATACTATGACATTGGGTATCCATGATATTCACCCTATCATTGGGCCGACCTTTCTATCCACGGAAGTCGTCAATCAAAATGATCATACATGGATTCTATTTCCCTTAGACATGGGACCCTCAATTAGACTGATTATAAAATCCAATATATCCCCAGCCTAAGTTCCCTAAATCATATAAATATCACTCAAAATTATCACAAAATCAAAATATCTTAAGGAATTTACAATTGTTTCCTCAGCATCAGATGGCTTAAGAAAAAATATCCAAAGATTATAATGAAGAAATATCTTGTGAAACAATTATACAAAATCTTTATAGAAACCTTGGATCACTAGGGTAAGGTTATTCTTACACATTTAATGAATATATAATTAAAATCACACTCATAAGGGTTATATACTGCATTTAATGGAGTTGGTTTTAGTGTAATATGATGTACATCTAATTCACTTGAAAAATATATCATAATGTATCCTTTTTTATGTCATCATGGTTTAATATAATACAATGTGTTTAGATTCCATTCAGTAGAGTGTTAATTCTTTATCTGTTGGAATGAATGAATTTCTTCATCCAGTTGGCTTTAAAAAATTTCACCCAGAAGAGATGTATTCCTTTGTCTAACAAATACTATCCGGTAGACTTAATATAACTTCTTATGATGGACTTGGTTATACTATATCTTCTACACATTACAAACCGCTATCTCATGAACCTCTTTCCATCCATAAAATATAAAATATACATGCCTTTTCTGTATAAATATGTAATTTTCTTCCATTACAATTGAAGTATTTTATATGGTGAAAATAATAATTTTTTATCTACTATTATACACATTATCCATCTGGTAAAACTTTTCACTTTACTTAAAAAACATAAAAAAATAATAAAAGTTTGAATGTATAAATATTTAAGAAATTAAGTTTTTATTTTCAAAATTAACGATAGAGATTTTTAATATTTTAATTTTGACTCAATAGCCTCCTCATTTTTAAAAAGCACAATACACATATTTCTTAAGATAAAATTAATTTTTGAAAATTTAGAAACACTTACTTCCCTTGAAATATATAAACTCTATAGAATTTTACTTTTCACCTTCTACCAAAGTACAAAAAATTTTCATTTCTCCCTATTTATCGAAAAGTTTGATATTTTCTCTATTTCTCCACCTCTGTGATATTTAAGAATTCCATATATGAAGTAAAAAAAGATTTCCATGAAATGTTAGAAGAAAACTGTATATGAAATAGTTGTTATGAAAAACTAATTAAAAAATTTATCCAAAAAATAAGCAAGAAGTTCATCAAATAAATATAAAAAATACATTCATCTAAAGCTATTTAAAAATATATCTATCCAAAAATTTTGTAAAAACATTCATCCAAATCACCAATTTTTTTGTTTTTGAATATTATGAAAACCTTCAAGAGTTCATGAAAAAAATCATCCATTCTTATCGTCCTTAAAAAATTATACCATAACATGAACATCGTGAGACTAAATTTTATAAACAAAAAAAACTTTCCTATATATTATTATATAATAAAAAATAGTTGGATCTTATTACTATTGAACTATTGGAGAAAAAATAGACAGAGGAGGATCAGACTGTGAAGTAATTTCTTTAATTTCTCTTTCAATTTTTGAATGATTTATTTTTCAATTTCCTTTAATTAGTTGCTTGAATTTTTTTATTTTTTTTATTTTTCATATTTCCTCTTTTTCTTCTCTTCATCTCTAAATTTTTTTTAAAATTTTTATTTTAAGGCCTTATCCTACACAACATCTCATCCAAAATAAGTGTATTATCACATGTTTCTCATTTTTTTCTAATGAACTCAGAAAAAACATTATCATGAATTGTATTTTGTTTCATCCTTTTCATAGGAGGTAATTTTTCACTAAATTTTCATTCCTCCCTAAAATTTTCTTTTAAATGTTGAACATCACTAATCGATGTACCTTTATATGACATATCTACAAACTACTTAAAATATGGTATAAACACAAGATTCATTTTTTTAATATTCACCTCCCTAAAATAAGATTCGTTTTTTATAATAGAAACTACCTCATTATTAAAATAATTTCCTTAATGAAGTTTAAAAAAATATATTAAAAATATTGGGTAAAAATTAATCTTTAAGTTTAGTGACCTATCCTTTACTATATCAAGGAAACTAAACATGAAGTTCATAATATTTAACTTTCTCATATAGTATAGGAATTATAAGAAATTGGTATATTTTACCTTTAATGTATCTCTATAACCTTTCCTAGTGATCAAATCAATTTTCATCCCCAAAGAAAAATATTCTTTATTCTTGTGAGATATGTAATAATTTACTCACTTTCTAAATGAGGAAAACATATTTGTTAGCATGATATTTCTTAAAACATTCATTATTATCATGAAACATGAGAGTGAAAAGGTTTCCTTCTCCCTTTAAAGGAATTTCAACCTTCTTAAAATATTTTTTGATATTCAAGATATATTACTTCCCAAAAAGAGTGAAATAAAAATTCTTAAATCAATCAAATTCATTAAACATAAAATACAAGTATAGTTCTTTATCTTGATATATAAAATCAAAATATTATTTTTAAAACTTTCGATATTCATAACATTGAAATATAATTATAGTCTTTATTATAGAATCATATCTTCTACACCACTCACTTTTTATCATACTTGGTTTAATGGATGATTTATTAGAGAAATATTCTTAGGTTTTTTTAGTTCTGACCAGATAAAGTCTAAAACCAAAAGATGAATTGAATAGATAATTAGACAAATGGAAGACACATTCACAAGAATTCATATTTGGTACAAGTAGTGAGATGAAAAGTATCATCCCACAATAATTTTCTATAGACACAAAGATATTTTTGATAAAAATTCCTTGAATTTAATAGTTCAAATTCGTTCCCTAAAAAAATATCAACATATGATAAGATGTCTTGAAAATATTATGTAAGAAAAATATTAACTCTTAAAGTTTAATAACTTTCGGTAAATGATTTATTTGGAGAACATTTTTATTTCCAAACATGACTGTTTTAATAAATTTTAAGATATAATTTTAATAAATTTTAGAAATAACATATAAATGTTTTTAAAAAATTATAGAAAAACATATAATATAATTTTTAAAATTTTGGCACCCAGAGAAATTTTCCATAATCTTTCTAAAAAGATATACAATAAAATAATATTTTTAGTTTCCTAAAAAATATGGAAATATAAAATTTTATAATATTTGGGATGGACCTTGGTTCAATGAATCTTATGATGATTCAAATAACATTGCCTTTAAAAATATTTTTCCAAAAATTATAATTATAATTTTTTAAGGAATTTTTTAAGGAAAATCAAGAAAACATAAGGAAATTGTTCTCCATTGGTATTGAAAAATTAATTATTTTAAATATATTGATAAAAAAGGTATATAAATTATCATTTTATGTTGATTATTAAAAAAAATTCTTTAATAAATTCAAATACACCTAAATTAAAAGGTTTTTTAAATATATTAGTAGTTTTTTCATGTGTTCGGATAAATTATAAAATTATATCCTTCTTGTGTGTTATCCTAAAGAAACTTTTGTTTTATATCTATGTTTTTGGATCATGATTTATGTTATATGTTTTTAATAAACCATGGAACATTTGTTATCATACAAAATCATAGTTTTAGAAAAACACATTCCAAGGTTATTAAGTGTGTTGCATCCCCAGCACCTGAGTAGAATAAGTTCCAGCTACTATATATTCATCTTCAGAAGTGGAAAGTGTGATCAAGTATTCTTTATTATAAGATTAAGAAACTAAAGGCTCTCTTGATAAATGGAAAGTTCTAAATTAAACTTTTATATCCATTTTAAATCCTTCAAATTCAATACGTAAAAAAATTCTGTTCAAAATAATTTCTCGAAGAATTATGTAATATATGATTCATAGATTCTTTAAGGTAATGAAAATTTAATTTTATGTATATAAAGTGGGTAAATTTTGGATTACTGTGAAATCCCGGACATAATAATATAGAAAAAATTAATCCAATCTCACTAGTAATAATATATAGTAAACTAATAATCATTTCCCTAAAAACATTTTATTCTATTAGTTTCTTAGATTCAACAGGATCTAATTTTTTGAGATTCTAATAGGACTACTAATACTTTTAGAATTTTCTTATTCATAATTTTTTTGTAAAAATTTATATAATTGTTTTGGGGTAATATGGCTCATAGTTTTTTGATTAATTTGAAAACCTATGAAAAATATAAGTTCACCCATGATGCTCATTTAAAAATAAAACATCATGAGAGCCCTAAAATAAAAGAAATTTTATTTTTATGTTTATCCAAATATGACATCATAAATAAAAATTTGAACAATTATGGTTTCCATAAAAACTTTTTTAATAAAAATTACTGGATTAGTAGTTCCCTTAACAATATTTTTTTGAATTAAAAATCAAGAAAGTCTATCTTACCTGGCTCTTTGGGATTTTTATGTTTTTATAGTTCCTTAGTAATTATAAAAACCATAGCTAAATATTTTTAGTTTTTAAAACTAGGTGCTTTTTCTACGTAAAAATCCTCCCTTTTCAAAAATTATTTTATTTTTTCATGTGATTATTCTATTTTCATCAAGTTTATTATATAATACCTATGTAACTAAAATCATAAAACAAATTTTTTTGACATTATACCAAAGTCTAAAATTTATTACTCTAAAATTAATAGCTTAAATCTTGAATTTAAATTATCCAATCTCTAGAATCAAAAGCTTCATTAAGTGTTTTATATTCAAATTTTAATAAAAATACACAATGTTCTTATTCATTTCTTAAGGAACCTATATTTTTAACTATTTTATCTATATCACCAATGATATTATTTGTGGGATAATTTCTTAAGGTTGTTGGATTTATTGGGTTTATAAAATTATTCTCTTCAAAAAACAATTGAGTTAATTCTAGAGATATAAATTTTGAAAAAATTTATTCAATTTTTTTTCCATTTAAATAATTTAACTAAATTGTTTGTTGAATAGTTTTTAAAAGGTCATATTAAGATATGGACTCAGGTTTTTCTAAAAAATAGGGTCATATTTCATTAAATTTAACATGAATGGTTTACTGAATATTTTATGTTCTTTAAAAAACCCTGATAATTCCTTCTTATTGTAAAATATCCAAGGAAATTCCTTCAATTAATTTTTTAGAAAATTTATGTTAATTATTTTTGGTATTGAAGATGAACACTTGCATAAAAAACTCTAAATTAAGGAAATATTGTATTTCTTCCGATCCATAACTCATATGGAATTCGATTAAGAAATTGTCTTAGTGAAACACTATTTTATTATAACATATAGTACTAAGTGATTCAACCCAAAAATAATTATAAATTGAGTATTCAATCATAATGGTTCTAGTAATTTAATGAGGAAATATCTCTCTCTATTGAATAACATAACTTTTGTGTGGTGTTATAGGAGCTGAAAAGTTAAATATAATACCTTTCAAACTAAAAAATGATTCAAAATTAGAATTTTAAAATTCTCCAACTTCATCACTATGAATAGTAAACAAAGTTATAATTTTATCATTTTTAATATACTCTATAATATTTTCAAAAAATAATTGGATTCTAAATTTTTAGTTAAAAAATTAACCTGTTTATATCTTGTGTAGTCTTCAACTAAGATATATATATATATGATTCTCCACCAATACAACCAGTTTTTTAACCAAATAAATTCACGTGAACTTACTAAAAAGATTCATAATTTAAAATATGAATAATAGTTTTATATCTTGACTTATTTTTCTTTTCAAATTTACAACTATAATAAACATTATAAGAATTAAACCTATGATCTGGTAGATCTCAAATGAGTCTTTTCATGTAAAGTTTAGCTAGAGTTCCTAAATTATAGTGTCTTAGCATTATTTATTTAAACTATGATTGGTCCTCTATTTTAAATAGGTAAGTAAGATCTTGGATTCTAAGGTATTCTATGTTTAGAGTATATAAAGTATTATACTTATTATAAGAAATCATTAATTTACCTTATAAATGTTGATTAATACATTAATAATTCTAGAAGTTCACAAGATATCCTTCATCACATTAATTTATAATTATACTGAGGTTGTTATTAATTTATACAACATATAGAAATTTTGAAATTAAATATTGACCAGGAATTACATAATCAGCAATACCATATATGTCCCCTTGAGTAATATCTCAGAAAGTGGATTCTCCACCTTTCAACTTTATGATTTTCATGAATTTTTTATAGTAATATTCCTAGAACACACACTATCCTTGTACCAAATATATATTTTATTTGTACATATTTTTTCTCCCTAAAATAGAAATTAGGATTTTGGTTCCCATACTTTCTTGTATCTACTTAGGTTGTTATCTTACTCTATTGAAAGATCTAAAATTTCTGAGGTATTTATTTAAATTATTGAATTTACAATAGAATGTTCTCCCCAAAAGATTTCTAATATTTTCAAAAAAAATTAATATTATTTTTCTATTAAATTATCATATCTGTAGACCTCTTTCATACTAGGTAAAGTATTTTTATTATTATATGTTATATTTCTTATTTATCAGAAGATGTAGGGAATTCATCATTCAAATATGGATATATTTTATAAAAATTCAATAATGCTTTAGAAAATAACTTAGAAATAAAACATTAATATTACATTTAAATATTAGTATAAAAACAAATATCTTTCTATTGATGACAACTATTATCTAAATAACTCTCTCCACCACTTATACTCTAAGTTTATAAAGCTTTTAAAATTTTCTTCTTCTTATTCTTATAAAACCGTCTTGATTTTCTATACTTTATATATTTCTTAATTAGTTTTGGATAATATTATCTAATATTACAAGGCTTATTATATTCCTAAATTTTCATCAAAAAGGAATATTTCTTTTCACTAATTTCTTTATGACTCTTCTTGTATTAATAATGGTGATATTTATTTCCAATAATTTTGTTCACTCATTTAGAAATTTTATAAATTTCATTTTCACTCTCATATGAAGAATTGATTGTTCCCACAAATCTAACTTTAATTTTCTTATATGGTTTATAAATATATTCAGATGATATTTATTTCATATTTATTATAGATATAGAGGTAAAATCTACACCATTCTACTTTTTATCTTCTTTAGCATCTCTTTTTAATTACCCCACATATTTCATAAGAGTTCTAATTAAATCATCTAACACAATATTTTAAGACGATTTGTATCATCAATATTTTTTCTATTATATTCAAACTCATTTTTTCATAAGATAAATAGTATTTTCAAACAAATTATCATCTATCAAATATTTATCTCTAAGAGATTGTTGACTATTAATAATTGTCATAAAATTTTGATGCAACTTCACAAATAATGCTTCATAAAAGACTCAAAATCATGATAGTTTGATCTTGACATAGATCAATTTATTTCCAAAACATTATTATACCAAAAATTATTTACATCAAGTTTCTTCCTAATACAATTTCTTGTCTCACATAATAATATCTATCAATAGATATTTCTTGGAATAGAACATAGAAAATTATTTAGGACAAGACATTTAAGTTGATATTAAAGTTTATCCTCTCTTGTAAAAGAAGTAACTTCCTTATCAATAATTTTATATCTTCTAATCATTATAATAAAAGATTCCACTATACTATTGATAATTAAATACTTTATACAATCTCTCCAATATTCATAATTAACACCACAAAAAATTGGGGGTCTATTTGGATTTAGATTATCAAGAGTCCCAATGGAAAATATTCCAAATTAGAGAAGGAACTATTTTATAAAAAAACACATTAGTGTAACAGTTTATAAAAATTAGGAACTAACTATGATACCAAATATTTTTATTTAAATATTTTATATTTTACAAAAATAGGGGGTTGAATTGTAGTTTATAGAAACAAATATTTCAATTTGACCAAAATTCCAAAGAAGTTTCTTAGATGAAGTTTCATTAGGATAAACATTATAATTAGAGTTATAAAATATTATATGAAATATAGTTTAAAAAATTCTATAACAATCCCAGTAGAATAACAAACACATAAAAACAAATAATTATTTTTTTATAAATTAAGTAAGAAAACATACAAAGAAACTTATAATGAAGATTCTACAATTTGACCTCTAATTAGGGTATAAGAGATATTCACCCTATCATTGGGTTTTATATATTATCCATATAATTACATGATAAAAAATATCAAACACAACTGTTTTCCATTAACCATGTGAACCCTCGATCAGGCTGATTGAAAAAACGCATTCCTCTCTAGCCCCAGATCTCTCAAGCTTACAAAGATTGGGAATAATTATTATAAGATCAAAAGATCATAAAAAACTATAATAGTAACATTTGAATCAAAGAACCTAATGGAAAATGTTTGAATATCACACCAAATAACTCTCTTATAGGAAGTTATAAAATCTTCACATCAATATTAAATATTGTGGGTAATTTAATTCCTACACCTCAAATGCGACTTAATTTATAGGCATAATCCTAGTAGTCTTAATTTGTAGTTCTTGGATTTTATTACAATGGAAGAATACATACTTCTTCTTCATATGGAAAATTTCAAATCAACATATCTATATGATGATCATCCTGGTTTACACCACTGTATTGTATTTTGGTTTCTTATGGTGGAATGGAAATTTTTCATTTTATGGAACGTATGAAGTTCATCATATTGTAGTATTTATAAAATTTCATTTGAAGGACATGTATTCCTTCCTCAAATAAATTATCTTTGGTATAATTCGTAGAAATTTATTTCATAGAATTCATTATACTCTATCTACAAGACATTATAAACCTCTATCTGGTGAACCTGTATCTATCCATCTGATGTAAAAAGTGTATGTGTATCTGGTATGCCTAAGTAAGTTTCTTTTATAGTGATTTATATCCTTCATATAGTGAATATAAGAAATATATATCTATTGGAAGAGATATTATATATCTAGAAATGAATTTAACTCTCCTGTAAAAAACATTTTAAAATAGGGGACTATAAAAGTAATAAATATATGAACTTTTAAAAAAATTATTTTGAATTTAAAGAGTATGTTTAGAAAATGTTGAAAGTATTTTTTGACTCAAAAATAATCCTAGTAATTCTATATACATATATACATATAAAAAAATATATGTACACATTCAAATGAATATATAAGTGTGTATATATATATATATACATTCATAATAATTTCTTTGGGAGTAAACAATAGGTACAAATCATCCAAAATAAAACTAAGGGGTGAGGAAAAAAACAAGAGATAAAGGGGAAGGGGAGAAAAGAAGGATTTTTAGAATAAATCTCATTTAAATCCTAATAGAATAGATCAAAATCCAAGGGGATGGAGGAATAATCACTAAGAACCCTCTTAAGAGTTGTATCACATGAGTAGAAGAGGATGGAGACCTATTTGGACCTTAAAATTTGATGAAGAAAAAACTTGATTTAATATTTTTCAAACACCTAGATAGGATTTAAGATTTTGAAACATTTTTTACAAAACTATATTCCACCCACAAATCCCTCAATAGTTACATCTAAAAAATTTCATGGTTTGGCTACACAATTTGTCAATCAAAGAAAAATAACACTGTTAAAAACTACAGGGCACACACATAGTTTCCATGGGTTTCATCTTAATTTCGAACCAGTGATGATCTAAAAAACTATAATGTAAATTTAAGTCACCTATTTATCACTAAATCCAAATGATTTATCAAAAAAAAATCTACCCATGCAAGCTAAACCATTAAATAAAAAATGAACAAGAATACACCTCTACATTAGGCTATACACGTTTTTCATACTAAACCAAGTGTAAAAAACCATGAACGAAATGGATTCTATGTAAATGTTATCTATATAGTTTATCTAACCATGCAGTAACTTTGAAATGATTCAGAAATGGAAAAAATATATTACAAATTCAAACTATTTTTACTAAAACTAAAAATATAACTCAACACTCAAAGGAAATAATAAAGATAATTGAATGAATAAAATAATGAGTAAATCAGTGGTCTGGGTGTGATATAACAATATTATCACAAAATTTTATACTGGACCTATTAGTTTATAGCTAAACCAAAACCAAAATTAGATAAAATTAAAATAACTAAATAACTACTATAATAATGAAGTACTTACCCATACATTCTAATAATTCTAATAATATCATTGTGGAAATGGATGTAGCATTTGATAAAACAACATACAACTCATCCTCTATCCTTAGAAGTGTATAATTCATATAAAGCCTAAATATTCATGATATGAATGAATATGTTGATTAATAATCAAATAATGTAAACACTACTCTTGATATAGTGGATATAGTACGCATTAAAACATCATTGGGATGTTTCTACACCACTATTCTGGTAAAAACCATACAATATTGATATTGAGTCTTTGGGGAATAAGGATATTGATTCCCTTAATCCATACTCTAATCTATAAATTTATTTTTAAAATTACCCCAATTAATTATAATTTTTTAACCTAATCATTGATTGAGGATTGTACAAAACTATTCTTTATTTTTCATGGGTACCTACATGGACACTTAATTTCCCTTGAATCATTCTTTTCATATATACATGATCATGATCTCCACACTTGAATCATTTCTTTATACCATGAAGAAAATTTTATAAGAGATTCATTCCACATATATGACATGTGGGATTCTAATATTTCTTATTTTTAGGTGTGATTCAAGTATGGTGGTCTCTTTTATTCCTCTGATCAAATATTCAATTAGAAAACCTACTATCTGAGATCTCCATTTCCACACTTCCAACATAATGGAAAATTTTATCCTAACTATAAAATTATATAATTAAAAAATATTTATGAAGACTTAGATTTAATTTATAAAAAAATATATCAATCATAAAATTTAGAGTAATGAAAATTTTCGAATCATACCAATATAACTGAGTAATGTTATCATAGTGATTTATAATGGACTCATCATCCCTCTATTTTATCTCAATGAATTGTTTTTTCATTTTTATTCATACAATAACAGATAAATATTTCACAAGGAATAAATTCTTGAATTCTCCCCATAATACAAATTCAATATCTTCTTTTTTAATTGTATTCAACACTAATACCCTCCATTTATCAGCTTTTTCTTTAAGATTTTAAATAGGTGGAACAAATGTTTATTATCATTTGCATTCTTCCATAGAAAATATCTTCCCTAATAAAGATGTCTACTATTTATCCATAAGTTGATCTATGAACCCACTACATGATGAAGATCATTGCCTCATGAATTTCTCAATTATTGAAGATCCATGTCATGATGGGGAAGGCATCTCCATATCATTATGGTTATTTCATAAAACTTAATAAATATTTGTTAATATATCCCTAATATTTTAAAAAAGTGAATTCATGATGTTTGTCTGGACATTGAGACAATCATCATATTGACCATTGTATCCAAACTAGTCATTCTTATTAGTTCATATAATTTATTCAACCATCTTATAAAATTAATAAAAATAAATTAGAATTACTAAATAAAGTAAAGATGGGTATAAAATACAAACACTATATGATTTATCTACTTTTCTAAAACTAAATGTTATCCACCATGGGTTTAATATGAAATTACAAAAATAACTAATCTATACTCTGATACCATCTAACATACCTCAAACATACCCTAACAAATCTAGTGCTATTACATTGAAAAATTAATTACATGTATTTAAATTTAGTACATACAAACTATTCCCAAAAATCATGAAGTTCAATTTCATTGGGAAATAAGACATAATGCATAAAATAATACAACATAAATTATTTAAATAACTTCCAGATATTTCCAGGAATCTCTAATTTTTATAACTTTTTTAATATTTATATTTTCATATGGATTTAGGAAAACATAATAAAATGCTGATCTTAGAGACATAGTAATGGTAAAAATAAGAAATGATGTAGGTTGAGGAAGATAACTTCTTAAATCATGGAATAATAATATTAATGATAATTACAAATAATGAATTCATTATATATAAGAAAATAAGAAAACATAATAAATGAGTCAAAACTAGAACATTAAAATATTTTTTCAGAATACCCTCAATGATAAGGATTCATGCTAATGTCACCATAATATAGTGGGAACTATAAAAAGGCTACCCACTATTAATTTTTATAATAATCATTTTATATACATAATATCTTTCTGGACCATGTGATAATGATATTAGGCAGTGATATAGTAACATAATCAATCTACATACCCAATATATTGATAGATCCTATAAAAGTTTTAGGAACAAGTTGAATGAATTCACCCATGGAGGCGAGTGAGTCTGGGTATTTTTTTATTTAAGATTATCTTTTTGAAACACATCACCAATCAGATCTTTTTTCCTTATAAGGATGAGCGTTGTTCAATCTCTCTTCACATAATTCTTGATCTCAATAAAATAAAACAAAAAATACATAAATTAATGCAAATAATACACAGGGATGTTTTTCTTATTTCACCAATAATAGGCTATATCCAAGGAGTATATAGTAGTAGTGAGATGACTATAGAAAACTATGTTTTTTTATTAGTACATAACTCAATTTTGAGGTTTCTAACTCCTGACACCACCAAAGGGTAAAAAAGTAAATTTATAATACTAAGAATCCTTGAGAAAAATTTCTAATGATTCTATTATGCTCAAGATGAGTTGTTAACCATTGTGATGAGTCTTCGTTAACTTCCAAGAATGATGAATTTTATTAGATTTTTAATATTCATAAATTAAATAAAAAAAATTCCTGTGAGCATGAGTGGATATATATTATTGACCCTAAATTTTTATTTAAATCCTTTGAAATATCATTTTAATATATTTTTAGCTATCCACTCAACAATTTTACAATTATGAGAACCATATAATATCATAAATGATATATTATGACAAATATATTGTTTTTTATCAACATGAATGTATTGGGGATTAAATGTTTATATCTCCAAAAAAATGTTTTGGATAAGAAAACAAATGTCATGGTATCATCTAGATTAGGGGGTTTACCCCAGGAATAATGTAATATTAGTTCATACACAAGGCCCTAATGATAGTACATCATTGGTGGAATTGATTAAATAATTTTTAATTTATGTGATTTATGAGATTTGAACCCTAAATACACCTATAAAACTATCATTATGTATTATCTATAGGTAAAGTGTCATATTTTTTGACATAAACCCAGATTAAGATAGGGGGGGACATTTTTTATAATAGAGGGTAATCATCATTGAATGAGAGAAGAATTCATGATGGTACAGAAAATTAGATCAAGATGTGATGATCAATGGGATAACGAAATCAATTATGGATAATGTGATTGTCATTGTTCTATAATGTAAAGCTATATTTTTTTTAGAATTTTTTAGTTCCACTAGGATTCCAATATAATACTAATGGGGGTGAATTTTTTTTTATATTTTTTCCACTTAAAACCATTTAATCTATCCTTTACCAATTTATTAAGTTTTTGAATGTATCTCACTTTATTATCATGTTTTAGTAAACATGAATACAATAGTAAATAATAAATCCCAAAACAAGGGACACCATAATTTTTTAATGAGGATCACATTTAATGTGAATTTTTTATGTCACAAGTGTTTGGTGGTATTTATCCACAAAAAAAAACATTCATTTTATTTTCAACTGAACGATCAAGAAATGGTATATCCTTGGACTCATAAACCTATATCCAACCTAGTATAATGGAATCACTAACATTATTTCTACATTCTATAGAAAAAACTAGATATTTACCTTAATGTAAAGGATTTGTATTAAATAACCTTGAACTATAATCTGTTTTAGTGTAGGATCATAATATGGTCTCCTTCCTTGATATTCCACCATCTAAGAAGCTAACTCAATTCTTATTTAGACTATATGATTTATATATATCATGATATTAAATCTCATTAAATCATACTATATGATAATTAGAACAAGAATGGCCCTTATATCTCACTTTTTATACTCCTTCAACATTTAAGGATAATTACCTCATCAACCATGATGGATATATCTAGATTTGACTCACAAAGTATCAATATGATTCCATATTTGGTCCACTCTCCATGATACAAAATTTTAAAAAGTGAATTTAGTATTAGTTATCACTTCTATTTCTCCATAGACTTATACAATATACATGATAATATTGGGGATAGATCCCATATATTTCTTCTACTTTTTATATTCATACAAATTCAATGAACTTGATGAGTATTATACCCATAATATTTTCATGTTAATTATCTAATTGTTTTCTCCATAAATCATTAAAACTGATCACATATAATATCAATTTAATCTTTTAAAGACTTGAAATTTTATCTCCTCATGATACCAAAATTATCATAGCTTCTCATTTTCAAACACCCATAATAATCTCGTACATAATAAAACACATGTATCATTGAAACTATATATTGAAACATTTAAAAAATGATATATCCCACCATAAAATGAATTCTTTATTTATTATAATTTAGCACTAAACCAAAAAATAATTGAATGATATCATAGTGTGATTATCTCTCATTATATTTTATTTATCTTGCATTCTTTAAATGATATGGAAATATTTTAAATAAAATAAAAAACATTGATTGGTCCTTAATTCTCATAAATCATCATGATATAACACATATCATCACAACATGGGAGAATTGTTCTTTCATTCTATATTAAGCACAACTTAAATCAGGAATTAAGTACCATCCTTTGATATTTTTAAATTTGAATAATGAAATTATCATTGTGAAATTTATCTTCCTAATATAACTTTCAGAATGTAAAATTCTCAAATAATACTAAATGATTACTTTAATGTACTTATCTATAATATTTGTTGACTTTTTAGAATTTTGAAATTAAATTTTTGGAATTATGGTGGCTCTCAATCCTTTTCTATATTGCTTTTTTTTGTTCCATTCTTACTTTTACATATGGAAATAATTTTTTGGTTCATTGTTTTTTCTCACTGATTACATTTAAAAAATAATAGAAATGTCTCTTACATATTTTTGTGGCTTTTAATACATTTATAGTTTAAACTCTTTAACTTAGAATTAATTTTATATATATAAAGTAATAACAAATTTAATATTATGAATTCATAGACTTTTCCATCTTCTTATGTTTTAGATCATAGGTAGTGACACTTATCTCATAGAAAATATCCTACAATTTTTCTATTATAGAGTTACTTTTATACATTTATATATTTCCTATACTTTTTAAATATCTCCAAAAACTTGTAACCCAAAATACCCAAACTCGTCTTCATGTTCATCAAATCTACTAAAAAAATATAATTACTTTTTAATAACTTCAAATAAACATCAATAATCATTAAAATAATTCTAAATCATTATGGAAGATATAAATACTCCTTAGAGTATGTCAACCATTATTCCACTATTGAAACCTACAATAGATAGTAATCATCATAATCCATGTCTACACATTATGGAATTTATGTATTCCCCAAAGTATAACACTTTGGATGAAACTTTTTATATTCCTTATATATTGTTTCAATCTATAAATCACCAAATCCAATGGAATTATTCATAACTACTATATGAATAATCCTTCCATATTAATTTTCTATAATTAGAATCTAGAATATCTTCATTTTCTAAATAGTATCATTCATACAATTTCTTTATTTTTAAACCATTAATAACAATGGAATTGATAAGTAGTGGTGGAAAACACAAATAATTAAATGATATTTTATATATATAAATAGATTTCAATTAATCAAATAGTATCATCTCACATTAAATAATATAGTCTCACTCTATTCTTTACAATTATAAATATAGGAAGTAACCTAGACACTTATTTAATCATTTTCAAATGAAATAATCTCCAATATATCACAAATGGAATAACATTACCTAAAAAATAAATTCTCACAATCCATCTTAGAAACTTAGTTTTTCGTATAAATAATTATAAGAACTCACTTTTTAGCTTTAATTCATTTCCTAAATACTCAAGAATTATTAAAATCTCTATATATAAAGTCTTCTTACTAATGAAGTACTCCCAATCTACATAGATACTACCACTACATCAAAGATTTTTATCCCAACACATATTGAAAAAATGATCCATAATATCATTATCATTGGAAAAAATATAATTAACATCAAGTGAGATCTACAGTCTCCCTATCTAGATTTTTTATTAATACAAATACATAAAATTCTATTCAATGAGACACTTTTATTTTCCTCTCCCCTATTAAAAAAAACTAAAAAGTATCATGAGAGAGATAGTGGTTCCAATAAACATAAAAAAATTATACAACAATCATTCAACTCCCATTATACTTATGAAATTCTCAGTGTATAAAACAATAGAGACTAATTTAGAAAAAATCCATAATCGACCAACCTAGAAAATGAAACTAAATTTTAATTATTTTCTTAGGGGATGTTTAGATATATTTTTATTCTAATATAGTTATTTATTATATTTCTAATATTTTCAAGAATAATTCCTACAATCATCTCAAATCATATATTTTAAATATTCCAAAATAACAAGAAGGTTAAGGATCAGAAAACTTCCCAATAATTCCTCACTTTTCATGTCATTGATCAATTCAACTTCTCCCCCCTTAAATTTATAATTTATTATTAAAACAACGGTAAAATAATATATAAACATACCTCATCATTTTCATTACTCATGAACTTTATAAAAATTTTGATTTCCAATAAATAATAATTATAGTAGAGTCTCACACTTCTCCCTATCATGGGTGACACTCTGGGTTTAATTCACCTAAGTAGATCACATTATCGTATAAGCATCAAGATACCCAATTATGAGATCACTTAAAATATTGTTTCTTATTTTCTCTCTTTAATATTTTATATAAACCTTATCTACTCACTTATACCCCCATAAACATGAATTACCTTCAATTCCATACATTGATGTAAAAAATGAAATATATATAAGAATATTTTTGAAATCCTTTCTCCAAAGTGAGAGAAAACAAATTTGAGGGTCAATTATAAACCAATATTATTATTTCTTTATATCTATTTGTTTGGGATAAACCTTATTAATTTTTATATTATTTATCTAAATAGAAATCAAGGTTAACTTTGATTATTTGATACTTTCAAAAACTAATTTTTGTGAAATATTATTTTTAATTTTATCTATAAAATAACATGTTTATCTTGGTTCTATATTCTTATTTTTAACATTTATTATTCAATTTTAAAAATAATAAAATAATTTTTTGAGATATGAATTCCTTTCTTTCACCTTAAACATGTATTCTTATGATATTATAATTCATTATTTTTATCGAACATCTAATTAAATTAGACTTATTCATGTGGAATATATTATTTTCTATTAGAATTCTCACTTTCTTGATATTGTTTATTTTTCCTTACATTTTAAATTAGTTTTTCAAAATTATCATACTTTTTTCTAGAAACATGGTAATTTTTCTTGTATTTTCCCAATATATTCTCATAAATATTCATGTAACTATATTTGGTAAAATTCCATGAGGATTAAATTATTATTTAGGGATATCTTCAACTACATCAATCCTTTTACGTTGTTAATGGAATTATTCTATTCCATATTTATTTTGGTTTCCTCTATAAATAGAAATAATCAATGAATTTTTCCAATAGACCATGTTATGGCCTATTCTACGAAAAAATAAGTATCTTTTCATTTTATGTGTATCCCCTTTCTCATAATTCATTAGTATACTTATCTTAATTGGTTTATTTTTCCAATAATCCATCGAAAAAATTATTTTCTTTCTCTATTTAGTCATAATATTCTATCAAATAACTCAGATATATTCTTGGTTAAATTGATCAAGCATACTTCTTCATTGTGAACATTATCATTTCAACTTTAATAGAATTTTATAATAATTTTTAATATATTTGAGATATATTTATTCTTTTCATTATTCATTGAGCCTTCCATCAACTCGTTATTTATACCGCATTATATAGGTTTATCTTGTATTGCATGAGTTTAAACTTCATGAAAAAATTATATAACTTGTGACTGAAAGTTTCAAAACACCATCAAATTCCAAGAAACCATTATTTTATCCTTTTAACATTAATTTTACCAACTTTTCAATGTTATAGTGTTTCTATTTTTCTTCTTAGTTTGGGATTATATTTATCATGATTTTTTAACTCATACATCAAACCAACTTCTATGTAGTGGTAAGTTCATCATCAAATTCCCTCATCCACAATTTTATAAATTATGAGCTTAAAATTCACTATTTATAAGACAATAATTTTCTTAATCAAAAATTTCTATAGTGGATGGTACCTTCATTTGAATATAGTGGTTCTATCCAAGAATTATTTTAGTCCATTTATTCCAATTATGAGAGATATTTTGAAATAAATATCATCTCAATAATTTCTCTTCTTGGAATTTGTTTCATAAAAGGTGGTAAAGATTCATCTATAATCACTTTATTGTTTTTCAATTTTATATTCAACTCCATACACTTCATGTTGATGATATTTTTCTCATCCATGATTGACCTCACAAAATATTCAAATTGTTTCTTTATTTTCAAAATTTTATACTCTTTCATCATGTTTTTCTCTTTTAATAGGTTTTTAAACTATTTTACCCCACTGTATTTGATATAAATTTGGGGATTTTTAAAACAATGATATCCTTTTTATTTTATTCCAATGCATTTAAATATCCTTCAGGCCATTGTATGCCTCCATATTTATTCAGAATTTATTTTATCAAATCCTTCCCAATACTAGACCACTTTTATTATATATCCATATTTCTAACATTATAACAACCACTTCTTCTCCCTCAATATAGAATCAATCTCCTTGATTGTTTTATATTGTGGAAGATTCTTATTCTTCACACCAAATGGATAAATTTTACACCTTTTCTAACTATTCCTTCATTTTATTCCTTGGAGTCTTGAAATAGATTTGGTTTGTGTCTAAAAAATACCAATATTATCTAAGTATACACTTCAGAATAAATTTAGAATGAGAAACGTAAAAATATAAAAAAAGTTAATATTGTTATGAATCTAATTAGATTTGGAACATAGGCTTTGATACTAATTATTTTAAGCAATACCAAACATGTCAAAAAGAGGGCATTGAATAATTATTTTATATTATTTTTGACATAAACTATTTTCCCTTCTCTTTTACCTTAGGAAAAATTTGGTGAATGGATCTTATAATCTTCTCATGCTTTGGCTAACATGAATATAATATTAAACCAAAAATAAAACAACACGTAAAACCACGATTTATTAAAAATGTTAACCAAAAATCTTAATGACTATGTTCGTGTCGTATATTGGTTTTTATACTATGTACACACTACTTCCATTTTATAATCAAGTGAAATATTTGGAATGGGAATATATTTTTACTTTTACCCCTAGAACAAACTAGGTATAATGCATGAATTGACATTATTTTATAGGCTCTATCACCAACATGTCCTTTATCTTTAAACACATGGTTTTTATTGTATCACCTCAAGGTATGATAAATAATAGTGTAGGATAATATCCTTTCTAGACAACAGGAATAAGATCTCCATCAATAATATAAAGAAATCCATGTAACTAACTCTTCTCTCCTTTATACCTTATGATATAGATATATCTTATTATTACTTCTCGTTTCCAAAACCTCTATGATCTTTAGTATAATTAAGGTTGGTACCTATCAATTATTCTAATCCAAAAACGAAATATTATGTTCACCATATCACAAATACAAGATATATTTTCCTTCAACACATCGAACCTTTAATAAAATTCCAAGGTAGGTTCTCCCTCATTTATAATAAATATTGTAAAAGGGATTTAGTATTATCTATCTCCTCTCATTCACCTTAGACTAAAAAAATATACAATATTTGAATAGTTTCAAATCCCATCACATTATTCTCATTTTTATATTTATATATATTCAAATTACTACATAAATTTTGTCTCAAATATATTCAGAACATTAATTATATTATATTTTAGATCTAAAGAAACATGAAAACTAATAAAAAAACGATATCTTTTAAAACATTTGATAACATATCCCTTTATTTACTCATGATAAACAATAATCATATATTTTCATATTCAAACTCCCTAAATAATAACTTACTATTGAAACCACACTTCTTTATGAAGACATACAATAATTAAATCGAGGTATGATACCTCTATTAAAAAAATGATTTCTGATTTTATCATATTTCAATAGTGGGATGAAATTACATTGAATGAAATCATATCATGAATAACCCTCATGCCATTTTATTCATCACCTGACTGTCTTGGTATTTTCATCATGGAATGGAAACATTTCAAATAATAAATCCAGATTTTTATGGTAAATTATTATAAGACTTCCATACTCCATCAAACATCTTATCACAATGTGGAAACCTTCTTTCTTTGATTATACATGAATCGTGACATAAAATATATCTTAAGAACTGGACTACAACAATACTAATTTTCATGAGCATACTTATAATTGTCACATTTAACTTCTAGATCTATTTTTTGGAATATAAACTTCTCAAATACTTCTTAAAATTAATTTAACGTATTTCATTAGAAAATGTTATTGTTTTTACATTTTTTGGAATACTACTTTTATGTATCATATTGTGTCTCATGATTTTTTCAGAATTATTATATTCTTCTCCAATGTTAATTTAACATGTGGAATTCATTTATTAATACATCTATTATATTCCAAGATTACCATTATAGAAAAAAAATGAATCTTTTGTATTCAAATAGCTTTTAACACATTTCTTTTTTTCACCATTCATCTCAGAATTAATAATATGTATCCAAATTAATGTCTGGGTTTATTTTATTAATTCACTATCTTTTAAAATTTATTCTTTTTCATCTAAAATATTGTCTTATATATATTTGGGAAAACTTCCAGGTTCTTTTCAAAAATCTAATATTCATCACTAGAATTGCTTTGAGATATGGAGAGATGTTTTAAACTTTTTCAATATCATTAATAACCTACCATTAAAAATTTTTATTCTCATGTCCATATTAATCATCTCACATAATAAAATTCAAATTATTTTAGAATAAATTTAAATAAGAATTATTAAAAACCAAAATAATTCCAAATCATTATGTATTATATAAATACTTCTGATAGTATTTCCACTATTCATAAAATACTTCAAAAAAATTCAGATACTCCTCAACATAATCCAAGTGTACTCCTTATGAAACATTTTCTTCACCAAATAAAAAAATAAGACAGAACTTATTATCATATTCATAGTTTCCATATATACACCATTCACCAAATGTTTTGGATGTATTCTCAACGAGTGAATGAAACATAATACCATATGAACTCTATATAACAATTATCCATAATATTTGAATGATTCAAGTAGTATCATTCATAAATTATTTATCATTTACAACTTTTAATAATAATAAAATATATATGTAGTGGTTGAACCACTGGAAACACTTCAATAACCATTATTAAGTGAATGGATCTCTGTTAATATAGTGGAAACATCTCACTTTAAAAGGTATTAATTCACTCATTTATTTTTTAATATAAATAGTGGAAATAAAAAACCAAATATTTAATCACTTCCATATGAATATATCTCCTAATGCATGTCCAATGTTATAACATCACTATAGTCTTCCTTTCTAATCATCTATGGAAGCAACTCAGCATGAAATATAAATAATAATAGCCACTAACTTAAAAAATCCAAGGTATTTCAAAATTCTTGTCCATTGTTCACAAATTCATATATATGGAAACCTTTCTTATGAACTACACTCAGTATATCTAGGTACTCAAATTTAATCTAATACTTTCATCATAACACATATTGATTCTAATCTCATTAAATGTTCTATCATTGAAAATAAATACAACAAACAAAAATGTTATTACATACTTTCCATGATATTTATTATTTCTAAGAAAAGAAAATTTATTGTTTACTGTGGAATACAGAAATAATTCCCCTATATTTTATATTATCTTTTACTTTAGCTTAAAATTCTTTAGTCTATATAGCTTCACATTTTTTCTCTATTGTTGGAATCATGTACACAATGGATTGTTATGTAACATAGCAAGTAAGTAATGAGTAATAGATATTTTTATCTCTGTATATTAATGAATTATATAGTGTTTTAGAGGCTTAAAATGAAAATAAATCCAATCTTAAGCATGGAATACATTAATATTTTTAAAAGATTGTTTTACTGCCTTTTGATGGAAAATCATTTTTAAATCTATCTTTTGACAATTTTATAATCTATGTTTGTCAAAATAAACTTATTCTTTATGATTGGGACATTAAAATTTACTTTGTGTGAATTGTTGGTATTTTTCAGACAATGTTCATTTTTTAATGAATAGTGAAAAATACTGCATTTTACATCAAAACTGCTTTTTAATCTAATTTATTTATATGATTATATTGTCTTTTTAATTGGTTTTGAAGTTAAATTAGAATATGTTTTTACCATTTAATCCAATGGTGGTCATTGAAATCAATTTCACTTTGAAATTGGACTTAAACTGGTGTCAATCTTTTGATACTTATTGTTTCATAAAAACACGCTATTTGTCATGACAGCGGGAATTAATTATTAGATTAATTAATTTGACTTATATGTTTTGAATTTTGTAAAATAGACTTAATTTTTGAATTCAGAATATCAAATATATCTTAGGGTGAATTTTTGTTATTTTTCTGAAAAACTTCAATTTTTGATGAATAGTGAAACCACTAAGTGGTACTTATAAAAACTGATTTTTCGTTTAAATGAAATTTTACCACTTCTGTGTTTTGAGTTTCAAAAATCCGACATACATGGTTTTCATTAAGAAGTAAAATGTGGTTCAATGAGATTAAAATAATTTTTTGGTGAATAGTAACTCTTAAGTTCTTAATCGCGATTAGAGATAATTAGTGTAGTTTAAGTTAAAAATAATGATTTAATAAAATGAGATGAGCTTGACACATGTCCTACCCTCATTGGATGTGTCATGGCCGACCAATACAATCCATGGGTCAACTTGGGGACCCCATGGAGCCACTTTGGTTGGAAAATGACATAAATAACTTTTTATTTAATGATAAAGTAAAAATGACACAAACATGATTTGTTTTACTAAAACAATTTTTAAATAGGGTTATACAAGTCATAGTTTTGATTATAAATATTCATTGGAAAGCTAAAACGATTTCCTACATCATAGTATTTTTTTTATAATTTTTAGACTTTAAATAAATTAAATTATTTATGACATCATGATGATGCAGCGATTACCTCATTAAAAAAGGATTTACATAAAATGGAATGATAATGTAAAATCTAAGACCTACACTTGGCCAAAACCTATTGTATGGGTTTATTTCGAACTCGTATCACCTTATACTCGAAAAACATCAATTTGGGACCTCTTAAATCTGAATACCATTTTCAAATAAAGTAACATTTCTTTACTTTCCAAGAGTGTCCCTCCTCTCGTCTTATAAAAGGACCCCACCTCTACCACCTTACCCATCCTCCCAAAGCCTTTGACTCAGCCAACCCTGCTCATTTTGTCTCTCCACTTCCCTCTATTACTCCTTGAAGCCTCACTTTGGGCAGAAGTCTTCCCAAGGAAGCCTTTGAGCTCAAACCAAAGGGAGTTACCCGATTTTAAGGTAATGTCTTCACTTGAGTCCTTTTGTTTTATTTTGCTTCTCCAACCCCCTAAACTCTTTTTATTCATTTTTTTTAACAACTACAATATCTTCAATATACTAGGATGTTTTTATAATAAGGATTCTAGCTACACTTGCACACACCTACATCTAATGGTTAAAAGACATATTGTTTCCGTGGATGGTGAATTTATGCCTCCCGAAACGATGATTGTTCAACATTCTTTTAACACCTTCAAAGGTGGACATTAAGATGGCACTATATTTATATATGATATATAATATTTTTATTTTTTCCTTAATCTTCTGTATTTTTCATTTTGGGCATACCTTTATGGTTTCCATTTTGGGTAAACGCGATATCTTCATTTAAGGAAGTGCGGACTACCGCCCCCTCAAAGTGATTTGATTCGTTAATACCATATGTGGGACGTATAAAGGATGGAGTTATGATATTATATATGATATTACACTGGAATTATAATATACCTTTATATAATTATGATTCCATTATATAAAATACGAAATAGAAATAAAAGTAGCGTTCATGCGTACGTACGGCTTACCGTCTCCATGAACGGTGCATTTCATTTCTTACCTCTAAATGATTATGTAATATTATAAATGAATTCATATACTGGATATATATGAAATATATGATATATAAATCATGAATACCATTCTGGATATAATGGATACATGAACAACTTGTAATTATAAAGGGTTTATTTTTTACTCAAGTACCAATGATCGTTAAAAGGACCGTTATTAACTTAAATAATTACATAGTGTTCATGACATGGAAATAAGTGATATAAAAGGAATAATGAACTTGAAAAAGGTTCTTAAACAAGTAGAAATTAACTCAAGTTTATTATTCAAGAGATTAATGAATGACCGAGTCAAGTCGGACCTGAGGTATGGGACTTCGTCTCAATCTCCTTTCATTGAGGCATATTTCGTTTTATACACAACTTTATTTTATATGGTATATAAACCCCTTTGACTTTTACGTTTATTCAAAAGGAATCTTTTTATACGAAGTGTTTACTAAAAGACAAAAGGGAATGTTTTTGTCGTACGTATGCGGCGACAATGACTTCTCCGCCGTCGTGACCGTTATTTGAGTTTTGGCTTCCTCTACAAGCCATACCGTTTTTTAAAAGAAAAATAAATACCATGTTTTACTTTTCATTTATTTTGGTATTGAAAATGGTTTTCATAATGTCTTTATATCAATGTTTTGTATTGATATCTTGTGATTGAAAGGTGGAAATGTTTTGTTTCCTTTATGCATGTTTTATGTGATACGATTATGTTGAGGTTCTTGGGAATTATTATGAAGACGGGTGGTTCCGTGATAACCTAAGGGTGGGTGAGCCCGATATAGCTATTCAATGCATTGGGTAATGCGAAGGAGTGTAACGTTAAGGTTTCTGCGAAGAGATTTAGGGAATATACTGTGATGGGTATTCCAAACGTAACTAAGAGGGTTACTCCCTACGTAAGAATGTTATGAATGCCTCAAGTTAGCTTTATGTCTTATGATTTCTATGATTTATTCATGATTTGATGAGGTATGTTAAAGTGCTTATGTTTTATGGGTAAAGTATGATTTCATTCTTATGTATATATGTACCCATGTTTCCTTTCCGTATTTTTATATCCCTTAATGAGATTTTTATGCTCATCCCAAGTTTTTTTGAAATGTTTTTCACAGGTCAAGGGAAAGGTACACGATATGATGATAGTGTCAAGGAAGTGTCAAGAAAGAATCCATGTTTTATTTTAAATATGTTTCCATTGATTGGAAAGAAGAATACTATCTTTATGTAACCACTTTGTTTATATGTGGAATGTAATGCAAGTTTTATGATCTAATTATCAAAAACTCTAAACCTGAAAAGATCCTCAATGTGTAATCTTGTAATAACTCAAGATTAAGTAAGGTTTAAGGCTCGGGCCTTATAGTTGGTATCAGAGGTCGGTTTAGATAACTTTAGGAGTTAGAATTCTGTTAAATGATTATCCAAAAAATATTTTTTTTGAAATGATATAGCATTTGAAGATTACCATGTTGCTTTATCTAAGACATGTTTGTTCAGAATGGTTTTCCGTAGAGGAAACAGGGAAGCAGTTCTAGGAAGGCATACAGAAGGAAATAACCTTCCGAATCAGCATCCCGAGATGGTCGGAATTGGAACTGAACAGTTTGTTGCAGTAATGACGCAGTTGACTCAAGTGATAAATGGTGGTGGTATCCATGCACGAGATCAGCCAGATCAATCGCAGAGGAACATGTCAGTGGTAGAACATTTCATGAGGCAGCATCCCCCATCATTCAAAGGATCATCTGGCCTTGTGTTAGCTGAAGGGTGGATTAAAGAAATGGAGAAGATTTTCGATGTCATGGGGTGTTCAGAAAATCAGAAGGTTAGTCTTGCTATTTACCGTTTAGAGGGTGAGGCAGATCAGTGGTGTTCTATGGTTAAAAATATCAGGGACACCGATGAGATTGATGCTCTTGACTGGGATGAATTCAAAGGTATATTACTTGATAAGTATTCTCCTAAGGCTATTCGACTTAGGATGGAAAATCAATTCTTGGAATTGAGGCAAGAGGAAGACTCAGTGGCTTCCTATGAAGAAAGGTTCACACAATTGGAAAGATATGCTCCAAATTTTATCTGAGACCTTGATAGTAAAATCAATCATTTTTAATCAGGATTAAAGCCAAAATATCGAAGGGAATTAGCTTCTCGTGAGTTTAGAAGTTATGAAAAGCTTTTTTGATGTGCTGAGAAGGTGGAAATGGAGTTTGCCGATGACCAAGTGTTCTATAACAACCAACAGAAGAAGAGACCGAGGTGGCAGAAGAAAGGTAAGAATTCTTTAAAAAAGTCTGACGGTAAGAAAACTAAGTTTCCAGTTTGTGATAAATGTGGCAAAAGGCATGCTGGTGAATGTCTTCTGAATTCTAGAAAGTGCTACTGATGTGGTAAGATGGGACATAAGGCTCATGATTGCACTGAAAAGGATCAAGGTGAAGGTAAGACCAAATTTGATTTACAGTTAGTGAAATTTTATAAGTGCAATGAGATGGGTCACTATGCAAACGAGTGTCCGACAAAGAGCTTGAGTGATGGGAAGTAGTTAGACTACAAGCAGAAAGGGGTGGTGAAATCCTTTTCAACTACTTCAGCAGATGTCAGGCCATCAAATGAAGTTGTATCAGGTACATTGTTTGTTTTTTCAGATTATGCCAGTCTGTTGTTTGATTCGGGGTCTACACATTCTTTCATCTCTGAAAACTTTTCTAGTAAAATGGGAATACCATCTCAAGAAATGACTCCTGAACTTTTGGTAAAAACACCTAGGGGAAATGTTGAGGCAAAAAGAATTTATAAGAATCTTCCTATCCTTATCTGTGTAAAGAACCTACTTGCAAACCTTATTGTTCTACCTCTAATAGAGTTTGATGTTATCCTGGGTATGGATTGGCTCTCTATTTACCATGCTAAGATTTAATGTAGAGCTAAAGAAGTTTCTTTTCAGAAAGACTTTCAGTTTGTGTACAAGAATGAACCCTTACTGTTGATAACATATCAAGAGGCTGAGAAACTTGTAAAACATGGAAATGAATGCTACCTTGCACACATCGTTGAAAATAAAGGAACTGTTCAGATTAATGAGGTGCCAGTGGTAAATGAGTATCCTGATGTTTTTCCTGATGAGTTGCCTGCAATAATACTAGATCGGGAAGTTGAGTTTACTGTTGACTTAGTTCCTGATGCTAAGCCAATTTCAAAACCCCCTTATCGAATGGTTCAAGTTGAACTTTTAGAGTTGAAGGAGAAATTGCAAGATTTATTAGAGAAAGGTTTCATTCAACCTATCACATCACCATGGGGTGCTTCTGTTTTATTTGTTAAAAATAAAGATGGTTCTATGAGACTTTGCATTGATTATAGAGCCTTGAATAACATCACTGTTAAGAACAAATATCCTTTGCCTCATATCGATGATTTGTTTGATCAGCTCCAGGGAGCTCAGTATTTTTCAAAGATTGACTTGAGATCGGGGTACCATCAGCTGAAGGTAAAGGAAGAAGATGTTCCGAAGACTGCATTCCGTAAAATATATGACCATTATGAATTTGTAGTAATTCCTTTTGGGATAACCAATGCACCTGATGTATTCATGGACTTAATGAATAGAATTTTCCATGAGTTCTTGGATAAGTTTGTGGTGGTTTTCATTGATGACATTTTGGTGTTTTCTAAAAGTAAAAAAGAACATGAAAGACATTTAAGGGTCATTTTGCAAACCTTGAAAGAAAAGAAATTGTATGGGAAATTCAGCAAGTGTGAGTTTTGGTTTCAAAAATTTCTTTCCTTGGTCATATTGTTTCTAAATATGGGATAACTGTTGATCCTGCAAAAACAAAGGTTGTTGAAGAATGGCCAAGACCCACAAATGTTATAGAGATTCGTAGTTTCCTTGGTTTGGTAGGCTATTACCGAAGGTTTGTTAGAAATTTTTCATGGTTACCTAGTCCAATGACTAAGCTAACACGGAAGGATGTTATGTTTATCTGGACAAAAGAATGTGATGATTGTTTTCAGGAGTTGAAAAGAAGATTGGTGAATGCTCTAGTTTTGGCACTACCTTCCTGTAATGGTGAGTTTGTTATATACAGTGATGCTTCATTGAAAGGAATTGGTTGTGTCCTAATGCAGAATGATCAGGTAATTGCTTATGCTTCACGTCAGTTGAAAACTCATAAGGTGAATTACCCTACACATGATTTGGAATTAGGTGCTGTTGATTTGCTTTAAAAATTTGGAGGCATCATTTGTATGGAGTAAAGTGTGAAATATATACCGATCACAAAAGTTTAAAGTATATATTCACTCAGAAAGAGTTGAACATGAGACAAAGGAGATGGCTATAATTAATCAAGGATTATGATTGTACAATTCATTACCATCTAAGAAAAGAAAATAAAGTGGATGATGCTTTGAGTTGAAAAATTAATGCTTCATTAGCAATGTTGCGTTTGGAACGTGATCCTTTGGTTAAGGATTTGATGAAATTTGTCGTAGAAGTTGTTGGTTCAGGATGTTCTTCTGTTTTGTTTCAGGTATCAGTGAGATCATCTCTATCAGACAGAATCAAGCAAGCACAGAAGTAAGACAGTGAGTTGCAGAAAAAGGTAGAGCTGGTTCAGAAGGGTAAGTTGCCTGAATTCAACATTGATAATGATTGCGTTTTGAGATTTGGGAAGAGATTGTGTGTTCCTTGTGATTCAAATTTGAAGAGAGATTTTTTATGTGAAGCTCATAGTTCTCCGTTCTCAGTTCATCCAGGCAGTACTAAGATGTATAGAGATCTTCGGGAGTATTACTGGTGGGATGGAATGAAAAGAGATATTGCTGATTTTACTGTGAAGTGTTTGACTTGTCAATAGGTTAAAGCAGAGAGGAATTTACCGAAAGGGATGCTTCAGCCTTTACCAGTTCCAGAGTGGAAATGGGAGAATATATCCATGGACTTTGTTGTGGGATTACCGAAGACATCTCAAGGTAATAATGCAATCTGGGTTATTGTTGATCGCTTGACCAAATCTTCTCATTTACTTGCTATACGAGATACTTTTTCCCTAGATCAACTTTCCCATTTGTATCTTAAAGATATAGTCAGGTTACATGTAGTTCCCCTCTCCATTGTATCTGATCGTGATCCCAAGTTCACTTCTAACTTTTGGAAAGGCCTTCAGAAGTCGTTGGGTACTGAATTAAATTTTAGTACATCTTTTCATCCTCAATCAGATGGGCAGTCAGAACGAACAATTCAGACATTGGAGGATATGCTACGTTCTTGCTCTATGGATTATCAGGGAAGTTGGGACCAACATCTTTCTTTGGTTGAATTTTCATATAATAAAATTTTTCATTCTAGTATACAAATGGCGCCATTTGAGGCGTTATATGGGAAGCGGTGTCGAACTCCATCTTTCTGGGATGAAGTGGGTGAAAGGAAGTTGATGGGACCAGAATTGGTAGAAGAGATGGTAGAAAAAGTTCAACTGATTCAAAAACACATGAGAACAGCTCAGAGCAGGCAGAAGAGTTATGCGGATAACCAGAGGAAGGATCTATCTTTTGAGGTAGGTAATCATATTTTTCTCAAGGTTTCTCCTTGGAAAAGTGTGATGAGATTTGGTAAGAAAGGAAAGCTGAGTCCAAGGTTTATTGGACCATATGAAATTCTAGATATAGTTGGATCAGTTGCTTACCGAGTGGCTTTACCTCCTAGTTTATCTCAGGTACACAATGTTTTTCATGTTTCGATGTTGAGAAAGTACATGCCAGATCCATCTAATGTTTTGAGTCCAGAGGTAGTTCAGCTGGAAGAGAGCCTATCTTATGAGGAAAAACCAGTCCAGATTCTTGACCACAGGGAGCAAGTGTTACGGAATAAGATGATTAATCAGGTAAAGGTTTTGTGGAAAAACCACATGATGGAAGAGGCAACATGGGAATCTGAAAATGCAATGAGGGATAAGTACCCCCATTTATTCGATAAGTAAATAAATTGCAGGGACGCAATTTTCAAAAGGGGGGAAGGATGTAACATCCCAATTAAGTAATGAGTAATAGATATTTTTATCTATGTCTATTAATGAATTAGATAGTGTTTTAGAGGCTAAAAATGAAAATAAATCCAATCTTAAGCATGGAATACACTAATATTTTTAAAAGATTGGTTTACTGCCTTTTGATGGAAAACCATTTTTAAATCTATCTTTTGACAATTTTATAAGCTATTTTTGTCAAAATAAACTTATTCTTTATGATTGGGACATTAAAATTTACTTTGTGTGAATTTTTAGTATTTTTCAGACAATGTTCATTTTTTAATGAATAGTGAAAAATACTGCATTTTACATCAAAACTGCTTTTTAATCTATTTTATTTATATGATTAGATTATTTTTTTTAATTGTTTTTGAAGTGAAATTAGAATATATTTTTACCATTTAATCCAATGGTGGTCATTGGAATCAATTTCACTTTAAAATTGGACTTAAACTGGTGTCAATCTTTTGATACTTATTGTTTCATAAAAACACGCTATTTGTCATGACAGCGGGATTTAATTATTAAATTAATTAATGTGACTTATATGTTTTGAATTTTTTAAAATATACTTCATTTTTTAATTCAGAATATCAAATATAGATTAGGGTGAATTTTTGGTATTTTTCTGAAAAACTTCAATTTTTGATGAATAGTGAAACCACTAAGTGGTACTTATAAAAACTGATTTTTCATTTAAATGAAATTTTACCACTTCTGTGTTTTGAATTTCAAAAATCCGACATACATGGTTTTCATTAAGAAGTAAAATGTTGTTCAATGAGATTAAAATAATTTTTTGGTGAATAGTAACTCTTAAGTTCTTAATCGCGATTAGAGGTAATTAGTATAGTTTAAGTTAAAAATAATGCTTTAATAAAATGAGATGAGCTTGACACATGTCCTACCCTCATTGGATGTGTCATGGCCGACCAAGACAATCCATGGGTCAACTTGGGTACCCCATGGAGCCACTTTGGTTGGGAAATGACATAAATAACTTTTTATTTAATGATAAAGTAAAAATGACTCAAACATGATATATTTTACTAAAAAAAATTAAATGGGGTTATACAAGTCAGAGTTTTTATTATAAATAGTCTTTGGAAATATAAAAATATTTCCTACATCATAGTATTTTCTTTATAATTTTTAGACTTTAAATAAATTAAATTATTTATGACATCATGATGATGCAGCGATTACCTCATTAAAAAAGGATTTAAATAAAATGGAATGATAATGTAAAATCTAAGACCTACACATGGCCAAAACCTATTGGATGGGTGTATTTCGAACCCTTATCACCTTATCCTTGAAACACATCAATTTGGGACCTCTTAAATCCGAATACCATTTTCAAATAAAGTAACATTTCTTTACTTTCCAAGAGTGTCCCTCCTCTCCTCTTATAAAAGGCCCCCAACTCTACCACCTTACCCACACTCCCAAAGCCTTTGGCTCGGCCAAAACCTGCTCATTTTGTCTCTCCAATTCCCTCTCTTACTCCTTGAAGCCTCACTTTGGGCATAAGTCTTCCCAATGAAGCCTTTGAGCTCAAACCAAAGGGAGTTACCCGATTTTAAGGTAATGTCTTCACTTGAGTCCTTTTGTTTTATTTTGCTTCTCGAACCCCCTAAACTCTTTTTATTCATTTTTTTTGTAACAGCTCCAGTATATTCAATATAATATGATGTTTTTATAAGAAGGATTCGAGCTACACTTACACACACCTACATCTAATGGTTAGAGGACATACTGTTTCTGTGGATGGTGAATTTATGCCTCCCGAAACGATGATTGTTCAACAATCTTTTAACACCTTCAAAGGTGTCCATTAAGATGACACTATATTTATATATGATATATAATATGTTTATGTTTTCCTTAAGCTTCTGTATTTTTCATTTTGGGCATGCCTTCATGGTTTCCATTATGGGTAAACGCGATATCTTCATTTAAGGAAGTGCGGACTACCGCCCCCTCAAAGTGATTCGATTCGTTAATACCATATATGGGACGTATAAAGGATGGAGTTATGATATGATATATGATATTACACTAGAATTATAATATACCTTTATATCATTATGATTCCATTCTATAAAATACAAAATAGAAATGAAAGTAGCGTTCATGCGTACGTACGGCTTACCGTCTCCATGAACGGTGCATTTCATTTCTTACCTCTAAATGAATATGTAATATTATAAATGCATTCATGTACTGGATATATATGACATATATGATATCTACATCATGAATACCATTCTGGATATAATGGATACATGAACAACTTGTAATTATAAAGGGTTTATTTTTAACTCAAGTACCAATGATCATTAAAACGACCGTTATTAACTTAAATAATTACATAGTGTTCATGACATGGTAATAAGTGATATAAAAGGAATAATGAACTTGAAAAAGGTTCTTAAACATGTATAAATTAACTCAAGTTTATTATTCAGGAGATTAAAGAACGATCGTGACAAGTCGGACCTGAGGTATGGGACTTCGTCTCAATCTCCTTTCATTGAGGCATATTTCGTTTTATACACAACTTTCTTTTATAAGGTATATAAACCCCTTTGAATTTTACGTTTATTCAAAAGTAATATTTTTATACGAAGCATTTACTAAACGACAAAAGGGAATGTTTTTTTCGTACGTATGCGGCGACAACTACTTCTCTGTCTTCGTGACTGTTATTTGAGTTTCGGCTTCCTCTACAAGCCATACTGTTTTTTAAAAGAAAAATAAATACCATGTTTTACTTTTCTTTTATTTTGGTATTGAAAATGGTTTTCATAATGTCCTTATATCAATGTGTTGTATTGATATCTTGTGATTGAAAGGTGGAAATGTTATGTTTCCTTTATGCATGTTTTATGTGATACGATTATGTTGAGGTTCTTGGTCATTATTATGAAGACGGGTGGTTTCGTGATAAACTAAGGGCGGGTGAGCCTAATATAGCTCTCCAATGCATTGGGTAACGTGAAGGAGTGTAACGTTAAGGTTTCTCCGAAGAGATTTAGGGAATATACTGTGATGGGTATTCCAAACGTAACCAAGAGGGTTACTCCCTATGTAAGAATGTTATGAATGCCTCAAGTTACCTTTATGTCTTATGATTTCTATGATTTATTCATGATTTGATGAGGTATGTTAAAGTGCTTATGTTTTATGGGTAAAGTATGATTTCATTCTTATGTATATATGTACCCATGTATCCTTTCCATATTTTTATATCCCTTACTGAGCTTTTTATGCTCATCCCAAGTTTTTTTGAAATGTTTTTCACAGGTCAAGGGAAAGGTACATGATATGATGATAGTGTCAAGGAAGTGTCAAGAAAGAATCCATGTTTTATTTTAAATATGTTTCCATTGATGGGAAAGAATAATACTATCTTTATGTAACCACTTTGTTTATATGTGGAATGTAATGCAAGTTTTATGATCTAATTCTCTAAAACTCTAAACCCAAAAAGATCCTCAATGTGTAATCTTGTAATAACTCAAGATTAAGTAAGGTTTAAGGTTGGGTCCTTATATGTTATTAGAAAATTGTGTTTGGAATCGATCATTTATTCCATTCTTCATTACACTTCCCCAATGTTTTAATCAAGATCCATCACCATGATTAGAATTATGATAGGAAATAACTTATATCAATAAGAAAGTTGAATTAAATAGTGTGGTTAATGAATCTAGGCTTGAGGATCAATGACATTTGATGACTGATCATTGGAAGATTAAACAGTGAAAAATATTTCAAGAAAAAATGTCAAGATGTGTTGGGATTGCACTCAAATATGTTATATATAATTTATATTGTGTTTAATGGTTAAAAATTAGATTTTTGAGGAATTATAGTGATGGATGATGATTTTGGTGGTGATTAATGTATCACATAAGATTATATTCTTGTCATATTTTGTGTCAAGTCCTGAGGGGTTGAGTTATGATGTGTATTTGTTCAACAATGTGGTTCACAGTTCAAGCGAGTTAAGTTACCTACCACCTAAATGATAGAGTATGGTCACATATAGGTGTGTTACATCATGTTATAAACTTAATTTATGTAAATTTTGGAAAACAAGAAACCTTATATATTAGGATAAACAATGATACATGTATTTATGACTCCAAACTGTTTTATTTTTCATTTTTCTGGTTGTAGTATGAAGTGTTCTGATAATTTAATGAAGAGATTTGGTTGTGTAATGAATATTTTCATTCAAGGAATGAAATGTCTTAGTATATATATCACTCACCATGTATCCTGACAGATCACATTGTGTATTTTATAAGTTCTTTAGAAATATGTGTACATGAGGATACATGATGAGTACCCCCATAGTTGAAGTCATATTCCATTCCAGAGTTTTGTTTTCATATTTCATTTCATGTAAAAGTTATTTCAACATTCATAAATTCTATCTGATTTATTATTCAAGGTATTACTCTATGGTTTAATTCTCTTATTCAAGAGTGGTGAGTCCCTAGGTGTTAAATGTGGTTTAGTCTCTTTATATCTATTGGTGTGATAATGGAGATTTGGAAGGCTGAATAATGTGTTATTAGATTAGGATACCCATTAGATATGGTTTTATATGAGATTTTGAGTCACCTACATCACTAATAAATTTTGGAACCCCCCCCCCCCATATACTCAGTTTGAAGGACCTCTATCTATAGAGTTGGATACTTTCTCGTGTTTGAGCTTTGGTTGGGTGGATTATTTTTATTGGTTTAGTTACTCCATTGACTTATACTTATCCCTTGGAAGGTCATGTGTCCCCCATAAGATTTATAGTTTCTGGTAATCCTTATTATATTTGAGTTGTGTGTCCTCTACCATTTGATTTAGGTACTCCCTCATTTGATGTGCATCACTCAACGAGGAAAGGATCCACCAATATATTAAATTAAATCACTCTGTAATTGAAATTTAATATTTTCCAATGTTTTTCCCCTATAGGTTTCAATAATAATTAAACAAAATCAGTATAAAGTATGGTGTGGTACTCCCATGACCGATGTGTGTACCTCAGTGACAAGTGCAATCCTATTAATAGATTCTAGTGGAAGTGTTGAAGATAAATGAACTCAGCATGCATCAAAATCATTAAAATATTTGAATTTTAAGTTTTCAATTCAAAATAATACAAAATATACATTATTTATCTTAAATATTAATTAATCATCATATGGATCTCATGAAATTTAATTTAAGTTTGAAAATATTTTAAAATGGTTCATTTATTGAACACCATGATCTCGGTAGTATCATATATTCTATAAATATTTCTAAATTAAATATACCAAATTATATACTCTCTAGATAAAACACACATGCACCATATCACTATGAACATTATTATTCAATTTTTGAAAGATATTAAGGAAGAACAAAGTCTTTATAATGATTAAATGGTCCCTAAAGTATCACACAATGTATCCTAAAAAATTGATCATTATATTATTGATCTTTATCTCCATAAAATATTAGATAATGTTGGATATGTGACACCACGACATTTAAGAGAATAAATCTATGTTTGATATTGTATTTGATACACAACTGATATGAAACCAATATAAGACATTTACTTTATGGAATGTGAAGTGTTGGAGTTGCATAGCCCGCTGATGCAAGCAAGATTAAAGAGACTAAAAGCATAAATGACATCCAATTTCACTGCATTAAAAGGACCAAACTCAAGGTTCATGCATGAAAGTGTAAAATGGGCTTATTATCACACTTATTTAAGACTAAATGAGATGCATAAATCCCAAGACACATGTTTGCATGTATTTGGTAGTCCTTTCCCACATAGAGATTCTAGAATAATATCTTTGGACACTAAAGTCAAATGAAATGGGATATGTACTCAAAGTCAAATCCTGTAGGCTATGGGTGAAAAGTCATGTTCTACTTTTCCCAAAAGTCTTTTTTAGACTTTATCTTTTTTGAATTTGACAGAACAAGGTAGGTTTAGGATTTATGAATTTATGGTATTAGAACCTTTACTATTATATCACCACCTAGATATAAATAGCCACCCCATGGCATTGTATTTTTATTAAAAAAATTAATTGAGAGCATATGCTTTGTTTCTCCTCATTGTGTATGAATTATTCCATTTTCCCCTAGCTCTTGTGCATTCTTGCCTCGAAAATCTACAAGTTGAATTGGTGATCCAAGATCAAAAATCCCCCAACTCTATGCCTCAACTAAAGTGCATTGTTGTGTGGATTGGCTATCACTTATATCATGTGAGTGTGTTGTCTAAGTAGTATATCACACTTATTGTAGCATTGATTAAATACTTTCATCTATTATCTATACCCATCATCCACCACTTAGCCCCAAACCACATCCTTCATCCACCACCCTAGGCTATAAAGATCGGGCCACCCCAAGAATATCTCATCCATTGGTATAAAATATTCAGTTGGCACAATATGCATTTATCCCATCATTTAAATTAATTTTACTCATTACCCTCCTTATCCTTCCCTATTATCATCCCAATAAAAAAATTCATTTTCTTGAAAACCTCCCAAATTTGACTAGTTTTTGCATGATTGAAACATTATACATTGTGAAAAATATTCATCCCTCTTATTTTCATGTTTTATTTTCTATATGTGATTTGTATTTGAAAAAAATCAAAAAAAAAATCAAATTATCTCAAATATTTATTTTTTTCTTTTCGAAATTTTGCACACATTTTCTTTGAGAGATTTCAAAAAAAAATTCCTTACTCTTCGTTCATCATTTTGTGCTTTAAAACGACTAGCACCACACTTTTGGGGATATTTGAAAAAATATATGAAAAAAGTGGACATGATATTTATTCTTTGTTCTTTACATTAATATCACTTTAAATTTCTATATATCACTTTCTCTATCATTTTACTTCATCTACATATCGCATTTGGTTCATATTGTTATTAATTTTTCTTATCTTTCACAATCAAGAAAAACCCACATACCACATATTTCTACCCATTTCAACATTTTTATCAATATTTTCTACCCTATTTTTCATGATTTACCATTTTTAAACACTTTACGACTCAATAGTTTTGTGTTAAACCATCCCCAAACAATAGTATTGATTTGGGAAGTATTGGTGTCATGTGATCTCCCTAAAAAAGGTATTATATTTCATTGGATCTTGGAACTTAAATTGAGTATTGAGAGTATATAGAAATAAAAAAACATTCTTGAATGTCTACAACTTGTGTGTGTGAGCGTGTATCATTATTTGTGTGAGTTTGTGCATCTTATTTTTGTGAGTGTGAGTGTTCACATCTTGTGTGCGTGTGTGTATACATATTGTATGTAAGTGTGCATATATTTGCATGTGTGTGTGTGTGTGTCTTCACATGTGTGAGTGTGTGTATCATTGTGTATATTTATTCTCATGTGTGTTTATGTTTGTAGACTATATCGTAGGTGATTATCATGGGAAAAAATTGCTCATGCCAGTGATGAAGGAAGCCAAAGTATGTCTCCCACACCAAAAGATTCGCTACTCCAAATGTATGATTTGTGGAGTCATTTTGACAATCTTCTTGATTGGAAGGTGGAGGTGATAAAAGAGATGATTTACAACTAGGATAATCAACCATGCCTGAGGATAATACATGATAACCCGTGATGAGCTCTAGAACTACATCGCCCCCACATTATGTAGGAGGAGATAGAGAACTCGGATGATGATTTTGAGGATGTCCTACAAAGTATGAGGTTCCAAGAACCAATATGTGGCCAAAAGAGATTGTATGATGATGATATCCAAGGACTCATTAAGGTTAAGCTTCCTTATTTTCAAGGAAAAATTGACCCGGAAGCATAATTGGAGTGGGAGATGTGGATTGAGAAAGTGTTTTCATGTGAAGCATATTTAGATGAGAAAAATGTCAAACATACTTCCCTTGAATTTTATGGTTATTCTTTAAATTTTAGGGATAAAATAAAAAATGAGAGGTCTAGATATGGTGGAAATCCCATCAAAACTTGGGAAGGTATGGAGTTATCAATAAGGAAGTGATTTGTTCCCTCACACCATTACTACAAAACAGACCTTTAATAGCGTTGGTATTTATCATCTCTAGAAGAAAACACTGAAAATGACATATTTATCAGCTCTAAAGAAAGCACTGATAAATTTAACAATTTATCAGTACTTTTATTTTAGTGATTATAAAGGAAACCTTTATTTGCACTTAATTTTTAGCACTGATAAAGGCTATCCTTTATCAGTGATTTATTTTTAGTACTGATAAAGGGTATAATTTATCAGAACTTTATGTTTATCACTGATAAATATTTCTTTCATCAATGCATTTTAGCACGGATAAAATGAAATAATTTGAAAATATGGATTTTTTTTAAAAAAATATTACAAATTTAATTAATTAAATAATTATTGAAAATAAATAATTGATTGATTATACATCATTAAATATTAAACATTTTATTAATTATATAATTATGATAATTAATGTTATTAAATTATATATATAATATGTTGATATATATTAATGTATATAAATATAATTTATATATTGAAAAATATTTATGCTCTTTACATTAAATTTTCATATATTTATTGAATAACGGTGTATAATTAAAAATTAATATGAATTAAAAATATTGACCAATTTCATAGTACTCGACATCTAATTGAATGTCGTTTGATTTTTCAATTTAATATAGATCAAATGTGTGTTATATTGATTTCACATATACGTAATTAATGTATTTTTAAATAAAATATGTTCACACACAGAACTTATTAATTTTTTCAATATTGTTAAAGTGTACCTATGTTATTAATTTATTCAATTTCACTCATTTTGTACATATATGCATGCACTCAAAATTAGATATTCATTAATAATGTTAAAAAAAATATTTGTAAAAAAAAGTTTATAAATAAATCTATTTATGTATAAATATATTTATAAATATACATTCACTATATTTATATGATTATATATTTATAATTATAAATAAATAAATATTTTTTTATAAGTTTTTATATAATTATAAATAAATAATTATGTATATTTAAAAAAATATTAAATTTATATTAAATTTACTTAAATAAAGAATATATTTACTATATTTATATTTATATATATTTATTAAATATATATATATGTGTATAACTATATATATATATAATTACATAAATAATTTGTTTTAAAATATTTCTCTAATTATAAATAGATAATTATAAAATTATAATAAATATATTTAAAAAGGAATATATTTACTATATTTATTTTTATATATATTTATTAAGTATATATAAATATTTACAATTTTTATAATTATAATTATAATTATAAATCCCTTAACAATGCTTTAGTAATAAGAGCTGATAAAAGAATCTTTATTAGAGTCTTTTCCGCGCTAATAAAGATGAGTATTTATCAACGCTAAAGAAAGTGATCGTAAAATGAACATTTATCAGCATTATAGTTTTAGCACATATAAATTTTGGTTTTATTAGCACTTTTTTAGGGCTAATAAAGACCTATCTTTATCAGAACTTATTGGTAATAGTTGATAAAAGTGTCCCGATCTATTTTAAAAACCCTAACAATTTGCGAACCCTTCACGATATAGAAATTTTCCACAGAATCCACTTGCTGTTGGGGATCCTCCTTAGTGAATCAAAGGTCGAATCACACCACTCAACTACCTCCGAACATCTCATCTGAAATCGAAAGAGGGTCTCAGATTTTCTTCAACCTAGTGACGTAGGACTTTTGATTTTCTTAGTGTATTATTGGTTTCATTTTTGATTTCTTCTTCTACGATTTGTTTATGATCTGTTGTTTATGATCTATTGTTTATGATTTGTTTTTGATTTTCTGTTTAGGGAATTATTTTCGGTCTTTTTTGTATTGACTGCCGACGTATTATCTTTTGTTTATTTTTGGCACTGAACCGTAGATTTATTCATTATTGTTTAACTGTTATGTTTTATATCATCTTACTAAATAAATTTTTTATATATGTATATAAATGTGTATAAATTTTCATGTATATTTTTTTCTATTGAAAATTTATTTGAGGCACATTGGGGGTTCCGTAATGGTTATATATATGCTGGCACCTTTCATGGACACCTTAGTAGACATGCAGCTTCAGATGTTATTTTTTAGGAACTAAGTTAGTGGAGTAATGTAGGTTCCTCTATTGGGTATATGTATTATAGGATCTAGTTCATCTTAGAATTAACTATGGTCCTTAGTTTTCTTCTTGATTAGATTCAAAGGGGTCATCCCCAGTTAATCACATGAGGTTTTATCACATCAATCATTTACTTTTGAATCATCATGGTGCATTAGTTCACGTTATGTTTTAATATTATTTTTTTAATCTATGTTATATTTCTTATAGAATATAATTTAGTGAGTTTTTAATAAAAGCATGAACTATATGTGTGTCCATATAGATATTGCATCATTTATTTCCATAGTTGTTTGTCTAATAGGTATGCCTATATTGGGTAATGATGATTTTGGGTCTGCATTTCCATTGACCCCAAGGGTTATGCTAGAATTTTTTTCAACCTCTAGTACTGATTGTTTCTATTTAGGTGGGGGAATACATCCCATTTATGGGTTTTAGACTCAATGTTTAAACAATTCTTTACTAACTTTAAGGTGTTTTAGAGTCCATAAGAAGATCTAACCTGGTGTTGTTTGGGTAATTTAGGCTAGGGTCATTACACTATCCATCTTCTAGTTTTCACTTATAAAGTTTAGTGATAATATCATTTATTATATAACTTTATATATCTTTATTTTTTTACAAATTCCAAAACCCCTTATTATAGGATTTTTAATATCTTAGAATTCATATATTCTAGTAGAAATGATCCATATTTCCCATACTAAAATTATCTATAACTATTGATTTTGATAATGAATATCTCATGTGTATTTATTAATATAATGTATAAAATTAATCTGTAATGAACACAATGTGATGTATATGAACTAAAATTGGGTTCACACTATTAATTTGAGAAACTAATATGAAGATTGAGTTAAAAATTTCATCAAGTTTTCAAGGGAGCATGTAGGAGACCCTTCTAAAATCCTCTGTTAGTGTTGATGTGGTTGTTATTCAAGAAACATTTGTCCGAAAGGGGGAGAAGAACATTTGATTTGTCATAGAATAAATATTAGCTATAAATTATTGACTAAACATGGTAAAAAATGAATGTGGACATCAATTGAAATGATACAACAATTTATTAATCATTTGATATGAATACCTTTGTAAAAGATGATGAAGATTGCATGAAGGAAATGACAATGTAAATTGAAGACAAACTTATTGATTATCCAAAGTTTTTTGAGGAGTTAAATAGTTGTTCCTAGAAACAATTTTATATCAGTTGTACTAAATGCACAACATTATCAGTTGTATTGAAGTTTTATAATTTGAAAGACTGCAACGGATAGAGTAAAACCAACTTTACAGAACTACTTGGTCTTCTAAAAGATATGATACCATAATAAAATAAACTACCATGCCGAACATATGACAATAAAACAATGTTGCGTTCAATTGGAATGATCTCTAGAAAATACATTCTTTTCCAAATGATTGCATATTGTTTCTCAGGGACCATGAATCTCTCATCAAATTCCCTAAGTGAGGCACTTATCTATACAAGAAAAATGGATCAAGTCATTCAAAATTTGTGTGGTACTTTCCTATAATTCCATAGTTTAGAAAACTATATGGATGTCAGGAAACCACAAGACAATTAACATAGCATGCCGATATAATAATTAAATATGGGAACCTACATCATCCATAAAATTCTCCTCCGTGTAATAAAATTGATTACAAGTTTATGGAATTTGGAGATGAGCTGATAAAATTTTATCTTTCATTATCTACAGATGGAATAAATCATTTTGGTGTATATATTATTACTCATAGTATATGTCCCATAATGTTAGTAAATTATAACTTGATTCCATGGTTATGCATGAAGCACAAATACATTATTTTTTCTCTGTTTATATCTGGACCCAAGAAACTCGGTAATGATATTAATGTCTATTTGGCTCTATTGATCGAAGATTTAAAATTTATGTGGGATGCATGGGTTACAATGTATAATGCTCATAGAAGTGAAGAATTCAAATTGAGGTCCATATTTTATGGAATGATAAATGAATTCCTTTCTTATGTAAATTTATCTATATATAGCATAAAAGTGTGTTGGGGTGTCCCATTTGTGAAAAACACACATACCCAGCTCGGTTGAAACATTCCTCAGAGACTTTGTTTTTAGGATATCAATTTTTTTTACCTCAGTGACATAAATATCGATCCTAGGTGACAAAATTTGATGGCAATATCAAACAAGGAACAATACTACCTCCAGTAATAATCAGTCAACTGTACAAAAAAGTAAAAAAGATTGACACTGTTTTCAGTAAACCATTTTCAAAAAACATTAAAAAATCATGTTGGAAGAATAGATCAATTTTCTTTGAATTACTATATTGGAATTTTTTTATGTCATATATTTTCTTAATTTCATTCATGTAGAAAAAGTTTATTTGATAGAGTAATTGGATCATTAATAAATGTTCAAAGAAAAACGCAAGATTGCATCAAATCTAGGTTAGACTTGGTTGAAATGGGGATAAGGGAAGAGTTGGCACCAATGAAGGGTAAAAGACAGAATTTTCTTTCTCTATATTCTTACACTATCAAGATAGGAAAGTTAAAAAAATTTCTTTTTCTTATGAGTGTAAAAGTTCCACAGGGGTATTCATCAAATATCAATAATTTCATTCCAATGACTAATTTGAAGTTAAGAGGACTAAAAAACACTAATTTCATTCTTTGATGCAAGATTTAATGCATGTTACTTTTCATTGCAATCTACCTCAAAATGTACAATATACATTAACTATAATATGCTTCTTTTAAAAATCTATATATAGTAAAGTTGTTGACCCAATGATTTTTTTCAACATGAATAAGGATATTTCAATCATATAATGTGAATTAGAAATGTTCTTCCTACCATAATTCTTTGATATAGTGGTATACCTGATGTTTCCCTTGGTAAGAGATGTTCAACTATGATGTCCTGTCTATTAAATATGGATGTACCCCATTGAACAATATATAAATATTTTCAAAGGGTATATCAAGAATAGAATTAAACCAGAAGGTTGTATTGTAGAATGATATATTATTGAAGAAGCTATTGAATTCTGTCCCAATTACCTATCAGATGTTGAAAACATCAATCTACTAAAGCCTCGTCATAGATAATGACATAAAGGTAAAGAGATTTTTGGAAGTTATGTTGATACAATTACATTGACAAAGCGTGACCTAGAAAATCCTTCCATATTACATAATAGTGAATATATTGATCCATAAATTAAATCCCACAAAGAAATTTTTAGAGATTTGAATCAATCAAGAATTGAAATAAGGATATCAGATACACATAATCAATATTTTATAGGATGGTTTAGAGATCAAATTTGTAAGGATTTATCTGAAGATTCTAATTCTATTGTCGAATGACTTCTATTCCTAGCCATAGAACCGAATTCAAATTTTATATCTTACACTAGACTTTTAATCAATGTTTATATGATATATACAAAATAATGACTTTATTACAATGATAAATAGTAGTTTTAGTCTTGTGGATGAAGCGATACACATAACTAGTTACAAGGATAGAAATCCAATTCACAAAAATATGTCATTTTTGGCATTATCGAACAAATATACGAGTTGGATTATAAAAATTTTCAAGTGCTGCTTTTCCTTTATAAATGGTTTGAAAATATCAATGTAGTGAAAGTAGATGAAATGGGATTTGTAAAGGTGAATTTTAGTGTTGAAGGGAGAAAAGATGATCTTTTTATAATGGAAACATAAGCAATGCCATTATTTTATATCTCTGATCCAACAAACAAGAATTGGTCAATTATCCTGCTGGTGACTAAAAACATATTGATTCAGATGAATATTCAATCGAGGATGACCCTTTCATTGGGATTTCAAAATCATTTCGTATTGGTCCTAATGTACACAATGTATTTTACATTAGAGGGGACCACAAATAGGGGATTTGGTTTCTCAAAATAGGAACCAAATCCTTGAAACCTTTAAAAAAATAAATAGAGTTCAATGAGATGGTAAAAGTTTTTTTAATATATTATATTTTTCCTCATAATATTATATGTTATACACTACACAAACATTATATAAATTAAATGTTTGACTACTCATGGAGACAATGTCTTATGCACATGATGATATTACCAATCCCTTAGAAGAACAAACTATAATGAAGGAATCCCTTCGGATATAATGAAAGGTAATGTTACAATATACTTTATCTATTTAAGAAACCAAATATTAGTATGTTGATTTAATTTTCATTATTCCTTGAAGAGTTACCTTTATTTTATAAGATTTGTATACATGTTTCATATCTTTTCAAGATGAGAAATGATGTTGTATCTACTCAATCACAGAGGTAATATTGATGTTTTCCCAATAAAATCATTATCCATAGAATTGATATATTTTTTCATATTTATATTAAATTTATTTATTTTTAGTATTAATAACATAATATGTGTTTTATTATATAGGAGGATTATTCTGTTCAAGTTGGGGTGATCTTTCCCACTTTCATGATCTTTCCCCCTTAAAACATTTTCACCCCTACAGTAGTGCATTTATCACTTTCTTCTATGTTATCGCCACCAACTTTGTAGGAAAAGCAACGATGTTTCATCTTCTCAATCACATAGGAAATATTGTTGTTTGCACAGTAAAATCATTGTCCATAGAATTAATTTATTCTTTCATATGTATGCTTAATTTATTTATTTTTAATATTAATCACATGATAATTGTTTTTTTAAACATGTGGATTCTTTTGTTCGAGTTGGGGTTCTCAGACCAACTTTCATTCTTCTTCTCCCTTAAAATCATTTCACTATTGTAGTGGTGAATTTATAAATTTTTTAAAGTTACCTCCACTGACTTTGTAGGAAGATAAATAATGCTGAATCTATAAAATTACATATGTAATCTTAATGTTTTTATAGTAAAATCATTGTCTATAGAATTATTTTACTGTTTCATATGTATGATTAATTTATTTATTTTTAGTATTACTCACATAATAATTATTTTCTCATATAGGTGGATTATTTTTTTTGAGTTGGGTTGCTCTCTCCATCTTTCATGCTTATTCACCCTTAAAACCTTTTCACCTCTACAGTGGTGTATTTATCACTTTCTTTCCAGTTACCTCCACCACCTTTACTGGAAGAGCTACAACATTGTCTCTACTCAATAATAGATCTAATCTTTATATTTTCATAGTAAAATAAATTTCCCTACAATTAATGTATTTTTCATACGTATGTTTAATTTATTTATTTTTAGTATTAATCCCATAATAATTGGTTTTGTGTATAGGTGGATTATTATTTTTTTTGAGTTAGGGTGTTATATCCATCTTTCATTCCTTTCTCCAAAAAAACATCCACAAACTTATTCTCTCACAAAACCTTTCACCTAGGAAGTTTTGATATTCATCAAATTCTTTCATGTTTCCTATACTACTTAATCAAAGAATTAATCTCGATATTTTCACCATAAAATAATTGTCCATAGAATTTATATATTATTTTATATTTTTGTTTAATTTATTTAGTTTTTTATTACAAATAATAATTATTTTCTTATACAGGTGGATTATTTTTTTTTGATTTGGGGAGGTTTGTTCAAAACTAACCATGCAATGTTGGAAGTTTGAGAAAGGAAGTTAATAGAAATCATGGTAACATTGACATTTAGGATGATTTTTAACATATGTAATAATTTGTATTTATGTAATTGTATAAAAAAATGTTTGAAATGTATTTAATATGGTATTTTTCTGGTATCTTTGTTGAAATTTTCATTTAATTTAAATTCTATATTGTGTATTGTTTTATTTGATATCTGATGTGTTTTTGGTGTTGTATTGTGCTATAACAGCATACTAGAGTAAGAACATTTATTAGTTGTTTTATAGGCAATGATTAATAGAACCTTTATCAGAACTTTTATATGTGTTAATAAAAACACATTTATCAGCACTATTAAAGGGTTCCTTTAGTGTTGCTAAATTAAAGCGTTGATAAATGGGTATTTTATCAACACTTTTAAAAGAACTGATAAAATTCCAAGGGTTTTAACATTGCTCACATTGAAAATGTTTTCTAGAGCTGATAAAAGCCATTTCTAGTGCTATTAATGGATTATTTTGTAGTAGTGTACTACAATTGATATCTACATAACAAGATTTAACACCCCACACAAGGGACTAAGAGTGTTGAAGATTACTATAAGGAGATTCAAATTTCCATGATTTGAGAAAACATTGAAAAAGATTCGGATGCAACTATAGCAAACCACTTCCATGGGCTCAATCAGAAGAGTGTCGATCAAGTGGAAATATACCAACATGTAGAGATAAAAGATATTATCCACCAAGCCACCAAGGTTGAGAAACGAATCAGAATAAAGAGCAACATGAGGAATCCCACTACCTCTTTCATTCCATGGAGAAATTCAAGGAAGAAGATTATAGAATCATCTATACTAATAGAGGTGATTGATTGAAAAAGTGATGAGGTAATTCTTCTACCAAATAAAACTACTATTTAGGCTAACTAAATGAGGAATTGGGATATTTGATGTTTTTAAATGTTATGAATGGGGTCGAATTTTTAGTGAATTCCCAAACTTCCACACCATGACCATCAATAAATTTGGATAATCAAAGACCGATGGAGAGATCTTGGAGGAGGAGGAGGTGGAGGATTACCGGAAAATTGATAATGGAGAATTTTTAGAAGAAGGTGAGATTCTCATCACAAGGCAAGTTTGGAGTGCTCAAATAATGTCCAATAAGGAGAAAAGAGAGATCCTTTTCCAAAGATGGTGCCAAATAAATGGGAAGGTATGTAGTGTCATCAATGATGGGTGAATTTGTAGCAACGTAGTGAGTATTGAGTTGGTAGAGAAGTTGGCATTACCGACATTGAAGCACCAACAACCATAACAACTTCAATTTTTGAATGATTGCTAAAAAATTAAGGTGACCAAATAGGCTATGGTCTCATTCAATATTGGGATGAATAATGATAAGGTATTATGTGATGTAGTACCAATTAAGGTGTGCCACATACTTTTAGGTTATCCATGGAAACATGATCGGTGTGTCGTCCATGATGGTTTTCTAAATCATCATTCTTTTTGTACTCCAAGGGGAAACTATAACCCTCGTCCTGATGTACCACAAACAAGTTCTAAAAGATCATATTTTGAGAGAGAATATAAAAATGAGTGATCAAGAAAAAATGTGAGAAAGAGTAAAAGGAGAGAATGAGGGGATATGTGAGAAATAGAGAAGAAGATTTATTGAGTTTAACAAAATATCAAGATATAAAAAAGTGGTCATTGAGTGAAAAAATGTTATAATAGAGAAGTGAGAGGTTAAGGAAGCTTTGATTTATCATCAAAAACTTTTAGTACTTGTGTACAAAGAGGTGATGTTGAACACTAATGACATAACTTATTCATTATCAACTATTGTGAAATCTTTGTTGTAGGTGTATGACATATTCATTCTTGAGAAGGCACAAACATTTTTTAAAACTATTAGAGAGATGGAAGAAATTCAAAGACCCATTAACAATACCATTGGTCCAATGGATTGGAAGGAGTGTATACCACCTAAAAATTATTCTTACAAAAGGGGAAATAACACTACAACACAATTTTATCCATATGGAACTTATTTTTGATTTATCCTCATTAGCCTTATTGATCAAGTTTCACTACCTTTGTAAGAAATTTGAAATATGGATGAAAACAACATGTTAAGAAAAAACATGTGAAATCAAAAAATCTAGAGAGGATTCAAAAGAATCAGAAGACAAAGCTCAAGATGCATGGATATTAACCACACTTAGTGCATGATATGTTTGATTACAATATCTCATTGCAAGGTGATTATGAAGTTATTTCTAAATTCAATGTTTCTAATCTTTCCTCGTATTTGGATTCAGATGATGAAGAGTTTAGGATGAATCATTTTCAATAGGAGAGGGTGATATTAAACTGATAGATTACATTGACTTGATGGAATGTTTGGAGTTGGAGGTGAATAGTCTAATGATTTAAGAAATATTAATGAGACTACAAGCAGAAATAAGATCCCATCTCACTGCATTAAAAGGTTCAAACCCAAGGTGTATGCGTGGAAGTATAAAATATGTTTATTGTCAATATTATTTAAGCCCAAATGAGATGTACGAATCCCAAGACACATGTTTACATGAATCATAGAATCCTTTTCCACATATAGATTCTAAAATGGAATCTTTTGACACCAAAGTCTAATATGATGGGCTATGGATGAAAAAAATGGGCTAATTTTCCCAAAAGTGTTTATTAGACTTTATATTTATTCCTTTAGGGATACAATGTTTGTTTAGGATTTGTGACTTTAGGGTATTATACCCTTGACTATTATATCATCCCTTGGCTATAAATATCCACCCCATATCATTTTATTTTCATTAAATATTTTTATTGTGAGCTGATGAATTGTTTCTCTCTATTGTGTGAGAATTTTCAGGTTTACCCCCTAGCTCTTGTGCATTCTTTATTTGTCAATCTACAAGTTATATTGGTGATCCAATATCACAAATCCCACAATTTCATTCCTCAACCCAAGTGTGTTCTTGTGTGTATTAGCTATCACATCCCTCCCATGAGTGTGTTGTCTAAGTAGTATGTCACACTTCTTATAGAATTGATTGACTACTTGCATACGCCATCCATACCCATCATCCACCACTTATCCCCAAACCTCATTATTTATCCACCACCCTATTCTATGAATATTGGGCCACCTCAAGCATCTTTCATCAACAAAAATGAGATTAAACAACCCGTGAAATATATAATTGTTATAACCTCACCATTAAATTAGAGGGTATGAATAGTATTAACTACTTTGTGATATATATGTATATATAATTCCTTATCAATAAAAATTATTGGTAAATTTTTATTAAATAATAAATAAAGTTTTATTAAAGTAATTTCATTGTTTAAAAATGTTTTTTCTTCAATAATGATTTTTATTTCGTTTCGTAGGAAAAATATTATAATTAATTTTACAAACTTTTAAAAAATTTAATTGATAAAATTAAATTTATCTTTCAAAATACAATATCAAATTTTAATTTTGTTAATTTTTATTTAATTTTTTTATAAATTATTGATTTTTTCGCGAATAGTGAAAAATATCAATTTTTGTTATAATGTCATTTCATTCCAATAAATTAACTAAATTTAGATGTACCATTATGTTTTGAATATTATTTAAAATAATATAATTATTATTTAGTTATATTTAATTCAAATAATTAAAATTTAATAATATTTATATTTTATTTTAGTGTAAGTATGTTTTTTGATTTAAAAACATGTTTCTAAAAACTATTTTAAACTCCATAACGTTTCATCTTTTTAAGTAATTAAAACAAAACCTAAGATGGAATTATTTAGATAAAACATATAGATTATATATTAATAATTATTAATTTATATTCAAAAAATGATAATCATTATTTGTATAGTTAATATAAAAACATCTTTTTCTTGAAAAATACACTTCTTGAAAGCCCGTTTTTCGCTCTGTTAGCAGGTTAATTTTAAATTAAAATTTTCCTCTATTATGAATAAAATTTTATAAAATGGATTTAATATTTTGAATAATATTATTATTATTATATATTAATCTGAACTAAAATTATTTCATAATGAATAGTGAAATTAGTAAAAATTATTTATTGTGGATAAGGTGTAAATGGTTATGTTGAGGGTTATACTACACAATAAGTGTCAAAATGAATTTAAAACTTTTCTAGAAATTATTTTATGGTATTATTTCATCCTTTAGATATATAAGTGTCAATAAGAGTCTATTTTTAATCTATTTGGAAAGTGAAAATGGTGTGTACACTTTTTTCTTTTAAAACATTTCAAGTTTTCTGCTCACCTCACTTATAAAAGGGCTCCCCCTCTCCTATCTTCGACAAACATTAAAATACCATTTTATCTGCCAATAAATAAACAAATTTCTTACATAATTCCTTCCAAATATCCTAAATCTCTTATTTTTATGATAAATCCACTATAAGAATCCTTGTGGTTCTCACTTAATGAGCTTTTCCAAAGAAGAGGCAATGTGCTAAAATGAGTGTCTTTATATTATTTCTTCTTCCACCGCATTAAAATATTTTTAAATGATGATTATGAAATAAAAAGAATATTTCATATACTTATACTCTATTATGTTTATTTAATAACATAAATCTATCTCCTCTTCCCTCAAATGGGATACGCAATCACCATTCATGTGTATGGCGGACTACCGCCTCATGAACTGATGTCATTCATTTTCCATCATCACCTATCAAGAATTGATATATTGATGGATTAAAAGTATATATATGATATTTTTAAAATATTTAAACTTCTTGAAATATTATATCATATAGACCTTTTTTACTTTCGGTTCTATGGGGGCCATGATAATGTTTCTCATGTGTAAGGAGGACTACCGCCTCATGATATGATATGATTCATTTTTCACTAACGCATTACATGGAAGGTAATAATGATAAATATAATGAATATATTTAATATTAATGAAATATTTATGATTTAAAAAATATATTTATCTTTATTAAAATAAAATAAATCATTTCTTTCTTTCACTAAAAAATGATGATGTCGTTTGTGCAAACATGTTGACTACTGCCTCCATGAAGCGTTGTGATCCTTATATTCATTAACAAAACACATGCACGATATATATAATTATATTTAATGAAATAATATTTTTTTAATGATATTAATACCATTATATAAAGATAAAATATTAATTACCTTATTTTCATAATTATTTTTGGAAAATGGAAATGTTACTCATGCGTACGTATGGTCTAATACCTCCATGGTTGTAACGTAGTTCATTTTTTCATAACAATATTTAATGATTTCTTTTAAAAATATAATTAATGTATAAATATAATAAATATTTCATTTTTATTATTCTTTGGATGTTGAAATAATACCCTCTTTTACCACTGAAAACACATTGAATCCACTTTGAAAAAATGATCTGAACATCCTCAAATCACTTGTTGTGGACATAAATGATTAAGTATTTTAATATGTCAATAAAAATAAAGAAAATAAATTATTTAAGTATAATATATTAAACTTAAAAATGGAACTTAAGAAATCAAATAATTTAAATAATCTTATTATATAGAGCTAAATGACACACAAGTAATTTTTAGACTATATGTATGGGTTTTATCATCTCACTTTTTTATGTGATACATATTCCATAATCACCACATATTTTATTTTATCAGGTATATATTTATCATTTTAAAATTAAAAAAATTAATCCTTCATACAAAATGGTATTTTTAGTTTCTATTATAATTATTTCATATAAGGGTAATTGAATTGAATTTTACCAAGTGAAAAATAGTTTCCTGAATCAATTTCTTTTCATTGAGTAACAATAACTCTTCAGTGACATTATTGTTACATGATTATGTGTGTAATTATTTTTTATTATCTTAAGTTATATTTTCACTTTTTTTATTTTGTTTTAAAATTGACACACAAATTCGACTCATTGATTAATTCTAAAATTCAATAGTATTATTTTTGGTGTTTTATTCGTCTCAAATTGTCATTCTTTGAGACATACATTTATAATATGCACCTATATTAACTTTTGAGTTTTATATAATACCCTATGACATGTTTTATCATGAAAATACTTATGTTCATGAAATAAAAATTATCACTCTATGTTATTATTTCACCGGTTTACAATTGAAGAGTTACCAAAGTGGAAAAAGATTTAGTTATAATCTACTTACTATTGATATTGTTTATGTTCAAGGTTGCTTTGGAGAATATCATATGATTTTATTTTCCCAAACCACTTGTATTTCTTATACACAATTTAATAATGTGGTGACAGGTTTTATTTTCATTTCCACCCTGATTTATTGAAGAAATATATATAATATATCTTGTAAGTGCTACCAATCTTGTATTTTCTTTTAGATCTGGTATCATTTTCTTCCATATCAATGTTTTATAAAATGTTATCAAAAAGGTTATTTTCTTAATTAAATGATTTTTTAAATCCATTTAACCTGGTCATTTTCCTTCTTTTAAAATGTTTTAAAAGTAAATTTCTTAAAAATTTCCAAATGGGTCGCTTTTGACACCCTTTTTCAAAATGTTTTAAAGAGAAAGGTAATTTTTAAAAATTATGACATGAACGGATTTTCCCACTATCATATCCATTGTTTTCCTTGAAGTTTATTTTATATGTATCCAAGGTTTTCTTCAAACAAAATTATTTTTTAAATCTTTCTTTGATTTCTATTTTTTAGAGGTGATTTACAAAGAGAAAAGTTTATTTTCATCAAAAATATTTTTAAAGATCTTTTAATGGTATATTCATTCACCAACATCAAAAACCCTAGTTGTTACTTATTATAAAATAGGGATATTTTGTAATGATAACATCCTCATTCATTAAATATATGGATTATTGTTTTCTCAAATTGATAGTTATGGAACATGTTTCATTTCCACGTGTTAATCATATAACCACAAAAAAACATAATATTTTTTTTACTAGTGACATTAGAAAACATCCCTAATTAATTTTTTGATATTTCTAAACAAAAAAACATTATTAAATGAGGTGTCTCTAAATTAACAATGTGTATAAATGCTGCTAAATTGAAACACCTAATTTACTCGCCTTTTTTAGAAATATAGGTAAATAAAACCTCATTTAGAAATTTTTCTGAAAACAACGATGATTAATTTTTTATTTTTTTAAATTCATAAATTGTTTTTGAAGACAATAATATTTTAAAATTTAAAATTATATTTTTATTAATTCTCCCTTGATCTTTTACTTACCTCTCCCCACCACTCCCCCAATACCCTCCTCTATCTGACATTCCACCTCTGCCTCACTCAAGCATTGATTGCTCCCATGTCCACCTCCCCACCCCTCCCCCAATCCCCTCATCTGCCTCCCTCAAGTAGTTTACACCCTCCCCCACCCGCCTCCACTCCCCTCCCCTTCATTAATACCAACATCCATCTCCCTCAAGTGCATACACACACTCTTATCCCCCAATCCCATGGCTCCCCCTCATCGAAAATAGGGTGCTAATTAGATTTTAACTGAGTACTTGGAGCCTCGCACTAAGTGACCAGACAAACTATTCTAAACTAGATTTATTTATTAAAATGTATTATGCTCTATTTATATTTATATTAATATATTTCTATATTAAAATAATTTATCAATTAGATATATATAATTCTATTTTTTAATGTATATATATTAAAATATATATTTTTTTATTATATATATATATTTATTTATTTATTCATATTTATATTATATATATATATATATGTTTATATGTATGGGTGTGTGTGTGTTAATATAAATATATATGTGCATATATATATATATATTATTTTTTATTTATATATATATATATATATATTAATTCATATGTGTATGTATATATATAATTATAATTATAAGGTTTTTATAATATGTATATTAATATAATAATAATTATATATATAATTATGATTTGTTTCTTAAAAATGTGACTAAATTTTAAAATATATATGTGTTTTTCAATAAATATATATATATATATATTTATGTGTGTGTGTGTTGATATATATATATATATATATATATATATGTATATATATATGTATGTATGTGGGTGTGTGTTTAAATATATATATATATATAAATATTTATATGTGTGTGTGTGTTTATATTAATATATATATACATCGATGCGAATACATTGACAATAAAAAAATGTAACATGACAATGCAGGAAAGAACTCAACATGGCTCAAGCATGAAAATCTCATTGTGAACCACATAGGTATATAACATTGGAGTAACACCCCGACCCAAGTTGCCCAGAGCTGATCCATTATTTCAATACATTGGCATGCTTACCAGAAAGTTGAATCCTAAAGGACAGAGAAGTTTAGTGGTTTTGGAAAACTAGATACATACATAAGTTCAACATTACAACTTGAAATGCAATAAAACATATAATTTTTATTGGGTACATCCACAACTCTATGTTTGTCCCTACAGGTCATTCATAATAAACTTCTTCATGTCCTAAGAAAATGAAACATAAGAAAGGGGAGAACTCAAATTCTCCATAAGGGTAAGCAATACAACAGAAGATATCATAAACATAAACAATAGGCAAGGTGAATAACTGAGAACACATGCCTTTTAAAATGAATTTGAACACATTATGGAAGGAATAAGAGCTGAACAAATAATTCCATATTAAAACATATACATCGGTATTATACTAGATGAATAAGCTCATGAACATTTAATTATTAGTTTCATAATGAGGAAATACATATATCAGACATTCTGAAACATGTCGTCAAGGCCTCATCCAAGAAATCAGAAGAACATCATCAATGACTCAAAAAATCAATTATTTAGCATTCATTCTAAATTATCATATACTACTCACCAAAAGTTCAAGTATTTTAGAAAAATACTAAAAAATCAGCCTAACCATTTTTTATGTTTAGAATCCAAAAAATAAGTCATTTTTTCAAAAACAATTTATTAAATATGATTAATTTAATTTTTAATTAAAATCATAATTTACTTAAAAAATACTGTTTTAAAACATTTATTTACTTATTTCAAAGCATAGGTACATCATTCATTCACTTAAATCCTATATATGTACTATCATATGTGAGGTTACTATTCATAAGGGTATTCCACTATTCAAAAGTGTAACATTACTATTCATAAGGGTATTTTACTATTTACTAAAAATTATTTTTATCTTATAAAACTCTAAATATATTACTGAATGCAACCATGTATGTCAGTTTTTCAAAATCAAATCACAGAAGTGGAAAAAATTTGTTTATCGGATAGGATATAACAGAGTAGTTCTTACAAGGAGTTATTGTTTTATGCATTCATTATTAAATTTATTTGCATAATCTTGGGGTGTTACATTATACCCGCGTTACAAGAAGTTTGTCCTTGAAATTTGAAATTGAACATCGAAGGTTAATGGTTTATACTTGAAAATTCCCTCATGGGAAACCCATATCAGGAATATGGTTAAAAGAACCTCTTAATAAGAGGAAAGAGAAAAGAATTGGTTACTAAAAACAATGCATTCTAACTGGACAACATGGTCATGGAAGAATAATCAAACCAAAATGTTTTGATAGAAATTGATATAGATCACGCTCAGATGAAAGACCAATACCACAAAACCTTAAACTACAATTATGAAAAAAATCATCGATATCATGAAAAAAAAAGATAATAGGACAACATTTTTTTAAGACTCTTTTCCTGTAGTTGATGAAATATTCCACCCTATAAGAGTATAAATATACATTTATATTTCATAAACATAATCTTATCCTTTTTTGTGATTTGAACTATCTATACTTCATCTCTTATCACATGTTGCATCATTTAGTGACATTAAACTCTAAAAACTCATACAATGATCAAATTGAACCATTTCACAAATGTTTTAACTTTCAAAAATATCACTATCCAATACTTTAGAATCATTCCCAAATCCATCCTTACTTGATCCATGTATATAGGGTCATTGGAAAATCCTCATTTTGTTTATAACTCTATGATCTATCCTACCCAATGCATCTACTACCTTATTTTCCTTTAATCAACATAAAGAAGCCCTAAATATTTTCTTTCAAAACATGTAAATATCTTCATCATGTGTCCTCTTGAAATATGGTAATAACTAAAATTACCATAAAACCATATTGTAAACATTATTTAATCCTTATACATGATACTAAATATATTCCTTATATCTAAAAATGTTGTGAACTCCATCAATGATAGCATAGACCACTTTTTGACATGCCAAAAATCAGTTTTTAGGTAGTCAGTACTTATCCAAATTAGTCATTTCTTCATCATTAGAAATATATTAATAGTTTTCCTTCTATTAAGCATGCATTCTCAAAAAAGTTTAACTTTCCACTGAATATATTTTCTTGGTACCATTCAACTTATGGTTTCAAATCCTTAATGAAAATGTATTGCAGTACAATCCTCATATATTCCAGAATTATTATAACCAATACATTTTCAAAAATGATATTCAAATGACATGATTCTTGACTTGGCGTATTAATCATTATACTTCATCACCAGTAGCATAATAACTTGATCATTATCCCAAATCATCATTTAGAGTATATTCATTTGACGCTTGCGACATTGACTCACATAATATCCCATATCCTTTCATTTGAAACATTGTACATTGAAATTTTTTTCTTACCCATGAAATCATGAACTTGATTTCCTTTTTCTCCACAATTATAAAAAACACTTATTCCCTTTAGGAATTTACCAGGGTGATTCTTTCCACAGTTATCACAAGTAGGAAAACCCTCCTTTCCCTTCTTCCATTTATCCATATTTTCTCTACTATCATCTTCTTCTTTTTCTTCCCCTCAAAGCCATAGGACTTAGAGAATTATTTACATACTTTTTTAACACATGATACTATTTAAAAATATTATAAGGACACATGGGATACTATCTTCCTTTTAAATGATGGCTTAAGACCATGAGAGATATGACCCTTCTTACTATTTGCATCATGTGCATTAGTGATGTTCTGTGTGATTCTGCTAGTAGACATTTATAATCAATTCCATATGATATATTAGCTCATAGAAGTATGAATATTCATTAACTCTAAACATGGTATTGCAAATATAAAAAATTTATACACCGTAAATCCCAGAACCATATACATTGCTTACTTTGGAAGAATAAATCCTTCATAATGGTATGTAAGAAAAAAAATGTGAATTATCCTAAGTATATCTTCTGGGTGTGTCAAACCAAGTGCACAATAAGGCCCATTATCATATACCAGGTTACCCTGGGTCAAGCCCGAAACACCTTGTTGGAGTTATTACTCTTAGGTACATGTGTTCCAGAACCACGTCTACTTGTAGTATCAAGACAGGGATTTATTTTCCAGTAATATCCAAATAATTTTTTCCTTAACAAAATTCTAGGATGATCTTATATATATATCATCGCTTCTATCTTAGGGTTTTGTTCCCTAATATTTTTTTCAAAATCTATCTTCCAAGTTTTCTACTAAACTTCATATGATACCAATTGTAATGCCTCGACCCCAGTTTCTCAGAGCCAGTGCATTATTTATTTACATTGGCATGCCTACCAGAATTTTTTATCCTGAAGGACCGAATAGTTTATTAATGTTGTAAAACCATATACACACATACGTTAAACATTACAACTTGAAATGAAATACAATATATAATTTTTATTGGGAACATCCAAAAATATAATTTTATCATTGAAATTCATCCATAATAAACATCTTCATGTACTAAAAAATGAAACATAAGAAAGGGGTGAGATCAAATCATCAATAAGGGTAAGCAATATAGCAGAATATATAATAAACATAAAAATTAGGCACGTTGAATAACTAAAAACACATGCCTTAAAAAATTAACTTCAATACATTATGGAAGGAATAAGAGCTGAATAAATAATCCCATATTAAAACATAAACATGGGTATTATATTAGTCAAATAAGAACAATTAATTACAAGTTTCATAATGGGGGAAATAAATATTCCAGACATTCTGAAACATACCATCAAGGCCTCATCCAAGAAATCTAAAAATGATTAAGGTCTCAGCCAAAACCATATATAAAAATGGGAAATTCCTCAACTAAACCCATAGCAATTTGTCTCATGAGACCTAACAATACATCAAGTGCCTATAGATGGCCTCACCCATCACTTAATAATTATAATGAATTCCTCATATGAAAGGGGTGAACATAATAAATGTATTCATTCATATTGAATACTAACAATGGAAGTGCAAATAACATTCCCCAATCATTTAACAAAAACACTAACCATTTGAAGTAAAATGGTATCAAGATAGCTCATCCACACTCAAACTAACAAAATACACTTAGAATACATGTTTTAGGTGATATCATAATAGATATACCTCAATGAGGTACAATATTTAACAAGGTACTTTTACATAGATGGATATACTTTTAAATGAGACCATTGAAAAAAAATTGAGCAAATAATCCTTAAACATTCCAAAGTGTCCCATTCCACCATGAAACATTCAAACCATAATACCATAGAATATCATTAGAATAAGTATACTATTTATATGATATAAGAAATGGTAGTACATAGACCACATGAATGGAATGATTAGTGAACAAAGAATATATTTCATAAAAGTTAATGTGAGATGAGAAAAATCTATTTCTTCTTTAAAAAAAGAGTTTTTTTGAAAAAACAATTTAATTTGTCATAAATATGGTTTTAAAAATGTATATCCCATAAAATAAAGGTTAAAAAATTGATATTACATTTGAGGCATAAATGATGTCCCATTGAATTGAAATCATGTAAAAATTGTTTATAAAAAAGTTTTAGAATTAAAAGATTTTACTATGGTTTAATGAATTCATTAAAGAGATGGGAGAAATACATTTTGGTGGTTGGAATTATACCTTAAATGATGGATCCTATAGATAAAGTACCCCATGTGCCACCCCTTTTTCAAAAATTCCTGACCATTGCATCCTGCTCTGCTTAGCCCTCTCTGGCCCCCTATTCTCCAGTGATTTCGTCCCCTCCCTTCCCAGTAGATCCTGCTCGTTTTTTCTAGTTGGGTCTGGCCCTCGCTTCGTGTGGTCCCTTGGAGGATTTTTTTTTTAAATACGTTTTTAAAAAAAATATTTTTTAAAAAACGCCCAGGTTAAAAATATTTTTAAAACTACCCCTCAAAGGCGGCAGGCGCGATGCCGCCTTTGCATTTCGGGGCAAAGGCGGCATCGCGCCTGCCGCCTTTGGCCTTTACCCGAAAGGCGGCATCCGCGATGCCGCCTTTCCCCTAAAAAAAAATTTTTTTGAAATTTTTTATTTTTATTTTTTGTTTTGTTTTGTTTTGTTTATATATATATATATATATATATAAATAAAACAAAAAATTTCAGCAGAATTTCTCTGCTACTAAATATTCAGCGGTACTGCCATTACAGCAGTCTAGATTCTGACAGAAACCCTCACCCAAACCTCCCTTTTATAAGATGCCTTGCCCTGGAAATCATTCTGCATTTTCGATGTGGGATTCAGGTTCTCCCTTTCCTGCGCAGTACATTCTGCATTTCTGATGTGAGATTCTGTTTCAAGTACGTGACTTTGAAAGACAATAAAATATAAACTATAAGACCAATATAAATGAAATTTTAAATATTGATTAAACATATAATTAATAGTTGAAATCAAAAAGAATTTCCTTAAAAATGATGATGCAAAATAATTTATAAGGTTTCAAAACCGCTTACTTGAAATTTAAAAAAGTTTCAAGTACGTGAATTTGAAAGACTATAAAATATAAAATATAAAACGAATATAATTGAAACTTTAAAGATTGATTAAAGATATAAGAAATAGTTGAAAACAAAAGGATTTTCATAAAAAAGATTGATAGAAAATAATTTATAACCTCTCAAAACCGCTTACTTGAAATTTAAAAATGTTTCAAGCACGTGAAACTGAGTGACTATAAAATATAAACTATAGAACAAATATAATTGAAACTTTAAACATTGATTAAACATATAAGAAATAGTTGAAAACAAAAGGAATTTCATAAAAAATGTTAATGGAAAATAATTTATAAGCTCTCAAAACCGCCTACTTGAAACTTAAAAACGCTTCAAATACGTAAATTTGAACGAGTATAATTATATAAGTAATAATTAATAAGTAATAAGTAATAATTATAATGAATAATAATAATTAATATTTATATTACTTATTAATAATTAATAATTAATAATTACTAATTACTAATTAATTAGTAATAATTATTAATTATATTACCAATTAACTAAATAATTATTATATATATAATAATTAATAAGTAATAAGTAATAATTATTAATTATTAATTATAATAAATAATAATAATAATTAATATTTATATTACCAATTACTAATTAATAATTAATAATTAACAATTACTAATTACTAATTACTAATTAATTAGTTACAATTATTAATTATATTACTAATTAAGTAAATGATTATTAATTATATTACTAATAATTATTAATTAATAATTAATTAATCATTATTAATTATTAATTAGTAATTATTAATTAATAATTATTAATTATATTACTAATAATTATTAATTACTTAATTAATAATTATTAATTAGTTAATTAATAATTATAAATTAGTTAATTAATCATTAATAATTATTAATTAATAATTAATTAATCATTATTAATTATATTACTAATAATTATTAATTAGTTAATTAATTATTAGTTAGTTAATTAATAATTAATTAATAATTATTATTAGTTAATTATTAATTAGTTAATTAATAATTATTAATTAATTATTAATTAGTTAATTAATATTTATATTACTAATTATTACTAATAATTATTAGTTAATTATTATTAGTTAATTATTAATTAGTTAATTAATAATAATTAACTAATAATTATTAGTAATTAATTAATCATTATTAGTAATTAATTAATAATTATTAGTAATTAATTAATAATTAACTAATTAATAATTAACTAATTAATAATTAATTAGTAATTAATAATAATTAACTAATTAATAATTATTAATAATTAACTAATTAATAATTAATTAATCATTATTAGTAATTAATTAATAATTATTAGTAATTAATTACTAATTAACTAATTAATAATTAATTAATAATTAACTAATTAACAATTATTAATAATTAACTAATTAATAATTAATTAATAATTATTAATTAACTAATTAATAATTAACTAATAATAATTAACTAATAATTATTAGTAATTAATTAATCATTATTAGTAATTAATTAATAATTATTAGTAATTAATTAATAATTAATAATTAACTAATTAATAATTAACTAATTAATAATTATTTATTAATTATTACATATATAATGAATAATAATAATTAATATTTATATTACCAATTAACTAATTAATTACTAATAATTATAATGAATAATAATAATTAATATTTATATTACTAATTAACTAATTAATAATTAATATTTATATTACTAATTAACTAATTACAAATTAATTATTAATTAGTTCATTAGTAATATAAATATTAATTATTATTATTATTCATTATAATTATTAGTAATTAATTAATAATTAATTTGTAATTATTAGTAATTAATTATTATTATTATTCATTATAATTATTAGTAATTAATTAGTAATTATTAATTATTAATTAGTAATTGGTAATATAAATATTAATTATTATTATTATTTATTATAATTAATAATTAATAATTATTACTTATTACTTATTAATTATTATATATATACTAATTATTTAGTTAATTGGTAATATAATTAATAATTATAATTAATTAGTTAGTAATTAGTAATTATTAATTATTAATTATTAATAAGTTATATAAATATTAATTATTATTATTCATTATAATTATTACTTATTACTTATTAATTATTACTTATATAATTATACTCGTTCAAATTTACGTATTTGAAGCGTTTTTAAGTTTCAAGTAGGCGGTTTTGAGAGCTTATAAATTATTTTCCATTAACATTTTTTATGAAATTCCTCTTGTTTTCAACTATTTATTATATGTTTAATCAATGTTTAAAGTTTCAATTATATTTGTTCTATTGTTTATATTTTATAGTCACTCAAATTTACGTGCTTGAAACATTTTTAAATTTCAAGTAAGCGGTTTTGAGAGGTTATAAATTATTTTCTATCAACCTTTTTTATGAAATTCCTTTTGTTTTAAACTATTTCTTATATCTTTAATCAATCTTTAAACTTTCAATTATATTCGTTTTATATTTTATATTTTATAGTCTTTCAAATTTACGTACTTGAAACTTTTTTAAATTTCAGGTAAGCGGTTTTGAAACCTTATAAATTATTTTGCATCTTCATTTTTAAGGAAATTCTTTTTGTTTTCAACTATTTCTTATATGTTTAATCAATATTTAAAATTTCATTTATATTGGTCTTATAGTTTATATTTTATTGTCTTTCAAAATCACGCACTTGAAACAGAATCCCACATCGAAAATGCAGAATGATTTCCAGGGCAAGGCATCTTATAAAAGGGAGGTTTGGGTGAGGGTTTCTGTCAGAATTCAGACTGCTGTAATGGCAGTACCGCTGGATATTTAGTAGCAGAGAAATTCTGCTGAAATTTTTTGTTTTATTTATATATATATATATATATATAAACAAAACAAAAATAAAAAATAAAAAATTTCAAAAAAAAAATTTTTTTAGGGGAAAGGCGGCATCGCGGATGCCGCCTTTCGGGTAAAGGCCAAAGGCGGCAGGCGCGATGCCGCTTTTGCCCCGAAACGCAAAGGCGGCATCGCGCCTGCCGCCTTTGAGGGGCAGTTTTAAAAATATTTTTAACCTGAGCGTTTTTTAAAAAATATTTTTTTTTAAAAACTTATTTTAAAAAAAAATCCTCCCTTGGACTCTACTCATCCAGACTCCCTGGTGGATCCCTTATTTCCCGTTCTCCCCACTATCTCAGATCATCCTCTTGACCCCCTCTCCCCTCTGGTGCGGGCGTCTCCTTTCGGGATGCCCTCATTGGCATCATGGCATTCCTACTCTCATTGCTTCTAATAGATCTTTGTTCTGGTGCAGCTGTCGAGGGAAGGTAACCACGTTTGGATGGATGTGCCGGTGTATATATTCAAGGAGGACAATGTTTATTTGAAATGGACTTTGGTGTCTTGGTTTGGGGTTACCAAACCACCGCTCATTATTTTCTTTTTCTAGGTTTCGTCCTAGGGTCTACGGCTTTCAACACAAGTCCCAGCTCTCCACAGGTGCTCTTTCTATGTTTTCCTATCTTTGGAGGAGGATTTTCTACATCTCTGGTGTAAGGTTCCTAGATCTATGGGGTGTTGGAGTTTCAACTTATCCAGTTGGTCCATGGAGGCCCACAGTGGTAAGGAAAGCCCGATGGTGGCGGTCTAGATAACCCAACAAGGGTTGCCGTTACCGTTCCAAAATGAGGGTTTTCTCAATCTGATCAGGGAAAACCTTAGGTTATCTAATTGATCTGATGATTCTATGAGGCATGGATTATATTCCTCAAAATATCACATCTATGTTGAGCTGGACATATCTCGCCCCTACCAAAGAAGCATGATCATTGTGTAGAGGACACCTTTACCTGGGTCCAGGATATTTCCTACCCTATTTTTTATAGGTTCTGCTCAAAGTGCTTGATCCAGGGGCACGCCTTGCAAGTTTTATGGCATTGACGATTTAATGGTCACTATAAGACGGTGGGTGGAGGTAGTGTGGTTCTCTCGGCCTCTCTGGTTCCTACTGTCAAGCCCCCGATTGTAGTTCATGAGGACCCCATGGCTTCTATGCCCCTTTCTGGAGAGGCGGTTGCTTCTCTCTCTACAAGCTTTGTGCATATAGTGGAGGGAGTGGCTTGTCGGGTGCTTGTTCCTTTTGTCATGTGGTGTCGTCCCCCACCCAGGTTCTTTCTACCACTAGTTCTCTTTCACCTTTCATGCAACTATCTATAGCAGGTGGACTGGTGGTGAGGTATAATCTAGTTTCACCTCGTTCGGTCACTCTGGAAGCATCTTGCCTATTTCCTGTAATATCTACTACTTCTCATTCGGGTAGTGATTGGGCTATTATAGAGGTTTTTCAGGAATTATGGATACTCTTGGGGGAATTTACCTCATCTTCAACATCAGTTCACCCCCCAACTCTATTCTAAAAGTCCCCCCCCCCCCCCCCTCACACATTATCTGGTCCCAGTAAGAGAGGTCCTTCCTCCCCTCCTGGAACCTGGGGTAAATGCAGGTGCGCTTCTATGGACAGATCCACAATGTGTGGTTCGTCTATGCCTCGAGATCCATGAGTATGTACAAGGTCCAGAACTAATAACCAAATAGGGGAATCTCTTTCCCTTTTTGAGAAAGCTAAATTTTCTAGATCTAGTCCCAGAACTCTCTCTTTTCAATGATTCCCCTCAGCATATGGAATTCTTAGGGAATCAATGCCCGAGTTAAATCAGATTTTCTAGCCACGGAAATCTGCTGACACAAGGCAGAGGTGGTGGCAGTTCTTGACCACAAACAACATCCTTCCAGAATTAGGGAGTTTGGTAGCAAGATAATAATTTTTGGAAACATGCAGTCTAATACTGCCAATAGGCATATATGGATCTTCTGGTGAAATATGTGCATGGTGGACATGGTTCAAGAAGGGTATTAGTTTATTACTATTAAGGTTACCAAGGTTTTGGCTTATTTCTTCATGACTTTTTATTATGGTAGTTGTGATCACCATCAGATGGAGATCTTGTAGGGTGGTCTTTGCAAGTTTGAACCTAGTCCAAAACATTGGATGGTTGGGGGTGATATCAATATTGTTGTGGACCTAAAGGAATGGAAGGACAGGGGTCCATTTCCCATGGAAGCCAGTCTTGATTTTTTTTGCTTCATGGCAGCAACAGATCTTTCCAACATCATCTTTGTGGGTGAAAATTTTACTTGGTGCAATAACTATTGTGGTCAATTCTGCTCATCTTGCCGTTTGGACTATTGTCTGGCTAAATACAGACCATCTCAGCTTTCAACCGCACCAATGTGATTCATCTAGTTCAGGGAATATTTGATCACTCCCCTCTTCTCATCTATATCGCTTCTATCCCTTTTTCTCAGAAGTGCTTCAGATTTAGCCAGTCATGGACTAATCTCCTGGGTTATCATGACCTTGTTAGATCTGTCTCGGAGGACCTCTACCAGGGGAACAAGTGGAAAACCTACACGACAAACTGCACCAGTTAAAAATTAATCTTCACGTGTGGGAAAAGAACATTCCTCCTCTCGATAGGGAGTTACAGGATACCATACAGGAGGTCAAACACCTTGAGGCTTGTCTCAAGAAAATGTGGTATGACCGAGTGTATGAGGAGCTCTCAAGAAAGAAGGATTCTATGAATGACATGGTTCCGAAACAGGAGTTGTTGTCCTGAGAGGGGGAAAGGATCAAATTGTTAAAGGAGGGTAATAGGAATTTAGATTTCTTCCATGCTTTCTTGAAGGAGAGGAGAAGGATGGTCAAGCTGAATATTAATATAGAGGTTGAATATTTCATGGAGGATAGGGATGTGGTTGGTACCCTGGCTAACACCTTCTTTACGGACCTTTTGGCCAGTCCTAATGATCACATGCCCACTGGGTACCCCTCGAATCCCTCAGTTATTTTTGAAGTGATTACCTCTCTCTCTACTACTTGAGACAATGAAATCCTGGGGGTTACGCATGGTGAGCAGGAAATCAAGGGTTCCCTCATGCACCTAAATCCTAATAGTGTTGTGGGCCCAGAAGGGTTCCCTAGTTCCTTTTACAGGTATTCTTGGGATATTGTGAAGGAGGACTTGATTGTTTCCATTCAATATTTCTTTTGGGAGTAGTCTCCCCCGTGTTTCATGCCCCACTACCATTTGGATTCTGCTTAAAACAAGAACTCCACATCGATATCTCATTATCGCCTGATAAGTATGTGCAATGTTCCTTACAAAGTCTTTTCCTGTATTATTAATTTTAGGTTGGTGGGTCATATCCCCCGGTGGGTGTCTCTAAAGTAATACGGTTTTGTCAAGGGAAGATCGATCCAAGAGGCCATCACCTTGGCCCAAGAGCTACTTTGTGACATTAACATCAAGGCCTAAGGATCTAATATAATCATTAAGCTTGATATGAATAAGGCCTACGATCAGTTTGAATGTAGCTTCATAAATAGAGTATTGATAGGTATGGGTCTCAACTCAAGGAACATTGATATCATCTTTTGTTTTTTTAGGTCTCTGTGGATGTTAGTGACTTTTATGGGGAAATCGTATGGATTTTTCAAGATGAATTGAGGCATAAAGTAGGGAGACCCAATATTTCCTACCTTATTTATCCTTGTTTAGGACGTCTTGAGTTGCCTCATTCATAGAAATATATGTCAGGGGGATTCTCCCATATTATCGTTGGTTGAATGAGCCAGTGGTTTCGCACCTTGTGTTCATAGAAGAGACAATCTTATTTATGAATGGTATGAGCTAATATATATGTAGTTTGAATAATGTGATGAAGGATTACTATCAATGGAGCTGTCAGATCATCAATATAATCAAGAGTAAGTTTTATATATAAGAAAGGTGTAATGTTGAGCGAGCCACTACTATTAGCAGGAATCTGGACATGCAGTAGGGTAAACTTCCATTAGATTATCTAGGGGATCCCATTTCTTCCAGAAGACCGCATATCCATGATTTTGAAAACATTCTCTCCAAGATCTTAGAGAGATTTCTTAATAAAAAGAATAAGTTTCTCTATTTTAGTGATCAGATAGCATGGATTAACATTGTGCTTGTGGCGTCTCCGGTGCATGGACTTTCTTCCATCAAGGTTCCCAAGGGTTTCATCAAAAATATTGATAGGATCCTTGCCAACTTCATATTGGATCCCCTCTCAAAGGGTAAGAAATACTGGGTCTCCTAGAGAAAGTTGGCGAAACCAGTTTGGGAGGAAGGCATTAGCCTGCATAGCATGGAGGATACACTTGTTTACATGCACTCTATGCTTGCATGGAGTGTCCTGTAACACGGTACCCTCTCGGGGATTGCCATGCACAATTACTCTTCCATTCTCTGGGATGGTGCATAGGTGAATTCTTAATCATTGTAGTAAATAATTATCCCTCTCACCACTGTTCTTCAACTTCACTCCCGTTGGATAGTTGGGAGAGACGACATCTTGTTCTGGCACCACAACTGGTGCGGCGATGTTCTGGAATTCCATGGGTGTCCCGCCACTAGTATTTCTTTTCAGGAAGCCAGCGGTTTCCCCTATTTCATCTAAGTAGATTTGAATAAGGAGAAACCGGAGAGTTTCAACCTCATTGAATTGGATTAGGAGCTGGATCAGTGCATCTTTGCTCCGTTCTACTTGAGAATATTCTCGTCGAAGAGTTTCCACTGTATCATAAATGTCCAAGATCAGGATCACGCATGGGATGGGCTTCTTTGGGTGAAGAGTATTCCCACCAAGTTAAATTTTTCTAAAAATGGAGGATCAGAATTGGGGTAGTCTTGAAAGATGAAAACATCTGACGTTGCGGTATCCCCCTTGCTTCCAGGTGCGTGTGCTACAACGTTCTGATTATGGAGAGCACCACTCACTTATTCTTCAAGAGTGAATGGGAGAATGATGTGTGAAGAGTTCTTGAGGAATTCACTATGATATACACTTTTATGGTGACTGGAATCCCTTTCCTGGAGATATGGTTCTACGGCCTAGGCAGTAAAGGGCCAAAAATCATGGCTCGCTCAGTAGTGTTGAATGCTAGATTTTGGTGTATTTCGAGGGCTCAAAACAAAGTGATATATGAAGGGGTGGATATGTTGGCCCATGTAATTATTATGTGGGCTAGAAATATCCTTATTTATTTGTCCGTGGTTGTGAAGAAATGGCAGGAGGATCCTTCCCTACTCTAGTTTAATTCAAGTCTCCATGAAACCCATCCATCCAGAAACAACGCAGGTAATTGGATCTGTCCCCCCCCCCCCCCCCCCCCTTATGGTTTGAAAATGAACACATATGAGTCCTTTGTCTTGGGGAATATGAGGGTAGGATGGTTTGTGCATGATGATAGTGGTTCGGTCCACCTAGTATTCTCATCCAGGCTGGGGTAGGGCTCCTCTTTTCAAGAGGAAGCTTTGGCGATGGTCACCGGCCTCAACATATGTAGGCAGAAGGGACGGGATATCAGTGAAGTTGAGACTAACTCCCTAATTATTCATAATTCATTGCAGGAACATGGTAGCTCTCCTTGATCAATATTCTATATAATCAGAATGTGTCAAAGCTCTCTCATTAGCAACACTCAGGTACTCCACACTTGGAGGGAGGAGAACACAGTTGCGGATCACCTAGCCACGTTGGATTTTGATGGTCTGAGGGATGTCTTTTTGAATAATTTGGTGACTATGAATTTCTAGGGGGTCAATATAATTAAAGTGGATTCCCTAGGGCTCCACTATTTCAGGCCTCCTTATGATTTGTTTGTTTTTCCTTATTTTTCTTCTTATGTTCCTTTCTTTACACTTCTCTCCTTTTGAATAAAAAATTACTCTTGATGATGATGATTAAAGAGATTTAAAAGTGCAAAGGCATGTTTTCTTTAATAAAATCATAAATGAACTAAAATAAATTTTTCGAGTTAAATTTTGTGACTTTTGAAAGATAAATATTTCTTAAAACAAATTATTGTGTGAACTTTAAAATAGGTAATAATTTGGGAAGTTCCTTGAACCGGTCTTGCATTTCAGAAGTATTTTTGGAAGATTATTTTAAATCTTATAACTCCCTATAAAATAAAGAAGGATTATGCTTGGTAAAAATATATATAACATTCAAAAATAATTTATGTGGAGTAAATAAGTGTAACACCCCACCCCTACCTCATTGGCTTGAGGAGGCGGTGATGGCTACTTGGCCTTAGGCAATGTTCCCAAGACGTCAAAGGCTGGAAATAAATGTCGAGGGCTTCAAGATCAAGATGGGGAATGATTTTCCCTTAAGAAAAAACCAATCAAACCATCCACTAACAGCCACTATATGATGCAGGTTAATTCAATTACCCAACCATGCATTCCCAAAAGACAACCAAGTTGTTCCACATCACAACTCAAAACCAATACAACCAACCATATCAGAGTACAAGTGAAAACTAAACAATAACACTACAAGCCATGACACCACCACATCTCCACACCAAGCTCCAAGCTCCAAGCTCCACCGAGACATCACAATGCTCCACTAAAGGAGGGAGATGCCTTACCTTTCCCACGTCATGATATACAACATCTACAAAGACACCAACATGCCAAAGCAGGGGGTGATTACTAAAACTCAGTTGGATTTCCCCAAATGACTTCCCTACACACGCCACTAGGATAAAACTGTTAAAACATTTATATAAAACAGTTTATAAAAAACAAAACACAAGTGCAACAATTTTCATAAGCCAAACGGGCCCTTAACAGGCCATCACACCCAAACCATGCTACCAAGGGAAATCCAACCAACAGGTCACAACCATTCCAAAATTTACCCATTATCACGATAATTCCATCTTGTAAAGCAGTACACAACAAAACAACCATAATGGTGGCACTTCCGTCCAACCTGTTTCATCCATTTACTAATAGTAGCTCTTCTCGTCCACTTATCATTGATGGTAGCCCTTCCAACCACTATCCATCCCCCTTTATTATAGTGGTACTTCCCGCCCACTTCCACACAATAATTCAAACAATCTCAACCAAGCATATAATCCATCATGGTCACAAAAACATCATGTAATCAACCAATTCCATTACATGTCAATTCACTTCAACAATTCAGCCATTTATTGAGAACCCTTTTTCCATGCCAAACGACATTTCAATAAAACAACCCTTTTATTGAAAACCATTTCCAATAGTCATTTTAATAAATCAACCATGGCATCCCATTTTAAAATCACCATTTTAAAATCTGCAATAATAGCATTTCACCGCAAAACCCTCTTTTTCCCCAAAAAACCCAAATTGGATTTCAAACCAAATTCGGACATAAACATTCAATTAATTTCAATCACAAAAAATTAATTGTTACATGTAACCACTAGCTATAACCAAGTGGAGTCGACAGAGAGGCCAGCTACCTTTAGGGTTCTCGAGAAAACGACCCAAAAGCCACCACACCTCAAACCCGGCGAACGCACCACCAAAACCTTTATAGATCCCTTTCCCTAACATTTACAAGACTTAATATTAACATACAAGGCAACCCCAACCATATATCTACACGCAAAAAGTGTAGATCTAGAAAACCAAGAAAGAGAGGGATGTAGATCTAGAGGAAAACACAAGAGAAACAAGAGGAGAGACTTACTTGGGAGAAATCACCTTGAATCCACCTTGAATACACCTTGAAACCCCTTCGAATCGCTTCCAAAACGCGTGGGAGAGGCCCTCCAACCCTTGAGACCCGAAAATCCCGAGTGGGGCTCGAGTTGGAGTAAGAGAGGAGTGAAATGAGGCAATCACGAGTGAGCTCGGGTTTTATAACCCGATTTTTAAGTGGTCGCATGGTTAGCCCACACAGTTTGGAAAACCGTGTGCACGCCACTACCTCAAGAGCCAGGGTCCATACAGTTTCCTTGCACGGTTTGTAAAATCATGCGCAGGTCGTGTGAGGCCTACTGTCTCAAGAACAAGGGTCTTCACGATTTCCACTAAACATGCTCCAACTGTGCACCCCTTTAAAATCCTCCAAACTCATCCAAATCCATTCCAAACTCTCCCAACCTCTTCCCAACTCATTCCATGCACTTTAAATACATAAAAAAATGGAATAAAAAAGTCTACATACCTCAAACCGGGGGTGTTGCATTCTCCCCACCATTAGACTTTCCGTCCTCGGAAAGTAGTAAACCCACCCTTTTCCGAAAGAGCTCGGGCCACTACTCGACCATCTCTTTCTCCCACTCCCAAGTCTCCTCTTGAACCTGACCATGTTGCCACAAAACATGAACTAAACCGATGATTTTACCACGCAAGACTTTCTCTTGCCTATCCACAACCTGCACTGGCACGTGCACCAACAAAGCATCTGGTTCTAGCTCAACATGATCCCAATGAATCACACGGTTACTATCCGGTAGATAATTCTTCAACTGTGACACATGAAACACATTGTGCACCACACTGAACCATGGTGGAAAATCCAAACAATAACCCACCTCACCAACGTGCTCCAGAATCTCGAAAGGCCCAATATACCTTAGAGATAACTTTCCCTGCTTCCCAAACCAACGATGTCCCAACCTAGGAGAGATCCTCAAGAACACATGATCACTCACCTCGAACGAAAACAGTTGTCGATGATGATCTACATACGACTCTGAGCCGTATCCATTCTCTTCCTGATCAAATTGATCTTCTCTGTAGTCTCCTAGACAAGGCTCATTCCAACCATTGAGGACTCACTCGTTTCCACCCAACACAGTGTGAACGACACAGCTGCCCATACAATGCTTCAAATGGAGCCATCTGTATGGATGCCTGATAACTATTATTGTACGAAAACTCAACCAACAAAAAGTGATCCTCTCATGAGCCACCAAAATCCATAACACAAGCCCATAACATATCCTCCGGAGTTTGTATCATCCTCTAGGATTGACCATCCGTTTGAGGGTAATACGTCGTGCTCATAGTCAGCTGTGTCCCTAGGGCTTGCTGCAAGTATTTCCAGAAATGAGATGTAAATCTTAGATCTCTATCTGATACAATCAAAACTGGAACACCATGCCTATTTACCACCTCCCGAATATAGATTTTGGAAATATCCTCCACCGTATGAGATTCACGAATCGGGATGAAATGGGCCGACTTCGTTAGCCGATCCACTATCACCCAAATGGTATCGTGCTTCTTGACCGTTCTTGGGAGACCTGTGACAAAATCCATCTCTATCTGCTCCCACTTCCAAACAGGGATTGGTAAAGACTGCAAAATTCTTGCTGGCCTTTGATGCTCTGTCTTGACCTGTTGACAAGTCAAGCATCTCGAAACAGACTCAGCCACACTTCTTTTCATACCAGCCCACCAGAATTGCGCTTTCAATGCTTGATACATTTTCTAGATTCTAGGATGAACATCCCACATAGAATGATGATACACCCTGAGAAGATCCTCCTGAAAAGCAACTGGTACACCCATCTGATTATGAAAACACAAAACTGAATCTCCATTTAGTTTCCAACCCTCAATGGTCTCCCCACCATTGAGTCTCGACCCCATGGTCACACACTCAGAATCAGATATTTCTGCCTCTCTAACCAGTACAACCAAGTCAGTAATCAACAAAAATAGAAAAAAGACCGCTCTAACACCCTGGTCCTCACATTCCAACCGCATATAATCTATAACCAACATCAACTACCACTGATCTGATGCCTGTTTTACCACCTGAGCATATGACTTTCTACTTAATGCATCCACCACCGAATTTCCCTTACCCAGTGTGTACATTAAGTCAAAATCAATGGTATGGAGATATTCCATCCATCACCTTTGCCTCAAGTTCAAATACCTTTGCGAGAAAATGTGCTTCAAGCTCTTATGATCTCTATATATCGTGAATTTCTCACCAAAGAGATAATGACACAACACTTTCAAAGCATGGACCACAGCTGCCAACTCCAACTCATGACTTGGGTAGTTCTTCTCATTCACTCTCAACTACCATGAGCCATACGCAACCATATGATTCCCTTGCATGATAACGCATCCCAACCCTAATCCCTATGAATCAAAATACACTACGTACCCTCTTCCTGGTTCTGGAAAAACCAAGATTGGTGTTGATGTAAGATGACCCTTTAGCTCTTCGAAACACTGGTGACATTGTTCATTCCACTAGAATGGAATATTCATTCTTTTCAATGCTGTCATCGGCGAAGCCAAATGTGAAAAATCACAAACAAAACGCCGATAATACCCAGCTAGACCAAGGAAACTCCATATCTCAAACACATTCTTTGGTGGTTTCCATGAGACAACAACCTATATCTTTTCCGGATCCACTAAAACACCCCTTTTAGAAATCACATGGCCAAGAAAAGGAACTTCCTGTATCCAAAAGTCGCACTTTGACAACTTGGAATAAAATCTATGATCCCTTAAGATCCACAGCACTATCGCCAAGTGTTACACATGCTCAACCCTTGTCTTTGAATACACCAGAATATCATCCACAAACACCACCATGAATGAATCCAGATATCTCTGAAATATCTGATTCATCAATTCCATAAACATCGTTGGTTCATTCTTTAGACCAAAGGGCATAACCACATATTCATAATGGTTGTATCTACTTCTGAAAGCTGTTTTAGGAATATCATCGTTCCTTACCCGCAATTGATGATATCCTGACCGGAGGTCGATCTTGGAGAACCACTGGGCTCCCCTTAACTGGTCGAACAAATCATCAATTCATGGAAGTGGATATCTGTTCTTTATCGTGACTTGGTTAAGTCTATGATAATCAATACATACCCTCAAGGTTTCATCCTCCTTTTTCACAAACAACTCTGGCGCTGCCCATGGAGACGTGCTAGGCCGGATAAACCCTTTCTTTTCTAGCTCTTCCAACTAGATATTCAATTCCCATAATTCAGATGGTATCATCCAATAAGATGAAAGTGAGATAGGACTGGTCCCCGGAAGGAGATCAATCGTAAACTCCACTTCTCTTACGGGAGGTAACCCAGAGAATTCTTCAGGAAAAACATCCATGAACAGATCCACCACTGATGGAGGAACACTCTGCTCAACACTCTCTACCGATTCCAGTGACAACACTGCCAACTGATACGATAACGTACCCACTGCTGGTGCCAACAAACTTGTTGCACCCTACCTTTAATTCTTCTCTCCTCTAAAGAGATGTATAACACCATCGTGTTTCATAAAAGCCACTATTCGCGCATCATAGTCGATGTGGGCCTTAAAATCAACCAACCAATCCATTCCCAGGATTACATCATACCCATCCATCTCAAGTATTGAGAAATTCCACACTATCGCAACCTTGCCCACAACGATAAAACATTGTCTACACAAGAAGGCTTGACACTCTCTTTGACCCAGAGGAGTTTGAAGTTTCAAAACGGAGGGCATCATTTCTACCTTTAAACCCAACAAATGAACCACACGTGCCGCAATAAAAGAGTGTGAATCACCCGTATCAAACGACACTTGCATCGTGGAAGAATTTAAAAGAATAGTACCTCGCACTGTGGATGGTCCCAGCTGATCATCCACCACAACCTGCTCAGCTCCAAACACATGTTTGCTTGCCACACTCTGTTCTTTATTGCCCTTCTGAGGCGTTGTGGTATTCCGAGAATCACCATGACCCACTTTACTTTGCTGTCGAGGGGTATGATGCTGCCCACATCCCGTTGAAGCATACGACATCTGCGATCCCTGAGGAGTGTCACGCGCACCCGACCTTGGAGAATTCCGACAATAACGCTGCAGATGTCCCATCTGCTTAAAATTATTACATGCTCGAGGTTGTGTTGTACAATACCGCTTGATGTGGCCTGTAGAACTACACTGAAAACATCTCAGCTTTCTCTGGGGCTTCGGAGGAAGATTCACCGATCCTACCGTCAGATTATATTTCATATTCCTGCCCTTAGAATAAGTGTTTGTCTTCAGCTTGAACCCAGCGTTAGTGTTCCCACTATTCCCCATGGGTACCACCATGCTTCCCCCGCCCGGAACACCCAAAAAATCCCGCTCGGCCACCGAGGCTCTATTTACCATCTCCGTGTAGTCATCTATACACAGCACCACTATATTTGAATAGATTTCTTGCCTAAACCCCTCTTCAAATATCCTTGCCTTCAATGATGTGCTACCTGCCACCTCAGGTGAAAACCACACTAATTTCATAAACTTAGCTGCATACTCCATCACATACATCATCTCTTTCTTCAAACTGAATAAATCAGGCGTACGTTGAATTCTAAACCTATGTGGGTAGAATTGTTTGTTAAACAATTCCTGAAAGCCTTCCCACACCATACCCTGGTTCGTTCCCGCATGGGATACCAAATCCCACCACTGAAGGGCAAGATCTTCCAACATATATGTGGCCAACTTCACATTCAGCTCTACTGGCATTCCCAAGAACTCAAAGATCTAGTTCATTTTATTCAACCATGCTTCTGACATTTCCAGCTCGAAATCACCCCTGAAGATGGGTGGATTCTGCCTTTGAAACTGAACCACATGATCCACATGCCTTGGTTTATCCCCTCTATTTCCACTTCCCACAACTTGGAAAGCTTGCACTATACTTTGCACTAGCTGTTGGTTCACCTGAGGCTCAGGTGAAACCACATTCTCACCAGCCTCCTCTGATCGGTCTCTACGATGCCTACCTGGTGCCATTTCTATAAACAAAAAACAAACAACCATGAGTCTCACTTCCGTAGACTTCAGGAAACCCCATTTCAAATCACATTACACAACACTATCACAAGAAGGCTTTCCACTAGTTCACATTTCTCCACACGTGCAAAGTTTCACCATTTTGAAAACCAAACCATTTTCAAAATACCAATTTATTCCCATTACAATTTCACATATTCTTATCACATCATAAATCAGTATACCCCAATGAAATATGCATCCTAGAGGGAAGTCATTTCTACCATGCATGTCGTGCTCATCTCACTGGCTACACCCACGAAAATGAGATATCCTATGCCTATAAGTGTCTCCAAAACACTTATGTACCCAACTCCCTGGTAACTTGAATTTCAGCATGAAAGGGTTAGCTACATCCTTTTATGATATACATTACACGTTTCGACAATCCGATTCCTTACTACCATTCCGACTCAAGGAGTATACCACTACGAATGTCAACACCCAATCCGAGAATCAACTCCAAAGGACCGAACAAACTGATACCACTTGTAACACCCCGCCCCTACCTCATTGGCATGAGGAGTCGGTGAAGGCTACTTGGCCTTAGGTGACGTTCCCAAGATGCCAAAGGCTGGAAATAAATGCCGAGGCCTTCAAGGTCAAGTTGGGGAACGATTTTCCCTTAATAAAAACCCAACCAAACCATCCACTAATAGCCACTATATGATACATGTCAATTCAATTACCCAACCATGCATTCCCAAAAGACAACCAAGTTGTTCCACATCACAACTCAAAACCAATACAACAAACCATATCAGAGTACAAGCGGAAACTAAACAACAAACACTACAAGCCATGACACCACCACATCTTCACACCAAATTCCAAGCTCCAAGCTCCACCGAGACATCACAATGCTCCACTAAAGGAGGGAGATGCCTTACCTTTTCCCACGTCACGATATACAACATCTGCAAAGACACCAATGTTCCAAAGAAGGGGGTGAGTACTAAAACTCGGTAGGATTTCCCAAAATTACTTCCCTACACATGACACTAGGATAAAACTGTTAGCACATTTATATAAAATAGTTTACATAAAAGAAAAAACAAGTGCAACCATTTTCATAAGCCAAATGGTCCCTTAATAGGCCATCACATCCAAACCACACAACCAAGGGACAACCAACCAACAAGTCTCAACCATTCCAACATTTACCCATTAGCACGACAATTCCATCTTGAAAAGTAGTACGCAACAAAACAACCATAACGGTTGCACTTCCGTCTGACCCATTTCATCCATTTACAACTAGTGGATCTTCCCGTCCACTTATCATCGATGGTGGCCCTTCCATCCACTATCCATCCCCCTTTATTATACTGGTACTTCCTTCCCACTTCCACACAATAATTCAACCAATCGCAACCAAGAATATAATCCATCATAGTCACAACAACATCATGTAATCAACCAATTCCATTACATGTAAATTCACTTCAACAATTCACCCATTTATTGAAAACCCTTTTTCCATGCCAAAAGACATTTCAATAAAACAACCCTTTTATTGAAAACCATTTCCATCAGTAATTTTCACAAATCAACACTAAAGAACCCAAAATCCTGAGTGAGGATCGAGTTGGAAGAAGAGAGGAGTGAAATGGGGCAATACTGAGTGAGCCCGGGTTTTATAACCCTAATTTTAAGTGGCCGCACAGTTAGCTCGCACAGTTTGGAAACCCGTGCGCTAACCGTGCACATGCCACTACCTCAAGAGCCAGGGTCCGCACAGTTTCCTCGCACGGTTTGGAAAATCGTGTGCAGGCCATGCGAGGCCTACTGTCTCAAGAACAAGGGTCTGCACGGTTTCCTGGGAAACCTGCACGGTTTCCACCAACCGTGCTCAAACCGTACACCCCTTTAAAAGCCTCCAAACTCATTCAAAACCATTCCAAACTCTCCCAACCTCTTCCCAACTCATTTTATGCACTTTAAATACATAAAAAATGCATAAACAAAGTCTACATACCTCAAACCGGGGGTTCTACAATAAGAATAAATAATAATTTCATTTAGGTGAGTAGAGAATAAGAGAAACCCAAATGAAAATGGAGGTTTGGATAGAAAATACATACAAATTTGTAATCAAATGGACAACATGGTCATGGAAGAATTATCAAACCATCATGTTTTGATGGAAACAGATAGATAACATTCTCAGATGAAAGGTAATTACCACAAAACCTTAAACTACAATTATGAAAAAATTTATTGATATCATGAAAAAAAGATTATAGGAAAACATTTTTATATAAGATTATATTCCTATAGTTGATGAATTATTCCACCCTATAAGAGTATAAATATACATTTCTATTTCATAAAAACAATCTTACCCTTTGTTTATGCATGGAACTATCTATACTTCATCCCTTATCACAAATTGCATCATGTAGTGAAATTAAACTCTAAAACCTCATACAATGATCAACTTAAACCAATTCACAAATGGTTTAAATTTCCAAATTCTCATGATCCAATACTTTATAATAATTATAATATCCATAATAACTAGATTCATGTATATCAGGTCATTGGAAAACCCTCATTTTGTTCATAACTTCATGATATATCATGTTCAATGCATTTGCTTCCTTATTTTCTTTAAATCAACATAAAGCAGCCCTAAAATTTCACATTGAAAACTTGTGAATATCTTCATCATGTGTCCTCTTGAAATATGGTAATAAATCAAAATACCATAAAACCATATTAGAAACATTCATTCATCCTTAAAATGATATTGGATATATTACTTATATCCAGAAATGTTGTAAACTCCATCAATGATAGCATATACCACTTATCGACAAGCCAAAAATCAGTTTTGAGGTGGTTGGTACTTATCCAAATGAATCATTTATTCATCATTATCTTTATAATTATAAATTTATTAATGGTTTTCCTTCCTTTAATTATGCATTTTCTAAAAAATTTAACTTTCCACTAAATATATTTTCTTGGTACCATTCAACAAATTGTTTAAAATCATTAATGAAAATGTATTGCAGTACAATCCTCATATATACCATAATTCATATAACTAGTACATTCCTGAAAATATATTCAAATGACATGATTCTTGACATGGAATATTAATCATTCTTCTTCATCTATGGCAGCATAATAGCTTGATCATTATCCAAAATTGTCATTTAGGGTATATTCCATTAACACTTGGGACAATGATTTGCATAGTTTCCCATCTTTTTGCAGTTGAAGCATTGTACATTAGAAACCTTTTTCTTACCCTTGAAATCATGAACATGGTGTTCTTTTTCTCCACACTTGTAACAAACACCCATTCCATTCAGTCATTACCAGGGTGATTCTTTCCACAATTATCACATGTGGGAAAACCCTTCTTCAACTTCTTCCATTTATCTATATTTTTTTCTACTACCCTCTTCTTATTTTTCTTCCCATCAAAGCCATATGACTCAGATAATTCATTACATACCTTGTTAACACATGATACTATTTCCTCATATGATGAGAAAACATGGGAGACTATCTTTTTTTGAAACGATGGCTTATGACCATAAGAGATATGATCATTCTTACTATTTTCATCACGTGCATTGGTGATGTTCTAATTACTTCTACTAGGAGATATTTCTAATAAATTCCATATGCTAAATTTTCACATAAAATTATGAACTTTCTATAACTCTAAACATGGTAAAATAAATATAATAAATTTATGCATCGTAAATCCTAGAACCATATACTTTGGTTACTTTAGAAGAATAAATCTTTCATAATGGTATATAAAAAATGTGAATTTTCCTAATCATATCCCCCATGAGTGTCAAACTAGTGGCATAGTAAGGTCTGTTTCGGTATACCAGGTTACCTTGGGTCAAGTCTGAAACACCTTATCAGAGTTGTTACTCCTAGGTACATTTGTGTAAGAACCACATCCACTCGCAGCATCCAAAAAGGGATTTATTTTCTAAGGAGATCCAAATAATATATTCCTTACCAAAATTCTAGGATGATCTTGTAAGTGTGTCATCATGTCTATCTTAGGTTTTTCTTCTCTAATATACATTTTATAAATCTAGCTTCCATGTTTTCTACTAAACTTCCTCTGATACCAACTGTAACACCTCGAACCTAGTTGCCCGAAGCCGGTTCATTATTTAATTACATTGGCATGCTTACCAAAATGTTATATAACAATGGTATGAGTAGTTTAATAGTTTTGGAAAACCATATACATACATAAGTTCAACACTACAACAAGAAATTCAATACAACATATAATTTTTATTGGGAACATCCACAACTCTATGTTTATCCCTACAGGTCATTCCTACTTGAACACATTTGGAAGGAATAAGAGTTTAATAAATAATTCCATATTAAAATATAAACATGGGTATTATATTAGTCAAATAACCTCATGAACTTTCAATTACAAGTTTCATAATGAGGGAATAGTATATGCCATAAATTTTAGAACCAACCTTCAAGGCCTCAGTCAAGACATTTAAAAATAATTAAGGTCTCAGCCAAAACCATATCTAAAATGGGAAAGGCCTCAGCCAAGTCCATATCTATTTGTCTCATGAGACATAATGATGTATCAAGTGGCTATAGAGGGCCTCACTCTTCACTTACCAAGTCCAATTAATTCCTCATATGAAGGAGGTGAACATAATAAATGTATACATTCATATTGAATACTAATAATTGATGTGGAAATAACATTCACCAATCATTTAACACAAACACTATCCATTCAAATTAAAATGGTATAAATATAGATAATCCATAGTTAAACTAATAGGAAACCCTTAGAAAAAATATTTTAGATGATATCATAATAGATATACCTAAATGAAGAACAGGAATTCACAAGGTATGTTGACAGATATGAAGATATTTTTAAATGATACCATTGAAAAAATCTAGAGAAAATAATCCTTAACCATTCCAAAGTGTCCCATTTCACCTTGAAACATTCAAATAATAATCCCTTATAATATTAGGGGAATAAGTATACTATTGATATGATATACCAAAGGGAAGTACATACACCACGTGCATGGAATGAGTGGTGAACACGGCATATATTTTTGGGGTTAGTGACCTAGAACCAACTACTTTGTACTTTATTCATTAATAAAATCCTTATCACATATTGATTGTTCTTATTCATGAAAATGCATGTGATAATGTCCTAAGGATAGTTGTTGCATTAAAGGTTCATAGTGGATCCCTACTTTGATGATACCCGGAAGTGCCATAACACTGTTCTTGAATATATGTTCAATGTCCGGATGATATTATTTGAGGAACACAAATAATACAGGCCATTATGGGTGAGGACTCATAAAAGATTGAGGCACCATCCCATGGTGTGCGCCCTTGGTAATATCCAGGAGGATATTATGAGAATGAGACCCACTAGTAGGAAATCCACATTTCATAGTGTTATAGGAGGTTCCTATCTGCGGACGCATGTATTGATCCTTATAGTTTAAGATTATTAGTAATGGGTATTACAACTCGCGCACTTATATGTATTGATGAAAACTTTGACGACACACTATTCGCAGTGAGGTAGGATACGTTGGGTGCGACAGGAGTAATACTGCATTAATAGATAATGTGAGAAAGGATTTGTCCCTTCTGTTCCACAACGGAAGTAGATATCTCATGACCTTTGATGGAATTGATATAGCTTAAATAAATCCATGGCCATGGTATGGTATAGGCAGGTTCAATTCTAGAAAGTCAAAGAAAGAATAATCGAGCACAAGGGTTGATGGAACTAGCATGAAACCCTCTTGATTATAGATATCGAGGCAAAGGGATTATATTACACGGTAAGCATTCGTATGAGGTGACACATCATTGGGGTGTTAACATCTTTCTCTATGGGTGCCTTGGCATGTTTCTAGATGCTAACCTTGGACTTTAGGTAGGCTCCGCCTAATGCCACTGAGAAACAGGCCAAGAGGGTCACACACTAAGTGTGTCCATGTATCTCAGTTAAATATTAATTTAACAAGTTAAAAAAATATTATTCTGGACTGTGGTTTAATAATTATTTAAGGATTCCTGATTGCATTTATTTCGACACTAGTTATTTGAGAGAATATATTGTGGATGAAATAATATTTATTAGAAAGTGATGCAGTTATATTTATTTATGAAATAAATATCCATTACTCAAGGTCTAATAAATGTGGGGGAGGAAATAAAGAAAAGTGGAAAATAAAAGTACACGCAGTGTATGTTTAACATACCCGCCGTGTAGTTTTATGGAAAATAATTACATGCTGTGTATTAATTATTACACGGCATGTGGATTTTCAAGTTTGGATTTTGATGAAATAATATCAATATTGTGATATTAATTATATTCAGCGTTGGTGCATGTCAAGGAATTAATCATTCGGCATGGGGGTTTTCAATAAGAGTTAATGAAATAAATAAAACATGTAACGTGTTTATTTATTGTCAGAACTCTATAACATCAAACCTGATTATAAATATCCTCACAACCCCAACACTTATCCACAGGAGAATCGTTGTGCACAAAAATTCTAGAGAATTCTTTCAAGGCCGAAAGAACTCCTTCCTCCAAGAATGCTCTCAAGACCGAGAGACCAAGGAGATCGAAGGCGGACATCGCAAGCGAAGGTTCTTCCACACTATCACCTTGAGATCCCTTCGGCGATGTTTGGAGATACGTGGCACACGTGTGGATCACCGCTAGAGGAATCCTACACTTGGATTATATGATGCAACGACGGATCACAAGATCATGACCAGAGACATCAATGAAGAAATAATTCCACCAAGGTAATTCTTGTGAATTAATTAAATTAATTATAACCAACATATGATGATCCTATATCTATGGTTTCGGGATTCCCTCTTAGGTTTTTCATTCCTCGTTCTATTCCAAAGATTCGGCATTTTACATCATGATGGATCTCAGATTGAACATTGTTTAACCTTAAAATTAAAGTTGGGAAATCCCAAAAAGGTGCTTCCGCTGCACCTGGAACCTACAAGTGGTATCAGAGGGGTCATATCGTTGATTATAATTATTTAGTTTTTCATTGTTCATCTACGCATTAAATAATTTAGTTGTTTCAATTCAAGTTTAATAGTTCTGGAAATATGAATCTTGAGATCTATTCCTTCTCCCTCGTTTCACATTCACCTCATAGAAACAAATTTTTCTTTTAATTTTGATTAAAATAAAATAGAGGAACTCATCTGGAAGAGCCAAACGTTTCTGGCCGTAAAACACCTAAATACACGGTGTGTATTCGGAAGTACACATTGTGTAGTCTAGATTCAATGCATTGACTGATCCGCTAAATCAGGCCGTGTATTGGAGTATACATAAGTCATTTATGACACCGTGTGTTGACTAGGAATAGGTGGCACACAGTTTCTGGATTACATGTTGTGTGGTCCAACTGAACACGGCGTGTAGTCCCTTCGGGTTTGGATTGGACCGTGTAACTCATACACAACATTCCCAGCTGGAAACCGTGTAACGCAGAGACTACAAGGAATGTGTCCCACTGAACATGTCGTGTACTCTGAAAATTTCGGAAGTACATTTACATGCCATGTCCCCAGGCATTTACATCAGACGGATGGTGAAGAAAAATACATTCCATGTAGTCGGAACTACACGTCGTGTACTCACCCAAAATTACGCAGATTTATTAAATTTTTTATTATATTATATAAACCCTTGAGACGTGTACCATGGTGCAGGTGTAAATCTAAGTCACAACAGGTGATAGGTGTTATATATATATGTTTAATTTAACATCTACGTAATGAACGGTAATTCACTGGGTTGCCTCCAAGGTACAAGTTATGTACAAAGATAATTGTAAATGAATTTATTTGTTTAAAATTATGATGGATGAGAATCTCAAGGAAATTCAAAAAAGGGTTTAAGATAAAACTATTGATTAATTAAAGATAATTAATTGATTCGAGCATGATTTATCTTAACCAAGAACGATTAAATAATTGAATGCTAGATTTATTTATATGTGAATATCGTTGCATGTATGGATGATCATGAGCTAGACTAAAACCTTTTTATGTGAATGGTTTCTTTTAATTAATTTATTTCTATAAAATTTATTGGCCTGCCAGCCATCTCCTCATTAATATGTAGGGAATGCGCGCCCAAGGATTCTTTTATGTAAAAACCCTTTTTTAACCCTCACTTGCATGTGAGATAAATGCATATGTAATGGATGGAGCTCCCAAGCTAGTGGAGGCGGCTCAAGTCAGGAGACAAGGTGAAACAAATCTAAGGAGATAGAATGGTGGATTGGTGGAAAGCTGTAACCACGAACCCGAAAGATTCAAGGTGTTTCCCCCTAGGTCTTGGGTTAGTTTATCAACTTCTAGATAAACTAACCAATAGAGAAAGCTCATGATCATACCATTTATTTTATTTCTATCAGTTTCATGGTTTATTTATTGTGGGTGTGTTGTCACGATCACTCAATTAATGAATTAAACAAGCATGCAAGATGGAACTAAAATAAAACTGTCTTATACGTAAATATTATCTTAGACATGGTTAATCACTCAAGTATATCCCACTTAATATTAACAAGCATGTAATAAAAGATGATAAATTAAAAATTTATGTATAAGGATAAAATCCCTCAAAAGAAATATAAAGTTGGTATAGACTTCAATAATCTTGGTTAGAATCGAACCATAGTTCAAAGTGCTTGACCAACCCTAGTTGGGTTGCTTTCAATTATCGGGGAATTATATTTCAAGGTTTTGGGTTGACTTGACTTGGTTCGCATCAAGGGTTGAATGCCACAGCAAGACTTTGTGTGACCAAGAGGCAAAGGTTGAGGAAATCTAAAATAAAAGGATTTCAAGATTGGGGAGTCCACTAAACCGATCAAGGAGCTGCAAGTTAATGCAGTTGGAATTTGGAATGTCTATCTAAAACCATTCAAGTTTCTTGACCAACCCTATTTGGGGTAATGCGAAGACCAATATGGATCCTTTCCACTAGAATATTTAGAAAACAGAATATTCTGAAGTCAATGGTGAGGGCTATTGGATTTTGATAAAATAGTGGGAGAATAATAAGTAATAATTTATTTATTTGTCTTAGTTTTTTAATAAATTAATAAACCTTTTCTCATCTTAATTTGTAGAAACGGCAAGAAAATGACTTCAAAAATGTCATTTTGAACCATACTTGAGAAAGAAAACCTTCTCACAGGCACCAATTTCCAAGAGTGGCAGAGGTGTTTATGCGTCATCCTTCGCCATGAAAGGAAATTGTATGTGCTGGAAGAGCCTCTTCCAGTTGCACCTGGGAAAGAGGCCAGTGATAAGGAATTATATCTCTATATAAAACACATGGATGATTCCATAGATGTCCAGTGTTTCATGTTATCGTCCATGTCTAATGAGCTCTTGAAGCAACATGAAAACATGGACGTGTATAGCATGATGTCTCACCTTAAGGATCTCTACTAAGAGAAGGCCAGACAGGAGAGGTATGAGATCTCCAATTCTTTGTTTACAACTAAGCTTGGAGAGTCTACAATAGTTGGTCCTCATGTATTCAATCTTATGGGCTACATTGAATGCCTAGACATCTTAGGGATTATGTTCTCATATGAGTTGCTTACATATCTCATCCTATCATCACTTCCCAAGACCTTCTCTAGATTTATTGTCAATTATAACATGAGAGGTAATGAGAAGAGTCTATCGGATCTTCTGATCTTGATTCTCCAGGTAGACAAGGACATGGGGAGTGACAAACCTGTAGTCCTTATGGTGAACAAGAAAAGGAAGGACAAGGAAAATGGGACAAATACTTATAAACGGTCTGAATCCCCTGAGTATTGTCCTTCCAAGAAGGGGAAGATCCAGAGGCAGGGCATGGAATGGGAGGCGGTGTGTTTTTCATGTGGAAAGCAAGGCCACTAGAATAGGAACTACAACCAGAAGCATGGGGATGCTAAAGGTGCGTTCGTTATCGAGTTTAATCTTTCCATTTCTACACATTGGGTATTAGATACATATTTTGGGGCTCACATTTGTATTCAAATCCAGGAACCAAGTAGAGTTAGAAAGATTTCCAGAGGAGAGGTGGAACTTCAAGATGCCAATGGCACAAGGCTGGCTGCGTTGGATATTGGCGATTACCACCTCTCACTGCCGACATGGATGATTTTGGTTTTACATAACTATTATTATGTGCCTAGTGTTACCAAGAACATAATTACTGTATCTTGTTTGGATATGGATGGATTTGTTTTCAAATTTGGAAATAAGGGTTGTCTCTTTTATAAGAACAATGTATGTTATGGTATGGCATAATTAAATAATGGTTTGTATGTATTAAATTATGAAAACCAAGTGTTGGAAATCGATAACGAAACAAACTCACATGACTCATACATTACCCAGTTGTGGCATCACCGTTGCGGTCATATGAACGAGAAGCGCTTGACAAAGCTCTGCCAAGATGGCTATTTAGACTCTACTGAGCTAGAACCACTTGATAGATTCCACGCCTGTTTACAAGGAAAAATGACCAAGCCACCTTTTGGTGGACATGGTGAAAGGTCCATGGAGCCTCTAGGATTGGTACACCTGGACGTGTGTGGACCATTTCTAGTAGAAGCTAGAGGTGAATATTCTTACTTCATTACTTTTACTGATGATTTTAGTAGATAAGGATATGTATACTTAATGAGGAATAAGTTAAAAGCCTTAGAGAAATTTAAGGAATTCAAGAATGAAGTAGAGAATCAGCTTGGTAAGAAGATAAATAAACTTCGATCGGATCGAGGTGGAGAATATCTGAACCAATAGTTCATCGATCTTCTACAAGAGTCTGGCATTCTATCTCATCTCACTCCTCCTTATACACCACAGTGGAATGGTGTTAGTGAAAGTAGGAACCGCACCTTGTTGGACATGGTGAGGTCGATGATGAGTCATGCGGATCTCCCATTATCCTTTTGGGGATATGAATTACAAACTGAATCATACACATTAAATCGGGTACCAACTAATGTGGAAAATGGAATTCCCTCTGAGCTATGGAATGGAAGGAAACCCATTTTGTCACACACACATATATGGGGATGTGAGGAATTTTTTAAGGCCTCTAAGGGAAACAAACTAGAACCCCAGGGCATGAGGTGTATCTTTATAGGATATCTCAAGGAAACGAAAGGATATTACCTACATAACCCTTCAGACAAGAAAGTGACTGTCGCTAGACAAGCCATCTTTCTTGAGAGGGAGCACATCCTCAAGAAGGATAGTGGGAGAAATGTTAACTTTGACGAAGTTGATGCTCAAGATACACAAGAGTTGATATAGGAACAAGTTCCATAGGTCCCAGTGGAAGAGGTTCCAGAAACACAAGTACTGCGTAGGAGCTCAAGAGAGGTAAGGGAACCAGAGATATTTGGTTTCCGAGTCACCGAGGATGGTGAATCATTATTGTTGGACAATGATGAACCTCTCTTCTACAAGGAAGTAGTAGAAAGCTCATAAGCTGCAAGATGCCTAGAAGCTTTGAATTCTGAGATGGATTCCATGTATCAAAACCAAGTATAGGTTCTGGTCGATGAGCCAGTTGATGTAAAGCCTGTTGGATGCAAATGGGTATTCAAGAGAAATCTAGACATGGAAGGTCAAGTTAGCACCTATAAAGCAAGGCTAGTGGATAAAGGATTCAGACAGCGTCAAGGAATTGACTATGATGAAGCCTTGTCACCAGTTTCCATGTTTAAATCCATAAGAATCATACTTTCCATAACATATTACCATGATTATGAGATTTGGAAAATGGATGTCAAAACAGCATTGCTTAACGGGAACCTTTAGGAAGATATCTATATGACACAACCAGAAGGGTTTGTGACACCAGGTGAAGCCAAATGGGTTTGCAAGTTACAGAAATCCATTTATGGATTAAAGCAAGCATCTAGGTCATGGAACTTTTGATTTGATGAAGCCATAAAGGACTTTGGGTTCATTAAAAACGAATGTGAGTCATGTGTTTATAAGCGGTTTAATGGGTATGTGATCGTTATCCTAGTAGTATATGTTGATGATATATTTCTTATTGGAAACGATGTACCAGCCTTACAGTTAGTTAAGGACTGGTTGAACAAGTGTTTCTCCATGAAGGACTTGGGTGAAGAAACCTACATTCAACGAATCATGATCATTCATGATAGATCCAAGAGGCTTCTTGGACTAAGTTAGATTACATACATTGACCAGATACTAATGAGATTTAGTATGGAACAATCCAAGAGGGGATTGGTTCAAGTGTCACATGGCCTAAATCTTTCTAAGAAAATGTGTCCTCAGACACAACATGAGAATGATATAATGAGTAAGATCCCAAATTCTTCAGCAATAGGATCCATCATGTATGCCATGTTATGTACCAGTCTTGATGTTGCCTATGCACTGATCATGGTAGGTAGATATCAAGAAGATCCAGGAGAACAACATTGGACTGCTATTAAGGTTATCCTTAAGTATCTGAGAAGAACTAAGGATATGTTCCTGGTGTATGGAGGAGATGAGGAGCTTGTCATCAGAGGGTATGATGATGCTGGTTTTCAGACAGATCAAAACGATCTGAAGTCACAATCTGGATATGTTTTCTGTCTCAATGGAGGACCTGTGAGCTGGAAGAGTTCAAAGCAGCCAGTTGTCGCCGATTCAATAGTGGAGTCCGAATATATTGTGGCTTCTGATGTATCCAAGGAAGCCGTCTGGATTTGGAACTTTGTCCAGGAGCTTGATGTGGTGCCTAGCAGTAAAGATCCTATCACATTGTACTGTTACAATACTGCAGCGGTGGCTCTTGCAAAAGAACAAAGGTCACATCAATGGGCAATACACATACTCCGGAAGTATCACTTATTGAGGTATTTCTATCAAAGGGGTGAAGTTGTAGTGAGCAGAGTGTCCACAGAAGAGATCGTGGTGGACCCCATGACTAAAGGCCTATCTCAGCAAAAGCACGAATATCATGTGAGAGGTAGCGGGTTAAAAGTTGTTAGCAGTTGGCTCTAGTCCAAGTGGGATTCTTTTGGAGTTGGTAGCCTAGAACCAACTATTTTGTACTTTTTTCATTAATAAAAGCCTTATCACATCTTGATTGTTCTTCTTCATGACAATTCATGTGATAATATCCTAAGGATAGCTGTTGAATTAAAGGGTCATAGCAGATCCCTACTATGATGAGAACCCGGAAGTTCCATAACACTGTTCTTGAATATATGTTCTATCGCCAAATGATATTATTTGAGGGACACAAATAAAACATGCCATTAGGGGTGAGGACTCATAAAACTTTGAGGCACCTTCTCATGGTGTGCGCCCTTGGAAATATATAGAAGGATAATATGAGAACGAGACCCAACAGTATGAAATCCACATTTCCTAGTGTCATTGGATGTTCCTATCTGGGGACATGTTTATTGATCCTTATACTTTAAGATTATTATTAATGGGTATTAAAACTCGCGCACTTAGATGTATTGACAAAAACTGTGATGACACATTTTTCACAACGAGGTAAGATACGTTAGGTGCGTCTCGAGTAATACTGCATTAATAGATAATGCGAGAAATGATTTGTCCCTTCCTTTCCACAACAGAAGTAGATATCTCATGCCCTTTGATAGAATTTATATAGCCTAAATAAATCCATGGCCATGGTAAGGTATGGGCGGGTTCAATTCCAGAAAGTCGAAGAAAGAATAATCGAGCACATGTGTTGATGGCACTAGCATGCAACCTGCTTAATTAGAGATATCGAGGCAAAGGCATTATATTACATGGTAAGTGTTCGTATGAGGTGACACGTCATTGTGGCATTAACTTCTTTCTCTATGGGTTCCTTGGCATGCTGCTAGATGCTAACCTTGGATTTTAGGCAGGCTCCGCCTAATGCCACTGAGAAAGAGGCCTACAGGGTCACACACTAAGTGTGTCCATGTATCTCAGTTAAATATTAATTTAAAAATTTAAATAAATATTATTCTTGACTTTGGTTTAATAATTATTTAAGGATGCCTGATTTCATTTATTTCGAGACTAGTTATTCGAGAGAATATATTGTGGATGAAATAATATTTATTAGCGAGTGATGCAGTTATATTTAGTTAAGAAATAAATATCCATTACTCAAGGTCTAATAAATGTGGTGGAGGAAATAAAGAAAAGTGCAAAATAAAATTACAAGCCATGTATATTTAATATAAAGGCTGTGTAGTTTTATGGAACAAAAGTACACACATTGTATTAATGATTACACGACGTGTGGTTTTTCAAGTTGGGATTTTGAGGAAATAATATCATTATTGTAATATTTATTATAATCCGTGTTGGAACATGTCAAGGAATTAATCATTCGACATGGGGGTTTTCAATAAGAGTTAATGAAATAAATAAAATGCATAATGTGTTTATTTATTGTCATAACTCTGTAACCTCAAACACGATTATAAATATCCTCACAACCCCAACACTTTTCCACAAGAGAATCATCGTGCACAAAAATTATGGAGAATTATTTTAAGGCCGAAATAACTCCTTCCTCCAAGAACGCTATCAAGACCGAGAGACCAAGGCAATCGAAGGCGGACAACGCAAGCAATGGTTCTTCCGCACTAGCACCCGGAGATCCATTCGGCGACATCTGGAGATACGTGGGAGATGTGTGGATCACCGCTAGAGGAATCCTACACTTGGATTATACGACGCAATGATGGATCACAGGATCGTGACCAGAGACATCAAGGAAGAAATAATTCCAGCAAGGTAATTCTTGTGAATTAATTAAATTAATTGTAACCAACATATGATGATACTGTCTCTATGGTTATGGGATTCCCTCTTAAGTTTTTCATTCATCGTTCTATTCTGAAGATTCGGTGTTTTAAATCGTGATAGATATCATATTGAACGTTGTTAAATGTTAAAATTAAAGATGGAAAAACCCATCAACACGCTTCCATTGCGCCCAGAATCTACATATATTTCATAAAAGTTAATGTGAGATGAGAAAAATACTTTTCAATTTAGAAAGAAGATTACTTTTAAAAAATAATTTGTATTTATCATAAATACATATTTAAAATTTTATATTACATAAAAGAATTTTTTTGAAAATTTAGATTACATTTGAGGCATAAATGATGTCCCACTAAAGTGAAATCATGTAAAAAGTTTTTTTAAAGAAGCTTCAGAATTAAAATATTTTAGTGCGGTTTAATGAATTCATTAAAGAGATTTAAAAGCGCAAAGGAATATTTTATTTCATAAAATTAGAAATGAAACATAATATATTTTTCATGTTAAATTTTTTTATTTTATAAATATAAATCATTTTTAAAACATATTATAGAGTGAACTTCAAAATATATAAGAATTTGAGAAGTTCCTTGAATCAGGCCTACATTTTGGAAGTATTTCTGAATGATTATTTTAAAGCTTGTAAATCCCCATAAAATAAAAAAGGATTATTATTGGTATAAATTTATAGAAAATTAAAAAATAATTTATTATTATTAAATAATAATAAATTATAATTTCATTTCGGTTAGTAGAGAATAAGAGTAACCCTGATGAAAATGGAGGTTAGGGTAGAAAATACTTACAACTTTGTAATAAATTGAATCATATGCCCCAAAATTAATAATAAACAAATGATACATTAAATATCATGAAAATAAATACATTCATAATATGAAACAATAATGGGAAGTATACATACACCATATGCAAGTAAGAGTTGTCAATACGGAATATCTCACAAAAATGGAAGTGAGATGAAGAAACCCCTTACCTTAAGTTTGATGGTGTTCTTAACTTGATCTTAATGACTTGAATAATAAAATTTAGGTTCATTAACTAATAATTTCATAATCCCCCTTATATATAATTTATTTATTATAACCTTTTTAGGCTCATTCATGTTCTTTTAACGGGTTAAAAGACTCAATTTCATTTTTTGGGAGTGTTTTCTTCCTATGTTTTCATGATCAGTTTACTTATATTAATGTACGGATAAACATGTAGAATGAGAATGCTTTTTTATAATTGAATTTATATGTTATTAGTGAACATTCATAATATTAAATGTTTCTAAAATTTGCTTGGTTATTTCGATTTATGATAAATCATTATATAAAACCTTAATGGAAATTGTTTGGGTTAATTAGCAGTTTTTGATCACAACGAAGTCATTTTGATTTATAAATTAATAACATGTGTAAAAAAGGATTATATAACCATAAATAAATTATAATAAGTATATTATAGTTTGGTTCAACCAACAAAAAAATTTCATGACCATAATTGAAGATTTTAATAGAAAATGAAAACCTGTCGTCGTAGAATGTGATAAATTAACACATCTCGGATGGTGTTTTCATTTCTAGTATAAAATAAGGGAAAAAGAGAGATGATGATGGATTATTCCAATATCATAAAAATTATAGTACATTTAAGGTAATTGAGTTATCATAACATATGTATAGAAGGATGTGAGTAAATAAAAAGAGAAAATGAACATTAAATAAAAGAAGAGTTGAGAAATCCCTTACGAAAATTCGGCAGCATAACAGCATCACATAAAAATTCATAAAAAATTTTGATAATAGAAAAGGGTTATATAATCATTCTTACATTATATTGAAAGTAAATTTTTTATTTAATGACATATCCCAACATATTAAAATTGAAAATAGAAGATAATAACTTAAAAAGTGTTCTTGAAAAAGATAGATATTTTGAGACGAAAATTCTATAGCATAACGGCTATGCAACATGGTTTTAGAAAACATTAAAAAGATGGCGGATAGGGGTCACCCAGTCATAAAATAATAATAATATATAATCAGTAATTAATAAAATTGAAATAAGAACATGATATGAACACTTGAAATACATACCACATAAAAGAGAACTTGAAATAAAAGAAATGAAAAGAGGTGTTTACCTCTTGAAGTAATCTTCCTTGAGAGCCTCTTTATGCGAGAGGTTTTGGTCTTTTTAAGATACCAATTGATTCTGGTCATGGGGGAGTAGATTTGGAGGATTTTTGGGTAGAATTTGGAGAAGTCACAATTCTTGAGAGGAGTGAAGGGAAGAAAGTGGAAGAGATTGTATTTTTAGTAGAGGGGAGGAGGTTTTTCAAAATATTTTAATCATTAGTTTATTATTTTTCCATAAGACTAGAAATAATGATGATTCTATGACCAAAAATATTAATATGATCATGTGATTTCTAAACATTGGTTCTTACATTCGTACAACATCATAAGTAACTCAATAAATCAATTATTTAGCATGTATAGTGAATTATCGTATTTAACTATTCACCAAAAATTAAAGCATTTCAGATTAATCCAAAAAAATCAACCAAATAATTTTTAGAAGTGTAGAATACAAAAATTAATTCTATATTTCAAAAATAAGTTTCTAAATATGATTAATTTAATTTTTAATTAAACCCACAATTTGATTAAAAAATACAGTTTTTAAAACATTTTTTTACTTATTCCAAAACATGGACACATCATACTTTCAATTAAATCCTATATATATACTATCATAGGTAAGTTTACTATTAATAAGGTTATGTCACTATTCATAAGTGTAACATTACTATTCATATGAGTATGTTACTATTAACCAAAAATTATTTTTATCTTATCAGACTCTAAATATTTTACTGAATGCAACCGTGTATGTCATTTTTTCCAACTTTAAATCATAGAGGTGGAAAAATTATATTTATTGGATTGGTTATAAAAAAGTGGTTCTTATTGAGACTTAGTGTTTTATGCATTCAATATTAAATTTATTTGAAAAATATTGGGGTGTTACACTATCCCCTCCTTACAAAAATTTCATCCTCAAAATTTGAAATTGAACTTTGAAAGTTAATGGTTGATACTTGAAAATTACCTTATGAGAAACCCATATAATGAATACAGTTAAAATAACCTCTTAATAATTGGAAAGGTAAAAACATCAATTACTAAAAACAATTTATTCTAATTAGAAAACATGTTCATGGAAGAATAATCAAACCTTAATTTTTTTTATGTAAATTGATAGAGAACCTGCCTAGATGAAAGATAATTACCACAAAACATTAAACTACAATTATGAAAAATTTCCTTGAGATAATGAAAAAAAATATAATAGGACAAAATTTTTATTTTGGACTCTTTTCGAGGATTTGATGAGTTATTCCACTCTATAAGTGTATAAATATACATTTTCATTTCATTAAAACAATCTCATCATTTGTTTATGCCTTTAAATATCTACTCTTCATCTCTTTGGAAAAGTTTCATCATGTAGTGACATTAAACTCTAAAACCTCATTCAATGATCAACTTAAACCAATTGAAAAATGGTTTAACTTTCCAAAATACCATTATTTAATGCTTTATAATTATTCCCATATCCATCCTCACTAGATCCATGTATACGAGGTCTTTGGAAAATCATAATTTTTTTCATAACTCTATGATCTATTCTACTCGATGCATCTACTAACTTATGTTCCTTTAATAAACATAAAGAAACCCAAAATTTTCACATTCCCAACATGTGAATATCTTATCATGTGTCCTCTTGAAATATGGTTAGAACTAAAATTACCATAAAACCTTATTGGAAACATACATTCATCCTTACAAATGCTATTATACATATTCCTTATATCCAAAAATGTTGTAAACTCAATCACTGATATCATATACCACTTGTTAACAAGCCCAAAATCTGTTTTAGGTAGTCATTACTTATCCAAATGAATCATTTATTCATCATTATCTTCATTATTGGAAATATAATAATGGTCATCCATCCTTTAATCTTGCATTTTCCAGAAAGTTTAACTTTCAAATAAATATATTTTCTTGGTACCATTCAACTTATGGTTTCAAATCCTTAATGAAAAATTATTGTAGTGTAATCCTCATATATTCCATAATTATTATAACGAGTACATTACTACCCAGATATTCAAATGACATGATTCTTGAATTGGCATATTAACCATTGTACTTCATATGAGGGTATCATCATAACTTTATCATTATCTAGAATCATCATATGTGGTATATTACTTTGATTCTATGGAAATTGATTCGCATAGTATCCCATATCCTTGAAGTTGAAGCATTGTACATTGGAAATCATTTTCTTACCCGTGTAATCATGTACTTTGTGTCCTTTTTTCCACACTTAAAACAAAAACCAATTCCATTTAGGCATTTACTAGGGTGATTATTTCCATAGTTATCACATGTAAGAAAACACTTATTTACCTTCTTCCATTTATCTATATTTTTCGCTAACATCCACTTCTTCTTTTTACTCCCTTGAAATCCACTGGACCCAAGGAATTATTTACATATATTATTAACACATTATACTATTTACTCGTATGATGAGGGAACATGGGAGACTATATGATCGGTTAAGACTATGAGATATAAGATCCTTCTTACTATTTTCATCACCTTAATTGGTGGTGTTCTAATTCCTTATTCTTGGAGACATTTCTAATCAATTCTACATGCTATATTCTCTCATAAAATTATACACTTTATATGACTCTAAACATGGTATAGCACCTATAATAAATTTATGCATCATAAATCTTAAAACTGTATACTTTGGTAACTTTGGAAGAATAAATACTTTATAATGGTATGTAATAAAAATATGCGAATTATCCAAAGAATATCCAATGTGTGTGTCAAACTAGGTGTGCAGTAAGGCCTATTTCCGTATACCATGTTACATTGGGTCCACCCCGAAACACCTTGTCGGAGTTGTAAATCTTTGGAACATATGTGCCAGAACCACATCCACTTGTCGTATCTAGATAGGGATTTATTTTCTAGGAATATCCATATAATCTATTCCTTAAGAAAACTATAGGATTATCTAGTATGTGTATCATCAAGTCTATATTAGGGTTTTGTTCACTAATATACATTTTCTAAATTTAGCTTCCAAGTTTTCTACTAAACGTTCTATGATACCAACTGTAATGCCTCGACCCTAGTTGCCCAGAGCCAGTCTATTATTTCATTACATTGGAATTCTTACCGAAAAATTGTATCCCAAAGGACCGAGTATTTTAGAAGTTTTGGAAATCGAGATACATATAAAATTTCAACATTACAAATATAAATTCAATACAATGTATAATTTATATTAGGAACATCCCCAACTCTAATTTTATCCTTCCAGATCATTCAAATACACTTATTCATGTCCAAAGAAAATGATACAAAAGAAATAGGTGAGCTCAAATTCTTATTAAGTGTAAGAAATATATTTGGAGATATCATAAACATAAACATTAGTCGGGTGAATACCTAAAAACACATTCATTTAAAAATCAACTTGAACACATTATAGCAGGAATATGAGCTGTATAAATAATTCCATATTAAAACATAAACAAGGGTATTATAGTAGTTAACAAAACCTCATGATATTTAGATTACTTGTTTCATAATTAGGGAAATTCATATGCTCAAAATTCTGAAACATACCGTCAAGGCCTCGGCCCAAACATCTAAAAATGATTAAGATCTCAGCTAAAACCATATCTAAAAATGGGCAAGCCCTCAGCCAAGACCATATCTATTTGTCTCATGATACCTACCAAATCATTGAGAGGCTATAGAAGGCCTCACCCATCACTTAATATTTTCAATTCATTCCTCATATGAAATGGGTGAACATAATAAACTTATACATTCATATTGAATACTAAAAATTTAAGTGTAAATAAAATTCCCCAGTCATTTAACATAAACACTAACCATTCAAAGTAAAATGGTATCCAGATAACTCATATATAATCCAAATAACCAGAAACACAAAAAACATATTGAAAATGATATCATAAAAGACAATACTCAATGAAGTACAATATTCAACAAGTGATGTTGACATATTTGAAGATACATGTAAATGAGTCTATTGAAAATTTCTTAAGGAAATAATCATTAAACATTCCAAAGTGTCCCATTCCACCTTGAGACATTCAAATAATAATCCCTTATAATATCATGAGAATAATTATAATTTTGATATGATATACCAAAGGTTAGTACGTACACCACATTCATGGAATGAGTGGTGAACAAGGAATATATTTCAAAATAGTTAATGTGGCATTAGAAAAAATCTTTTACTTTTAAAAGAAGAGTTATTTTGAAAAATCATTCATATTTTCCATATATCTGGTTTTAAAAATGTATATCCCATAAAATAAAAGTAAGAAAATATATAATATATTTTATTCATAAATGATTTCCCAATTAAGTGAAACCAGGTAAAACGTGTTTTTAATGAAGCCTTAGAATTAAAAAATTTTATTGTGGTTTAATGAATTCAATAAAGAGATTTTAAAGTGCAACGTCATGTTTTCTTTCATAAAATCATAAATTAACCCAAATATATTTTTCATGTTAAAATTTTTTATTTTAGAAATATAAATCTAGCTTAAAATAGATTATATATTAAACTTCAAAATAGGTATGAATTCGAGAAGTTCCTTGAATCGGGATTGAATTTTTGGAAGTATTTCTGAAAGATTATTTTAAAACTTGTAACTACCCAAAAAATAAAGAAGGATTGTGATTGGTAAAAATATATAAAACATTCAAAAATAATTTATGATTAGTACATAATAATAAATAATAATTTCATTGAGGTTAGTAGAGAATAAGATAAAGCCAAATGAAAATGGATGTTCAGGTATAAAATACTTACAACTTTGTAATCAATTGAATCAATTGACCCAAAATTAATAATCATAAAATTATAAATTTAATTTCATGAAAATAAATATATTCATCATATTAAACATAAATCGAAAGTATACATACACCATACACTAGTAATATTAGTGAATACAAAATTCTCACAAAAAAGGAAGTGTGATTAAGAACCCCCTTACCTTAAGTCTGATGGTGTTCTTCACTTGATTTTAATGACCTGAATAATAAAATTTAGGTCCATTAATTAATAATTCCAGAACCACACTTACATGTAATTGATTTAGTATAACCTTATTAGTTTCATTCATGGCCTTTTGATGGGTTAAGAGATTCAATTTCATTGTTTGGGAGGGTTTTCTTCTGTGGTTTTCATGATCAACTTACTTATATTCATGTATGAATAAACATGCAGAATGAGAATCATTTTCCAGAATTAAAGTTATATGTTATTAGTGAACAAACATAATAGTACATGTTTATAAAAAAAATTTGTTTTTTGGAGTGAATATGAATCATTATATAAAACTTTAATGGCAATTATTTGAGTTTATTGGGGGGTTTTGATCGCAACAAACTCATTTTGATTTATAAATTAATAACATGTGTAAAAAAGGATTAAATAACCATAAATAAGTTATAATATATATATTATAGTCTTTTTCAACCATAAAAATGGTTTCATAACCATAATTGAATATGGTAATAGAAATTGAAATCCTGTCATCCTTGAATGTGATAAATTAAGACATCTCAGATGGTGTTTTCATTTCTAATATAAAAGAAGGATAAAAGAGTGATGATGGTGAATTATTCCATAATCACAACAAAATTATAGTATATTTAAGGTACTGATTTAATCATAACTTTTAGATGAAATGATATGAGGAAAGAAAAATAAAATAAAGGAACTCAAAATTGAAGAAAATTTGAGAAATCCCTTACGAAAATTCGGTAGACTAACAAAGTCACTTAAAAATTCATAAAATATTTTGATGAGAGAAAAAAAGTATCTCATAATTATTACATAATATTGATATTAAGTGGATATCCAATGACATATAACAACATAATACAGATGAAAATAAAATATAATAACATAAAAAGAGTGCTTAAAAAAGAGGTAGATTTTGAGACGAAAATTCTGCAGCATAACGACTATACAAACATGTTTTAGAAAACATTAAAAAGAGAGGGGACATGGGTCACCCATTAATAAAATAATAATAATATAGTATAGGGAACGAATAAATTGTAAATAATTACATGTTATGGAAACTTCAAATACATACCACAAAAAAGAGAACTTGAAATAAAAGAAATGAAAAGATGTGTTTACCTCTTGAAGTAATCTTCCTTGAGAGCCTCTTTTAGAGAGATATTATACTATTTTTATGACACCAAGGGATATAGGTTGTGGGGCAGGATCTTGGTAATAGATTTCGGAAGAATTTTCAGAAGTCACAAGGTTTGAGAGGAGGGAATACAAGAGGGTGAAAGTTGTGGTATTTAGAGTGGAGGGGAGTAGGGTTTTCTTAATATTTTAATCATTGGTTTATTACTTTTTCCATAAGACAATAAATAATTTTGATTACATGAAAAAAAATAGTAATATGTGCATGTGAGTTTGAACTATTGGTTCTTACATCCACAGAACATCATCAATGACTCAATAAATCAATTATTTATTATTTATTGTAAATTATTGTATTTTAGTATTAACTAAAAATTCATGTATTTCAGAAAAATCCAAAAAATTCACCCTAAACATTTTTAGAAGTGTATAATACATAAATGAAGTTCATTTTCAAAAAGTAATTTTCTTAATGAATAATTTTATTTTTAATTAAAATCATAATTTACTTGAAAAATATAGTTCTGAAAACATTTATTTACTTATTCCAAAACATAGGTACATCATAGTTTCACTTAAATCCTGTATATGTACTATCATAGGTGTGGTAACTATTCATAAGTGTATATCACTATTCATAAGGGTAACATTACTATTTATAAGGGTATGTTCCTATTCACTAAAAATTATGTTTGTCTTATCAGACTTTAAATATTTTACTAAACGTAACAGTGCATGTTAGTTTTTTAAAATTCAAGTCACAGAGTTAGAAAAAAAATATGTTTACTAGATATGTTACTAAAAAGTGGTGATTATAGATACTTAGTGTTTTATGCATTCAATATGAAATTTATTTTCAAAATCATGGGGTGTTACATTATCCCCTCCTTATAAAAATTCTATCCTCAAAATTTTAAATTGAAATTCCAAAGTTAATGGTTTATATATGAAAATTTCCTTATGGAAAACCTATATCAAGAATATGGTTAAAATAACCTATTAATAAGAGTAAAGGTAAAACCATCGGTTACTAAAAACAATGCATTATAATTGGACAACAAGGTCATGGAAAAATAATTAAACCATCATGTTTTGATGGAAAATGATAGACAACATTCTCATATGAATGATCATTACCACAAAACATTAGACTACAGTTTTGAAAATTTTCATTGATATCATAAAAATATTATAATAGGAAAAAAAATTATTTAAGACACTTTTAATGGAGTTGATGAATTATTCCACTATATAAGATTATAAATATACTTTTCTATTTTATAAACACAATCTTATCCTTTGTTTGTGCCTTGAACTATTTATACTTCATCTCTTAGCACAAGCTGCGTCATGTAGTGACATTAAACTATAAAACCTCATACAATGATCAACTTAAACCATTTAAAAAGTGGTTTAACTTTCCAAAATATCATTATCCAATACTTTAGAATCATTCTCATATCCATCCTTATAAGATCCATATATATGGGGTCCTTGAAAATTCCTCATTTTGTTCAAAACTCTATGATCTATCCTGCTCAATGTAGCTTCTACCTTATTTTCCTTTAATCAACATATAGCATACCTAAATTTTCACATTCCAAACAAGTGAATATCTTCATCATTCTTTCTCTGGAAATATAGTAATAAATCAATTTACCATAAAACCTATTTGGAAACATGCATTAATCCTTAGAAATTCTATTAGACATATTCTTTATATCCAAAAATGTTATAGACTCCATCAATGATAGCATAGACCACTTGTTGACAAGCCAAAAATCAGTCTTGTGGTAGTCAGTATTTATCCAAATGAATCATTTCTTCATCCTTATATTCTTCATTAGAAATATATTAATTTTTGTACTTACTTTAACCATGCAGTTTCCAAAAATTTTAACTTTCCATTGAATATATTTTCTTGGTACCATTCAACTTAAGGTTTCAAATCCTTAATGAAAACGTATTGGAGTACAATCCTAATATATTCTATATTTCTTATAACCAGTATATTACTGATAAGATATTCAAATTACATGAATATTGACTTGGGGTATTAATCCTTCTACTTTATCTATATCAGCATCATAACTTGGTCATTATCTAGAATCATCATTTAGGGTATATTTTTTTTGACACTTGGGACATTCATTTGCAGTTGAAGCATTGTAATTTGGAAAAAAAATTCTTACCCTTGCAATAATGAACATGGTGTCCTTTTTCTCCGTACTTATAACAAACACACATTCCCTTCAGGCATTTACCGGGGTGATTCTTTCCACGGTTATCACATGTGGGAAAACCATTTTTTCCCTTATTCTCATTATCCATATTTTTCGCTACCATTCTCTTCTTCTTTCCATCCCTTTAAAGCCATAGGACTCAAAGAATTATTTACATACCTTGTTAACACATGATACTATTTCCTCATATGATGAGGACACACAAGAGAATATCTTCCTTTGAAACGATGGTTAAGACCATGATAGATATGATCATTCTTACTATTTGCATCACGTGCATTGGTGATGTTCTCATTTATTCTACAAGGTACCCTTTATAATCAATTCCACATGCTATATTAGCTCATAAAATTATGAACTTTCTATAACTCTAAAAATGGTATAGCACATATAGTAAGTTTATGCATTGTAAATCCTAGAACCATATACTTTGGTTACTTTGGAAGAATAAATCCTTCATGATGGTATATAAGAAAAAAAATGAATTACCCAAAGCATATCCCCCATGAGTTTTAAACAAGGTGCGCAATATGGCTCATTTTCATATACCAAGTTACCCCGGGTCAAGCCCGAAATACCTTGTCGGAGTTGTTACTCTTAGGTACATCTATGACCAAACGACGTCCACTTGTAGTATCCAGATAGAGATTTATTTTCTAGGAAGATCCAAAAAATCTAATCCTAGTCAAAATTCTAGGATGTTATAGTATATGTATTTTCAATTCTATCTTAGGGTTTTGTTCCCTAATATAAGTTTTCTAAATCTACCTTCTATGTTTTCTACTAAACTTCCTCTGATACCAAATGTAACCCCCTGACCCCAGTTGCCTAGATCTAGTACATTATTTCATTACATTACCATGCTTACCAGAAAGTTATATCTTGATGTACCGAGTAGTTCCATAGTTTTGGAAATCTAGATACATACATAAGTTCAACATTACAACTTGAAATGCAATACAACATATAATTTTTATTGGGAACAACTACAACTCTAAGTTTATCCCTACAGGTCATTCAAAATAAACTTCTTCATTCCCTGAGAAAATTAAACATAAGAAATGGGTGAGTTCAAATTCTTAGTAAGGTTAATAAATACAGTGGAAGATATCATAAACATAAACATTGTGCATAATGAATAACTAAAAATACATGCATTTAAAAATGAACTTGAACACATTATTGAAGGAATAAAAGCTGAATAAATAATACCATATCAAAACATAAACATTGGTATTCTACAAGTTGAATAAACTCTTGAACTTTGAATTACCAGTTCCATGATGTGGGAAATTTATATATCAAAAATTATGAAACATACCATCAAGAACTCATCCAAGACATCTAAAAATGATTAAGGCCACGACCAAAACCATATCTAAAAATGGGCAAGGCCTCGACCAAGTCTATATCTATTTGTTTCATTAAACCTACCGATGCATCGAGATGATATAGAGGACCTCACTCATCACTTACAAAATCCAATGCATTCCTCATATGAAATGGGTGAACATAATAACATATACATTCAAATTGAATACTAACAATTGAAGTGTAAATAACATTCCCCAATCATTTAAAATAAATACTAACCATTAGAAGTAAAATGGTGTCAAGATAGCTCATCCATAGTTAAACTAACCAGAAACCCTTAAAAAATATTTTAGATGATATCATAACAGAAATACCACAATGACATACAAGATTCAACAAGGTATGTTTACATATATGAAGATACTTTTAAATTAGACCATTGAAAAATTCTTAAGCAAATAATCCTTAAACATTCCAAAGTGTCTCATTCCACCTTGAATCATTAAAATCCTAATCCCTTAGAATATCATGAGAATAAGGATAATCTTAATATAATAAACCAATGGGAAGTATATAAGACACATGTATGGAATGAGTGGTGTACAAGGCATATATTTCATAAAAGTTAATGTGAGATGATAAAAACCCTTTTTACTTTCGAAAGAAGAGTTATTTTGGAAAATCATTTGTATTTGTTATAAATCTTGTTTAAAAAATGTATATAACATAAAAGGAAAGGTCGGAAAATTTATATTATATTTGAGGCATAAATGATGTCCCACTGAAGTTAAATCATGTAAAAAGTTTTTTTAAAAAAGCTTTAGAATTAAAACATTTTATTGTGGTTTAATGAAGTCATTAAAGATATTTTAAAGCAAAAAGGCATGATTTATTTCATAAAATCAGAAATGAACCAAGATATAATTTTCATGTCAAAATTTTGGATTTTAGAAAGATAAATATTGCTTAAAATAGATTATACAGTGAACTTCAAAATAGTTAATAATTCGAGAACTTCCTTGAATCGGGCTTTCATTTCAGATGTATTTTTGAAATATTATTTTAAAGATTGTAACTCGCCATAAAATAAAGGAAGATTATGATTGGTAAAAATATATAGAACATTCACAAATAATTTATAATGATTAAATAAGGATAAATAATAATTTCATTGAGGCGAGTAAAGAATAAGAGAAACCTGAATAAAAATGGTGGTTCGGGTAGAAAATGCTTCCAAATTTTTAATCAATTGAATCATAATCCCCAAAATTAATAATCATAAAATGATACATTGATTATCATGAAAATAAATATATTAATTATATGAAACAGAAATGGGGAGTATATATACAACATACACAAATAATAATAGTGAATACGTAAGATCTAACAAAAATAGAAGTGAGGTGAAAAAATCCCTAACCTTAAGTCCAATGGAGTTATTCAATTGATCTTAATGACCTGAATAATAAAAATTAAGTCCATTAATTAATAATTAAATAACATAATTTACATATAATTGATTTATTATAACTTTATTAGGTTTATTCATGGCCTTTTTATGGGTTAATAGATTCAATTTCAATGGTTTGGGAGTGTTTTCTTCCCTGGTTTTCATGATCGGTTTTCGTATATTAATTTATGGATAAACATGTCGAATGAGAATGATAGTATAGAATTTAAGTTATATGTTATTAGTGAACATACAAAATGTTACATGTTTATATTTTTTTTGTTACTCAGAGTGAAGATGAATCGTTATATAAAACATTAATGGCAATTGTTTGGGTTAATTGGTGGGTTTTGATCGCAACAAACTCTTTTTGATTTATAAATTAGAAAATTTTGTAAAAAAAAGGATTAAAAACCAAAAAAAAGTTATAATAAGTATATTATATTCATTTTCAGCCATAAAAATAGTTTCATGACCATAATTTAATATATTAATAGAAATTGAAAAGCTGTCGTCATTGAATTTGATATATTAACACACCTCGAATGTTGTTTTCATTTCCAGTATAAAAGAAGGGGAAAAGAGAGATGATGATGGATTATTCAATTATCACAACAAAATTATAGTATATGTAATGTAATTGAGTTATCATAACATTTGTATGAAATGAGGTGAGTGAATAAAATGAAAATAAAGGAACTTTAAATAAAAGAAAAGTTGACAAATCCCTTACGAAAATTCTGCATCCCAACAATGTCTCTTAAAAATTCATAAAATATTTTGATGAGATAAAAGAGGTATATAAACATTAATAAATAATATTTAAAGTAAGGGGGATATTTTATGACATATCCCAATGCAAGACAACTGAAAATAAAAGAGAATAACATAAAAAAGAGTGCTTGAAAAAGAGAGAGATTTTGAGATGAAAATTTCGCATCATAACGATTATGCAACATGGTTTTAGAAAATATTAAAAAGAGAGAGGATAGGGGTCACCCATTCATAAAATTATAAAAATATAGTATAGGGATAGAATAAAATGTAAATAAGAACATGGTATGGAAACTTGAAACACATACCATATAAAAGAGAACTTGAAATAAAAGAAATGAAAATAGGTGTTTACATCTTGAAGTAATATTCCTTGAGAGCCTCTTTGGAGAGAGGTTTTCGTATTTTTATGAGACCAAGGGATTATAGTCATGTGGTAGGATATTGGGCGTAGATTTGGTATAATTTGGAGAAGGAACAAGGCTTTAGAGGACTAAATAGAAAAGGGTGGAAGAGGTGGTATTTATAGTGGAGGGGAGGAGAGTTTTCTTAATATTTTAATCATTAATTTATTATTTTTTCAGAAGACAAGAAATATTGGTGATTACATGAAAAAAAACATTAATATGTGTATGTGATTTCAAACCATTGGTTCTTACATCGACAGAACATCATCAATGGCTCAATAAATAAATTATTTAGTATTTATTTTAAATTATCGTATTTTACTATTTTCCAAAAATTCAAGTATTCCATAAAAATCTCAAAAAATCACCCTAACCATTTTTCAATGTGTAGAATCCAAAAATTAAGTCCATTTTTTAAAAATAATTTTCCAATTATGATTAATTTAATTTTTAATTAAAATCATAATATAATTTAAAAATAAAGTTTTTAAAATATTTATTTACATATTTCAATACATAGGTACATCATACATTCACTTAAATCCTATATATACACTATAATAGGTGAGGTTAAAATTCATAAGGGTATGTCACTATTCAAAAGGGTAAAATTACTATTCATAAGGGTATTTTACTATTCACTAAAAATTATTTTTGTCTTACCAGACTCTAAATATCTTACTGAACGCAATAATGATTGTCAGTTTTTTGAAATTTAAATCATAGAGGTGGAAACATTAAGTTTAATAGATAGGTTATAATAAAGTGGTGATGTAGAGACTAAGTTTTTTAGGAATTTAATATTAAATTTATTTTCCAAATCTTGGGGGTTTTCAATTGGGCTCCACCCTGAAAGATATTTAAATATAAATATAAATATCTTTAGGTGTGTGTGTGTTTGTATGAATGTTAGTTTATATATATATATATATATAATGATATTTAAATATATGGTAATGTCTTTGTGTACAAATATAGTTATATATATAATTAATTTATATATATATATTATTTTTTATAATATATATATATATTAATATTAATATATATGTTTTTTATTATATATATGTTTATATTAATATCTATATTTTTATATCATATATATGTTTGTGTGTGTGTGTTTACATATATATATGTTTACATGTGTGTGTGTGTGTGTTTATATATGTGTGTGTGTATGTATATATATATTATTTATTTATATTATAGGATATTACGAAACCAAAGCATGCATAAGGATTGAGGGATACCTCACCCACATATATATGTATATGTGTTTTAATATATAAATATATGTTTATATATATTTCTATGTTTATATATATATATATATATAATATATCTATATTTTTTAAATTTAGGATCATTTTTCAGAGAATGTCGCTAATTTAGTGGTGTTTTAGAAAGCATCTCTAAATCACAATTTTTCATAGTTTGTTTCAGAGATATTGTTATTGAAATCATTTATTTTCCATGGGTTAATAATGTTTCAATTATATTATTATGGAAATATTTTCTTTTCTAGAGATTATTCATGTTTCAAATATATTGTTATGGAATTCGTTTCTTTTCTATGGTTTAATCATGTTATGAAAGGAATAATTATTTTTATTATGATTTTAACAATGAAACACAACTTCTATGTACTTTATTTATGGTTCTAGGAAATTGTTATATGATGGGTGTTCCTAGATAACACTAGCTAATCCCTATATATCTTATATGATGGGTACACTGAGATATCACATCAATGCATTGGGTGATGATTATGTTATTTAGAAAATTATATTTTCAGTGGGTTGTATGATTATTCCAATTATAAGGGTTCTATAAGGGTTTTATGTAGAAAATTTACCAAGATACCAAATCATTTTTTATGCCTCTATGTGTTATAAGTGTTTCATTTGGTCAATATTGATATCACATTGCTCATTATTATTGATTATGATGACTATTGCCTTTGCTAATTTCATATTCCATGTTTTCATGTTTGATGATCCATGTATTGATTGGTATGATTTCTCCTATGTTATGCTCATTCACTTTGATTATGTCATCATACCATTATTCTCAACAAAACCTCCTTGATGAAATTTAATTGTAAATTCTTATGTTTAACTATTACTAGACATATTAGATCACAATTCTTATGCTTTATTTTCCACAGGTTATCAAGAATGAAGTTAATGGATTATTTCTAGAAGGGTTTCATATGGATTATGATGATTATCAAATGTGAAATATGAAAAGTTGTGTATTATGGGAGATGATGTTCATCTATATGAACCATTTATTTTGGAATCCAAGATTTTAATAGTTTTTAATAATACTATAAAAGTCTAAACCTAAAAGTTCTTTGATAATTTAAGTGATAAAAGATTTCCTTCTATTTTTGTGGGTTTTGGATTGTAAAAATTGGGTTGTCATCATCGGTATCAAATCTATAAATTCATAGTTCGTGATTTTGGCACCATATTCAAGAGTGTGGGTTCGGGAAATTATATTTGGTATCAAAGGAGTGATTAGATAACTTTTGATATTACGATACTTTCATGTGATGATATCTTAAGTGTTATGGATACCATCATAGCCCTATAAGATTATGGTTGATCATAAGTTCAAAGTCTTATAAAACCCTTTGATTTTGGAGTTAATGACTTCTTAAAGTTATTAATGACACATTAGGATACATTTTATTGGGTTGGAGTAAATATAAAACTTCTTTCTAATTTGAAGTATTCCTTTAAATTTTTTGGAAATAAGTTTTAAGGTATTGATAAACTTTAGGGTTTATATGATCTTTGATATTGATTTAATTATGGGAGCACAATTTTTATCATATATATAACCAAGTGATTGTAATTTTATTTTTTGACTATGTAATTAATGTTATTCCAGTAGAAGGTTGACATATTTTTGGGATCATAAGATTAATTCTATGATGTAAAAATTGAGGTTGAAAAATAATTTACTATTTTTATTATTAAGGATATTTGGGATATAAAATTATTTATATAGGAAATTATTTAGTTTTAACTATGGTATTGTTGTAAAATTTTAGATATTAATGTACTATTTCATCAAATTAAGGTTTTTTAATGCTTCTAATTTTCTTAACATGGGCTCGCCATTTGGTTTTCGATAATATATAATAATAGGTGGAAAAGATTTATTATCCATTTTGTGGTTATGTGGTCCTATAAAAGTTTATTGTAGTACTTTAATCATGAAAAACATTCATCCTGAATACTCTTCCTTCGGATAACAAGATCAGATTTTTGTGGAGATTGATTAAAGTAAGAAATTAAACTTATCAAGTAATTATATTTCCTTATGATCCAACTATATATGGGAAAGTAATTCCTCAACTCTATAAAAATGATACTGAAATGAATAGTATTAATTATGTTAGGATATATATGTATATATAAATTTCCCACTCTATATAAATTATTGCGGATTTTTATTAAATAATCAATCAATTTTTACTAAATTAATTTTATTCTTTAAGAATATTCTTTCTTTAAAAATGAATTATATTGCTTTTCATGAAATAATATTATTATTATATTTTGGTAATTTTAGAAATTTAATTTGAATAAATAAACTTCATTTTTGAAGTCATCACATAAAAATTTTCTTTTGGTGAATTTTTTGGATTTTCTAAAAAAATATTTATTTTCTATTGAATATTGAGAAATAAAAATTTTTCTAAAAAATAATTTATTTTAAATAAATTGTGAAATTCTAAAACTCCCATTATGTTTTGAAAATAATTTAAAATTAAATTAGTATTATTTAGTTATATTTAATCCAATTAATTTCATTTGAATTTTCTTTATATTCTATTTCAGTATATGTATTATTTTGGGTTTAAGAAAGGGATTTCTGAAAACTATTTTAAAGCATATAATGTTTCTAACTTTCTATTAATTAAAATAACCTATAATGGGGAATGATTTAAATAAAATTTATAAATTATATATCAATAATTATTAATTTATATTCATACAATGATAATTATTAGATGTAGATGTAATATTAAAATATCTTTTTCTTGAATAATACACTTCTTGAAAATATGTTTTTTCATCGTATATGTGAGTTTAATATTAAATTAAATTTTGTGAATTATGTTATTTTAATTTGTAAAAATGAATTAAATATTTTTAATAGTGATAATTTATATTATCTAATAATTTCAACATAATGTTTTACCATAGTGAATAGTGAAAATTATAAATATTAATTATCACGGTTATGGTTAAAATTGTTTTACCAAGGGGTAAACTAAAAATATAAGTGTAAAATGACATAAAAATTTATAAAAACTATTTTCTAGGCATATTTTCACCTTATAATTTATAATAATTTTTAATGTTCCATTTTAAACCCCTGTTTCATGTGAAAAATGTGGGTATACCTTTTTCTTTTCAAATATTATAAGTGTGTCACACACCACACTTATTAAAGGACACTATTTATCCTCTCTTATTCACACCATAAAATCCATTTTTATTGACTGAGACCTCCATAAGTTTATTAAAAAAATTACATAACCACATCCTAGAGACATATTTGTGATCATAAATTAATCTTAATAATCATTTTGTTACTTACCTAAGGAGGTTGTCTAAAGAAGATGTAGTGTGCTTAACCGAGTGTCTTTATTTTGTTTCTTACTACAACTCTTTAAAATTTTATTAAACTATTATTATATTATAAAAACGTTATATTCCTTATTCTGAGATGTTATTATGTTAATTTTATAACCTAAATCGTCTCTTATTCCATCAAATGGGATACAAAATCATCATTCGTGTGTATGGAGGACTATCACCTCTCGAACCGATGTCCTTCATTTTGCACTATCACCCCTCATGACTTGATATAATGATGGATTAAAAGTTTATATATGATATTTTTAATATATTTAAACTTATGTAAATATTATTTCAAATAAACCTTTTTACTTTTCATTATATGGGAGATACAATAATGTCTCTCGTGTGTATGGTAGACTACCACCACATGATATGATGTGATTCATTTTTAACTTATGTTTTAAATTAAAGGTAATAATGATAAATTTAGTTAATATATGTTTTATAATTGAAAAAATTATGAAATTAAGGCAATATTAATCATTTTGAAAATAGAATATATCATTTTATTTCTTACACTAGAAAATGATAACGTCGTTTTTGCGCATGTGTTGACTACCGCCTCCACAAAGTGATGTGATTATTTGTTTCATCACCACTACACATGGTTGAAATATATAAGTATATTTAAATAATTAATATATTATTTTTTATATTAATATTATTATATAATGATAAAATATCACTTACATTGATTCTATAATGATCATTGAAAAATGGAAATGTTACTCCTGTATACGAATGACCTACCATATCAATGATTTTAACATATTAGATTTTTCATAACCATATTTAATGATTGGTTTTGAAAGTGTAAATAATATATAAATATTATAAATATTTCATTTTAATTATTATTTTTATGTTGAAATAGTGAACTCTTTAACCATAGTCAACACACCGAATTGGTTTTAAAATAATGAATTGAACGCACTCAAAACACATGAAGTGGGCATAACTAATAAAATATTTATACATGTAATTAAAAAGAAATAAAAAATTATTTTAACTATAATGTATTAAACCCAAAAATGGTTCTTAAGAAATCAAATAATTGATATATTCTTATTATACAAGAGTTAAAGGACACACATGGAATGTATAGACTCGTGATAAAGGTTTTCTTGTATCACTTTTTATACATATGACACAAACTCCCTAATAACAATTAGTTTTATTTTGTGGTGTATACATTTAAGATTTTACATGTGAAAATATGACTCCTTTATATATCATTTTATTATATGTTTAAATTTTACTTATATCATTCAAGGAGAATTGACATGAAATTTACTAAGTGGTAAATAATTTCTTAACAACATTTCTTTTCATTGGGATATAATACATCTTTATTGACGTTATTATGTCATGAAAATGTGTGTAATGACTTTTGATTACCTTATGTTGTATTTACACTTATTTTATGTGGTTTTACATTTTATATACATAATCGATTCATTGATTAATTATAAAATTAAATTATATGATTTTTTTAAGGGTTATTCCTCTCAAATTATCTTTCTTTGAGATAATCATTGTTGATTAGCCTCTATATTCAATTCTGAGGATTATATACAACTGTTTAAAATATTATATAATGAATCCCTTTATTTTACTGATATCTAAAGTATAATTTGATATTATTGTATCATGGGTCTTATGATTGAAGAGTTACTAAAGTGAGAGAGGTTTTTTGATCTAACCTCTTTTATTTAGATATTGCTTATGTTCAAGGATCCATCGGAGGAAATCAAATGCTATTATTTTTTTGAACCAAATTACTTTCCTCAAAACTATTAATTACTGCGTTGACCTATTTTATTTACATTTCCACCATTATTTATCGATGAAATTTCAATAAATTCATCGATCATTGATAAGGAACTTTTATTTTCTTTTAGACTGTGAATCTTGGTCTTTAATTCCATGTTTTCTAAAATGTTTTCAAAAATATTATTTTATAACTATTAATAATTATCTAAATCCATTTTTCATGGTATTTTATCTACTTTTAAAAGTAATTAGAAAGAAAATTTCATGATGTTTTCCAAATGGGTTACTTTTGACTTCTTTTTTAAAATTTATTGAAAGGAATATGTATTCTTGACACTTATGACATGAACAGGTTTTATCACCATCATGTCCATTATTTTCATTGAAGTTTCCTTTGTATTTTTTTAAAAAAAAATCAAATAAAATTATTTTAAAAATATTTTTATTATTTTTAGCTTTTAAAAGTTACTTTCAAAATGATGGTTTTATTTTCCTCAAAAAGATAATGGTCTCCCAATTGTATTCGCATTCATCAACATCAATAAACCTTATCGTTACTTGTGATCCAATGGGTATATTTTGTAATAATTCCATCCCCATTATTTCTTTGGATAGATTTTTATTGCTTCAAATATATGTTTATGGAACCCATTTATTTTCATTGGATTATTCATGTTTCAATGAAATTATTATTGAGCCTATTTCTTTTACACAGGTTAACCATGTTTCAAAGATATTTTTTTATAGAACCCATTTCTTTTCCATAGGTTAATCATGTTTCAAATATATTTTTATGGAAACCATTTTATTTATATGGTTTAAACAAGTTATTAAAGTAATTATTATTTTTTAATTACTTTTACAATTAAATGATAGATATATGTAGTTTATTTGTAGTTCTTAGAAATTATTATACACTCGGTGATCCTAGATAGCAACCTGTGAGTCCAATATAGCATATATGATGGGTGCAACTAGAGAGTGCTCCAATTAATTGGGTTGTAGCAACTCAGGTTTTGGTGCTGTCAGACTTTGGAATATTGCTATGAATAATTCCAGATCTAGGTGCGAAGACAGCATGTGTTTCCAAGGCCCGGTGTACCCGGAATTTATTTTATAAAAATATTAAGTATTTTTATACTATGCACGTGGTGAGAGTGTTATATCTCCTAAACAGTAGCTCAGAATGGGAATCTGAGGGAACGGTTGCGTCCGGAACGTGCTATTTACCCTAGGCGGTGTGTAAATTTTGCAGACGTGGGCCTCCTGTGAGAAAAGCCACCAGGGGTATTTTTGTAAATAAATGGAAAAGTTAATTTATGAGTGTAAGCTCAAATAACTTCTCCACGGAGTCTCAGATCGAAAATCAGAGTCTTCCAATGCATTTAGAACAACGTGTTTACTCTAGGTGCGACCTAAGTTCTTTTGCACTAGGAGGTATGGTCTGGGGTGTTTATATTAAATAAAGTTTTTAAATTAAAAAAACAAAAGAAATCAATCACCCCCCCATATTCCTCTCTACGCATAGAAAATGAACCCCCCCCCCCTTCTCCATCTGTTTTTTCTCCAAATCGATCTGAAATCATCCGTTTTTAGTGCTGATCGTCAGCGGATCTAGCTTCAGGGCGTCATCGGCGTCGTTCTGCACCCGAAGCTTCGGCGTTTCGCCCGCGAGGTAGGCGGTTTGAGTTTTAGTCCCTCAATCCTGTTTTTTTTTGAGAAGTGCTTCATTTTGTTGTTGTAGCAGGGAAGATTGCGTCTCGAGGGTCGTGCTGGTACCTTCATATCGTAAAACGGACCGCCGGGGTGCCCCCGGCGGTCAGCGGAAGGTCCGCCGGCGCGGCTCTGGCGCGGCGGCGCCGGCACCGGCGAACCCACGGCGGTCTGCGGCAGAGCGCGGAGGCATGCCAGCAGTGTCGACGGAGCACGGCAGTGGGGAGAACTACGTGACGGATGGCTGCCAGCCAGGGCAGGCTGGCAGGGCAGCGGGCGAGTCGGCCGGTGCGGGCCGGTCCGGCAACTTTTTATTACACAGGGGTTTTAAAACCCCCGTTTCTTGCAATCCAAAGGTCGGATTCATGTTCTGTCTATGGAGACACGACCCTGGTGATGAGTCGAACACTTCGGTGTTGGTTCGGGAGTTTTATGTTTCAGGATCGTGGCCCGAGAGCTTGAAAGGTCGAATAAAATAATAATATGTTATTATTATTTGACTTCGGGCCGTTGTAACCTCTACCGGAGCATCCGATTGACGTGTCGTCAGTGGCATCGAGACCCTGATGGTACGGCGGACTTTTCTTGATTGTTTCTGGGTGTTGGGACCGAGTTTGGGGTGTGGTCCCCACGAGGCCGGGTTTGGGAGTTTACGGAGACACGCAACTTTCTCATCAAGAGTCCAATTTTGGTGGATATATAGTCGATTCTATGTGTATTTCCAAGAGTATCGCAATGGTATGATCCATTCGATGTGTTTTGGGATCGAGGCATGGTCCCCACCCGAGCTAGCTTCAGTGAATAGTACATTTTTCACCGGGTGACTATTTGGGACGAACGAGTAGTGGATCCCATGCAATTTTTCGAGGCGATCGCAGTAGTATGATCCGCTTGATGAGTTTCGAGATCGTTGTGTGGACCCCACATGGGTTAGCTGTGGTGAATAGTGTCCTTTTCACCGGTTGTCAGTTTCGGACGAGTAAACAGCCTATCCTGCGTGTTTTTTCGCATGGATCGTGATGGTGTCCTCGATATCGGTCTTGGAGGTGAGTGGGGTTGCGTTGGGGTGGGTCGCTCGGGTTTACGATGTTTGGACCAGCAATGGTTGAGGGAACTCCCATGGTTCGTTCCTACGAGGGTTCGCGCAGTATCACAACCATATAATAGGTTTTTGATCCTCTTGATGGGATGTTTAATCGGTTAGAGTTGTGGCATCCCTCTGGTGGTCCCGGAGCAGGATCCTCTAGCATCATTTCCCTAGATCAGGTTCTTCGTATCGCTATGACTTCTTATCCAAGGGCGGTGATCCCTTATCTAGCAGGTTATCCTCGTAGGGTTTGTGGCATCATCAGGAATATAATCCCCTACGCAGTGGGACGTGCTTAGTAGGGTCGTTGCATCATTGGGTATACCATCCCTTACTCTGTATTAGGTTTCTAGTTGGGTTGTGGTATCGTTGGTTATACGATCCCCTACTCAGCGCATGGTTTCTTTGGGGTTGTGGAATCGTCATTTCGATCCCCTATATCGTGAGTTATATAAGATAGGGTTCCGATATCATTGTGACCACATTTACACGGGCGACGATCCTCTATAGGAGTGACGTGTTACTATCGAGCACCAGATCGGGTTGTGGTATCCCCCAGCGGATCCTGGGAGTGATCCCCTATCTGTGAGATCTATGAATTCTAGATCAGGTTGTGTTATCCCCTAGCGGATCCCGAGAGTGATCCCCTATCTGAGAGATCTACGAATTCCAGATCGGGTTATGGTGCTTCCCAATAGACCATGGGAGTGATCCCATATCTGTGAGATCCTCTTATATTAGTGTGGGTTCAAGTATCCCCTAGCAGACCATAGGAGCGATCCCCTATCTGAGGATTTCGGTGTTTTTGTTGTTTCTACGTGTCTTTCCTCAGTGACGATATCTGACGAGCGTGATCTCTCAGGTGAGTGTCTGGGGTGTTTGTGTGGGACACGATGGAGTGTATCTCTCGAACGAGTTTCATCTGGGATGACGGTGATCTTGGAGTGTGTTCTCCTGGTTCTGAACAGTTGCTGGTGATGAGGTTCGTACATCATGTGGCTTTATGTGTCAGCTGATTATATCTGATTTGTTCAAGGTGTATGTATGGGAATACACTTGAGCTGAGCTAACTAGTTGTGTTTTGCCAAGGATTGTCATGAGATGGAGTTTCTCTCTCATCTGGGTTCCCTCTAGCTGGGATGATCAAACTATTGCCTTTCAGTTTCTCTCTTTGATTTTGGGATTTAGGGGTGCCTACTGAGTATTGTTATACTCACCCCTGCATAGGCTTTTCCCGCACATGTTTGGGTCTTGTGCAGACCACAGGCCTTTGGATGGAGTCCTAGGAGGACCTGGAGCAGGCAGAGCTTAGTGAGTCGGTTTGTCTGTGGTGTTTACCGGAGCTGTTGCATGGAGGTATATGTGGGTGCATGTATACAGGTACCTTGGGCTAATGCCTCCCATTTGTGTGATAGCCTACTCGCAACTAGACGCCAGCCCATGGCCTATTGGAGGCGGGCTTGGGGTTTCGTGGCTCGAGCCTCGTTGGGTCGGGTCGTGACAGAGTGGTATCAAAGTAGGTTCCACCTTTGGGATCTCGTAGCGTAGCTGGTCTAACTGTGAGTTTGGTTTGGGTTTCATAGCGGTAGTGTTATGATGTTTCAATCTTGGCATTCAGGCTAGAGACTCCAGTGTTGGTGCGGCGGCTGACATATTCATACACCAAAACTCTGATAACCTTCCTTTCAACTTGGGGCATTCGTACATTGGTCACAAGGACATAATGATACATGCATCATATAGGACTGGGTTTTGGGTTTTTTCTTGTCCTCCTTGAGTCATCTCACCAGATATACTCTTTGACTGTGGTGCGTCTTGAATTTATTTCAGGATGCCTCCATGACAACAGCTAGTGAGGGCTTCGCCGCAGGATTGTGGTGATGATCCACCCCGCGTAGAGGCTGTGGACTAGGGCGAGGGTTCTGAGGCTAGACCTCCAGGTGGTCCGCTAGTTGATCCACCACCAGTCAAGAATCTGGTTGTTCCGGCAGTGCAGGATGAGGTTTTACGCAGGCTGAGTGCACTGCACGACTTCTAAAGGCAGCAACCTCTGAGGTTTCGGGGTGATCCAAACCCTCAGGTAGCTGATGACCCACTCGAAGTAGTCACCCGAGTTTTCCACCCAGTGAGGACACCTCCAGATCAGATGGTGGTCCTAGAGGTGATCCTTATACATGGTTCGGTCGGGTGATGTTGGAGTTTGTTGATGTAGTCCCATGACGAGTAGACGCTCATGTGGGCTGAGTTTGAGCGGGTCTTCAGGGAAGAGTTCTATCCGGTGATGCTGAGGTCAGTACGGATTCAAGAGCTTCTGCAGTTTCGGCAGGAGGGCATGACTATGTCAGAGTACTCAGTGAGGTTTACCGACCAATCATGCTACTCCCTGGATATGGTTCGATACACATTCATTAGGGATCAGACCTTCTAGTTGGGCCTCTGCCGAGACATCCGGGCAGGTTTGGTTTCTTTGTGTCTGCCCACCTATGTTGGAGTGTTGGAGTGAGCCTTGGTTGTGGATAGATTTCTGGCCAGGCAGATCCCACCTGTTAGTGTTGCGCACGTGAGAGCTGAGACTTCATCAGTCAGATCGGAATATTATAGCTGACGATAGACATAGGGGTCTGGACGTGGCTGGCGTTTCAGGAGGTGACCCCAGGATGGAGGATATGAGGCTCAGGGCTCGTAGTCCAGTTTTGGTCAGCCGCAGGAGAGGCGTTGTTATGCTTGCGATGGTCAGGGACATCTTGCTGGAGATTTTCCAACTTGTCGTGCTGCTGAGAGGTAGCCGGTCGACAGAACGCCTTGGCAGAGGCAACATCTCGAGCAAGGAGGTCCGTAGAGCGGCGGACAAGGCAATGGAGCTGGTGCAGCAGTAGGAGGGGGTAAGTGGTATCAGTTTCCACCACCCTTACCCCCAGGTGGTCTACGCCGAGCTCAGGGAACTGGGGGACAAGGGTGTGGATAGATTCAATACTTAAGGGATATTTACCTAGAGGCTCCATGAATGGATAGAGGTACGCCTTGTGTCCTTTCTACTTACTACAGAAATTTGATAGAAACAGTTTAGCGGTACTCTTTCCTTTATGTTGCTTGCTCGAGTTTTTGTTCAGGGCGTTTGTAAGACCCTGTGTGGGTGTCGTTCGACGTACTTCTAATGTGTGAGGAAGAGGTATCCTTCCCCCACCGAGATGTGTTTTTGTGACGCGATCAAAACTGTGTCGGCAAGTTAGTGCCACCAAAAGCGGATAGTGTTGAGGTGTAGTGGATGAGTCCCTCTGACTTATGTGTTCGGGCATGGGTGTTTGTTGGCGAAGTCGTTGGCGTGAGAGACCCATTTGAGAGTCCAGTCGCTTTCCTTCTATTTATGGATTTTCGGGGATGAAAAGTTATAAGGGGGGAGGATGTAGCAAATTAGATTTTGGTTCTATCAGACTTTGGAATATTTTTATGAATAGTTCTACATCTAGGCGTGAAGACGGCGTGCGATTCTGACACCCGATGTTCCCGAAATTAATTTTATAAAAATACTAAGTATTTTTATACTATGCACATGTAGAGGGTGTGATATCTCCTAAATGGTAGCTCAGAACGGGAATCTGAGGAGATGGATGTGTCTGGAATGTGTTGTTTACCTTAGGCGGGGTGTAAACTTTGCGGGTGCGGGCCTACTGTGAGAAAATCCCCCAAGGGAATTTTTGTAAATAAGTGGAAAAGTTAATTTACAAGCGTCGGCTCGAATAACTTCTGAACGGAGTCTTGGATCGAAAATCTAAGCCCGCCATTGGGTTCAAAATGGCGCATTTACCCTAGGGGTGACCTAAGTTCCTCCGCACCGGGAGGTCTGGTTAGGGGTGTTAATATTAAATGATTTTTTTAAATTTAAAAAAACAAAATAAATCAATCACCCCCCCCATCTTCCTCTTTACATGCAGTGACGGAACACCCCCCCCTTCATTTCTTCGCCAAATCTAGCTGAAATCGTCTGTTTTCAGCACTGATCGTCAGCGTATCGAGCTTCAGGGTGTCTTCGGCGTCGTTCTGCACCCGAAGCTTCGGTGTTTCTCCCACGAGGTGGGTTGCTTGAGTTTTAATCCCCCGATCCCATTTTTGTAGCCAATTGCTTCGTTTTTTGTCATATCAGGGAAGATCGCGTCCCGACGGTCGCGTCAGTACCTTCGGATCACAAAACGGACCTCCGGGGTGCCCCCGACGGTCCGCGAAAGGTCCGTCGGCACGACGGTACTGGTGAAGGTAGACCCGCAGCGGCCCTCAGAGGAGTGCGGCAGTGTGGAGCGCCATGTTGCAGAGGGCCGCCGGTCAGGGCGGGTCAGGGTGCGGCGGCGGCCAGGTCGGCCGGTGTGGGCCGGTCTGACCCCTTTTTATTACACGGGGGGTTTTATAACCCATGTTTCTTGCAATCCAGAGGTCAAATTCGTGTGCCGTCTGCAGCGACGCGACCTTGGCGATGAGAATAACCCTTTGATGTGGGTTCAGGAGTTTTATTTTTCGGGATCATGGCCCAGGAGCTTGAAATGTCGAATAAAATAATAATATTTTATTATTATTCGAATTCGGGTTGTCGTATCTTCTACTCGGAGCGTCCGATTGACGTGTCATCAGTGGTGTTGATACCCTAATGGTATAGTGGACTTTTCTTGATGGTTTTCGAGTGTTGGGACTAAGTTTGGGGTGTGGGCCTCACGAGGTCGGATTTGGGCGTTTACAGAGAAACGCAACTTTCTCATCAGGAGTCTAATTTTGGTGGATGGATAGTCGATTTTGTGTGTTTTTTCAAGAGGATCGCAATGGTGAAATCCTTTCGAGGTGTTTCGGGATCAAGGATTGGTCCCCATCCAAGCTGGCTTCAGTGAATAATACATTTTTTCACCGGGTGACCATTTGGGACGAACGAGTAGTGGATCCCGTGCGTTTTTTCTAGGGGATCGCAGTGGTATTATCTGATTGATGAGTTTCGGGATCATTGTGTGGGCCCCACATGGGCTAGCTGAAGTGAATAGTTCATTTTTCACTGATTGACCATTTTGGGTGAGTAAACAGCATATCCTGCATGTTTTTCTACATGGATCACGATGGTGGCCTCGATATCGGCCTTGGATGTGCGCGGGGTTGCGTTGTGGCGGGTCACTCGGGTTGGTGACGTTTGGACCAGCAGTGGTTGAGGGTACTCCCTTGGTTTATTCCTACGAGGGTTTGCACCATATCACAACCTTAGTATAGGTTTGTGATCCTCTCGATGGGATGTTTAATCTTTTAGAGTTGTGGCATCCCTCTGGTGGGCCCGGATCGGGATCCGCTATCATCGTTTCCCTAGATGGGGTTCTTGTTATCGCTATGACCGCTTATCCATGGGAAGCGATCCCATATCTAGTAGGTTAACCCCATAGGGTTTGTGGAATCATCGGGAATATGATCCCCTATGCATTGGGTCATGCTCAGTAGGTTTGTGGAATCGCCAGGTCTACGATCTCTTACTCAACATGAGGCTTTGAGTAGGGTTGCGGTATCACTGGTTATACGATCCCCTACTCAGCGCATGATTTCTGTGGGGTTGTGGCATCATCAGTTCGATCCCCTACATCTCGAGTTATACCAGATTGGGTTCTGGTATCGTTGTGACCACCTTTACGTGGGCGGTGATCCTCAATCTAAGTGACGTGTTACTGTTGAGCACCAGATCGGGTTGTGGTATCCCCCATAAGATCTTGGGAGTGATCCCCTATCTGTGAGATCTACGAATTCCAGATCAGTTTGTGGTATCCCCCAGAGAATTTTGGGAGTGATCCCCTATCTGTGAGATCTACGAATTCCAAATCGGGTTGTGGTAATCCCCAGCGGACCCTGGGAGTGATCCCCTATCTGTGATATCCTCATATATAGTGTGGATTCTGGTATCCCCTATCAGACCCTAGGAGTGATCCCCTATCCGAAGAGTTTGGTGTTTTTTTATTTCAGTGTGTCTTTCCTCAGTGACAATATTCCATGAGTGTGATATCTCAAGTGAGCGTCTGGGGTGTTTGTGTGGGACCCAATAAAGTGTATCTCTCAGACGAGTGTCATATGGGATGACAGTGATCATGGAGTTAGTTCTCCTGGTTTTGAATAGCTTCAGTTAATGAGGTTGATACCTCATGTGGCTTGGTGTGTGAGCTGAGTATATCTGGATTGTTCAAGGTGTATGTATGGTCACACACCTGAGCTGAGCTGACTAGTTGTGTTTAGCCAAGGATGGTCATGATATAGAGTTTCTCTCTCATATTGGTTCCCTCTGGCTGGGATGAGCGGACTGTTGCCTTTCCATTGCTCTCTTTTGTTTTGGGTTTTTGGGGTGCCTACTGAGTATTGTTATACTCACCCTGCACGAGCTTTTCCCACACATGTTTGTGTCTTGTGCATACCACATGCCTTTCGACGGAGACCCAGGAGGACCTGGAGCAGGCAGATCTTAGTGAGCGGGTTTGTCCGGGGTGTATACCGGAGCTGTGCTGAGGAGCTTACCGGCAGGTGTTTTGGCAGTGTTTTCCCTTCTTCTAAGCAGGTTTGACACTTTTGTAGTTTCCTTTTGGTGGGCCCTGTATTTTCCTTTAGTACTTTTTCTGTACTTTGGTTTGGGATAGTTGTATGCATGCATTTTCTATCCAGTTTTTATATATCTATGCACTATTTCATTGAGGTGTATGTGGGTGCATGTGTACAGGTTCCTTGGGTTAATTCCACCCATGTGGGTGATAGCCTACTCAGCGCTAGACTCTAGCCCCTGTCCTATTGGAGGTAGGCTTGGGGTGTCGCGGCTCGAGCCCCATTGGGTTGGGTCGTGACATGAGTAATGATTATGTTCTCTAGAAAATTATATGGGAAGTCATCCATATTGTTATTTTAACTATATGTTTTTTGTAATGGTTTTGTGGAGATAATGTACCGATATAACAACACAATTGTTTTTGTTCCAATAGGTTATAAATGTTTATTATTATCAAAATTGATATTACATGGACAATTATTGTTGATTATGATGAATTTTCCCTTTGTGAGGGAATTATTTCATGTATTCATGTTCGATGATTCATGTCTCCCTAGGTATGAGTTCTGTTATTTTATTCTCATGTGCATTGATTATATCATCATACCCTTACCCTTAATTTAATCTCACTGATTAAATTCAATTTGAATGATTATGTTTACCCCTTACTGGGAATTTGGGATCACACTTCTAATATTTACTTTTCCCTGGGTTACCAATAGTGGTGTTAAATAAATTATTTCATGCAAGATTGCTAGTTACTATCCCTTGGAAGTCTTTCTGTTTGACCTTATCTAATGTTAGAATGGGTATAAAGAATATTGTGATTTTCAATGATTCTCTTCAAAGTAGACTCACCTGGAGCCTCACTCACATTTTTTTAGATTATTTAGGGTATCTCAAAACATTCTTTCCTAATAAACTGAAATAGGGAAATGATTCTTAATTTGAATCATCTATTTGGAAAACAATTAGATTTTCTTTTTAGAGTATCATGGAATGCTCAAGATAGATAGTGAACAAGAGATCTAAACTTAAATTTTTGATTGATAATTTGGTTGTTTCTTCTCTCATTGATGATTTTCATCCCCTTATTTTGAATACTAATGTTCATATTTCTATTAAAGAATTTTTCAATTCTCCCCAAAATATTTTGTATGATGAACTTTAGTTTATTATTGAAAATTGTGATTTTTCTTCTTACACATATTTTTTGGTTTCGGATCCATCTAGAAATGGATTTCTCAATAATGTACTCATTTATCAGCATTCCATCATGGAATAAAATATTGACTTCAACTGGATATCTATCTTCAACAAATATTGGATCATAACCTCTTAGTTAACACTTATTTAGAGGCTTTCTCATAACAAAATACCCACTAAAGATGTTTTATATAAATTTAGTATTTCCCATTTCTCTATGGGTTCCCTATGCCATCAGAACATGGAGGATACATATCATCTCATTATCAGTTGTGCAACTATATCATCCATTTGGAATGAGATATTTGATGCATTCATATTAAATGGATTATGGTTTCCGGGTCTCCAATCTCTTCTATATAGCAATTTGTACATATAGAAATCTACTCAAGTGTGTTCACCTTTCAGTGTTGTTGTTACTGAATGGTTTCATTCCATTTGGTTGAGTTGTAATGTTGTTATAATTTTTGGGAAGGGTTTCTATTTGAAGATAGTATTATAGCAGATTTGTTTCTTCTATTAAGGATATAAGTGTGGTTTGGATGTGATGTTATGAAAACAGTATACAGTACTTCAACATCTTGAGAAAATTGAGTGTTCTCTAGAACTTTAGACCTATTATGGGTACAATTGAGGCCTTTTAGTTGCCTCATTTTCTTTGTTGCATAAAAATTGACATAGATGGTGCCTCTAAAGGAAACCCAAGACCCTTGTAATATGGTTCTGTTTTTCAGGACAGTAAGGATAATGTAAAGAGTTGTTTTTATATCACTTGTGGTATGAATTATTCTATTTAATCATATATTCTTGGAATCACTCATGCAATCTCATTTTCACAAATAAAATATTGGAATAAACTTTTGTTTTAAAGTGACCCTTCTACTCTTGTGTAGTCTACCAAAATTGACGAATTTCATATTTCATTGATACTTACAGCTAAATGGATTGAATTCATGAACAGACTTATGAGTCTCAACTTCATTTCCACACATTTTTTCAGGAGTCCAACATGGTTGCAGATAGGAATCTGACATGGAAATTGGTGGGACTCTCACTTGGTCAAATGCGCTCATAGATGATTTGATTTATTTTTATAAAAATTGTTGTAATAAGATTCAGTGCTTTAGAATTGTGTAGTTCCATTTCTTAAATAAATTCTCTGTCCTATTAGCCAAGGGAATATTTAAAAAAATTAAATGAATTATTTATATAAGGTTTTAATATAGATGATGATGATTTCCTAATGTGGAATATGAAAATCAAGGTATAGTGGGAGATGATATTCATCTTTATAAAAAAGTTGTTTATGAGTATATGATGTAAATATTTTACCTTAATTTTATAAAACTCTACACTTAAAAGGTACTTTGGAATGTAAGTGACTCATTATTTTCTTATAATATTATAAGTTTTTTATGGACAAGATTGGGTCACCATCATCAGTATTAAATACTGAAATGTAATTTTTATGATTTTACCAGTGAATCTAGGAGTACAGATTTGGGATATTATAGGATAGGAGATGGAAACTCTCAAATTCATTAATAAGTCCACACCATCAATTCAAGGATAAAAATAATCACTACTAGTTGATTTTAACATTCTAAATTTTCCTCTAATCCTATAGATATGGTTACCCTCTTAAAAAATCCCAAAATGGAAAGAATTACTAAGTAAAAATGTCTTACATGCTAATATAATTTCACCAATCACATGAGGCATTAATAAGAATCAAAAAAATTAACCAAAATCAGTTATCCTGGCTTTTTATACTAGTAATTATTCTACAAACCTTGAACATTTCAATGTTCATTAAAAATACGATTTTGTTGTATATTATTTTATAATTTAATAAACTTGTGAATACGTTGAGAAAAAAAATTTAATTATCATTATTCAAAACTAAAATAAAATAATTGAATTATTTTAATTGTGATCCTTCACTTGGATTCTTATTGGTTCCCACACATGTGACCCACTTCATCCTAAGATCCGACACAACTAAATTGGTGAAGCATGTGAATACACATTGTGTATGCATTCTAAGCTCTCATATCTATAGTAGTGAGTTTGACTAAAAGAAAAAATGAGGTATCTACCGACTAATAATGGAACATAAAGTAACAAGGATAATTAGTTATAAAAAAATCCTATGAATTCTAACCATGTATTATAGTACCTTTATCACAGTATCTCGATAAGAAAGTTTTCAATGCTTGCATCATTAATATATATGCTCACAATTTTATTATCTGGATTTCTAGAAATTGTAATGTCAATATAACTTCCATGGATATGAGGTTATCAAATAGTTTATTTTCGATCAATTTCCCTGACACATCAACTTTTATTAACAATAGATGGTACAAATATTATCTTGACTTGTTCATTAAATTTATACCACTCATTATACACCAAATGTAAAATACCTAGTCATGAGAATATATGATCATAATTTACATTTTTACATTAAATTAAGTGAATCATGATATATATTAATAATAATCACTATTCTATTGAACAAAACACATGTTCACTGATTGTAACATTAAATGATACATATAACATGTGGAATTACTACTAGAATTTTGGTTATCATAACATTCTCTTTGGGATATTACAGAGGTTAAACATCATAAGAATAAAGCGAAACGTCTTATGATACCCCTACCCATGATATACTTTATTATTTTTGTCCCATAAAATCTTTTCATTCAAGAATATAATATATATTTAGGAATAAAATTAGACCACTTCAAGGTTATCATCACAGTGGGGAACTTCTATGACCTTTTAGTATGATGAGTACCCTTAGGAAATTATCACATTCAATGTTATCTATAAGAATGGTCATGATGTAATAAAAAATTTAAAAATATTAAAATCTATAAATTTTAATGTAATAAAAATTAAAAACTCAATTGGTTCTAGGGAACAAACTCAAATAGACTCTCACTTGAATTAGAGACAACTACTAACTATCCAACCAGTTATCTTTACATGATAAACATAATTTTTCTAAGTATAGTCACAAATAATAATCCTAAACTTTGTTAGTGGTTTTTTACTTACTACTATATCACCTGTTTAAGAAAATACCCCAAGAGTAAATATTACCAAGTATATAACTTTTTCCCACTATCAACCCTAGCATCTTGGATAATACCTTAGTTAAAGTTCATCATAGTATGATTGATTTTTCTATCTTGTTATAACTCCAAAATCTAGAAAACAATGGTTCCAAACACACTTCTTAAGCTAAATTAGAATTCTTAACGAACTTGGTCTATGTAGATATGGTGACCACAAGTTATAATAACCCTAACTATATCATTTCCTTAGTATAAATATAACCTTATATAATCTTGTTCTTGAAGAAGAAAAACTTTGAATCCTATTAATAGTATTATCTTTTCTCTAATAAATATGAACTCATCCAATTTTTTTCACAAAAAAATTATAGGATAATATTTCTATCCAAAGTTGATTTTTTCGTCATTTTTTATATTTCTTCTATATCATTTATAAATAAGAAATATCAAACCTTAAAATAAATCGTGGACAGTAAGATATATTTTCAAACCACAATTAGGAATATATAGTTTATTCAATAGAGTTCTCTCATTTTGTGTATGAAAACACACTTATCGTGGATAGATGTATAACATGTGAAACTACAACCAATCCCCTATTGGATTGTTCCATAATGAATCTCATCAGTGTTTGGTTAAGTTATATACTATTATAGTGACAAAGGTACTCAAAAGATACACCTATTTATGTAATTTTCCAAAGAAATGGGTTGTTACTTTAATCTAATATTTGAGAAATTATCCATAGACATAAATAACAATAATAATAATCAACTATTTTACATGTGATATTAAACATATATTTCTGGGAAATAAATTGATCTCCAACTAACCACTTGTAAACACTTGTAAACCATTCATTCCTAATGAATATTCTTATCATCATACACATTTTTTTAATAAATAAATATATCAATAAAACATTCATATATATTTTCATTATTCAGTGTCAACAATCCTTTCTATTCACATCATAAAGACACCTTCCAAAGGGTTTCTATCAAGGAAAAAGTAATTGATATCCAATACACATTATAATAATCATATATAGTTTCTTTGAAAACAATTATTTAAATGGATATATGAATTATGACTTGGCATGACCAATCAAGCCTTATTAGTACCACACTTATACTATCAATACATATTTTCTCTTGAATACCCACAAATGGATCTACATCAACTAGATAAAATAGAAAAATATAGTATTAGATTTTGATACATGGAATCTATTTCTTGAATTAATCTAAACTTGTCAATCATAGCTTATTGCAACTTACCACACCCTATAAGAGTGATCATATGTAACTATAACGTCCTGATTCCAGAAGCCACCCAAAGGCACCCTGTACCTGGTTGGTCACAAGGCCTCAAGCGCATTTCTCCAAATGCCAGAGGTTGGCGGCTAGCAGCGAGGCCCATGGGTGTGACAGTGGGGAAACTATTCCCTCATTGGCAGAGTGTCACAGTAGAAGTAAAAAAAATAGCAATAGAGGAAGTAGGAATAGTCCATACAAAAGTAAACAGTAGAAAACTGGAAATGATAAACATGAGCACACATATATATGAATGATGCATGATACATACGTCTAGGAAAGCATCCAAACAAATCACAATGCTGGAATACTAAACAGTACTAATCCAAAGTAAAAAATAAAATAGATAAATAGATCCTCATCATCGCAAGCCATAGCTTGGTCTCATGATCTCCAGCTTCATATAAAATCAAGTACTTGAAGTAGAAGGGTGCTTTCCCTTATCTATACCTGCAACAATATAATCTTTTTGGGCCCAAAATCATGTCCCAAAAGGGTGTGAGACTAAATCCTAGTAGGAAACCACCACAAGATATGTGCCTAACAGTCAGTTAATATATGACAGGTAAAGTACAAAAATTATTAGACAAGGAAGTACTCAACAGTAACAATCCACAGTTTTAAATATCAAGAAACAACTAATCAAAGCCGATAATCACAAAATGTAACCCTCTGGGAAGTACCCATATCCTATCCCCTCTAGTCCTACCTAGCAACATAAGCAAACAGATAACACAAAAGGTAACCCTTTGGGAATTACTCACAACCATTCCCCTCTAGTCCTACATAAAAAGTACAAGCAACCCTCTAGGCAGTACACTCAGTATAACCCTCTGGTTTAGTTTAAGCATAGACTTTCTGAGGAAGCACTCGACGTCAATTCCTCATATAGTCATGTATATTAACTAAAGGTTCTCTATGGAAGCACTTAATTCACATTCCTCTGGTGGCCCATGTTGAGGAACTACAGACACTCTGAGGAAGCACTTACATCAATTCCCCATATGTTCTCACATCGTAGGTAAAAAAGACACTCTAGAGAAGTCCTTAAGTCCATTCTCCTTATGGTCTCCTACACCAGGTTCTCACGGACCGATGTAAGTCATGTAGGTATAGAAATTAATATCGTCCAAAGTAAACCTCAAGAACTACTTGTCTATTAGTCAATAGCATGTCAGCATGTCAAAACAATCACACCATCCTACAACTAGGCATGGGAAAGTAAACAGCAGCCTAACAAGACAACTAGACCCAACGGTCAAAACAGGAAATCATGCATGGTAAAAAAACATCAAAATCATAGAAATTAACCCTATTCACATTAAATTAACCTCTACTAAAGTGTACTAGCATAGACAACAAAAAATATGGCTAAAATAGTAAATGCGCAATACCCCGTTCCTGGGTATTGGGTAAAATTGCACATATAACTCAAAGACTTTTAATGGAGAGGCACAAACTACCTACTTCGGATTTGGATGATCAATATAATTGAGTCTCAGGGCTAGAATCGCCTTAGAATGCCAAAGATATACAAAAATTTCTAAAACGTTCAACAGATAATAACTTGAGAAAGAATAGGAATTGGGAAATGAAGCTAAAATAAAAGAGAGAGCGTACTGAGGCGATCCCAATACAATCAACAATAGTCGAATCGGATATCGGATGCTCGGTTGGAGGTTCGGAGGAAGATTTTAGTCGTACGAGAGCTCTCAGCCAAACCAAACCTAGAAGAAGGTGTTTCTAGCGATTAGACATGACCCTGGTACGTTTAATTACAAAAGATAAAATACATGGCATGTACTTTGGAATTACACAGTGTGTACTTTCTATCTTCGTACTCCATTTTAGGCATCCTCCAGGTCACCTCTACATGGCTGTGTGCATGGCCACTACACGGCCAGCACATAGCTACCCACGGTAACCAAGTACATGGCGTGTACTCAGAAGCTACATGGCATGTACATCGAAAATTTCAAAAAATTCCTATTATTCTCAAAAACGACCAGAAAAGGAAAACATACCTGGAAAAGAAGGTCTAGGTTCTTAAAAACTTCCCCCTATAAAGAAATTTGTCCCCAAATTTCCCTAAAAAGGCAGGGTTGAAGAAGAATCTCAGAAAAACTCTGGCCACTATAATCATACATCGGCATCCCTTCCCCAAGTATCATCCTATACTCACGCATGCTTCCAAAGTTCCCATACCAGAGGAACAGATCCGCCACGGAGAACCTTCATACTGTGATCAAAAACCCGAATAGGATGCTCCTCGAATGATGCAACTACTTCCAACTCAACCTCCTCAGGTTGGAAAACATTAGACGGGTCTGAGAAGTAACGTCGAAGCTGAGAAATGTGGAAAATGTCATGCATAGCTCGGTACCTCTGAAGTAATTGTAGCCGATAGGCAACCGGCCTAACTCTCTCCAAAACCTCAAATAGCCTGACGTACCTTGGTGAAAGCTTACCCTGTCTCCTAATCCTCCTGTGTCCCAACCTCAGTGTGACACATAGAAAAACCCAATCTTTGACCTCGAACTCCATAGGACATCTCTGTCGATCAGCATAAGACTTCTATCGTGAAAGTGCAGTAGCCATCCTCTTCTGAATCAACTCTATTTGCTATGAGGTCTCCAGAAAAAGATGAGGTCCCATCAAAGCTGCCTCTCCTACCTCCTGCCAACATAAGGGTGATCGGAATGGCCTACCGTACAAATCCTCGTAAGGTGCCATATGAATAGTTTCTTGAAAACTATTGTTCTAGGAAAACTCCACAAGAGGTATTTACTTCTCCCAAGAACCTCCAAAGTCTAGAATACATTCTCGAAGCATGTCCTCAAGCACCTGTATTGTATGCTCAGACTAACCATCTGTCTGGGGATGGTAAGTTGTACTCAAAAGTACCAATGTACCTAAAGCCTTCTAAAGCCCCTGCTAGACCCAAGAAGTAAATTGGACATCCCTATTTGAAATGATGGAGTGTGGAACCACATGTAGACGTACAATCCTTCGGATGTAAAACCATCTCATCTCATCAACATTGAAGGTCTCCTTGATCAGTAATAAGTGAGAAACCTTTGTGAGTCTATCAATGACAACCCAAACTGCATAATTCCCTCGACGCGACCTCAGTAAACCTATCACAAAATCTATCGCAACATCATTCCACTTACACTCACGAATGGGTAAATACTACAAAAGCCCTGCTAGTCACTGATGCTCTGCCTTCACCTATTGATAGGTGGAACACTTCATGAAAAAACCATAAACATCTCTCTTCATACCTGGCCATGAATACTGGCGGTGTAGATCACGATACATCTTGGTGATATGAGGATGAACTGCCCAAACTGAGTAATGAAAGTCCCACATCAGCTCCTTGCGTATGTCTACTAGCACCCATACAAAGCCCTTGAAATACAAGATCTCATCCTCACGTATGGTCCATCCAGGAATTGGGTCCTCTCCTGACACGCTCTCCTATAGGACTAGGCCTTCTGAATCTGATTGCTGAATCATTCGCACTCGATTAAGAAGAGTAGAGGTAACCACCACAGAATAAAAATATGTTTACCCCTATCTATCATGAACCTCCAAATGCATCTCATAGAACATAGAAAAAAGCTTCCACTCACTGCTAGCCTCCTGAACTACCTGTATCTGAGTTCTCCTGCTCAACGCATCAGCCATTGTGTCGCCTTTCCTAGGCGTATAGGCAAGCTCAAAGTCAAAAGACTGAAGGTACTCAACCCACCTTCGTTGTCTCAAATTCAGATCACACTGAGTGAATATGTACTTGATACTCTTGTGGTTGGTGAAAACCCCAAAATTACCTCCCAAAAGATAATGTATCCAACATCGTAAGGAATGAACAACTCTGGCCAACTCGAGATCGTGTGTCAGGTAATTCCTCTCATGTTGCCGCAACTGCCGAGACCCGTATGCAATGAATCCTTCTCCCTGCATAAGCAAAACTCTAATCCAGATACCTAATGCATCACAATACACAATATAAATCTTTCCTGGATCTATAAATACTTGTATCAGTGCTGAATTCAACTTCCCTTTCAGCTCCTGAATGGATGACTCACAAGAATCTGACCACAAGAACTTTACACCCTTCTGAGTTAGACCCGTCAGTGGTGATGCTAAGCATGAAGATTCATGTATGAAATGTCTATAGTATCCATCCAGCCCTAGAAAACTTCGTAACTCAAATACATTCTTTGTATTCTCCAAGGAAACTATTTCTCTCACTTTCTCTGGGTCCACTAATACTCCTGTATCTGAGATAACATGACCCAAGAAGTGAATCTGATCCATACAAAAGTGGCATTTTGAGAGCTTAGCATACAACAGATGCTCTCTCAGGGTACTCAAAACAATCTCAAGATGTTTGGCATGGTCGTGTCGAGTGTGACAGTACACCAAGATACCATCTATAAAAACCACCATGAAGGAATCCAATTATGGATGGAACACTCGGTTCATCAGTGCCATGAAAACTGCAGGCGCGTTTGTTGCCTCTGGAATTGGGGATGACCTCATTGATTTAAGGTTTAAAAATTACAAGTGGTTTCTAATGGGTTTGTTTATAGAACTAGAAACATCAAATGATTCCATATCCAATTAGACCTACTTTCCAAAGGTAGGTGCTCATTAGTTGTGAACTGATGTGGCTTAAGAATTTGCATCGGTCAAGAGGATGGGAGGTCAGACTCATCACACCTATTTTAGGGGAATTATTCTCTACTCTAGGACTCTCTTTATAGATTTATGTTATGTTTGTGAATCCTTATTACATTACCAAGTATGAAAATGGGCTTTCCTTTAGATCTGACAATTAATGATTAGTATGTATGAGATTTAGAGAATCTTTTATATGTATTCGAGGTTCTTCATTTATAGAGAATCATCTGTATTTGTTAGAGATTCTTGGTCAATGGTATCCTTCGACACATTATATAGAAATCTCTTGGTTATTATGATAACCATATTGGTTTTAAAGCCACTCAGCGGGGCACTTGAAGTTTATTGTTATTCAGAAGGACATTAATTATTTCAGAGTTGGGATCGTACCCGCAGATGGGCTACCTACGTATCCTTCGTTTTGGAAAATGAATCATAACCCACATAGTTTGAGTCAAGAAGTATGAGGTTTATGCATGTTTGATGGCTCAAAGAAAGATGTCATAATTAATTTTACACTCAAAGCTCACGTGAGTCAATGCTCAGTGTGAGAAACAAGAGGTATTGGTAAAACCAAACAATTGTGCCATGAAATATGCAATTATAAGAAATGATGTGTGGCTTATGTATGTATGACTTCCCAGATAAAGGAATATTAGGTTTTACTTCAGGGAACAAACCCGAGAACAAGGTCTATAAAGGTATATATGCTTTATAGAGATTTGGATACTTTACTTAGGACTTAATCCTAAAAAGGATGCCCAAATTAGAGGGGACTTATGATTGGGTTTTATTCCTGAGAAGGAATCCCAAATCAAAAGTAAATTAAGATAGGTTAAGGGAAATTATAACTAGGATTTATTCCTGAGAAGGAAGCCCAGGTTAAGGGGAATTATGACTGGGGCCTACTCCTAATGAGGATGCCCAGGTTAAAAGAATTTGGAATTTGGGGCTTACTCTTAAGGAGGATGCCCATATTTGGGAAATTAAATACTGGGGCTTACTCCTGAAAAGGAGGCCCAGGTTAGGGGACTTGGGGCTTACGCTTAAGGAGGATGCCCATATTTGGGGATTTGAGATTGGGACTTACTCCTGAGAAGGAGGCCCATTTGTTAAGGAGACTTGAGACATAGGACTTATTCCTGAGAAGGAGGCCTAAGTTAATGGAATTTATGAGTGGGGCTTACTCCTAAGAAAGATGCCTGATTTAGAGAAATTATGACTGAGGCTTACTTCAGAAAAGGAGGCCCAGGTTAGGAAACCTCTCATCTTTAAAGGATTAGTTTAATGAATTAAGTACCTCACCTTAGTGACATGATGATATGTAAATCACTAAGTTTTGAGAGATGTTCCACAAAATTCCTTTTAGATAAGGAAGCCAACAAAGAAATCATGACATGAATGGATTTGAAGAGGGTTTTGAAGGCTTAAACTTGAATAGGAGAGGTGGATTTGAATAATAGAGGTGGATTTGAATAGGAGAGGTGAATAGGTAGGAGGGGCACCCAAAAAGAGAAAGGCGTGCAAGTCCTGCGTGGGCGCACAAGTCCTAGTCACGCAAGTATACTTGCGCGACACATGGGTACTTGCGCGACGGTCAACCCTTAGGGTAATACTTGGTTTATACTTGGCTCAATCCCTTAGTATTATCCCTAAAGGCTTCCAAAATAGTGGCATGAAAGTTTTGTTGAAGGGATAAGGCAGCGCGCAAGTGTGTCCATTTCCCTTAAGGGCTGGCCACTTATGCGCGCAAGTGTTGATGAGTTTTAACACTTAGTCCTTGTTTCCCTTGTTTATACCTTCCATTCTAGGTAAGAAATTACCTTAAAAGTGTTCGGAAGACTTCTAGAAGGGACTTGGGAAAACATAGCTCGAATATGAGTTTTGTAATTTTTCCGTCATTAAATGGGGGGCCCACCAGGGGTATTTATAGGCCAGGGAAGTCCTTGGGAAAAAATCAAAGAGGGCGCGCAAGTCACCTGGGTGAACACTATGTGGAGCACAAGTATACTTTCACGACCATGATGAAACTTGCGTGACCCATGTGAAAAGAAATCCTTTTTCATGCCTTCGTTGATTTTTTTATGTTTCTTCAAAGGATGAATCACTTTGGACGAAGGTATTTCCTTTTTTCAGTCGTTTAGACTTTGTGACGGAAAGGAGAATTAACAAAATTCCCCCTCAGAGTTGGATCTGAAAGAAATGAGGATGTGACTTTGAGGTAAAGAACAAAACCAAGGAACATGTTGTGCTCAAGTGTTGAGCGCGCAAATGGCAGTGCACAAAGGTGAGATGCGTAGGCTTCGGCGCACAGGGGTGCGGCCTTGCCTATATATAGGAGGAAATTCTTCGTGCAAAGCACTCGGATTTCAATCTCTCAAGCTCTCTCCATGCAAGTTGCCTTCTCCACGCAATTTAATCTATTTTTTGCTGTTTATTTTTGTGCCGCGCTACTGTAGAGGTATTTGGACTTTCGCAGTGATACCTATGCGCAAAAACTTGCGCGACACGCCTATACTTTTGCAACAACTTGGGACTTCCGTGCCTTAATGCCTTAGCCATGTTTTTAATTTTATTCACAAATTTTATGAAAAAGAAACTTACTTAAGAGTTAATTATTCAACCTTTGTGCAGATTAAATGCCTCCCAGGAGAATCGGAACGGCTGACGAACTGGCTAGCAAGCGAATTGATGATATGATGAGCATCGTTGGCCATGATTATTTTACTATCTGCGACAATACTCTTCCAGATTTGGATAAGTATTTGAAAAAGTATCATCTTGACTTCCCACAAAGCATTTATATACCCATGTATGGTTATAGTCATATGCGAGAAGCCACCATTCTAGAGGCAAAGAATTATCACCCGCATTCTGGGTTTCAGAATTACACCAACTTTGCTTCAGCAAATATCTCCAGTGGAGGAGAATTTATAAATACTGGAACAGTGGAGAAGGCCTACATAATGCATCATATCCCATGTACCTTATATCTGAAACCTCACAAACATGAGTTACAACAACATTGTTATCCCTCAATTTTCTGAAACTCTTAGATGGATCAATCCAAAGGCTAGAAGAAGAGTTGGGACTTTCATCCTGGAGGAGGTGTGAAGCCAACTTGGATGTGGGAATACTGGGTGTGACAAACTTGCACAGAGTTTGTTGAGTATTTAAAAGGAGCTGCAATATATGAAGTCGTCTGGGATGGGAAAACATATGTTTACATAAATAATGACTTTGTGCCAGAGATACATAGCCATTGGAGACCAGAAGCCAATTCTTTCCATCTGACTCATGGATAAGTAGGCATCAGTTTGTGGGATGTCCACAAGATCTCAGGGGCTCCAATTTTGGGTGATATGCATGATGAATTCATCCCCCCACCCAAGGTGACTTGGAATGATTCGGAGAAGACCCCAGATTTGGCTCGGGAATTATTTAAAATCTTCCACAAACTCAAGAGTTCAAAGAACTACCTAACTCATTCTAGAAAGGATACTCATCCAGAGGAGTGGATGAATATGTTTCTTACCAAGAAGCAGGAGAATGAGCCGAAGGATAAGGGATCAAAAGGGAAGGGGCCCAAGGAGAAGGGGTCCATCTGTACTCGTCCTACTACCTACCCCAAAACAGAGAAGAGGGGTGCTCCTGGCACATTTTTGACAACCTTGGAAGCAGGAGAATTTGAGATGTGGGGATATAAAGTAAATAAGAGAATCCCAAAGAATATTCGCCTGGCGGGATTCTTGTCCTTGTGGCTCAGTGTTTATCTTTTTCCAGTCAAGGACTTGAAGGGAGGCGTCATGCCAGGGACCTTTGTTGTTGCATCCAAGTAGGCTGAGGGGAAAATGGTTGGGTTGGATACCCCCATTTTAGAAAATATTCACAGGAACTTACTCCATGTCTTCATGGGTAAGTCTCCTTTGAGAATAGTGAGACCATTCCAAGTTTTGTGGGGATGTATCGCCACTCACTTCACAATGTATAATGTACATAACGGAGTACAGATCCCCGGAAATTCTTTCAGGACATCAGTGCAGAAATTCTCTAGAATCGCTTCACTAGCGCTCAATTCCTATGACATGAAGGTGAGGCTGAACATGTATAAGGAATTAAATTTCTTTCCTTATGGAAATATTCCAACCGGTCGGTTTGTTGATGAAGGAACATCCATCCTAGAATTAAGGGCATACATGCTGGACTTCAGAGATGGCGTACTGGTCACCAGGATTGACGGAGAGATTATATGTGAGGCCTATGATCCATATAGATTTTCACGTCAATTTAAGTGTTTATAGCAGACTGTTGTATCTCCCCCTGTGCATGTCAGGTCAGAGCAACATCTGATGGTTGCCCGAATGGTTGCTGACATCTAGGGAGATAACTGGGGCAGTATTTGGTATACCAGTTGATAAAGCGGTGAGTAACATGACCACATGGTACACCGAGAACTGGATATCATCATACCCTAAAGGGGTACTGAATCACCCAGTTTACAAGGTGGGGAAAAGTAAAAGAACTGTAGAGAAATAAACCCTTCATCTGGAAGGTGATTCTTCTACACCAACCGGAGCTGATTCGCTAGATTCCCATGATAGGGATGATGAGGCACCACATGCGAAAAAGTATCCTCGTGCCATATATAATCCTCCCATCAGAATCAAAAGACCAACTCCATAAACTCCTAGTGATTTACTTCATTTAAGGCACTTTAATCAGCATTAATTTATAGATAAACAAGTATTATTTTTTTATTCTCTATTTGTAGTTACAGGAGCTAGGAAGCAGCTGAAGTCCAAGATTGTAGGACCTTCCTCGCAGCCTTCTGGTACATGTACTGAATATCTATGACCAACGGTTGTCCATACATAGTGGAGTTTATACTGTGATGCTGAAATTTCCTGGCTGGATTTGTGCGAGGGGCTACACATCGTTGGAATAGGGAATCATCTGGCCTCCACCAATATCTATTTCAAGGATAACCCTGATGAAGTGTAGGATTACATCAGAGAGCTGGAAATGCTCATATATGTCACTGATTATTCCATTCCTGTCACCAAGCGGGGGAAGGAAATGATAGATCGTGGCACCACTGAGGGGATTGGTGCTTCCGAAGATGAGGAGTGGCACGATTATGTGGCTCCTGAAGATGTAAGTCTCTTTCCTTATTTTCTTTGTAACTTGATTCTAGTTAAAGCTTTGTTACTCAAGGAAATTATTCTCATTATCCTGTAACTTGAAAATAAAGGAACTGCAGAGGTTCCTTCACCATTGTATAGCCCTGGTGGTACCGCCATTGGGGCTAATGAATTTCCTCGTGAGTCGGGTGAGATATCTCCAGGCCAGCAAGCCATGGACAAGGAATTGGTCGTGGCCTGTAATTCTCCAATTCTTGTACCTATAGATGATGAAACCCTCACTCCCAAAAATCCAAAGAAGCAAAAGCATCGAAGGAGGAAGTCCACAGCTAAACAGTTCATCGGTTGTGGTAAGTCCTTCAGATAATCATGAGTCTTAACCCATAAAAAGGTTGCTCATACTTTTTGGGATTTTAGGGGATTCTTAAATTTCCCCTGTGAGGGAGAGAACTGATCCTCCTTTGAGGACCATGGAGGGTACTAGTGAACAATCACAAGTTCAGGCTGACTTGGCTGCTCCTTGAGAAGGTCATCAAGAAGACATATCGAATGCTCCCACTGGTGAGAATAAACCGGATTCTGAGATAACATTGGATGAAATGATGGAACTTGGCACATCTTTTGAAGATTTTTTAGATCATGTTAAATTACCATGTAATTTAGAGGATTACAGACATGAGTGTTATCCTTTGTCCTGTTAAAAAAACAACTTCTTATTACATCTCTGATCATGATCGATTCAAAAATGTAGTTCCATCTGAGCAAGCTGCTAAACTGCCAATGCCTGAAGGGGGTACAGAGATCCCTACTATTGTAGAGACATTAGCTCAAGTTGATCTTAACCTGGCATAATTTCCTGAAACTCATCTTGAAAATACTGTTGAAGCTAGGAAGGATGGGGAGGATCCTTTTTAAGTTACCAATATACCGTTGGGTAAGGGATAACAATATTTGTGATTGTACTTAATTTTCAAGACAGGAAATCAACCTTTGTTGTCCTTTGAAACTAACCAAAGATTTCAATTGATTATGCAGGGCCATCAATTTCAGTGGCTAGATCTGGAGGTGAGGCCTCAGCCTCTCCCCCAACAGAAATAGAGAGTGAAGAAACATGGGTCAGGGGGGAAGGAGCAGAATAGGGAACTTCCCTAAGTGAATTAATCCCAGATTATATTCCCCCCTGTGACAGTGATGCTGAGTCAGACCCAGAAGTACAAAAGGCGCTCCAATTTTCACGACACAAGGCATGGCAGAACATATGGAAGATTATATCTGAAGTGCCTTTAGAAGATCTTTCATTGAAAATTCCCCAACTGTCATCCATGTTTGTTATGGTGGGACTTGGCAGTTTTGTATATCAACAGATCCATGCTATAGTTAAACAAGTCATCTTAAGGAGGGAGCAGGAGCAAAAGTGCCGTCAAGATTTGACCCAGGTGAGGTTGTTAGTCAACATCAATGAATTTGAGGCTGTGGTGTCCCAATCTGAGGCTGATCATACTGCCAAGTTAAAGGATCTGAAGCATAAGATCAAGGAGAAAGTTGTCCAGCAAATTCACCTTTAGAAATAGTTTGATGTTGTTACTGGGGAACCTGTCCAGCTTAACAATTCATTGGAAGAAGTTCAAAAAAATGATATGAAAGACATTGTATATGCTAAGAAAGAACTCCATCAAGCTGAAAAGAGTGAAGCTAGTCAATTGCATGAGCTACAAGTGGCTGCTGATGAAGCTCAGGATGCTTTAAATCAAATGAAGTTTTATGTTGACAGCCTTTTTCAATTCTTGGAAAAGAGAAGAGGCCCCAATCTGTGGATGTCCTTCTAACTCTTGTGTAGAAAATGAAAAACACTTTCATCTTGATCATTTTTTTATGCCTTATTCTATTATATGCTTTAAATTTTAACTAAGACAATGGGGCTAGTAAGCATAGTTTGATTTTTTTCTAGGATTATTATAAATAACCCTACAAACTTTGAATCTTTTTATTGCTCAATATTACCTAAAATAATAGAAAATGTAGGTTTAGTGAGATGGAACTTGACTTTTGTTCAGACTTACCTTGTCTTTTGTGAGCAGTTTAAAGTCATGAACGTCAGACATAAAAAGGATAATGTTTAAGGTCAAAATAGCTTTGACCGAATGGATTAACATTGACTCAATTCCTTGATAATATTTCTGAAAACATATTACCATGTTCAAGTATGAGGGAAAATATGTAAATGATGAATTAAGAAATTTTGAATCTGAGGAATGATATAAAAAATGGATAAAAGGAATTAGAAGAAGTAGTTCCCTATAATGAAGTTACCACTATTTAACAAACCCGTTAGGGAGTTGAATTATGTAGGGAAACCTAAGGGCATTGGCTGCATAGCCAAATAATAGATTCTTTTGGCTGACAGGTCCATTATGTAGACTACTTATGGAAGGCCGCCTAAGGGCACGTGCTGCATAGTCAAGAAAAAGAACTCTCAGAAATTTACTTTTCTACTGCTAAAAATCTAGTGGAAGTTTATGGGGATTCAAATTTTCCAAAGCATAGAGTTTGCTGTATGGAGAGAGGTACTTGAATATGAAAAAGATATTTCCAAACAAGATTGCTTAAGAACTAGATGAATGTCACTCCTATGAAGGTTTGACCCAAACGTAGGGAAGGGAAATATAAACCATAGACTTTAATACTTTCAGATCAAGAAAAAGAGTATGGGACAAGTATGTTAAGGATGGCTATTATTTTTTTTACGGATCCCAACATATTGTCATTAAGACAACTAAGGACAAAATCTATTTTCCTCCCAAGAATGAAGTTACCATTATTTTAAAAACTCGTTAGGGGGTTGAGTTATGTAGGTCCACCTAAGGGAATTGGCTGCATAGTCAAATAATAGTATCCTTTGGCTGAAAAGTCTGTTATGTAGACTGTTTATGCAAGGCTGCCTAAGGGCACGTGCTGCATAGTCAGGCAAAAGAACTCTAAGAAATTGGACATTTTGTTACCAGAAGTCAAGAAAAGGGTTATGGAGATCTGTAAGTATTTATGGTTAGATTTATGACACATGAAAATGGGTATTGTTAAATGCATGAAAGAGATACATAGATCAATGCAAACCAAAATCATGTTGTGGATGGGTCCTGAATTGAGGTGCTGGAATTCACTACATATCCCATAAGGATGGGAATCAATCCATATGAAGTTCTTGAAATACAGGTTAATGTAATGTGGGATGAAAGTATGGGACATATTTGTTTAGGGTCATAGAACTCGGACCATTATAATGAATACACTGTGTATGTTTTCACAGGGATTTTTCAGCCAGGGGACTGAAAGTGGAATTTGGGGTTAGGCCCAAAGACTTGTGGCAGGATTTGAGGGATGCTCGAATGTTCCTACATATCCCATAATGATGGGAATCAAGCTGCACATAGTTCTAGAAATACCCTCTGTACAAATTTGGTTCATACAAGGGAAGGGTGAAGGGGACTTTTGTGCAATGATGGTTCGACCCAAGATAAAAGGTCTGGGAATTGCCATGTATGCACGTAGTCTTTAAAATATAACATGATTAGAGATCAATGTATATAATGATTCTCTCTCAGTTGAGGGTATCAAAGAATGTTGTAGTTTATTTTCATACTGGACAAAAGTGTTGTACAGTTTAATGTCATGTATCAAGGATAATGGTGAACCAATGTGAAGAGATTGATTCTGGGGGTGGCTTCATGAATCAACATCGTATGATATGGAGGTGAACCGATGTGAGGAGATTGGTTTTGGGCTTGAACCTCATAAGGTTGCCTACGTACCTAGCCTAGAAGGCAAGGATCAAAGTCCGCGTAGTTCAATTAAAGAATAAATTAGTAATCAAGTTGTTTTTTGAGAACAACGACCTAAAAATGGTGTTGGGACTTACACATGGTTAGCATCCCAGAGAGAGTGTTATGATTGAAGTTTACTCTAAGCTCACATGAGTCATACTCAGTGTGAGAAAAAAGATGTAGCAACAACCTTAACAATGCACAGTTTAACATCATGTAGGATGTATGAAGGGAGTATGCAATTTAATGTCTTGTAGTGAGTACTATTGGTGCCGCACAGTTTAGTGTCATGTATAAGGGACAAAATACAGTTTAACGTCATGTAGGATGTATTAAGGGACTTTATTCAGTTTTACATCATGTAGGACGAATGATCAGTAGAGTTTAGCATCCTGTATCTAAGATGATGGGGAAAATACAGTTTAATGTCATGTTGGAAAAAAGGGGGACTGTGCAGTTTAATGTCATGCAGTAAGGACAAAATAGGACACAGTTTAACGTCATGTTAGATGTATTAGGGATTTTTTTCACAGTTTAATGTCTTGCTGGACATAAGGGAATTTTGTACAGTTTAGCATCATGTAGATATGACGTCACAGTTTAACGTCATGTTGGATGATTGTGTGAATAGTTTAAGGTCATATGCATAGACCGGTGATGGTGCAGTTTAACATCTTGCTGGACATAAGGGACTATGCAGTTTAAAGTCTTGCGGTAAGGACAACACAGTTTAATGTCCGGTTGGTCGAAATGGGTGAAAATAGTTTAAGGTCATAAGCTTGGACTATCGATGCTACAGTTTAATGTCTTGCTGGATGATAAAGTATTTGCATTACAGAAATTACTTCTTTAGAAATCTTGTATTTTTTGGAGTAGTTATGAGTTCTCTATCCATTGGGATTAAAGAATATGCTCCATTGGAGTAGACCTTATGTATTGAATAAGGTCCTTCCCATTTTGGCTCCAGCTTGGGAGGTTTCTTTCCGAGTATCATTGGAGTTCTGATAACCAATACCAATTCTCCCTGAATAAATGAACGAAGATGAACTTTTTTGTTTAAAGCTCGTGCTATTTGATTATGATAGATTTCCAAGTGGTGCAAGGTGCACAATCTTTTCTCGTCTAATCTTTCCAATTCATCCAATCACTTTTGAGATTGTTCATCTATAGATGGCTGATCACAAATGGCTACACTGAGCAAGGGTAACTGAACCTCAATGGACAAGACTACTTCTGTTCCATATACCAATAAATATGGATTTCACCGCGTTGCAGTGCGGGTGGTGGTTCGATAAGCCCATAAAGCATGAAAGACTTTATCAGGCCATGATTTATTATCTTTATCCACCATCTTTTGCAGTATGTTTGAAAGAGTCATGTTGAAAGTTTCTATTTGGCCAATGGCTGCTGCCTGATACTGAGAGGAATGATTGGATTTGATGTTGTATTCTTGATACAACTTCCTCACCTCGGATGAACAGAAGTTACTGCCATTGTCTGCCATTAGAGTATGAGGGACACCAAATCTGGTAATGATGTTAGACTTGATGAAGCTAAAAATTCTATTATAACTGACTTCTTTGAGGGGTATTGCCTCTGGTCATTTGGAAAAGAAGTCAGTAGTAGTAAGAATGTACTTAAAATACTTGGATGTAGCCGAAGGATAAGGTCCCACTACATCCATTCCCCATGTGGCAAATGGCCACGAGTATTTAGCTGTCTGAAGCAACTCTGGGGGTTGATGAATGAATTTGGCATGTACTTGGAAATAATGACACTTATTTGTGAAATCAACACAATCTTGTATCATTGAAGGCCAAAAGTACCCAAGCCTTTGAACTTTATCAGATAGTCTATGTCTAGACTGATGGTCACCACGGACTCTTGCATGCACTTCTTTCATGACAGCCATTGTTTCCACACCATCAATGCACCTGAAGAGAATTCCATCAAAACCCCTTTTTTAGAGAATTTTCTCAAAGTGATCTGGGTTGTCATAAAGAGTAAAATTGACCACACGTCGTCAGATTTTTTCTTTCCAAACTCTATCAGGTGAAAGTGTTCTATTTTGGAGGTATTCCCTGATAGGTTCCATCCATCCCATAGTATGACCATATGGTTCAAAGATGGGACTAATTTCATTGATTTCCTCTGTTCTGGTTTGAACATAAGGTGAAATTATATAAATGTGGGAAATACTATTGATTTTCTCGTCCCAATTTGGATCTGCCAGAGCTATAGCTATATTATCCAGTGCATCAGCTTGGGCATCTTGTAATATCGGGACATAAGAAAATGTCAGTTCCGAAAAAAATTCCGACATTAACTCTCTGATGTAATCATACAAAGGAATTAACTCTTCTTTTCTAATGGCATAATCTCCATTGACTTGATTGATTACCAGGTCTAAATCACCTTTCACCTTTAAGTGATTTACTCGTGCTTGAAGTGCCAACTCCAATCCTGCGATAAAAGCTTGGTATTCCACTTCATTATTTGAACTGCCTCCCAACAATGGGAAGGAATAGGGTAACACTACATTTTCTAGAGAAATGAGTACAATTCCTAACCCAACTTTGTTGAATTTAGTATTTTCCACTTTCCACCCGGTTGGACTTCTAGAAGCACCATAAAATTATATTTCAAATGTTTGGAGACTATATTGAATAAAGAAGAATTGTTCATTAGGAAGTTCAATATATAAAGATGTATCTTCTACTGAAGGGTGTTCAGTAAGGAAATCAGCTAGACCTTGGCCCTTTATTGCCTTTTGAGACACATATTGGATATCAAATTGCTGCAAAAAAACTTCCCACCTTGCTAGACGTCTTGTAAGCATTGGACGACTAAGGATGAATTTGAGCGGGTTATTGCAAGATACCAATTGGACCTCGTGATGTTGTAGGTAGTGTCTCAAATTCTGAACTGCAAATATTAATTCTAGGAAGCACTTCTCAATAGTTGAATATCAGTTTTCTACTTCATGCATAGTTCGACTGAGATAATAGAGGCTGTTTTCATTCCCAGAATCATTCTTTTGATCAAGAAAGGCACCCAATGATCACTCTAAAGCTGTCACATAGAGGATAAGTGGTTTTCCTTAAACAGGTGTCATTAACATTGGTGGAATGAAGAGATACTTCTTGAGAAAATCAAATGCTTCTTGACATTCTTCAGTCCACTGGTAAGTGACTCCCTTCTTCATCAATTTGGTGAAGTGTAAACATTTTCCTGAAAAATTGGCGATAAAACGCCAAATATAGGTCATCTGACTTTGAAGTCCTCTCAATTATTTTAAATTTCGATGAGGTTACATACCAAGGATTTAAATTTTCTTCTCAGGATAAACCTCGATACCACGACGGCGTACAACGAAGCTGAGAAATTTTCTTGAGGTTACCCCAAAAGCACATTTTAAGGGGTTCAACTTCAAATTTTGTTGCCGAAGTTCGTGTAATATGACTTCCAAATCATCCAAGTGATAATAATGTTGCCTGGATTTTACCACCAAATCGTCCACATAACATTAAACAAACTTCCCTAAAAGGTTTTTGAAGATATGATACATGGCACGCTGATATGTTGCGCCTGCATTCTTCAGGACAAAGGGCATTACCCGATAGAAAAACACACCCTGAGGGGCTCTAAAGTCTATAGATTCTTCATCTTCTGGAGCCATTTGGATTTTATTATATCTTGAATATCCATCCATGATGGAAAGTTCTTCATAGCCATCTTTTGCATCAATTAAGAGTTCTATAATTGGAACTGGAAAATCATCCGTAGGACAATGCCGATTAAGATCTCTAAAATCAATGCAAACTCTAATTTTTCTGTTCTTCTTTTTCATAGGGACAATATTAGCCAACCACTGGGGATATTGAACTTCTCTAATGAAGTTATCTTTGAAAATCTTATCCACATTAGCTTTAATTTTGGAAGCATAGGTTGGGTGTGTTCTTCTAGCGGCTTGTTTGAATCTTCTATGTTCTTCTAGAAAACCCAAAAGATGAGTGGAAACATCAGGATCAAGCCATATAATTTCTGTATAGTTCCAAGAAAATATATCTCGATTTTTCTTTAAAAAATAAATATACTTCTCTTTATATTCAAGAGTCATGGACCCACTAATTAAAGTGGGGCGTGGATCTTCTTTTGTTCCCAGATTTATTTCTTTGAGTTCATCCAAGGTGGTAGAGATACCCTCTTCAAATCCTGGAGGAGCATCCCTAAGATCTTCCTCTTCTTCTTCAACATGTGTTATTTCTTTTGTTTCTACTTGAATAGTAGATGAAGAAGCAGAATATCCATGATCAGAATAGATGTTAGAATTTGAACATCTTGAAGAAGAGGCTTCCATTTCTGACCCGACTGACGATGAAGGGTCTTCCTAGGGTAATATAGGGGAGATGATGGATTGAGAATCGACATCATCATTCACCTCTGACATTGCTATAACTTCTTCTGGCATGATTGGTGAAGTATAGACTTGCTAGATTTCAGAAGATGAAATGAAGACATCCCCATTTGAGCTTTCATCATTTCTTGGTGAATCACCACTTTCTCCCATGTTGTATGGCTTGTTTGTCGTAATTGACATTATGGAGGTTTCTATAAGAGTACTTGGATTTGGGTCTATCCTATCAATTTGACTGATAGGAAAAATGTAATCTATGCTCACAAGTGTGAATGGGTTTACTGAAATCTTTTCCAAACCATATGGAGCATTAACTTTGGAAATCTCCCTTGTTGTGGATTTCTCCTTTCCCTTCTTGTGATAGAATTCCACCTCAATGTATTGAGATTCACATGTCTTCAATGGGGCCTTATCACCATATAATGTCCCAATTTTACCATTGAAACAATATTTGAGACATTAATGGTATGATGAAGGGATATTCGCATGTTGATGAAGCAAGGGTCTTCCAAGAAAGATGTTGAAGGCTGAGTCTTGATCAACAACCATGAAATCTGAATTGGATACAAGATCTCCAAACTGAGTTCTGAGTGAAATCTCACCAAGTGGTTCTTGTTCATTTTTATCATATCCTTGTCAAATCAAATTAGAAGGAGATAAATCAAATTCTGTGAGGCCCAATTGATGAAGTGTACGAATGAGGATGAGGTTGACTTCTGAACCATTATCAATGAAAACTCTTCAGACGTCTACACCATTGACCTTGCTAGATAAGTAAGAAGGTATAATATGTCCATGCACGACATCATCTTCATCTTCATTTGTGAAACATATCACTGCATGGCATTCTATAGGATTATTTTCTACATGGTAGACTTCAGCTGCAGCAATTTCAGTTTCAAATTATTGAGTACTTGACAAAGCCTCAATGAGTGCCTCCCGAAGATCCTTTGATAAATTCAAAGAATCTTGAATTGATAAATTGTCTGGTATTTGGGCCAAGTGTTTCAATACATCATACTTTTTATCCAAAGGTCTGCATTTCCCAACAGGAACATGTGGTTTCACAGGTGCCTTAGAATTTGATGCTTTGGAATTTGATGCATCTTGTATTGGGGTAGGAGTTGGTAATACTCCTGGCTTTGGAAGATTCGAATGATTAGGTCTATTTACTTGCTGAGATAAAGAATATGGAACCTCCAACCGATCTTCCAGAATAATTGTGTTAGTTCTAAGTATTATATTAGTGGAAGAATTTTCTTGTTCTTCTTGACCCCATTGAAGGGATCTAGCATGAGTTTCTTCTACATACACAGTTCTAGCATGGGTAGAATTGGAATAGTTGCCTCTGAAAGATCCACGTCTTCCCATGTACCCTAAGCCTCTGGAACTCCCTCTGATTCCTCTGTTTGATATAGGGAACTTGGGCTCATCAAAATTGAAACTACGACTAGTATATGGATCTGTTAAGTGAATCATGTTAACAGAACCAAATATCAACTCTTCATCTGATTAAGACTCTGCCTGATTATCCATTTTAGGTTGTGCCGATTGGTGGGACAGTGCTCGTGGATTTTAATTGGATGGCATAAAATCTGCCAGAGTCAAAGACAACATAGGCTTTGACATGATTTCATCTTCTTCTAATTGTTCCTCTTTCATTGAATTATGCCGCCCCTTTGAGGATTTTCCCTTTGATGAAGAGGGTTTTGTTGTGGCATTCATAGAAGAAGATCAAATTGGTTTCTTAAATTGTGTTCGTAAAATGGAATGAGTTCGATTGATCATATTTCTGACCATCCAATCATCATATTTTTGCGCATTTTTGTTCTTGACTTCTTGCCACTAGCCTTCTTCCTCTAGATTTGTAGCAGAAACACATGCTACTTGTGCTGAAAAACATTTTAATTTGACTTGTCCTGAGTCCACTTTCTTTTTCAGGAGGTCTTTGAAGACAAAACACTCCTGAATTGGATGACCCAACAGTTGATGAAATGGGAAATAATTGGGATGGTCTTAATCTCCTTCCTTATTCGGCCTCTTGGGCCTTGTCAATTGAACCAAATTATTTTCAAGAGCTGAAATGAAGTAACCAGGAACTTGTTCATTTCAGAAAGAGTAAACTTTACTCTTCAAATCCTCAAATTGTTTCTGTCTTTGATCTCTTTGATCATCTTGATGAAATGGCCACTGTTGTTGATTCTCAAGAGGTGGAGCCCTTCAAGAAGATGAAGGTTTTTTGGTGAAATCAGGTATAGGTTCTTGTTTAAGTGTAACTGTACCAGTCTCTACTTTACCCGTTCTCCTTCCTGGAGCTGATGGAATTACATGAGTTTTGTCCTTAGTCTTCATAAGAGAATCTTCAATCTGCTAAGCGACTGAAGTAAGGTCTCGAAACCCTCCTATTTATTTCACAGGGATCAACAGTGTGCGCAACTCATCATGCAAATTTTCCTCACAGATTGGCAACAATTCTTCATGAGGGAGTGCTAAGCTTAGGGAATATGTTAATCCCTTCCAGTGAGCAATGAAATATGAAACCCTTTCATTCTCCCTTTTATTACAGTTTTTAAGATCAAAATCTATTTTCATTGGCAACGTTGAGCTAAATTGAAGAAGGAATCTTTGGCAAATATCCTCCCATCCAGTAATTGACCGGGATTACAAAATTGTGTACCATCCAAAAGCATGTCCTTGTAATGACTGTACAAAACACTTGAGATTAACTGCTTCCTATTGCTGAGGGGTTCCCATCATAGGATGAAAACGAGAAACAAAATGTGTTCAGTGTTTCTTTGGGTCTCCCAAACCATTAAATATTGGGAATGTGGTACTTGAAAAATTTGATGGAGGAGGAATTTCATCAACCCATTCAAGGTAAGTTATCTTTTCTGGTTGAATTTGAGCACCCTTTACCTCCATAGCTTCCAAACGAGCTGTTAATGACTCAATAGTAGTTACTAACTTCTGAGAAACATCTATTTGAGCTTAGACCTAAGCCGGTGCAATAACTGGAGCTTGGACAGATGTGGTGGTTGGTACAACAATTGATGGTTGCATCATCGATTGTTGTTGCACCTGAACAATAGGATTAGACCTGTAAGGGTGTACTGGTAGAGGAGGATATTCTTGATCCATCTCAGTAACTGCAACAAATTCCATTGGCTGACTGACTCCAGCATGTTTGGGAGGAAGACTACCTTGAAGTAGTTATGCGTTCAACCTCCTAAATTACTTCATTTATTCCTCTTTTTATGTGAATATTTGCTCTAATGAGAGAAATTGGCCTTCCCTAGAGGAAGGGTATGTAACCTGATTCTTTACCTTCCCCTTATTGGACACCTTTCGGAGAGGGAGAATTGGGTTACTTGAATGATTACCTAGATTCTGGGTAATCCTTTGATTTTGTGTATGCACACCTTCTTCATTTGTATCTATGCGTACAACTTCGTCAGTAGGAACCTCTTCATCTAATCCCTCTGAGTGAGCCTCATCTGGGGGATCAGCAACAACGACATTAATGACATTGATTGATGCATAACTCATTGCATCCCTTATATCGGCATTTCTGCGATATTGTATACTTCCATGTCCCTAATGAGACATTGCCTTTTATTGATTTGATCCATCAGGAACTTCTTAACGAACCATAATTTGGAGGGAATCTCCTGATAATTTGGCTCTTAGTTCCTCTTGTGGCTTCTTCCCTAATCGAGGGAAGACTGGCTTTCTCTGAGGGAGAGATTGAGGATTTGAGAAAGTCCCCAGTCCTGTGGACTGTGGCTATTCCTGCTATTTCTTCTCAACTCCTTGAATCCTATTTGTTGATTCTGAGGGTTGGGTTAAAAGAGTCCCCAGTATGGAAAGCTGGGGTGGTTCTTGAGATGCTATATCTGATACTTTATTGAAATCTCTCTTGATCTTACAAACTTTAGTCTGGAAATTAGCTGGATGCATCAACCTACATCCACCCTTATCAGCCAGCTCAAATGGCCATTGGATGATTTCGAATACTTCTGTCATTTGATGATGTGCTTTCTCCAAATGAGAGGCCTATTCAATATTCTTGTTTTCTTGATGCAAGAGTAATTCAACAACTTGTTCTTTGTATGCTTGATTTTGAGAAGAACTAGTTGAGGTATGTTCTTGAGCGAGCTTTTGATTACAAACAAATCCAATCGGCTGTGGCTGGCCATGGCCAATAACATTGCATGAGACCATTTTTGGCAGGCTTTGCTGACTGAAGAGTACAGTGAAATGTAGTTCTCCATGAACACCCCATCCCCTGATATGAATACCAGATGTGGCATTGGCAATTAACTGGCGCAATCATCTTAGTGCGCCAATGCATGAACCCTGAAGGGATCTCTGCTACTTTTCAGCCTTCAGATATCGAGAAAATGAGAGAGATTCCAAATCAACTTGGAATTGTAACCCTTCTATTATCTTGACATTATTTTCATATTCATCATAAGATAATATTTTCTTTTTCAACTGACAAAGAGTTTTCCATATGTTGTGACGAATATCATGAATTCTATTTTCCGTCAACATCTCTGGAATGTTATTCTAAGAATCAGCCAAAGGCCAAAACATAACTGGAAATTCATCTTTTGCCAGTTGTTTTCTCATATTCATTACTCCCTATTTATCATTCAATGAAGATTCTTCTACCTGATTAGACCAGAGCTGGTGCTTCCTTGTTGCTTCATCAGATTCAACAGGATCGGTAGAGAACTCACTGATCAAAATAGCAGATGAACGGACCAGGGGTGGTTTAGAGAATGACTTACACCCCAGGCTATCTTCGGATTGAGAAAGTGTTTCACCTGCTAGCGGTAAAGCATCAGACATGACTGGCTTCACATTTGAATGTTCCTTAAGATAAGAGGGCTTTCTTGTCACTACATTGTCTGTTGGAGCATTTTCCAGGCAATGTGCATTACTTCTGCAAAGAGGACTTTCGCAGCTAAATTCATCATCATGGGGAAGACCACCATGGTGGGTTACATCAAAAGATGAAACATTCTGATCCATGATCTTCTGGCCACACAGAGGGTTACTGTGGCTCTCATCTGCAGATGAAACTTCAAGATCAATCGAACTGTCATGAAGTAAGCCTTCATGAGGATGTGTCTGATGAAGACCTTCAGAATTAATGTTCCTACTATTGGGAACTGAAAGAGTAGAATCTTGAGTTGCAACAGATAATTGTCTGAGTGCATCAAGAACTCCAGCATCGAGTAAATCCTTATTACAGATTGGCCCTTGATTTCATGAATGTGCTAGACCGGTCTTCTTTTTAGACGCCTTCTTACTCACTTTGGGAACAACTTGTTGATGAAAGTGGTCATTATGGGCAGGTGTATGTGCCTAATCAGGAGAAATGATCAGGTTAGGCTGATTATATCCACTCAAATCAGGTGTATTTGCCTGACATGGTTGTTCGTATGATATGGGGGAGTACACCCCACAACCCTCTTGGGATGGAACAGAGGTGTGTGTCTGTTCCGGAGTGAACTATTGATGTGTCACTCCACTGGTAGGGATAGATTTTAATTTCTTCCCCTGTGATGCTGCTGAAGCTGTTATAATATCCTAGCAGGCATCCAGAATAGGAGCAGGGATTTGCCTCTGCTCTTTCAACATTTACAGAATATGCTTGGTGACTTCAGCTGCCAAAATGGGAATATATGTCCATTCCGTGCTTGGAGTAGGTGTGAGTTCCTGCTCCTGTCCTCCTTTTCCTGACAGTGAATTCTGACAGTACTCATGTGTGGGCGTAGAGAGTTGAATATGCCTCCTATTTGTCATTGGGGATTTCCAATTGACTTCTCCGGGTGCTACCAAATGAGACTGTTGGTAGGCTTGATCAATACTAGAAAGTGTATGTGACTTATGATTACAATCCAGCAAATGTGGTTGACAGGCCCCCTTCAAAACTGACAGACGAGGCTGCTGGCAGGATTGATGAGTATAAGCAGGTGTATGTGCCTTTTTACCAGTTTTTAACACATAGGGTTGGTAGGCTTCATCATATGTAGTTAGATGAGCCTGCTGACTAGCTGATGACTTATAAACAGGTTTTTGTTCTTTTTTATAGTACTCCACCAGAATTTCCTGGCAGGATTGGCATGTTTTTGTCAGACGAGTCTACTGGATAGTGTAATTAAAACAGACAGGTGTGTGTGCCCGCTCGTTGCTTGCCACCAAGTTAGGTTGGTGGACTTCTCCAAAAATGGAAGAGATGAGAACCTTCTCACTATTGACCGGTCATCACCTATGGTGGTTCATCTTGCCTACTCAGGTTCGAGGAACCTGAGACGAACACCTGGAGACGACACCCTCGTCATATTGAGGGCACACTGCCGCACGAGTCTAGCGACAATTGTTGATGGGAGTCCTCAGGAAGGACTCTTGTCTCTTTGAATTAAGTCCCTGAAATACCTTATCATTCACCTCCCCAGAATATGGGAGGGACTTGTGATTTCATTCCGGGGATAATTACCCAAAATGGTTGGAAACGGTGGTTGGCACCACCTGCTTCTTGATTGCCGGTCATCACTGTCCGGACAACCAGGGTGAATTATTGACTTCTAGGGCTTGTCGAGCGGCCTCCAGAGTCAGAATAGTACCATTTTGATGGTATTCCTTAACCAGCGCATTTCATACTCAGCATTGAAGATGCTGAGTAGGTGATGTCATCCTCATAGTGGATGACGATCTAGTAGGAGTAGTAGTAGAGGTATTCATAAGCGTTAACTTAAGAGAAGCCATTTCTGTAATGCATAAGATCTTGGAAAAGAGTTCCTATTTTATATAACAGACCTAATCAAGATTAGTTCAGCCATTATATCTTTTGGATGAGAAAATATGTTATTGAGTTTTTTGTTGGCCCTCTCATTGAGTTAAAATATGTGCTTAACAAATATGTAAAGAAATCATTTCAAGTTGGTTAAGGATTCACATCGAGTTCACCATTTTTTTTTCCTCTGGAATTGGGGATGACCTCATTGATTTAAGGTTCAAACATTCCAAGCGGTTTCTAAGGGTTTGTTCGTAGAACCAGAAACATCCAATGATTCCATATCCATTTGGACCTACTTTCCAAAGGTAGGTGCTCATTAGTTGTGAACTGATGAGGCTTAATAGTTTGCATTGGTCAAGAGGATGGAAGGTTGGACTCATCACACCTTTTTTGAGGGGAATTATTGTCTACTCCAGGACTCTCTTTATAGATTTAAGTTATGTTTGTGAATCCTTATTACATTACCAAGTATTAAAATGAGATTTCCTTTAGATCTGACAATCAATGATTAGTATGTATGAGATTTAGAGAATCTTTTATATGTATTCGAGGTTCTTCATCGATAGAGAATCATATATATTTTTTAGAGATTCTTGGTCAATGGTATCCTTCGACACATTATATAGAAATCTCTTGGTCATTATGATAACCATACTGGTTTTAAAGCCACTCAGCAGGGCACTTAAAGTTTATTTTCATTTAGAAGGACATAAATTATTTCATACTTGGGATCATACCCGTAGATGGGATACCTACATATCCTTTGTTTTGGAAAAGGAATCAGAACCCACGTAATTCAAGTAAAGAAGTATGAGGTTTATGTATGTTTGATGGCTCAAAGAAAGATTTCATGATTACTTTTACACTCTAAGATCACGTGAGCCAATGCTCGGTGTGAAAAACAAGAGGTATTGGTAAAACTGGACAATTGTTCCATGAAATATGCAATTATAAGAAATTATGTGGGGCATATGTATGTATGACTGCCCAGAGGAATGAAGATTAGGTTTTACTTCAGGGAAGAAACAAGATAATAGGGTCCCTAAAGGTATATATGCTTAATGGAGATTTGGATACTTAACTTAAGACTTAATCCTGAGAAGGATGCCCAAATTATATGGGACTTATGATTGGGTTTTATTACTGAGAAGGAAGCCCAAATAAACAGTAAATTAAGACAGGTTAAGGCAAATTAGAACTAGGATTTACTCTTGAGAAGGAAGCCCGGGTGAAGGGAAATTATGACTGGGGAGTACTCTTAAAGAGGAGGCCCAGTTTAAAAGAATTTGGAATTTGGGGCTTACTCCTAAGGAGGATTCCCATATTTGGGAACTTGAAGACTGGGTCTTACTCCTGAAAAGGATGCCCAGGTTAGGATACTTGGGGCTTACTCCTAAGGAGGATGCCCATATTTGGGGATTTGAGATTGGGACTTACTCCTGAGAAGGAGGCCCATTTGTTAAGGAGACTTGAGAAATAGGACTTATTCCTGTGAAGGAGGCCTAAGATAATGGAATTTATGAGTGGGGATTACTCCTAAAGAAGATGCATGATTTAGAGAAATTATGACTGGGGATTACTTCTGAAAAGGAGGCCCAGGTTAGGGAACCTCTCATATTTAAAGGATGATGTTGAATGAATGAAGTCTCTCACCTTAGTGACATGAAGATATGTAAATCACTATGTTTTGAGAGATGTTCCCCATAATTCCTTTCAGATAAGGATGCCAACCAAGAAATCATGCCATGAATGGCTTTGAAGAGGGTTCTGAAGGCTTAACCTTTAAGAGGAGAGGTGGATTTTAATTGGAGAGGTGGATTTTAATAGGAGAGGTGGATTTGTATAGGAGAGGTGAATAGGTAGGAGGGGCACCCAAAAAGAGAAAGGTGTCCAAGTCCTGGTCGTGCAAGTATACCTGCACAGCACATGGGTACTTGCATGATGGTCAACCCTTAGGGTAATACTTGGGAAAGACTTGGCTCAAGCCCATGGTATTATCCCTAAAGGCTCCCAAAAGAGTGGCGTGCAAGTTTTATTTAAGGGATAAGGTGGTGCGCAAGTGTGGCCATTTCCCTTAAGGGATGACCACTTAGGCGTGCAAGTGTTAATGAGTTTCAACACTTAGGCCCTGTTTCCCCTGTTTAGACCTTCCATTATAGCTAAGAAATTACCTTATAAGTGTTCGGAATACTTCTATAAGAGACTTGGATGACCAGAGCTCGAATATGAGTTTTGGAAGTTTTCCGTCGTCAAATGGGGGGCCCACCAGGGGTATTTATAGGCCAGGGAAGACCTTTGGAGAAAAATCAAGGAGGGCGTGCAAGTCACCTGCGCGACCACTATGCGGCACGCAGGTATACTTGCACGACCATGATGAAACTTGCACGACCCACGTGGGAAGAAATCCTTCTTCATACCTTTGTTGATTTTTGATGTTTCTTCAAAGGATGAATCACTTTGGATGAAGGTATTTTTATTTTTTATTCATTTAGAATTTGTGACAGAAATGAACGTCAACAGCATTCGTGAGACCGAATGGCATAACCTTGTACTCAGATAGACCATACCTGCTCTGGAAGGCTGTAAGAGGTATATATGATAGTCTAACATACAAATGATGGTAATCGAACCACAAGTCAACCTTCAAGAACACCCGGGCTCCTTGAAGCTGATCAAAGAGATCATAAATCCTCGGTAAGGGATATCGGTTCTTGACTGTCAACTGATTCAACCTATGATACTCCTCACAACGTTGGAGGGTACCATGTGCCTTCTTCGCAAAAAGGACAGGGGAACCCCAAGGAGAAGTACTGGGTCAGATGAAACCCTTTTCCTACAACTCCCCCAACTGCTTCTTGAGATCCTGTAAATCTGGTGTATCCATCCTATAAGGATTAATGGACCCTGGTGCCGCTCCTAGAACAAGCTCAAAATAAAAGTCTACCTCATGCTCTGGAGGCAAACATGGAAAGTCTTCTGGAAATACATCTCTGAAACGATCCACTACTGGAGGAAAGTCCATCTGTGAAATCACCCGGTCATCTAGATATATAATATAAATCTGGGCTATAACTCATCCCAACCCATGATAATTAGGTCCCACTCTACTCGCTCGGACATTCCACTCACCCTTATGAAGAAAAGATCTGTCCTATGGGGATGTGAAACTCACCCTACGGCGATAGCAATCGATGACTGCCTGGAAGGGAACTAACCAGTTTATTCGAAGAATGAAATCATAGTCTGTCATCTCTAGGACACAAAGGTCCCCTAAAAAGTGACACCCATAAACCTCTATAGGTCACTCCTTTCATATACAAACACTCATCATTCTAGTCCAAAATGGAGTGTCTAGCGTCAAGATATTAGCAGAAGAAAAGATGCAGAGACCAAGGCTCTCCACAATAGCAACAGATATAAAGCTATGTAAAGCCCCTGTATCAAAAAGGGAAGAAGTTAAAACTGAGGATACTAAGATCATACCTCGAACTATAGAGGGTATGGGATCATTCTCCTATTGGGTATACTCCACTACAAAAGTTTGACATGTATCGTGGCCCTGTGACCCTGTCTAGCCACCCTGAGCTGATTCACCTTGTTGTCGCTAAAAACCAGGCAACTGGATACCATAAAAACGACCTCCACCTCGGCCTGAATGGCTGAAATAACCCTAGTTCCCATACTGGTGAGAAACTGGTGGTGGTTCTCCTAAACAAGGAGTCATAGAAGAACCCATACCACCAGCTGTAGGTGAGAAGATCTGACAGAAGCGCTGAAGATGACCCATCTTGCCACAAGATTGTCACTCCACTGGGTCTCTCGGGCAGTGTGGCCTCGTATTCCCGCTCTTCCCGCACTGGTAGCACACCACCTGACTACCAGAAGAAGTATCTTTCCTCCTTAGATATTCATGCGAAGACTCCCTGTGGCGCTTCCTGCACTAAGTAGGAGGGATACTAACTCCCGATGCCGAGCCCCCATGGCTCACAACTCCAAAAATCCCTTAGATTTAACATAGTGATCAGCACGTGGTTGATGAAATAAGTGATAGAAGTCAACCAAAAGATGTTCACCTGTGATCGGATGTCATGCCTCAGACCATCCTCGAACTTCCTTGAAAGGAATAATTGATTACCTCCTGGAATAGGCATGAAACACTACAGCTTGGTAAAGTGAGAGGAATAATCCATAATTTAAAGATTAATCTGATCCAAACTCATAAAATATTGGTCTTGATCAGCCCTCAAGGTATTTGGATAGAAGTAGCCATAGAAAATACGCTGGAACTCCTCCCAAGCCATAACCTTCTGATGTCCTTCCAATGAGATCACAACCCACCACCTCCTGGCGGAGTCTTGAAGAATATATGTAGCGAGATTGACCCACCTCCCTGGAGGTGTCTCCAGATGCTCAAAGATCATTAGCACGACTTCCATCAATGACTCTACAGCCTGGGGCCCTCCATCCCCTGAGAAAGTTGGCGGATGTTATTGCTGAAAGACCCGTGTCAATTCTTCCATCCATGGGGTAGGAGGCGGCTCTCCCTGGAAGGTCTAAATCGTCCTCATAAATCCTTCCCTAAACTCTACATCAACACCTATGTCTGGTATAATGGTTGATGCCATGACTGACACAAGTGGAGGATCTACAGGTAGTCCCAGATTAGCAATATCCGGTGTCTGATCACTACCCAGCAACCGGCGTACAACTGGAGGACGTCTTGGTGGCGTGAATCTGCAAGGTCAAACGCACACCATATATTAAGATTATCAAATAATGAGAACCGAAATTATAAGAAGGGATCAGGAGAAGAAAAACATTCAAGTTTTGAAGAACATGACTACACAGCGTGTACGTCCCCTACACGGTGTGTTCCCAGAATCCAAACACATGGGAATGTACTCCTTCCATAACTGGTTGTGTAACACCCCATACACATGGCGTGTTAATCTAACACATGGCATGTACTTGAATCATCTTCCAATTCCTGAGTCCACCTACATGGCTAATCCACACGGTTCTCCTTAGAATGAGACTACACGGCGTGTTAGTGACAAACACTGCATGTACTAGATGAACCTCACTGACCCGGGTTGTTAGATACATTGCCGGTTACATGGCTCACACAACACGGTGTGTTCTAGGAAGACACGGCATGTACGAGAAAGGATATCACTGACCAGTGTTGTTAGTTAAATGGTCGAGAACTTGGGTTACACCACACGGTGAGTTCCAAATGAACATGACATGTACTAAGAAGATTTTTCCATGATGTGTTGTTAGTGACACGGCCGGTTACATGGTTCTATGACACGGCGTGTACATCCTCTACACAGAATGTCTTACCAAAGATTCCAAACCCCATGTCCCCACCCACATAGTCTGAGACACGGTTAGAGACTACAGGGAATGTACATATAGTACACAACGTGTACTTAAGAAAAATAGTTTCTTCATGAACATAAGAACACATGGCATGTATTCAAAACTACACGGTATGTATTCTGGGTTTTTCCAGACAGTAAGCCTAAAAAACTACTCCGAATCCCAAAAAAACAATGAAACAATAATTTAAGTGCCATATTCTGATCCTGGAGGGCCCAAACTCCCCACGGATCAATAATTGGGATATTATTCATGTCATATATAAGGTAATAAATTCAATTATCCACCAAATTCCGGTCAATGAGGGCCCATAACACCTCAAGAATCAAAGTTTGGTGTTCATTCAAACAAACCCTTACACAAACGATACCCTATCAAATAAAAGGTATTTTATCAAGGCAACTATCACAACAAAAATAATATCTAGCACAACATCTATCACAACAACATGCAATTGCTAATGCACCCTATATGGCATGACAAGAATACATGACATGTGATTTCTAACAAGTGCCTAAATGATGCATGAGATGGAATACCCTCATCTCATTGGGTCGCAACCGAAATAGACCCTCAATAACATCCACAATAACAACACAATACATGGGAGTCATCCAATGGTGAAAATAAAATCAACTGTAATATTTTCACAACCCGAAAATTTGCAATAAACGAGGTAGATTGGTTTTTCCCTATACAAGGGTTATCTACTCCTGGGCACAGCTTATTACCAAGTACATATTCCTTCATATCCCTATCTATAGGCTCTAAACAGTGAGTCATGAGAAAATAATTCCTCTGATTCCACTTTGTAACGTCCCAGTTCCGGAAGCCACCCAGAGGCACCCCGTACCCGGTTGGTCACATGGGCTCAAGTGCATTTCCCCGAATTCCAGAAGCTGCTAACTAGAAGCAAGGGCCTTGGGTGTGATGGGGGAAAACTATTCCTCCATTGGTAGAGTAACACAGAAGAAGTAAAACAAATAGTAATAGTGGAAGCAGGAATAATCCATACAAAAGTAAACAGTGGAAGACTGGAAATTATAAACTGGAGCACATATATATATGAATGATGCATGATACATACCTATAGGAAAGCATCCAAACAAATCAAAATAATAGAATAAAAAATAGTACTAATCCAAAGTAAAAAATAAAAAAGATAAAAATCTCCTCAGCATCGCAAGCCATAACTTGGTCCCATGCTCTCCAACTCCACATCAAATCAAGTACCTGAAGTATAAGGGTGTTTCCCCTTATCTATACCTCCAACAATATAATCTATTTGGGCACAAAAGCATGGCCAAAATAGGGTGTGAGACTAAATATCAGTAGGAAACCACCACAAGATCTGTGCCTAACAGTTAGTGAATATATGGAAGGTAAAGTACAAAACGCAGTAAACAAGGAAGTACTCATCAGTAACAATACACAGTTTCAAATATCGAGAAACAGCTAATCAAAGTAGATAATCACAAAAGTTAACCCTCTGGGAAGTACCCATAGCTTATCCCATCTGGTCCTACCTAGAAACATGAGCAAATGGATAACACAATGGGTAACCCTCTGAGAAGTACTCACAACCATTCCCCTCTAGTCCAACCTAAAAAGTACAGGTAACCCTCTGGGAAGTACACTCAGTCTAACCCCTCAGGTTCAGCTTAAGCATAGACTCTCTGAGGAATCACTCACCGTCAATTCCTCATATAGTCTTGTATCATAACTAAAGGCACACTGGGGAAGTACTTACATCACATTCCCCATGTGGCCCATGTTGTGGAACAACAGACACACTGAGGAAGAACTTATGTCAATTCCCCCTATAGTCTCGCATCTTAAGTAAAACAGACACTCTGGAGAATCCCTTAAATCCATTCTCCCTATGGTCTACAACACAAGGTTATCACGGACCTGTGTAAGTCAGGTAGGTATAGCAAAGCCTATGTACCAAATTAAACCTCAAGAACTATCTGGTTAGCAGTCTACAGTATATCAACATATCAGAACAATCACACTATCCTACAACTAGGCATGGGAAAGTAAACAGCAACATAACAGTAAAACTAGACCCAACGGTCAAAATAGGCAATCATGCATTGGAAAAAACTTCCAAAACATAGAAATTATCCCTATTCACAATAAATTAACCTCTACTCAAGCATACAAGTATAGCAGGTAAACAATAGGACTAAAATAGTAAATGCACAATACCCCATTTGTGGGTATTGGGAAAAATTATGTATATAACTCAAAGACTTTTAATGGAAAGGCACAAACCACCTACCTCGGCATTGGGAGATCAATATACTTGAGTCTCAGGGATTGAATCACCTTAAAACGCTGAAGATCTACAAAAATGTCTAAAACATTCAACTGAGGATAACTTGAGAAAGAAGAGTAATTGGGAAACAAAGCTCAATTTGAAGAGAGACCTTACCGAGGCGATCCCAACACAATCAATGGTTATCGAATCATATATCGGATGCTCAGTCGGGGGGTTGGAGGAAGATTGTGGTCGAACGGAAGATCTCGGCTGAACCAAACCTAGAAGAAGGTGTTTCTGGTGATTAAACATGACCCTGGTACATTTAATAAAAAAAAATAAAATATATGGAGTGTACTTTGGAAGTACACAGTGTGTACCTTTCGTCTACATACTCCGCTTTAGGGGCCTCTAGGTCACCCCCATATTGTCATGTGCATGGCTGCTACACGGCTAGCACACGACTACCCGCGGTAACCGAGTATACGACATGTACTCAGAAAGTACATGGTGAGTACATCAAAAATTTCCAGAATTTCCTATTTTTCTCAAAAAATACTAGAAAACGAAAAAATACCTGAAAAAGAAGATCTGGGTTCTTACAGTCACCCACAATAGTGAATATAAAACATCAACTATAGTTTTAATTTTAGATATAGTATGTGTATATATAACTATTTCTCCCACTGAGGCTTGTAGAATTTAATGTTCCTATACTAACTTGTGTATCTGGATCCAAGATTCAAATGAATTCTTTATTACGCTAACTATTTCAATGAGATATACATCCCTCATATAAATAAACATGGAATATTTAATTCCATTCTATCTTGGGGATGTTACTATCCTGAATATATAGATGATTGTCGAATTAGTTAAATTTGGTGCATCCATTGATATACAGTTTATGTTTAAATGGTTTATATCAAACACCTAAGGCTGTAACATAATGTAATCCCATAATATCATAAATTATATGATACCCAATAGTCAATTTTATTGGCATGGGGTTAGTTGTTACACTAATATTTTAAAAAAAATGTATGGAAAATGGATCATTAAAGACTATAAATTTTATATATTTCCCCATAGACCAACCATGTACTATCCTAATCTCTAAGGTAATTGGATTTTTGGAAATCCTTCACTATTTATTTAATTATTGTTGAATGAGTTTTTATTTCATTCTTTAAAAACCCTTCCCAAATGATCTTATATTTTCTTACCATGAGCATTCATTACTTCTATTTTACATTCTTAAAATCACATAATGTAATCTTATAGAGTATATGAATTTACCTCCATATTCAACTTAGAATAACTCATTCTTACTTGATGATCTAACTATGAAAGCTTTGTCTCTCACAATAATTTATGAATGGATATTTTTATAAAATAAAATATGTGAATATGTAGGTAGTACCTACATATTTTTTATACAAGGATAATAATTACACTTTGGGGTATATCCATGAAAACTACCATTAATTTTGTAAGACCATGAATATATTTCCACAACTAGGTATGAGTCTTATATTCCATATTCATCATTTAATGCGGATATTGTATATATTTGATTCAATTATTACTTAAACAATAACATATAAAGTACAATAAAAAATTATTTTGATAGGATATAATATCTATTTGTTCGTAAATTGACACATATATAATATACTTGGTATCACTAGTTACTAAAATATAGTTTTAAATAAATCAATCTACTAGGAATAATAAAGTCGTGTTATTCTCCATGCTGAGATAGAAATCACCTTTACTTATTCTCAGGGATAATTCATCTTAATTCCTAGGATTCTTCTAAAATAAAGTAATTTGATTCTATCTGCAAACATAGAAAACACACTTACTCAGCAAGTAGGATAAATCACCATACTTCCTAGATTGGTGTGCTTCTCACTTCAGTCATGGTAATAACCCTTTCTTAGTTATTAGGATAATACACCTTACTACTTGTTGTGTTTATAAATTTACTTGGTTAAAATATTTGAATATAAGTATATATTTAATAATAAACAATAGAAAAAGAAATATCACACTTCCTGATCAATATAAATTAATTAAAAACTACTGCATTATTCATTTTAAATCCATTATTATTCTCCATCAAACAACTTTTATATACATATAAGAATCCAATAGAATACTTTAAATTGTACTTCCTCTAAAAAATTAGTCTTTTAAAAAAAATTATAAAGGAACTATATAAACTGACCTATTCATGGTATTTTCGACCTCGTCTTTCACAGAATTCACCATATGTTATTTTGAAACATGTTCCCACCAATCCTTATCTACCTAGAAAATAATAGTCAAAATGTTTTTCAAAGGATTATTCATATATTTCATTTTGATACTCATTATAAAAATTGATAAAAAAATAAAAAAAATAATCATAATATGATATTTATAAATAAATTATTACCCATATGGAATCACAAATTCATTATCAATAGCTGTTTATTCACCTTATAATTTACACTGAAATAGTATACTAACAATATCATTTTTTTGAAAGCCTTTATTTTTAAAATAAATTATTAGAAAATGATTTACCATATTGTATGAATTAATGTAAATCTTGATGGTATCCTTTATATCACCCCTTATAACTAAACTGGATGGATTGTAATAACTATACTGTTAATATTTTGGTAAGAAAGAGACATACTGGAACCCTCGTTGAGGTGGGTTCAGTTCAACCTGATGGTTAGTTGTGATGGGTTCAGTTATTTCACGTCTAATAACATTGGGTCACCATTTTTATTATTAATAGAAATTATCAATGGTTCCCTCATCCATAACTGAGGACATAAATTCTTTAAAAAGGAAGGCGGTTGATTGGGGTTTCAGGACCAATGACACTTAGGGACTCGCATTGATCGATAGGATGGGAGGTTGGACCCATCACACCCTTTTTTGGGGAAATTATTTCATACATTTAGAATCCATTTTATATTTAATATATGTTCATGAATCTATTCATAATCTTGATACAGAATAAGTTACCCTAACCAAATTATTTATAGGTTAATTCTCTTTTATAGAAAAAAATAGGGGCTCTGATTTGTGAATTCATATGTATGTATCTAAGTTTATTTATCTATTTTCCAGTTATGGGAAGCTACTTATGCATTGAAGACATATAACATGGAGATTTAGAATTTTCTTCCATATAGGGAGGTGGATAATATTCCGGGGAGGGGATTGAACCATTATGAGGCATCCTACATATCTGGGTTATTGAAGGAATCAAAATCCCCACAGTTTATTAAACCTATGTAGTTTAATGTCATATAGAAAGGAAATAAATAAATTATTTGAAACACTATATATTAAAGATATAATACTATAATTAATTCCTTTGTATCTAAATTTTAGAGATAATCAGAGTTTTCATAGTTCATTTGGCTTCTCAGTCCACTAACAAAATGAGGTAGAATGATTAGACTATGGGAATTATCAGGTCTTGATGGTTGAGATGTTTGAAACATGGGAGGACTCACACTGAATAGGTTTCCTATTTTATCTTGGTCCTTAGAAAGGAATCCTATGTATCCTGGTTATTATTGGAATCAGATTTCTCATGGTTCATTCATGCCCTTGGGACTAACCCCAGGGTAGATTTTATCATATGGGGGATGATATATCATGACACTCATCAGGTATTTCATGATGGCATAAACCTATCTAGTTGATATTCATAATGTGAATGATATAACTATTTCAACTCTATAATCCCACATGAGCTATGCTCGGTGTGGGAAATAGGGGATAATAAGTAACCGGTATAACTACAAATGGATGCAAGGATTATGTGTTGGTACTTCCCATAGGAAATTCAACATAGAGGTCAAGCCTCAGGGAGGAATCTTACCTATCCTAGTTATAGTAAGAATTGGTTTCATCGTAGTTTAGTTAGTCTCATTCCACTGATGGATGAGGTAGAATGATCAATCTAAGGGAATGGTTGGGTCTCGAAGACTGAAATTTTAGAGACATGGTAAGACCCACACTGAGGTGGATTCCCATTTGAGTTTAGGATCAAGAAATTAGAAGGAATTATATATATTTTGGTTATAGTATGAATCATATTCCTAAAAGTTAAATAGATCTAGGATTACACATTGACAATGCCCTTGTCTTTATAAGGGTTTATGGTGTAGTTGATGTGATTATTGAAACTCCCTAAGACCATGTGATACATGACCATTATAAGAAAAAAATGATAAATAATAGTCAATTTCATTGCTTATGTATGTGTGACTTATGTGTGGGACTTCCCTTGGAGGATTAATATGGGGATCGAACCTTGGGGAGGTGTCTTATGTATCTTGGTTATGGATGGAATCAGATGCATCATAGTTACCTTGATCAGGGTGTACACACTGACATTGCACATATAATTGGGGATTACACACCACGAATGGACCAGGTCATAAAATATTGGGATTCCCTTGTAGACTTGGCCTGCTTTACCACTGTACAAGTGATGATTTTCTACTCAAAAATCCGGGATTTCCTTCAAGACGTGTCAGAGAGTTTCATCCTGACATGAATAAGAAAATTTTATGATCCATTTGAATTTTCTAGTGGACTTATAATAACCTATATAGAATGTATGGAGGTTGTTTCATGGTCAAGGCTAGATTTTTTGGAGGAAAACACAAGACTAATATGGTTGGTCCTAGAATCCATCACATGAGATGGGCTACCTCTCCTAGAGGGTGTTTTATGATCAGGTTGATATTCCATGGTGTAATTGCAAGAGCTGACTAACACACTTAGAAGGTGTCACGAGGTTTATTGTGATATGTCTCTGATGGCGTCTCATGTCTTGACTTACATTTATGGTGGGTATCACAATACCTTCAAAATGTATCGGGAGGGCGTTGCGAGAGCCGGTCGACATGCCTAGGTGCTTCTGCAACACTTAGCTATCATGAATTGGTGTCGCCATATGAATCTAGCAACATGTTTGAAGTACATTGTGAGGATTGAACGGTGAGACAAAAGGGTTTCATGAGAGTTGGGTGGAATTCCCAAGGGGAACCATTCGACTTTCTTTGAAATGCCCCAGAGGACTTTTCACGAAAAAAATTGTATACCGAAGCAAATTTGTGAGATCACGGAGACATGTCCTAGTGTTGTCACATGTCTTGGGTGGTTCACACGAAGTGCATGAGGATCAATGTATATGTTCTTTTCTTAATTCTACCAAATTTACTCTTTGTTCCATCCTTTATATTGTGAATCCATTAGATTTGTTCACTATTATATTATTTTTGGTCCCATGTGATCTAGTAGAGGTGTGTGATGTTCTTCGCATGTCCTAACAGAAGCACTTCACATGTTCTATGAGTGACCATGGAAATTGAATATCGATGATGAATAATTAATTTGATTGTTCACTGGTATATTACATAATATAAAACATTCTAGTCATGAGATCCATTGCTCTGAGAAATCCACACAAACGCTTGGATGCAAGAGGGCCAACTTCTCATCTGTAGAGTAGTGGTAGTGGTTTCCATTTCTATTTTCATTCTAAGGTGGGGGTTTATAGTCCTCACCACCCATGTTGTTCACCACTTTTCACAATAGATATCTCACTAATTCAAGATTGATTTGGTGACATATTTAGTGTCATGCATCTTCACGAGTCTCTATTTTGGATCTCTCTTAGGGTGTAAAATGATTTTTAGTGACCGTGAGGGAATCATGTCAATGCCTCTTTTACAAGATTATCTCCAATTAATGGGGACTTTTTTAATATTTTGGGCTTGTTGAATCAATTATATAATGTCATTTTGACCTGAAAAGGTTTCTTCATGAGATTATGGTGCCTTAGAAAAGTTGTTTGTATGTTCTTAGGTGACTTTTTAGGACTTTACGTAAGATAGGGATGGATTTTTTGAGGGACTTCAAGAGATTAGGATGACTTGTTAAGGGGACTCATGAGACCATTTTGTGGATGGAATTAGTGTGTAGCAATGATTTTATGACCACCAAAGGATCCCCTCCTTTTTTCTTCCATTTTTAATTTTACAAAGAAAGAAAGTCATGAAAGCCTGCATGAGTAATGTCAAAGATATATACTATGCCAATTGGTGATGCATCACTTGACCAATAAAGGTTCTGTGGAGGTGCATTATCATTTCATGGACAAATCTATCTATTTTTTCTTAGAGATCCAAAGGGGGAGTGTGAAGTCTCTTGGACATACCTAAGACTCTTCATGATATGGGGATAGAATAATGACAATCATTTTCTATATGAGGCGGGTATGTCATTGAGGTCTTGCAGTGTCTCAGAGATCGCCATAAGTGCATCACATGATGCTTATGACCATGAGGGTCTCCTATATCCTCCACTGGTTAACAAATCATCTGACCTGGGGGAGCTCATCCAACAACTGCCGCATGATCCTTATTTTTCTAGGGTGCCTTCATGAGAACATAATAATTTGTTTAAGGGACTTCATGGGATCTCTCATTGGCTATGCATTACGCATGGTTCCTTCAGGTGAACATATAATGGTCATGAGATCACATGTCTCTTAAAGGCTTATGTGATCCATGAGTATCAACCACATTATCCTTCATTTTATTTTTCAAGGAAAATAATACCTATATCCAGGTATTTCTATCTTTGTGAATTTTCTGATTCCCATTTGGAAAGTGTCAACAAATTCCCCCCTTAGGGAAAACATCCTTGGGGATAAGTGCTCAATTATGAGGAAATTAAATGCCATCATGATTCTATTTATTTTTTACCAAATCAATTTCTTCAGTAATGCTTGGTCTTCTAGGAAATTCTTATAATTCTATGAGATACCCTATAAATAGGGGAAGAGATCCATTCATTTTATTAGTTACTCATTCCTCTAGATCCGTCTTTCCTTTCTTATATCATGCACCTTTCTTGAAAGACTCTTCCTCAAGACCGGTCGTGAGGCTTCTCCACAAGCTATTCTTTTGTGAGGACTATTCATCAATACCAGTTTTTCTCAAGAAACCATTCAAACCAACTACGAACTATATTTCGGTAATTGTTTGAACTCTGGATATGAGGATTCTCAATCATCTTTAGGGTATCATGGGGCCTGCAAGTTTGATCATATGATCGTTTGACTATCAGACGGATCATGTGACCATTTCTAGGTCATGTGATCATGAGTCCCCAAGGTTCATGTGATTACGTGATGCCTTCATGGGTTATTCGACACACAAGATCTTCAGAAGTTAGGTGGTTCATGATTTCCTTATGAGATTCATGAATCCCCTACTAATTCATGCAATGTACATTATGTTTCCCATTTATTATGTCTTTTTTTCACAAGATTTTCATTTTATTTTGTCATTCTGACATATTCCACTTACTTATATTCCCATGTCTTTCGTTTCTTGCCAGGGTTACTATGATACAACCAATCAGTGGGCTATGATTTCCATAAACCGCAATTTTGATACCCAATATCACATGCATTCTAATAAAAAAATTCTAAAAAGGATCTTATCATCCTATATTTTGGATTATCCTTTATCACACCAACTTCCTCTATACAGTTCTAGTTTGCAGGATAATGTCATTATCCCTCATTTGAACTTCAATCTTCCATCTCAATGGGTGTTAACTTCTTCTCACTACATTCATATGATAATTATCAAGGAAGTTAAGCTGGTCATAGTTCCACCCTGATTTTTGTCTTATCTTTTGTAAATATCTCACTTGGGTAAAGATGGTTTCGATTTCCCTCATTGACCTATCTCTCTAGACTACTAAAGTACATTTTCCTCTTCTCTGAAACATCAGGGTAGCCGAAGTAGCTTGAAATGGGATCTTTGTACTAGCTGTAATTTTTCTGAAGAATTGGTATGGACCTTTTGAGTTAGGAAATGATGTATAGAGTTCACTAATCAGTTATACAGGGCCCATATTTATAAAGCTATGTGAATTTACCAATCCATATTCTACTTTAAGCCAGATATACTTCAAGAAATGATTAGTCGTTGGTGCCCTGGCACCAACACATTACATTTATCCCATAGTGAAGTAGGAATTATTCTATGGTACATCTGTAAATTGGGTTGAATTCCCACCATTATAGAGATGTATGCTGAATTACTACTGGCTATAGATGTTTGGGATGACCCCCTACAGACCTCATTTTTTGAAAAGGAAATGATTAACATTGTAAATGATAAACTAAAGAAGGAGATGAAAATACACTCACTCGTATCCTTAATGGATTGGATTGGTATTTTCCATTATCATTGAGGGGTTATGAAAACTTCCATAAACCCATATCGGTGCCCTTCTCAGTAGGTTTTTGATAGCACTGGCTCATATTGGGCCATCTTAGAAGTTAGGGACTATACATCATGGGTATACCAAGTGAACTCGATGTACTCTATGAGACTTATATTGGAAGGCTTTATGGACATGTACTTGAATTATGGATCTTCCTAACCGTGGATTCACATTCAAGGATATGTGTTTGCATGTTAGTGATGGCAGCATGACTTGTGGAAGGAAAACACCTCAATTTTTTAGTTCCATTTCTTGAATGCCTTTACCAGATACTAAGCCATATTCAATAGGGCGTCACCCATTATAGGATTAGTGGTCCTATCAAGACATTATTTGGATGGATAGAAGGTATTTTCTATTTTTATGAATACTATAATGCTACTAGAATCCTTGATTCATTATCCCATACCAAACTGCTAAACATATCTGGGGGTAGAACCATGTCTCTAATCCCTACTGAGGTTAATGATGAATTTATCTAATAGAAAATCCTTGATTTTAACCCTTTAAATAAACCATAGAGGATGATTATTGACAAAGATTACAGCTCCATTGATGAAAGGTTGTATGTAATCTCTCTTTAAGAAAGGGTCCTTATTTCCAGGGTGGACGAGCTGATCATCTATGATCCTTTTACACACTATTTATTTTTCTCATCAGTTTGGATGCACCCAAAGGGTATCCTCTATCCATTGGGCATTCATACAAGGAGAAAAATATCCTAGGGTCAGCCTCTAGTTTTTGATAATGTTATCATGTGAATATACTAAGGCTGAGATCATACTTCTTCCTTGTGATGCTCCCACATTCCTTAACCAGGACTATTCCCAGGTTTGGGTAGTTGTTTTTCTAGATGGTGTGATAATCCAACTCGTCTATCATGTGGTCCAATCATTTTTCATTACCAAAACCTCTATATATGGTGATTATGGAGTTGATCGAAGACATATGAAATACTTTAGGGAATCTCCCTAGTATCATTGTTGACTACCGTGATAGAGAGACAGAGTTAATTGAGGAATTTAATCCACCAAAATCTGGTACTGATGATATGTATATTGAGGGAAGAGTATATGAGGCCTCTCCTCCAACTTATTTAACAGCCGAACTAGTTATTAATCCTTCTCCTTCACCTGTTTTGTTAGTTGCATAGGCTCATACACAACATAGGATGATCTAGAAAAAGATTCCAACCTTGATTGCAAATACTCCTTTGGAATTATTCTGTGACCAAGGGTAACTCTTTCATAAACTATTTCATGGCATGGGGGTAGAAGTTTTTTTCTTCTAAAAACCACTATATGAAATCATGAAGAAAATTATTAAGAATCAAAAATATTTGGAAACCAATGAGTGGTACTTGAAAAATCTTGAAAATGAGGCCCCTCTTACTAATAATATGAAAGATACATCAGAGTCATTAGAGAAAGGTCACCAGTTGATAACTAAACTGTAAGCTTAGATGGATACATGGAATATGAAGATATGGAGGGAAAAGGAAATCATAGCCCTTTTGAGGTCTGAATTCTCAACACCATCATACTCATTTGAAACTAGTTTAGGAGTTTACTACTTTGGTTGGCACCCTTTCTCCCAGGACAGAATGAGAAAATGCGGGAAAGAGGCACTCCAACATTCAATAATTGTTTCCCACTAGAACCTTGCTAACTTGGAAAACTCCACTGATCAAATATTATTTTAGTTGGATCAATATTTATGTATTATTATTTTTATGAGATCCTAGGATAGACTCTGAGATGTGTAGATTCTTCATCATTCAGTATTATACAAGTGAATAGAAATGTTGACCATTATATTTGTTGTCCAGTATTCTCTTATTCATGATGGAAACTACATTTCTATATTTTAATATTTTATGAATTTCCAATGATACCCATATCTTTCATAATATCAATTAAAAAATGCCAAGATTTTAATGCTGAAATTATAACAAAATACTTTTTGGGAATTTTTTTTGAATTCCTATCAATCACGAGGTTCTTTATTGAAGAATATTTTATAGCTATCTTAAGATCACCTAATTCATAGAAGTATCGTTTGTGTAGAATACATGTCCCAGGAAGAGTGTACTCTATATTTTTCCCAAAATTATAGGTTTGGATAGCGTATCTTTATTTCTTCTAAGGTGACATACTGGGTCCTATAATCTATTTTAGACTAAATTGCTGATGTTTTTTATTTTAAGGTCTTTTATCTCGAACCATTTTTTACTATAGTTTAGGTTCTTTATCTCGTAACTATTATCATTATAGTTTAGGGTATATTATCTCGGACCTTCTACCACTTTAGTTTAGGGTATTTTAGCTCATATTGTCTATTTCTTTAGTCTAGGGTCTTTTATCTCATACCTTATATCACTGTAGTTTAGGTTATTTTCTCTTACACCTTATATCACTTTAGTTTTTGGTACTTTAGCTCAAACCCTCTATCTCTTTTGTTTAGGGTATTTTATCTTGGACATTGTATTTATTTATTTTAGGTTCTTTTAGCTTGGACATTCTATTATTTTATTTTAGGGTATTTTATCTTGTACATCTTATCTCTTTAGTTTATGGTTTTTATCTTTGACCTTTTATTGCTATAATTTAGGGTATTTTAGCTCAGAAATTTTATCATTGTATTTTAGGTTCTTTTAGATAATACATTCTATCAATTTAGTTTACGGTCTTTTAGTTAGGATATTGTATTAATTTAGTTTAGGGTCATTTAGATCAGACATTATATCACTGTAGTTTAGGTTCCTTTAGTTTATACCTTCTATCACTTTAGTTTAGGGTATTTTATCTTAGACCTTATATTTTTGTAGTTTATGGTCTTTTAGATCGGAACTTCTATCACTGTAGTTTAGGGGCTTTTATCTTGTACTTACTTTCGATGCATTTTATATTCTTTAGATTGAACCATCTATTTCTTTAGTTCATGGTATTTTATCTCAGACCTTGTATTGATTTAGTTTATGGTCTTTTAGCTAGAAACTTCTATCGATGTAGTTTACGGTCTTTTATCTCGGACACTCTATCACTTTAGTTTAGGGTATTTTAGCTCATACTTGATAAATGATCACAAAATATAGTGAAAACATACCAAGAATTACCCAAAACACACTGATTTCATGAGCTATATTATGGTGTTGCAAGGTCTCATAAGGATCAAAAATTACTTTTGTAGAGTGACACATGTGGTTGATAACCATAGGCTCATATGCAAGAGTCATATGCATATATAAAGAATAAATAAAAGGGTCTCTTGAAGCTAGGTATCTTTTCTAGGGTCTATGGATGATTTAGGGAGGTAATATTGCCTGAGGAGAAAATAATAGGGATGGTAGGTATGCATGGATAGTTGGATTATGGGTTATGTAAGTCAAAACCCAAAAGTTTGACTCTACGAGTATGGGGTGGGGCAGACATACCTCATATGTCTCATATCACTATGAGATATCAGGTTCTTCTATAGTGTTGCTAAGGATAAAAAGGATTAATGATTCTTTCTTGAAAGGAGGATATTCCACTTATTGGTGGGTCAAGTCCCTTATTCCTTGGTATAATTGTCAAGAAAATGATGTTCTCCACTCCTTTATGAGGGCTATTATATATTTTTGAAGACTTAAACATCTTGATGATGAGGATGGGTATGGGAGAAAAGCTATCCAGGAATTATTGTAGAACCCTAGGGAAATATTACTCTAATATTGTAAAGGTCGATCCCTATGCCCTATGGTTTCGAGTCATGTGGTGTGGTCCATCAATGGTTCAGTAATGATTTGTCTCCTTCCTTTTTTGAGAAAAGGTAAAAAAACATAGCGATATAGCATCATTGATGTATAATCCTCTATTCTAGTTTGGTATGGGGATTTTAAATTAGGGTCTAAAGTGATTGGTTCAAAAGGATGATATGGAAAAATCATATGGAGAATAACCCAAAACATGCTAAGGTGTTGGGTTTTTCTGTAGTGATGTTTGGGCTCACAAGTATCAGAAATCCCTTTATACAGATTGGTGCATTTGGTTGACAACCATATGTGCATATGTATGATCCATTTTCATACATTCATTGTTGAGTAAAGGGTCCCTTGAAGTTGGGTATGCCTTCCATGGGCCTTGGAAGGTTTTTGTGAACTGAGACACTCAAATCAGAAGTGTGACCTGTAGAATGTGTAATATACGAGAAGGGTTTGAGCACCCTAAAAGATGTGTAACTTCCTATATAATATATTTTTATGTCAAGGAGATGTGAAAAATCATTATGATAACTTTTTTTAGAATCATGGATCTAATGAGAATAGCTTGGATTTTACTAGGGCTAAAAAGAATACCCTATGAGTTGTATTACTTATTCATTGATGATCTATTTTTTTCCAAACTCTGGAGATGAATATTTTAACGAGCGAATAATTGACTTTTCCTTAAGATTTATTTTTCTGGTTTTCAGCCTGATAAGTTATTTGTATCTTTTGATATCAGTTTAAGGTCTTGTGATTGGGACTATTATAGACTAGAGTTTAATATTGTACAAATTTTACCAATAGTGTAAGAATTTTAGGGTCATGATGAATATGGAACTAATACGGAGGATGATACACAACATCTTAATTAGGATAACTAGGGTCGAGAATACCCCCAACATCCTCTTGAGTGGGAGATGAAAATGTTGTAAATCATGGATAAACGTCCCTAGGTCGTGAATGATGATATAGGATAAGCATACCAGGATTAGTTCAGATCAAGACGAGGTGTTGATTTATTCCAGGGTGATGTCAGGGATCACAAGGACTAGAAATACCATTTTATAGAGTGACACAATTGGTTGAAAACCATATGTTCAGATGCAGGAGCCATATGCATACCTTCATAGTCAAGAAAATGGTCCTTGAAGTCTCATATTCTTTCTAGGTGCCCTGGAAGGTAACGTTGATCTGAGAAACTAAAATCATGAAGTCTGGTATATGGATTGATGTTATTATAAAAATGGTGTAAGCACCCTATACTCAATCAAATCGGGGTAAGGATCTTATGGTCCATTGATAGGGGATGAAAAATGGATGATGGTGTTCATAGTTTATCATCATGTAGTCGGGACATTTTCCATGTAATTTAATGTTATATGGTAAGCACATATGCTGTGTAGTTTATTTTCCTGTATTGAGTATGTTCCTTTTGTGCATTTTTAAGATCAAGTGACCAGTATGTTTGCCTTACAGTTTATCATTAGGCGTTGAGGATGTGGGAACAGACGTGTACAATTTGTGCATGGTATATTATGTACAAAAGAAAACAATATGTATATCTAGCACAAACATAGGGAAAATGAGCTTTTTTGACTCACATCCTATGTAGTTGGGGTGAATTTCTTATCAGTTGTTAAAACTAGGCCCAAAATTAGATATTTGTGCATCATTATGTATCATATGATGATTGGAATCAATCCACTCATAGTTCATAAATGGGAAACACTCTATATGACTGGATCATGCTTAAAGGTGAGAATTATTTTCATTGACTGTTCTAGTAGGGTCTGGGATTAGAGATTTGAACATTACTATTTATCATGTGAGGATAGGAATCAAGACACTCATAGTTCTCATGGAACTATGTTGTTTATCGTAATGTGACAAGGATATGGGATTACCAACATGAAAAGGGAAATTTTGGTTAGACCCAAGGATAGAAATTAGGGCAACACTATGTCTCCTATGGCAATATGAATCAATCCATATGTAGTTTTTGAATACCATACATTTAACATCATGCAGTGAGGATGAAGATGAATTGAATTTAAAGAACAGAAATTTTGTGGATAGCCCTAAGGGTGGATGTCCGGGCATCACAATGTATCTCATAAAAATATGAATCAAGTCACATGTAGTTCCTGAAGGGTGACCTATGCAGGTTTGATCCATACACAGGGAGTGGGGGATTTTTTTATTCTGGCTATACCTGAGACTGAAGATTCAGGCATCACTATGTATCTCATTGGAATGAGAATCAAGATACATATAGTTATTAAGTAATGACATTTCTATGCAAGTCCTGCATATATTTAGAGAGGGACAGTTTTATATTTCTCATTATTAGACTCAAGATTGAAGATTCATGCATCATTAAGTATCATGTGATGTCAATAATCAAGTCACAAATAGTTCTCTAAATGGAGGTGTGGTAGGAGAAAAACTCCAACCAATTTGGTACTCTGGGGTGAGGTTTATAGGAATGTATAATTTTATGTCATGTAAGGGAAATCAACCGTTTAGTTTAAGATCATGTGGTGGGGACTCATGGTATTTCATTTATGATCTTGCATTCAAGAACATGTTGTGCCAACCACAATATTTTATTCCTTTTTTGTGCAGGGGATCCCTTACTAAAACTACAAAGGTCACGTGAGCAATCCTTGCTATGAGAAACAAGGAATGAAAAGGGTTATTCTCACTATGAAGAGGAAATTATGGACAAGACAAGGGTATTTTTCATCATATGGTGGATGGACAAATATATAGGATCAAGGAATCCCTATGTATATCATTGAAAATGACAATCAATCCTTACATATATCTAGAAATTCCATGTAGTTTAACGTCATGTGGAAATGACATTAGTCGTATAGTTTAACATATTGTGGTAAGGACACTGATCACCCAATGTGAATGAGTAAAAGAAAATTATGGATCTATACAGTTTTATATAATATGGTAAGGACGAGGCATGCCTGACATGAAAGAAATGAAATATTGTGGTTAGGTCCAATATTATATATTTGGGTGTCATTATGTATCATGTTATGGAAGAAATCATGCCACACATAGTTCTACAAACCCGTGTAGTTTTTATTTCACGTGTGTCCAATTTAACATCATATGGTAAGGATTTACTTGTATAGTTTGACATCATTTGACCTGGATGATATTTATACAGTTTAACATCATGTAACTAGGATGAATGGAAAGAATTACACTGAGGTGGAGGCCCATCTAATGACATAAATGCAATGTATTTCATAAGAAACCTCACATTGGTGGGGGGTGAAACACCCCCCATCTATTGTATCGAATGACCAACTCTACTATGATAGAACTTATGTTTGATATATGGTCCTTTGAAATTTGGTTATAGCTTCAGAGGCTTCTTTCCTGATATAATTAGGTTTTTGAGTGCCAACACCAATTCTACTTAGAGGGATGAACAGAAGACAACCTTCTTCTTAATGTCTAATGCGATCCGATTATGATGAACCTTAATATTGTGCAATGTACACAACCTGTTCTCATCGAACAACTCCAACTCATCCAAACACCTTTTCAATTTCTCATCATCAAATAGCTTTCTCCAAATGGCTTTCTGGAGAGAATTCTACGGGTAACACTGCCTCAGTCCCTTACACCAATGAGTGTGGAATTTTATGTGCAGTAGTATATGTGGTCGTCCGATAGTCCCCTAAAGCATGAATGAGCTTTTTTGACCATGAATTTTTATCCTTGTTCACCATATTTTGGAGTATATTTTACAGAGACTTATTGAAGGTGGAAATATTTCCATTTTTTATTGCATTATTATGATATTATTGATTGGACTTGATATTGTAATCTTGGTATAATTTCTTTAATTCTATATAACAAAATATGGTGTCATTTTCTATCAATATTGTGTGAGGGACTCTGAACCTGGTGATGATACGAGACTTTATGAGGTTGATAATTTTCTTCTTTCCAACTTCTTTGAGGGGTATTTTATTATTCCATTTGGATAATATGTCAGTATAAGTAAGGATATATTTGAAATGCTTAGCTATAGTATAAGATATGGTGCCACAACATCCATTCCCCAAATAGAAAATGGATAGGAATATTTAGATGTACGTAGTAATTCTAGGGGTTGATGGATGATGTTTTCATGGATCTGGAACACATGAAATTTCTTGGTGAATTCCAAAAAGTATTATATAATGGTTTCTAGTAATATTCCAACCTCCTAATTTGGTGAGAGATCCTAGGTATTGATTTATGGTTTCTATAAGAGCATGCACAAAATTTCTCCACGATGGAGAAAATGTATACTTCTACTATGAATCTAAGGAGGATTCCATCAAATCCTTTCTTGTAGATGTATTTTTAATCATTAGGATAATCAAACATAGCGAATTTCATTGTATGGCACTGAATCTACTTCCTTATGACTTGTTCTATCGAGAGAGTCCAATTTTGAAGATAACAAATTCTGGAATCCAAACATCTAGGGGTGTTTATTGGTTCGTAAAGCTATGAGGTGATGTTTACTTGATTAATTTCATTGATATCACATATGACAATCAACAAGACCATTATTCAATGATTGATTCATGTGATTGATTTCTCTTGATCAGGGTTATATAGGATGGTGGTTGAATTAAACAATGAGTCAGCGTGAGTGTTTTTTGATTGGGGAACATAATGCAATGTTGTATCAAAAAGAGAACTCCTCCATCAATACCCAAATGTAGCCAATGAGAGGTTCTAGTTTTTCCTTTTTGATAGAATATTCTTCATTAATATACTTTATCAATAGTCTTGAATCCCCTTTGGTATTCAGATAGAATATGTGCAGTTGTGGTAATAGTTTAAACCCAGTCATGAAGTCTTGGTATTATGGCTCATTATTTATGCAGCCTTTGGATAGTGATAAAGAGTAGGGAAAATGATTTTTCTAGAGAGAAAAATAAAATCCCTATACCAAGCCAATTGATCCTCGAGTTTTCCATACTTTTTATGAAAAGACATAGGGATGCACTATAAAATTACATATCCTATGTCTGGGGAGTGTCATGGGTATAGAAGACCTCCTTAGATATAAGCTCAGGGTCCACCGGCATATTCCCTAGGGTAGGATGTGCTATGGGGAAATCAGCTAGGCCTTTCTCTTTTACTAAATTCTATGAAACAAACTAAATCTTGTATTGTTGTAAAATGATCACCCATCAGGACAACTAAATAATAAATATAGGGAGAAAAATTATGTACTTGAGAGGATCAATAAAAGAGACCTAGTGGACTTCTGGGTTATGTACGTAATTCCTCCATTTTTTCCCATTGAAGATGAGCACAATGAATTTATTCGCACCATCAGAGAATCTAGTCTCACTACTTAGAATTGACCCACTAAGGTAGTAGAGATTGTTATCACTCCCCATATCATTTTTATATGTGCAGAGGGAACCCAAGGTTCATTTAATATAGTTCATATAAAAGAAGAGTGGCCTCCCTTCCACCAAAGGCATCAAAACTATTGGGTGCAGTGAGTACTACTTGAGACTTTCGAAGGCTTCTTGTAAATCATCATCCCATCGATTGGTGATTCCCTTCATCATTATCATAGTGAAGGGAGATATTTACCATCAAAGTTCAATATGAATCATTAAATGTAGGTGATGATACCTTGGATCCCCCTTAGTTATTTGATATTTGAGGGGGTTACATTGCTAAAATAGAACTGTTCTTCTCTAGGTTGACCTCAATACTGTGACAACGTACCCCAAATCAAAGGAAATTCCCTAATGTTACCCTGAAATCTCATTTCAGCATATTCAACTTTAGATTTTTCTATCACAACATATCAAATATTTTTTTTGAGATCCGTGATGTGATCGAATCATCATCGTGATTTGAAAACAATATCATACACATAAAATTTGTCTATCATTCCCAATAATGTTTTTGAGATATGGTTCATGGAACATTGGTATGTGGCACCCACATTCATTAAGACAATGGGCATGACATGACAGAAAAAGATCCTACGAGGTGCTCTGAAGTTTTTGGATTCCTCATCTTCAGGGTCCATATTTATTCGATTGTACTTTGAATACCCATCCTTGAAATAATGGTCATTGAATCTAGTAGTTTCATCAATCAAGACTTCTGTGATCGGAAATGTGAAGTCATCCATTGGGTAATTATGATTAAGGTATTCAAAATCAATGAATACTATAATATTCCAATTATTTTCCTTGATAGAGACAATTTTGGAAATCCATCTTGGGTATTCACATCTCAAAAAAAGTTGAATTTGATCAATTTTTCAACTTCCTCCGCTATATTGGTTGAATGAGAGGGGTGAATCCTCCCATATGACTTCTTGAATCCTTTATTGTTTTTAAGTAAGATGAGATAGTGTGTATCAATATCTAGGTTCAGTCCGAGAATTTCTATATAGTTCAAAAAGAATGCATATTGATTTATATTAAGAAATGTGATGTACATCATTTTCTCTTTGAAGAACATAGTGGCCCTAATCACAGTAGGTTGCAGGTCTTATTCCATTCCCAGATTTATCTATGTGATCTCATCAATGGTGGTGGGGATACCTTCCAAGAATGTGGGAGGGGAGTTCTTGATATAACCCTCATCTTCCTCTAACTTTGTGTTTGTGAAGGAATTTTCAGATAAATTCGACAATTTGGGGGATTCTCTATCACTATTAGGGTGAGAGAAGCCATGAGAAGAGACATTATCATCCTCTACTACTATATCCATTGAAGTGAGATGCTAGAGATTATCTTTTTTATACTTCCTCTAGGGACAGAAGGGGCTTGTGCCTCTTTGACCAAGTCTATCACCTCAACTATATTTAAGGGGAGCACGTAGTCAATGTAGAGAATACTTTAAGGGTTTTCATGGGATATCCCAAATCCATTGGGGGTAAAACCCATATATCATTATCCACTATTGGCCATTTACCTCCATTTTATAGAATATTTCTTCAGCATATGTGTCTTCATTGGTTTCAAAGGGGGAATTATCACTGTGTAGTATGTCGATGTTTCCATCGATAGGGAATTTCAACAAATTGTTTGAATATTTAAGGTACTAACATGTGGAAATGTATCTAGGTCCTTCTGAGTGGGATATTTTATGTGGGGTGTTACTGGATAACCATAAACTAATCTTTATATATGATCTCCCCAAATTGAATTTTTGGTTTGATCATACTGATATATCTTTTCTCACACTTATCATACCATTGAATTGCCATCTTTGTGGGAGAAAAATCCCCTTTCCTATATCCCAACATCATAGAGTTTGAATCAGGATGATACTGATCGTTTAACAATTTTTAATAAAATGCCTTCATATTTTGACATTATAGAGTCTTTTTAAAACATTTAGGTGTCTGATGTGACCCCAAATGACCTCCTCATGATCGTTCTCTATGAACAAGATGAAAACATGACATTATATTGACATTGTATCCATTAAATAGACCTCAGATATAGAAAATTATATCTAAAATTCATGTAGGATTTTTTGGTATTTAAAGAGTGCCACATCGAGTTATTTTGAAAGATGAAGCACCTCAAGGAATCAGAGCTTCACTGGGACAACTGCCAGTTACTTCAAAATGTTTTAATTTTGTTCCATAGGTTACAACATCCTAATGTTGGTTTTATGCAGGTCACGTGTCTTAGGAACTAATTTATTTGAGGTATATGGTCCTGGTTCTTATGCAGAGGTCATGGGATCATCTTCTTCCAGCAACAAGGGTCAAGTCATCTTTCCCTGTTGTCTGGGATGATCAGATAAGCATACCCCTGATAGGTGGTCGTGCAAGACAATAGGGTGAAAATGATCACAGGATGGTTCTAGGTCACCTCCATGTCTTTTTTGGGATCACTGGAGTTTCTCCCTATCGGTATCACCAACATATATGTTCTCCATGGGGATGTGACAAGAATATTGTGTCTGACAAGGCTTGTGTTGTCCCCTGTCTCCTCGGTTCTTGCACATATGGCCTCCTTCTCCCTAGTTAAGTGTGGGACGCTCATATTATGCAGAATATTTTTCATCATATAATGGGTCTTCCAAGTTTATCACATTTATAGAACCCAATATTATCTATTCTTATGATGATTACTTCACTTGGTGGGGTGGTTCATGTACTTTGAGTATCGGTGGGAAGAAATCTACCGGAGTTAGATCCTTTTTTGGAATAGAATATGAATCTTACTCTTCTGTTTATTCCTACTTCCGATGGACATTTCCATTTATAGAATTCATATATGAAGTGACCTCTCTTTTTGGTGGGGCTATTGTGGGTATACACAACAATTATCTCAGGCTATACTGGGATCGGTCAACTATTTTCCAAGTCATCAAGTTGTCAAACTTCCATGCTTACCTTCCTGGGAATTCTTTCCAACCATCCTCTTATTTTGACTTAGAAATAGTTATGTAGGCCACCTAATCTGAGGAGTTATCTAACACCACCTATCTAGAATCTAACATTTGTTGAAGTATGTCTTTAAAAACAAAATAGTTCAGGATATTAGGACCCAACCTTCTATAGAAAGGACATTAGTCGGGACAGTCAGTGTGTTAGACCTCATAGATCTTCCTTGACTATGGTATCCTGAGTAAGTTATTTTCCTTAGCTACCAAAAAATAACCAGGGACTTGTTCATTTAAAAAAGGAGTACACATTATTTACACCATCCTCAAATCTTGATTAACTATAATTTCTCTATGCTTCTAGACAAGGGAAATTATGGGGTTGTCACCGCTCGACAGGAGACACTAGGATGTGTAGGTTTAACCAGGGTGTTAGACAAGCAATGCTGGTAACTTTAGAGTGAAAACAATAGGTTATACATTGCCTAGTATTTTCCATTTTGTTGAGTGCATGAGCCAATATTTGGATCAAGTTCTTTATATGGAATATTCGATACATTATTCAATTTTTGTGATCTCACAGAACCCACCAAGATACTTCATTGGGATATGAGGCATCTATATATCATCTCAGAGATTTTTATTACATAGATCCAGAAATTTTTTTTGTGAGAGAGTGATGCTGAGTGAATATGTAAAACACATTCACCTAGATATGAAGTCAGAAACCCTCTCATTTTTAAATTTCTTGTAGTTCATTAGGTAATGTTTTTTTTTATTTTCAAAGTGTGGATTTGACCTGAAAAATGAACTAAAGAAGAAGTTATTCCCATCCTAAAACAGATCATACTAGAAACTCCTATAACAACAAAAGTCTAGACCTTTCTAATTTTGTACAAAACACCTCATCTTATATGCCTCCTATTGATCTAGAGGTCCTATCATCGACCCACATCAGCATATGAAGTTTTTGAGATGTTATTCCAGATTGTGTACACCATAAAAGGTCGAGAAGGTGGGATTGATGAAATTTGGTGGAGGGAGAGTGTCGTCCACCCACAAGGGATATAGCTTCCTCATAGGATACAATGGTGCACGTCAACTTTCCATGGTTCCATTGGAGTAGTCAAAAACTCGATGATGTTAAATAGATCTGGGGGTACTATTGTTTAAACATCCTCCCTTCTATAGGGTGTAGGTGGGGGATGATGAGGTGGACCTACCCTCATCTCACACTGATTCTCAATTCATACTATAATTGAATGATTTCCCTTGTGAGGGGGATACTATCACTATAATAGAGGTAATTCATGATCATTTTCAACTTCCCCATAGATGTAGATCGTATTCCTAGATTCTGTGCCAGTCTGCTCCTAAGATGTGGCTTTTGCTAGAAAGTTGACTCTTATGGGTAGAGGGATATTCACCTCAACCTATAGATGATACCCAGTGGGGGGTATTTACCCTAAGGTGATCCTCATTGAGTTTTCTAATAGTTTATATTCCACTCTCATATTGTGACAATTGATCCTCCATGGGAGAATCTAAACTCTTATGGGTGGTGATTGGGATGTAGTCAAAACTTTCCCTTATCTATTGGAAATGTTCTTCCATGGCGTGGCATCTGATTATTTGGAGCTACCAAATTTTGGATCCTTCTATAGTTCCGGGTGCACAAAACTAATGTTGGTTCATCTAGATCAGCATACTCTCAGGGTATTATTTTCGTATTGTGACCCTCTACATCTGTTCTTTATTCATCAATATATTTCATATTGATAGTGACAACATTCACAAAAGCATATTAGGAAATGGTTGTTGTTCCATTACTCTTGAAACAACAGGTTGATTCAGTACTTCTTTCACCAGGGTCATTATTCAAACCCTTGTCCATATTGGGCTATTTTGTCTTTCAACCCAGGTGGGGTCTGATTTCCTTCATTATACATTCCTCCAGTCCAGGCCTATGAGTAATGACCTTGAGGGAGTTTCTAGTCATGATCATTGAACGAGCCCTAAATAGAATTTTTTTTTCTCACGGTTGGAGGAATATGTAGTTTTTCGAGTGCTGATCTTGTCCCCATAACATGGAGAAGATATATTCCCTTTATGGTGATGATGATAGTGAAAATGACCCCATATCTGTAGATTAGGGGTTATTCAAGGCTGCAATTGGCAATGATTCATCCTATTGTAGAGTATACAATGATTCCAGTCAGAAATTTGATTATTATAGGATGAACATTATGATATAAATGCCTCTATCTCAGTGGGATGGGGGGATCTGGAAACACTGTGGATTTCCCCTAGACCCTTTTTGGGGAAGATGATCCTAGTGATGGTGATTGCGATATAAATACCCCCATCCTGGCAGGATGGGATTTTTTTTGTTACTGCCGAGGATATGTTTTGAATCCACTTGAGAATTGACAATATGAGGGTTAGAGGCAGTGGTAGATATTCATTTAGACTGATGGGTTGGGACCTCTTTTGGAAAACTGCTATGGAAGTTACTACTATGACCTGTTTGATGTGGTTCAGTTTTTCTCATGTAGGCGTTGGGCGTGGTGTCAGCCCATGATAAAAACTATTTATTATGTGAAGTTTTTCAGGTGATCGCAACATCATTCTATGTGTTTGGAATACATTCTGATTACTTTGAGGAACCCTTTTTAAAAACTTTTTGGCAATCCTCTCCTTCCATTCATGATGTCTGGGAATCATTGAAGAGGGGAATTTTGTTTAGTGACTAACTGGCCCAAGAGTTTCCTCATCCCTTGATTTCATTGGAGGATACAACATTTGAAGATTCTAAATCATAGGATTTTTTATATTGCATGGGTGTGGCGAAGTTTAATGATTCATACTTTCCCCATCATAGAAGATGGTTGCATGGTGTGGATTTAGAGATCAGTTGTCGAATGGTTATGATGAAAAGTTAGAATGAATGTTGTATATTTTCACTATATTTTTTTGATTTTGGATACTATTACATGTATATAGAATCTAGGTCTAGGTAAAAATAGAGTATATTGGTTTTCTAAAGGTGACAATCATTCCTTAGATATGGGAGATGTCAAGAATTTAGTCTCTGATGAGTATACAATATTTTTTGGCATAGATAAGGCATGTACTCCTTTTGTAAATCATCTAGGATATCAAAGTCAGAAGTGGAAAATTGACAAAAAATTATGGGGTGGATGTTTTTAGTTAACTCTCTCTATATGTTAATGTAGACCTCCTCTTCATCAGTCTTACACACCACTATCTGATCATACCATAGAAAATTCCTCTAAGGGTATCTTGCAGACTGGAGTTGAGTGATGCTAGAAGTTGATAGAGAACCATATGAAGTTTTCCCCAATGTTTTTAGAACCTCTCTATATGATGTAATTAGCATTTTTAACACATATCTATATAAATGTTTTAGGAAAATGGAATGATTTCCTTGTCAATGGGAGATATCACTGTGGGAAGGTCGAATATGGTGGATGTTAGGTGTAGAGTCCCTATGATCTATCTCCACACTATTACGAGGAGTAATATCATGGTAATGATCATTTTATACTTTTTTGAAGATTTAAAGGACCCCTATGGTGTTTCGAATGTGTCTCAAACAACCTCAAGAACACTAGCATTGAGTATATTAAGAATATGAGTCATGATCTGCATCATGGATGAAATATGTCGTCCTACCTTTAGGAATTTTTTAGGTATAAGAGCCTTCTATATTAAAGTATTAGGAACATTCTTATAACTTTATGGTTCAATGGGAATATTCCCATGCTACTAAGAAACTTCTATAATATTCCAATGACTTATCTTCTTATTGATAGGAATATGAGAAAGCCTTGAGGAATTTTTCATTCTCATTTGGAAAGCGTCAATCATAAATAGAGTATGAGCCCAATCCTGAGCCATTGGGATATGACGGTGGTCTTTCTTGGTAGGGATATGGGCATACCCCAAGTAATGTGATGCTCCCACTTAGTGATCCCCAGTTGGAACTAGAATATGATCCTGGTCCAAATGTACATTACCCATTGGAATATACCAATTTACCTCTAGAATGGGAAAAGGGTTATGATCCCCCTCTTGTATGGAATCGTAATGATACTAGTGTAGTTTTTCATTAGTGGTAGTAGTAATATGTACCTAGATTCTGTGATATGTTGGAATATGCTATGAAGAATCAATGACATGGATATGAGCATGTCCTGAGGCTTGTGTCATTCTTACTTAGTTATCCCAGTCCAGAATAAGGATATATTCCCAATCCTAGGCCTTTGAAGTATGCTTCAAGAATTTTTCTGATAGGAATAATATCTTATCCCTAGGCTTGTTCCCCTCTCACTTGGTGATCCCTAGCTATAATAGTGATATGAGCCTGATACTAGGACATTGGCATATACTGCTAAAGTTTTTGGACAGGCATGTGCCCCTCTCCTGAGGCATTTGCCGCTATCACCTAGTGATCCCCAATTTTAATGGTAGTATTATCTTGGTTTGATTACTCATCCTTTATTAAAATAGCCCAATAATCCTCCTTGATGGGATAAATAATGTGGGATTGATCTAGAAAACCAATTATTCATAACGGTCATAGTGTTGAGTTTCCCTGGTTGTATGGATAGAAGTATGTGTTTGTCCTTGTATCCGTACCAGTGATAAAATATGTTGGTGTTGTTCTTCAGCTATCACAAATATGTAATAGAATTTTATAAATGTTTTTACAGAGATACACACACACACACATTTTTTGTGTCCACTATATGATGGTAGATATATTCGATTGAAGAGGGGATATACACCTACTTCAATCCACCTTGTACCACCGGAATATGTCAATGGGATTCATGCACAGGGGTAGGGATATGCTCCTCCCCCATGACCATTGTGGGAATATTCCAATACACTTTTTCTGAGTGAGTATGGATATGAACATTCTCATTGGTTACTATTGGAATATTCTGAAATTTTTCATCAATGGGAGTGGGGATTTGAGCCTACACATGGATATTAAGAACCTCCCCAACCTGATGTGTCTTCCTTGCTTCCTTTGCATGGTCATTAGAGGTGGTAGTGTTTTAGGTGTTACCCATAGTAGGAAACTGATGGGTACCATTAGGATGGTGATGATGACAGCGGTTTGATAGGTGAACTCCTATACGAAACCTGAACTGGGAGGGATCCATATCTTAGTCCCTATCCCACTTTCATTCATGAATAAAGGGGATATTTGTCGTGTTCTAGGGATAAGCTTCTGAGGTAGTTGGTTGTGGTGATGAGGGCCACTAGATTAATTGTATATTTCCATGGGTGGTACTGATTTTCTACTTTCCACACTTGGAGACATTCATTGGTGCCTCTAGGGTCGGGATTGTACGACATCGGTAGTACACATAGACCATCATGTTTTACACCTGACATTGAGGCAGTTAGGAAGGTAAGATCATTTTGTGACCTCTATTAGTTTCATCTATAGGTGATTTATGATAGTTATTTCTTGATGAAGAATAAATTTTCTCATATTGTGATGATCTTGATGAGAGATGTATATGCAGTAAATCAAAGACACAGAACAAGGTTACTGATTAGTGTAATATCGTAGGCATGAGATTCTCAATCAGATATTCATGGTCAACACAATTATCCTCATATTCCCAATCCGAAATTTTTTATAATTTAGACTTTATAAAGAGAGGGTGGACTTATCTCATGAGAACATTTCTTATAGAGGATCATATGTAACATTAATATCATGATTATCAACTTTGTTTTTGTATGATATGAAGGATAATAAGCTTGATTCATGGCCAATCATTCTGTTATTTGAGAGTTTCACATTGGATTTTCCATTTTTTGTGTATAGAGTGAAAAAAATGGCCCAAAGGATAATAACGCAATAATTTTTTTTATTATAGATATTCACATTGTGTTAATCATTTTTATTCAGGTCATAATGAGATAACCTAGGACCCCCATCGTGGAGGGTTTGGCCCAGACCGATCGTTGGTTGTAAGGGGTTTAGTTCTGTAAAAATAATAACATCATGTCACTATTATCATTTGTAAAAGAAACTCTCAATGGTTACCTTATCCATAACTGAGTATATACCTTCTTTCCAAAAGAAGGTAGTTGATTGGGGTTTTATTTCCAATGATGTTTGTAGACTCATATTGGTTGAGAGGAAGAGAGGTTAGGCTCATCACACCCTTTTTGGGGGGAGATTTTCCTACCCTTTAACTCTCTAATAGATTTAATATATTTTCTTGAATCTCATACTAATCTCGATATAGGACCGGTTACCTTAACAAAAAAAATTATAGGTTAAGTCACCTTTATAGATAAAATAAGGGGATTTTATTCCTGAATCCATATATAAGTATCTGAGGTTATTAATATGTTTTCCAATGATGGTTAGTTGCATATGTGTTGAAGCCATATAACCAGAAGATTCATAACTTTATAAAATTCTAGGAGGCAGTTAATATTCTGAGGAGGGAATTTTAGCATTTTGATGCATCCAACGTATCCTAGTTTTTACAAGAATCAAAACACATGTAGTTATTTTATACCATGTAACTTATTTTCATATAGGAGAGACATATATGTGTTCTATGATTGTTTCCCTCGGAATTTGAGGATGACCTCCTTGATGGGAGATTCAAACGTTCCGATCGGTTTCTAACAGGTTTGTTCGTAGAACTGGAAACATCCAATGATTCCATATCCATTTGGACCTACTTTCTAAAGGTACGCGCTTCATTAGTTTGTGAACTGATGAGGCTTAGGAATTTGCATTGGTTGAGAGGATGGGAGGTCGGACTCATCACACCTTTTTGAGGGGAATTATTGTCTATTCCGGGACTCTCTTTATAGATTTAAGATATGTTCGTGAATCCTTATTACATTACCAAGTATAAAATGAGATTTCCTTTAGTTTTGACAAACAATGATTAAATGTGTAAGAAATTTAGAGAATCTTTTATATGTATTCGAGGTTCTTCATCAATAGAGAATCATCTGTATCTATTTAGAGATTCTTGGTCAATGGTATCCTTCAAAACATTTATATAAAAGTCTCTTGGTCATTATGATGACCAGGCTGGTTTTAAAGCCACTCAATGGGGAACTTGAAGTTTATTTTCATTCAGAAGGACATGGATTATTTCAGAGTTGGGATCGAACCCGCAAATGGGCTACCTACATATCCTTTGTTTTGGAAAAGGAATCAGAACCCACGTAGTTCGATTAAGGGAGTATGATGTTTATGATTGATGGCTCAAAGAAGGATTTCATAATTACTTTTACCCTCTAAGCTCATGTGAGTCATGCTCGATGTGATAAACAAGAGGTATTGGTAATAAAATAGACAATTGGGCCATGAAAGATGTAATCATAAGAAATGACTTGGGGCTTATGTATGTATGACTGCCCAGATAAATGAAGTTTAGGATTTACTTTAGGGAGAAAATCCAGGAACATGGTCCATAAAGGTATATGTGCTTCATGGAGATTTGAATACTCTAACTTGGGACTTATTCCTAAAAAGGAAACCTAAATTAGGAGAGGATTGATAATTTGGTTTTACTCCTGAGAAGGAATCCCAAATAAAATGTAAATTAGAACTGGTTAAAGAGAATTTACGGGACTTGGGGCTTACTCTTGAAAAGGAAGCCCAAATTTATGACTGGGGCTTATTCCTAACAAGGAATCCCAGGTTAGGGGACTTGGGGCTTACTCCTGAAAAGAAAGCCCAAAATTATGACGGGGACTTATTCCTGAAAAGGAGACCCAGGTTAAGGGATTATGACTGGGACTTATTCCTGAAAAGGAGGACCAGGATTATGACTTAAGGTTTGGGGATTACTCTTGAGGAGGATGCCTAGGTTAAAGGACTTATAACTGGGGATTATTCCTGAAAAGGAGACCCAGGTTAAGGATTCTCTCATTTTAAAGGATGAGGTTGAATGAATGAACTCTCAATCTTTAGTGACATAAAGATGTATAATTCATTATGTTTTAAGATATATTCCATAGAATTCTTTTCAGATAAGGAAGTCAAATCAAGAAATCATGCCATAAATGGATTTGAAGAGTGTCTTGAAGACTGAATCTTGAATAGGAAAGGTATAATGGCTTAAGAGGGGTAAAATGGGCAAGATGGGCACCCAAAAAGGCAGGGGCGCGCAAGTCTTGGAAGGCGCGCAGGTACTGCGTGGGCGCGCAAGTATTGGTCGCGCAGGTATACCTGTGCGACACGTGTGGGGTACTTGTGCGATGTTAAACCAGTATTGAAATACTTGAGCGACTCTTTATTAAGGCCTTTAGGATCCTCTTGAGGTTCTTACAGAAAAGGGATGCGCAAGTTCTATGGAAGGAGTAAGGCGGCGCGCAAGTGTGGTCACTTCCCTTAAGGGATGGCCACTCAGGCGTGCAAGTGTTGATGAGTTTCAACACTTAGGTCTTCCTCCCTCTCTTTAGATCTTCCGTTCAAGGTAAGAAATTACCTTAGAAGTGTTCTGGAAGCTTTGAGAAGAGACTTGGGCGTCGGGAGCTTAAATCCGAGTTTCTAGAAAAAAATTCCTCTCGAATGGGGGGCCCACAGGGTCTATTTATAGGCAGGAGAAGACCCCGGGTGGTTACTGGGCGGTTATCAATTAGGTCGCGCAAGTCACTTGCGCGCCAAAGTGTGTCGCGCAAGTCCATTTGCGCGACTATGAGGAAACTTGCGCGGTCTATGGGGAATGTTATCCTTGTTCATACCTTTGTCGATTTTTGATGTTTTCTTCAAAGGTCGAACCATTTTAATCTCAGATCTTCCCCTTTTACAATCTTTAGATTTTGTGAAGAAAAGGAGCGTCAACAAAAGTCCCCCCTCAGAGTTGGATCCGGAGAGAAATAGAGGATTTGAATCTGAGAAAAATCGAATACATCCAAAGGAATAGTGGTGCCCAAGTGTTCAGGGCGCAGAGGGCGGCGCGCAAGTGCGCATCGCATAGGCCTTGAGCGTACTGGGTATGGCACGCAGATAGGCCTCCTGGCCTATAAATACACAGCCTTTGGCCACAGATCGCATCTGATCCTGAATTTCTCGAGCTCTCACCGTGCAAGACATCTTCTCCGTGTAAGTCTCTTCTTTCCACTGTTTCTTCGCTGCCGCGCTACTCTCAAGGTAATAGGACTTGCGCAGTGACACATGCGCGACAAAAACTTGTGCGGCATATGTAACACTTGCGCGACATCTCCATAATTGCACGACTTAATGCCTTAGCCATTTTTTCGTATTTCTTCACAAATTTTGTGAGAAATAAATCCATTTATGAATTAATTTATTCAACTCTTGTACAGAATTAATGGCTCTTAGACCTGGATTAATTGATGAACTGGCTAGTAAGTGGATTGATGACATGATGAAAATCATTGGACATGATTATTATACTGTCAAAGATAGCACTCTTCCGAATTTGGATAAGTATCTGAAGAAATATCATCTTGACTTTCCTCAAAGATCTTATCTACCTTTGTATGGCTATGGTCATCTACAAAAAGTCACTATTCCAGAAGTAAATAATTATCTTCCATTTTTGTGGTTTCAGAATTATATCAACTTTGATTCAACAAATATCTCAGGTGGAGGAGTATTTATAAATTCTAGAATAGTGGAGAAGGCCTATATAATGCATCATAGCCCTTGCACACCAGATCTGAAAAAACATACACCTCAGCTTCAACCACATTGTCATCCTTCGATCTTCAGAAATGCTCAGATGGATCAATCCAAAGGCTGGAAGAAAAGTTGGGACTTCCGTCCTGGGGGAGGTGTGAAGCCAACTTGGATGTGGGCATACTGGGTGGGACCATTCCATGTTTTTTGGGGATGGATCGCCACTCACTTCAGGACTTACAATGTACAGAATGGATTACAAATTCCTGGAAGCTCCTTCAGACCGTCAGTGCAAGAATTCTCTGGAATTTCTTTATTAGATGTTAATGGTTATGACATGAAAGTGAGGCTGAGCATGTTTATGGAATTCAACTTCTTTCCCTATGGAAGTCCGCCATCTGGGTGGTTTTTTTATGATGGGACAACCCATTTGGATTTGAGGGAATACATGCTAGCTTGCAGGGATGGTGTTCTAGTTTCCATGATTGATGGAGAGATCATATGTGAGGCCTATGCTCTATATAGATTTGCACGCCAATTCAAATGTCTGCAACAGATTGTTGTATCCCCTCTAGTACATGTCAGGTTAGAGAAACATCCGATGGTTTCTCAACAACTATGGTTGCTGACATCAAGAGAGAAGACTGGGGCAGTATTTGATCTACCAGTTGAAAAAGTGGCATATAATTTGACTACATATTATGCTGAACACTGGATAGAATCATACCCCAAAGGGATATTGAATCACCCAGTATATCAAGTGGGAAAGAGGAAGAGGACTGTAGAGAAAGAAACCCTTCCTTATGAAGGTGATGCTTCCCCACCTGAAATTGGTTCAACAGACTCCTCTTATAGAACTGATTCACCGGATTATCATGATGGGGATGATGAGGCACAACCGGCAGCAAAGCGGTTTCGTGCCTGATATAATCCTTCGTCCAGAATTAAAAGACTCACTCCATCAACTCCTGGTGAGTTGTTTTATTGTAGTAATTTTAATCACTGCTACTTTATAAAGCAATAAGTCTGAATTTCTTATTCTTTATCTGTAGCTGCAGGAGCTAGGAAGAAATTAAAGTCAAAAATTGTAGGACCTTCCTCACAGCCTTTATATCTAAGACTAGAGGCTATTCAGCTAGGGCAGGGCTTATACTATGGTACTGAGACCGCCTGTCTGGATTTGTGTGAGGGCCTACAACTTCCTGGAATAGGAAATCTTATGGCTTCTAAAAATCTTCAATATGAAGATAACCCCAATGAAGTGCGAGCTTAAATCAGAGAGCTGGAAATGCTCATATATGCCACTGATGACTCTATTCCTATCACCAAGCGGGTGAAGGAAATGATTGATCGTGGCGCCACTGAGGGGGCTGGTGGTTCTGGAGATGAGGAATGGCAAGAGTACGTGGCTCCTGAAGATGTAAGTTTTCTTTCCTTATTTGCTTTGCAACTTGATTTCAGTAGAAGCTTTGTTACTTAAGGAAGTTATTTTCTTCATCTCGTAGCTTGAAAATAAAGGAACTGGGGATCCTTCACCATAGTATAGCTCTGGTGGTTCTACTATCAGGGCTGCTGCTGATTCTCCTCGCGAACCAGGCGAGATATCTCCAGGCCAGTAGGCCATGAATGAAGCATTGGACATAGCCTTCCATTCACCAATCCAAGTACCAATAAAGGAGACTACTGATACTCCCAAAAAACAAAGGAAGAAAAGGCAACGAAGGAGGAAATCCATAGCTAAACGCTTCATTAGCAGTGGTAAGTCCTTCGAATAATCATGAGTTTATACCCATAATCACATGGTTACTCATATTTCTGAGGATTGCAGGGGCTTCTTCAATTTCCCCCTTGAGGGAAGGGACTGATCCTCCTTCAAAGGCCATGGAGGGTGCTGTAGAACAATCACAGACCCAAGATGACTTGCCTGCTCCTAGAGAAGAGCTATCATCCATTCCCAGTATACCTCCTCCTGCTGAAGATGCTGTCCAGGGTCAGGGGTTGTAGGACGTAAATCAGCAAGAAGATGTAAAAAATGCTCTCACTGGTGAGACTAACCAAGATTCTGAAATATCATTGGATGAAATGATGAATCAAGGAATGACTTTCAAAGAATTTTATGATCATGCTAAGTAGTCATGTGATTTATAAGACCTTGGGGGTGAGTGATATCCTTCGCCCAATTTTTTTTTAAAATTTACACTTCTAACCATGACTAGAAATAATATGCATTTTCATCCGTAGAAGCTGCTGAACTGCCAATGCCTGAAGAGGGTGTGTACATTGATGTCAACCCTACCATTTCAGAAACATTAGCTCAAGTAGATCTAAACCCAATAAACCCTCCTGAGACCCATCTTGAAAATCCTGTCGAGACCAGTAAAGATGGGGAGAAGTCTTCTCAGTTTGCTGAACCACCATTGGGTAAGGGATAACAATATTTGTGATTGTACTTTATTTGCAAGACAATCTATTCTTTTATTATCTTTTGAAGCTAACCAAATCTTTCAATTAATCATGCAGGGCCATCAACTGCAATGGCTAGATCTGGAGGTGAGGCCTCAGCCTCTTCCCCAACGGGAATTGAAAGTGAAGAAGCACAAATCAGGGGGGAAGGAGCGTGACATGGCACTTCCTTAAGTGCGTTAATTCCAGATTACATGCCCCCCTCCGACGATGATGTTGAATCAGATCTAGAGATTCTTAAAGCATTCAGATTTTCACAACGTAAGGCATGGAACAACATATGTAACATCATATATGGGGTGCCTTTAGAAGAGATACCATCGAAAATTCCTCGATTTTCATCCCAATTTATTATACTAGGACTTGGGGGTTTTGGATATGAAAAGATCCACGCCACGGTGAAATAGATCATTTTCAGGAGAAAGCAGGCGCAAAAAAGGCACGAAGATTTGATCAGAGTGAAACTGTCAGTCAACATAGGCGAATTTGAGGTTGCAGTTTCCCAAGCTGAAGCTGATTATGCTGCCAAGATGAAGGAGCTGAAGCATAAAATCAAAGAAAAGGTCGTCCAGTAGGTGCAACTCCAGCAACAGTTAGATGTTGTTACTGGGGAACTTGATCGGCTTAATAAATCATTGGATGAAACTCATATGAATGGCATGAAATCCATCACAGATGCCAAGAAGGCACTTCATCAAGCTGAAAAGAGTGAAGCTGGTCGAGTGCACGAGCTTCAAGTAACTACTGATAAATCTCAAGATGTTGTACATCAAATGAAGACTTATGTTGAAAGCCTATTGTAATTCTTGAAAAAGATAAGAGACTCCAGTCTATGGATGTCCTTCTATCTCCTGTGTATCAATGAAAAACACTTTCATCTTCAATCATTTGTACCTGCATTCATTCACTACCTTCTTTAAATTTACTTAAGCCAATGGGCCTAGTAAGCATAGTTTGATTTTTACTAGGATTATTACAAATAACCCTATAAACTTTGAATCTTTTAATTTCTCAATATTACCTAAATCATACAGAATGTATGTTTAGTGAGCTGGAACTTGACTTTTATTTAGATTTCCTTTGTCTTTTGTGGGTAGTTTAAAGTCATGCACGTCGGACATAATGGGGATAATGTTTAAGGTCGAAATAGATTTGACCAAAATGGATTAAAATTGATTCAATTCCTTGACAATTTATCTGAAAACATATTACCATACTAAAGTATGAGAGAAAAAAATGTAAACTATGGATTTAAGAATATTTGAATCTAAGGAATGATATGAAAAAGAGCTAAAAGGCATAAAAAGAAGTAGTTTCCAAGAATGAAGTTACTATCATTTAACAAAACCCGTTAGGGGGTTGAATTATGCAGGTCCACCTAAGGGGATTGGCTGCATGGTCAAATAAATAACATCTTTCGGCTGACAAGTCTGTTATGTGGACTGTTTATGCAAGGCCGCCTATGGGCACGTGCTACATAGTCAGGAAAAAGAACTCTCAAAAATTTACTTTCCTAGTGCTAAAAGCCAGTGAAAGTTTATGGAGATTCAAATTTTCTAAAGTATAGAGTTTGCTGTATGAAAAGAGGTACTTGAATATGGAGAAGATATTTCCGAACAAGACTATCGATGAATTGAATAGATATCACTCCTATGAAGGTCTGACCAAAACGTAAGGAAGAATAATATGGAGAGTATAAACCATAGACTTGAATACTTTCATATCATGAAAAAGGACATGGGACAAATATGTTAAGGATGGCTATTTTTTACGGATCCCTACATACTGTCGTTTAAGACAAATAAGGACAAAAGAGGCATTCTTCCCAAGAATGAAGTTACCACTATCTGAAAAACCTGTTAGGGGGTTGAATTATGCAGGGCCACCTAAGGGCATTGGCTGCATAGTCATATAAATAGTATCCTTTGGTTGACAAGTCTGTTATGTGGACTGTTTATGCAAGGCCACCTATGGGCATGTACTGCATAGTTAGGCAAAAGAATTCTCAGAAGTTTGACATTTTTGTGAATAAAAGTCATGAAAAGGGTTATGAAGATCTGAAAATATTTAAGGTTAGGATTATGACACATAAAGATGGGTATTGTCCAATGTATATAGAGATACATAGGTCAATGATAACCATAATCATGTTGTGGCTGGGTCCTGAATTGAAATTTTGGACTTCACTACGTATCTCATAAGAATGAGAATCAAGCTATACGTAGTTCTTGAAATGCAGTTTAACGTCATGCAGGACGAAATTATTAGAGATCTTAGTTTAGGGTCATAGAGTTTGGACCATAATAATGAATATACAGTGTGTGTTTTCATGAGGACTTTTCAGCCAAGGGACTGAAAGTGAAATTTGGGGTTAGGCCCAAAAGACTGGTGGCTGGATTTGAGGGATACTCGAACGTTCCTACATATCCTATAAGGATGGGAATCAAGCCCACGTAGTTCTAGAAATACCCTTTGTAAAAATTTGGTTCGTACATGTGAAGGGTGAAAGGGGACTTTAGTACAATGATGGTTTAACCCGAGATAAAAAGTTTAGGCATTTCCATGTATGCACGTAGTCTTTTGAAATGAAACATGATTGAAAAATCAATGTAAATAATGGTTCCCTCTCAAATGAGGAAATCAAAGAGTATTGTAGTTTATTTCCATACCGGACAAAAGTGTTGTATAGTTTAACGTCGTATAACAAGGATGAAAGTGAATCAAATGTAAAGATATTGATTATAAGGGCGGTTTCACGAATCAACATCATATGAGATGAAGGTGAACCGAAGTGAAGAGATTGTTTTTGGGCTTTAAACTTGGGAGGTTGCCTACGTACCCAGCCTGGAAAGCAAGGATCAAAATCCGCATAGTTCAATTAAAGAATAAATTAATGATCAAGTTATTCTTGGGGAAAATGACCTAAAAAATGATGTTGGGACTTACACATGGTTAGCAGCCCAGAGAGAGTGTTATGGTTGAGGTTTTCTCTAAGCTCATGTGAGTCATACTCATTGTGAGAAACAAGAGGTAGCAACAACCTTAACGATACACAGTTTAATGTCATGTAGCAGGGACAAAGTACAGTTTAGTGTCATGTAAGACATATCAAGGACTTTCTGTACAGTTTAGTGTCATGTAGTTAGGACGATGGGGAAAATACATTTTAATGTCATGTTGGACAAAAGGGCGAATAGTTTAAGGTCATATACATGGACCGTGGATGGTGCAGTTTAATGTCATGCTGGACATAAGTACAGTTTAAGGTCATACAGGACCTTTGATGATTATGTAGTTTAACGTCTTTCCAGACGTAAGGGACTTTCAAATAGTTTAGGGTCTTATGCATGGACTGTTTCTGTATAGTTTAACGTCGTATAGAAAGGACAAACTGGTGCTGCACAATTTAATGTCATGTTGCAGGGACAATATAGTTTAATGTCATATTGGACAAAAGGGGGACTGTGCAGTTTAATGTCATGCAGTGAGGATAGATTAGGGACTTTTTTTTCTTCTCTTTAGTTTAATGTCATTCTGGACAAAATTGTGAATAGATTAGGGTCATATGCATGGACCATGGATGGTGTAGTTTAAATTCATACAGGACCATGGTGTATTTTTAATTCATACAGGACCTTTTAGGGAACTTTTTCATAGTTTAACGTCGTGTGGGATGAAGTTGCAGTTTAATGTCATACTAGACCATTGCTGTATAGTTTAACGTCATATAGTAAGGACGAACTGGTGCCGCACAGTTTAGTGTCATGTTGCGGGGACATCTTGTGAATAGTTTACGGTCATACTGGACCAAGGAGGAGTTTAATGTCATACTGGACCATTGCTGTATAGTTTAACGTCATATAGAAAGGACGAACTGGTGCCGCACAGTTTAGTGTCATGTTGTGGGGACATCTTGTGAATAGTTTAAGGTCATACTGGACCAAGGAGGAGTTTAAGGTCATACTGGACCATTGCTGTATAGTTTAACGTCATATAGCAAGGACGAACTGGTGCCACACAATTTAGTGTCATGTTGCGGGGACATCTTGTGAATAGTTTAAGGTCATACTGGACCAAGGAGGAGTTTAAGGTCATACTGGACCATTGCTGTATAGTTTAATGTCATATAGCAAGGACAAACTGGTGCCACACAGTTTAGTGTCATGTTGCGGGGACATCTTAGGGGTAATTTGTAGTTTATACACAATACTTCTTCAAAAATCTGGCATTAGTTGGAGTAGTAATGAGTTCTCCATCCATCGAGATTAATGAATAAGCTCCATTGGAGTAGACCCTATGTATTGAATAAGGTCCTTCCCATTTTGGCTCAAGCTTGGGAGGTTTCTTTCCTGGTATCATTGGAGTTCTGAGAACTAATACCAATTCTCCCGGAATGAATGAACTAAGACAAATTTTTTTGTTAAAAACTTATGCTATTCGATTCGGATAGATTTCCAAATGGTACAAAGTGCACAATCTTTTCTCATCTAACCGTTCAAATTCATTCAATCACTTTTGGGATTTCTCATCTGTAGATAACTGATCACAAATGGCTACTCTGAGTGAGGGCAATTGAACTTCAATTGGCATGACTTCTTCTGTTCCATATACCAACGAATATGGAGTTGACCGCGTTGCATTGCGGGTGGTAGTTTGATAATCCCATAAAGCATGAACGAGTTTATCAGGCCATGAACTCTTATCTTTATCCACCATATTTTGCAGTATATTTGAAAGAGTCTTGTTAAAGGCTTATATTTGGCCATTGGCCGCCGCATGATACCGAGATGAATGGTTGGATTTAATGTTGTATTCTTGATACAATTTCTTCACCTCAGAAGAACAGAAGTTGGTGTCGTTGTCTGTCAATATGGTATGAGGGACACCAAATCTAGTAATGATGTTAGACTTGATGAATCTAACAATGCATTTAGAACTTAATTCTTTGAGAGGTACTTCCTCTTCCCATTTGGAAAAGAAATCAGTAGCAGTAAGAATGTACTTAAACTGCTTGGTCGTAGCTGAAGGGTAAGGTCCCACCACATCCATTCCCCATGTGGCAAATGGCCATGAGTATTTAGCTGTATGAAGCAACTCTGGAGGTTGAGGATTGAAGTTGGCATGTACTTGGCATGAATGACACTTCTTTGTGAAATTAACACAATCTTGTATCATTGAAGGCCAAAAGTATCCAAGCCTTCAAATTTGATCAAACAATCTATGTCGAGACTGGTGGGCACCACAGGCTCCTGCATGCACTTCTTTCATGACAGCCATTGTCTCTTCACCATCAATGCATCTGAAGATAACTCCATCAAAACCACATTTGTAGAGAATTTTCTCTAGGTGGTTTGGGCTATCATAAAGATTAAAATTGACCACACATCGCCGGATTTGTTCTTTCTCGGCTCTATCATGTGGAAGTGTTCCATTTTGAAGGTATTTCCTGATAGGTGACATCTATCCTGTAGTATGACCATACGGTTCAGGAATGGGACTAATTTCATTAATTTCCTATGTTCTGGCTTGAACATAAGTTGAAATTGCACGAAGGTGGGCAATACTGATGGTTGTCTCGTCCCGATTTGGATCTTCTAGAGCTATGGTTATATTAGCCAGCGCATCAGCTTGAGCATTTTGTGATCTTGGGACATAAGAAAATGTTAGTTCTGAAGGGAATTCCGCCATTAACTCTCTAACGTAATCATACAAAGACATTAATTCTTCTTTTCTGATGGCATAATCCCCATTGACTTGTTTGATTACCAGGTCTAAATCACCTTTCACCTTTAAGTGATTCACTTGTTCTTGAAGCACTAACTCCAAGCCTGTGATAAGAGCTTGGTATTCGGCTTCATTATTGGTACCACCTTCCCACAATAAAAAAGAATAATGTAACACTACCTTATCTGGAGAAATGAGCACAATTCCTAAACCAACTTTGTTGAATTTAGGATTTTCCATTTTCTTCCCTGTTGGACTTCTGGAAGCACCATCAAAATACATTTCCCATGTTTGAGGACTCTCTTGAATAGAGAAAACTTCCTCATCAGGGAGTTCAATATCTGAAGACGTGTCTTCCACTGAAGGATGTTCAGCCAGGAAATCAGCCAGATCTTGGCCCTTTATCGCCTTTTGAGACACATACTGAATGTCGAACTACTGCAAAATAATGTCCCACCTTGCTAGACGTCTTGTAAGCATTGGACGACTAAGGATGAATTTGAGCAGATTATTGCGAGATACCAATTGGACCTCGTGATGTTGCAGGTAGTGTCTCAGTTTCAAAACTGCAAAGATTAATTCCAGGCAGCACTTCTCAATACTTGAATACCGGGTTTCTGCTTTAAGCATAGTTCTACTGAGATAGTAGAGGATATTTTCATTCCCAGCATCATTCTTTTGAGCAAGAAAGGCACCCAATGATCGCTCTAGTGCTGTCACATAGAGGATAAGTGGTCTTCCTTCAACAGGTGGCATGAGTACCGGTGGACTCAAGAGGTATTTCTTGAGAACATCAAACGCTTCTTGACACTCTTCAGTCCACTGGTAAGTTACTCCTTTTTTCATTAATTTGGTAAAGGTTAAACTTTTGCCTTCCAAATTGGCGATGAAACGCCGAATATAGGCTAAGTGTCCTTGAAGTCCTCTTAATTCTTTCAAATTCTGAGGAGGTGACATACCAAGGATTGACTTGGTCTTCTCAGGATCGACTTCAATACCACGATGGCGTACAACAAAGCTGAGAAATTTTCCTGAGGTTACCCCAAAATCACATTTTAAGGGGTTCATCTTCAAATTATGTTGTCGAAGCTTGTGGAATATGACTTCCAAATCAGCCAAGTGATTAGAACGTTGTTTTGATTTAACCACCAAATTGTCTACATAGTATTCAACAAACTTCCCTAAGAAAGGTTTGAAGATACGATGCATGGCGCGTTGATATGTTGCACCTGCATTCTTTAAACCAAAGGGCATCACCCGGTAACAAAACACACCTTGAGAGGATCTGAAGGCTGTGGATTCCTCATCTTCTGGGGCCATTCAGATCTTATTATATCCGGAATATCCATCCATGAAGGAAAGTACTTCATAGCCATCCGTCGCATCAATTAAGAGTTCTGTAATCGGAACTGGGAAATCATCTTTAAGACAATACCGATTAAGATATTTGAAATCGATGTAAACCCTAATTTGTCTGTTCTTCTTATTTACAGGGACAATATTAGCCAACCACTTGGGATACCTAACTTCTCTGATGAAGTTAGATTTGATCAGCTTATCCACTTCAGCTTCAATTTTGGAAGCATAAGTTGGGTGTGTTCTTCTCGCGGCTTTCTTAAATCCTCAATGTTCTTTTGGTAAACCCAAATGATGAGTAGAAACATTAGGATCAAGCCCAGGAATTTCTGTATAGTTCCAAGCAAAAATATCTTTATTTTTCTTTAGAAAAGAAATATACATCTCTTGCTCTTCAAGGGTCATGGCCGCACTAATTAAAGTGGGGCGTGGATCTTTCTCTATACCCATATTTATTTCTCTGAGTTCATCCATAGTGGTAGAGATACCCTCTTCAAATGATGGAGGAGCATCTCTAAGATCTTTCTCTTCCTCTTCATCATGTGCTATTTCTTCCGTTTCTACTTGCATATTAGATGACAAAATGAAATTTTCATGATCAGAAGAGATGTCAAAATTTTCACATTTTGAAGAAGAAGCTTCCATTTCCGACCCTATTGATGATAAAGGGTCTTCTTTGGGAAATAAAGTGGAGATGATGGATTGAAAATTGACATCATTATTCACCTATGATGTTGCTATAACTTCTTCTGGCATGATTGGAGAAGTATAGACCTGTTGGATTTCAACAGATGAAATGAAAACATCACCACTTGTGCTTTCATCAATATTTGGTAGGTTACCAATTTCTCCCATGTTGTCTGGCTCGATTGTCCTAATTGACATTATGGATCTTTCCATAAGAGTATTTTGATTTGGGCCTATTTTGTCAATTTGACTGATAGGTAACACATAATCTGTACTCACATGTGTAAATGGATTTATTGTAATCTTCTCCAAACCATATGGAGCATTAACTTTGGTAATTTCCTTTATTGTAGATTTCTCTCTTCCCTTCATGTGATAAAATTCCGCCTCAATGTATTGAGACTCACATATCTTGAACGGGGACTTATCACCATACAATGTTACAACTTGACCATTGAAATAGTATTTGAGACATTGATGGTATGATGAAGGGATAGCCGCATGCTGATGTAACCAGGGTCTTCCAAGAAAGACGTTGAAAGATGATTCTTGATCAACAATCATGAAATCCGAATTGGATACAAGATCTCCAAACTGAGTTCTGAGTGTAACTTCTCCCAGTGGTTCTTGTTCATTTTTATCATATCCTTGTAACATCATGGTAGAAGGAGATAAATCAGATTCCATGAGGCCCAATCGATGAAGTGTACGAATGGGCATGAGGTTGACTCTTGAACCATTGTCAATGAAAGCTCTTCGGATATCTACACCATTGACTTTGCCAGATAAGTACAGAGGTTTTATGTGCCCATGCACAACATCATCTTCATCTTTATCAGTAAAAGATATCACTACATGGCATTCTGCAAGATTATTCTCTATGTGATAGACTTCAGCTGCAGCAATTTCAGCTTCAAACTCCTAAGGAATTGACAAAGCTTCGATGAATGCTTCCCGAAGATCTTTCGACAGTTTCAAAGCATCCAAAATTGATAACTTGGATGGAACATGGGCCAAGTGTTTCAATATATCATACTTTTGATCTAGAGGTCTGTGTTTCCCAATAGGAATATGTGGTTTAGAAGGTACCTTGGAAGCAGATGCTTTGGAAGTTGATGCATCTTGTATTGGGATAGAAGTTGGAAACATCCTTGGTTTTGGAAGATTAGACTGATTAGATCCATTTACTTGATGAGATAAAGAATATGGAACCTTCAATCGGTCTTCCAAAATAACTGTTCCAAGACTGAGTTGGCTATTGGCAGAAGAACTTGCTTGTTCTTTTTGAGCTCGCTGAAGGGCTTTACCACAAGTTTCTGCTGCATACACAGTGCTAGCAGGGGTAGAATTGGAGTAGTGGCTTCGGAAAGATCCACGTCTTCCCCTGTATCTTGAACCTCTGGAACATCCTCGGATTCCCTTATTTGATACAGGGAATTCATGCTCATCAAAATTGAAATTACGACTGTAATACGGATTTGTTAATTGATTCATATTAACATAACCGAAGATTAACTCTTCATCTGATAAAGACTCTGCCTGATTAGCCTGTTTAGGCTATGTCGTTTGATGGGGCGGTTCCTGTGGCTTTGAAGTAGATGGCATAAAGTCTTCCAGAGTCAAAGACAATTTAGTCTTTGACACATACTCATCTTCTTCTAATTCTTTTTCCTTTTTTGAATCAAGCCGTTTCTTTGAGGACTTTCCCTCTGACAAAGAGGGTTTTACCGCAATATTCATGGCAGAAGACACAATTGGTTTCTTTAATTGTGTTCGCAAAATGGAATGAGTCTGATTGATTGTCTTTCTGACCATCCAATCATTATACTTCTGTGCATTTCTGCTTTTGACTTCTTTCCATTCACCTTTCTCCTCTGGAATTGTAGCAGTAACACATGCTACCTAAGTCGAAGAACCTTTCAACTTGACTTGCCCCAAGTCGACCGTCTTTTGCAGGAGGTCTTACTCCTGGATGGGATGCCCCAACATTTGATGAAAGGGACAAAAATTGGGACAATCTTCATCTCCTTCCTTGTTTAGCCTCTTGGGAACTGGTAATTGAACCAAATTATTTTCCAGAGCTGAAATGAAGTAACGAGGAACTTGCTCATTTCGGAAAGAGTATGTTTTACTCTTTAAATCCTCAAATTGTTTTCGTTGTTGATCTCTTTGATCAATTAGACGAAACGACCTTTGTTGTTGGCATTCAGAAGGTGGATCCCTTCGAGAAGATGAAGGTTTTGAAGTAGAAATAGGTATAGGCGCTTGTTTAAGAATAACTGTAGCAGTTTCCGCTTTACCCATTATCCTTCCTGGAGCTGATGGAATTACAAGAGATTTAACCTTAGCCTGTATAAGGGAATCTTCAATCTACTGAGCGATTAAAGTAAGGTCTCGAAAACCTCCTGTTTATTTCACAGGGATCAATGGTGTGCGTAATTCGTCACACAAATTTTCCACAAAGATTGGCAACAGCTCCTCCTGAGGGAGTGCTAAACTCAGGGAATATGTTAATCCCTTCCAGCGAGCAATGAAATCAGAGACTCTTTCATTCTCCCTTTGTATGAAGTTTATAAGATTGAAAACTTTTGTTTTTGGAAAAGTTGAGCTGAACTGAAGAAGGAATTTTTGGCGAAGATCCTCCCATCTGATGATTGACTGGGAATGAAAGCTTGTATAACATACAAAAGCTGGTCCTTGCAAGGTTCGCACGAAGCATCTGAGTTTCACTGCTTCTTGCTGCTCTAGAGTTCCTATCATATGATCACAACAAGACACGTAATGTGTCAAATGTTGTTCAGGGTCGCCTGATCCATTGAAATTAGGGAAAACAGGGTTTCCAAAACTGGATGGAGGAGAAATTGAATCTACCCATTCAGGGTAAACTTTCTTTTCTGGTTGAACTTGCGCATGTTTCCCTTCCATAGTTTCTAACCGAGCTGTTAATGACTCAATAGTAGTTAATAACTTTTGAGAAATATCCGGTTGAATTTGGTCTTGGGTAGGTGCAATGAATGGATCTTGGACAGATGTGGTGGTTGGTGCTGCAACTGATGGTAACACTACCAACCGTTGTTGCGGTTGACCCGTAGGATTAGACCTCTGAGCGTGTACTGATAAAAGAGGATATTCATGATCCATTTCAGTAGCTGCAACAAATTCCTTCGTCTGTCGGACTCCAACATTCCTAATAAGAAGACTACTCTGAAGTAGTTCTACATTCAACCTTCTTAATTCTTTCATTTCTTCCTCCTATTGTGCAAAACTTTGCTCTAATGAGAGCGATTGACCTTCTCCAGAGGAAGGATATGTAACATGATTCTTTCCCCTCCCTTTGTTGGATACTTTTTGGAGAGAGGGAAGTGGATTACCTAGGTTCTGAGTAATCCTTTGACTTCGTGTACGCACACCTTCTTCATTTGTATCGGTGCGTACATTTTCTTGAGTAGGACGCTCTTCATCTGAGTCCCCTGAGTGATCCTCCTCTGGTGGATTAGCAACAATGGAATTGATGACATTGATTGATGCATAATTCATCACATCCCTTCTATCAACATTTCTGTGATATTGTCTTCTTTCATGTCTTTGATGAGACATTGCTTTTTGTTGATTCCATCCTTTAGGAACTACTGGACGAGCTATAACTTGGAGGGAATCTCCTGATAATTTGGCTCTTCGTTCCTCTTGGGGATTCTTCCCCAATCAATAAAAGACCGACATTATCTGAGGAGGGGATTGATGATTTGAAAGAGTCCCCAGTCTCGTGGACTGGGGATGTTCCTGTTGTTCCTTCTCAACTCCTCGAATCCTATTTGTTGATTCTGAGGGTTGGGTTAAAGGAGTCCCCAGTCTGACAAGATGGGGTGGCTCTTGACATGCTATGTCTGAGACCTTCTTAAAAGCTCACTTGATCTTGCGAACCTTAGTTCGGAAATTAGTTGGATGCATTAACCTGTATCCACTTTTATCACCTGGTTCAAAAGACCGTTGGATGATTTCCGAAACTTTTGTCACTTGATGATGTGTTCTCTCCATACGAGAGGCTTGTGCAATATTCTCGTCTACTTGATGTAGGAGCAATTCAACAACTTGTTCTCTATATGCTTGATTTTGAGAGGAACTAGTTGAATCCTGTTCTTGAGCAAGCTTTTGATTACAAACAAAGCCCATTGACTGTGGCCGACCATGGGAAATAACATTACATGAGACCATTTTTGGTGGGCTTTTCTGACTGGAAAGCACTGTGAAATGTAGTGCTCCATGAACACCCCATCCTCTGATATGAACAACAGATGGGGCATTGGAAATTAACTGACGCAATTTTCTTAGTGTGCCAAGGCATGAACGTTGAAGGGTTCTCTGCTGCTTTTCAGCCTTTGGATACCGAGAGACTGATAGAGATGCCAAATCAATCTGATGTTGTAGCCCTTCTATTATCTTAAGATGATTTTCATATTCATCATAAGATAATACCTTCTTATTCAATTGACAAAGAGTTTTCCATATGTTTAGATGAATATCATGGATTCCATCTTCCATCAACATCTTTGGAATGTCATACTGGGAGTCAGCCAAAGGCCAAAACATGACTGGTACCTCACCTTTCGCCAGTTTTTTCCTCATGTTCAGCATTTCCTCTTAATCATTAAATGAAGATTCTTCTACCTGTTTTGACCAGAGTTGGTGTTTCCTTGTTACTTCATCGGATTCAACAAGATTGGTAGAGATATCATTGATCAAACTAGAAGATGCATGACTTAGGGGTGGTTCGGAGAATGACCTACACCCTAGGATATCTTCTGATTGAGAAAGTATTTCACTTTCTAGCGATTAAGCATCAGACATGACTGGTTTCGCATTTGCAAGTGCCTCAAGATAAGAGGGCTTTCTCGGCACTACATTGTCCACTGGAGTATTTTCCAGGCAATGTGAATCACTACTGCAGAGAGGACTTTCGCAGTGAAATTCATCATCATGGGGAGGACCACCATAATGGGTTGCATTAAAAGATGAGATCTCTTTCTCCTTGGTCTTCTGACCACACAGAGGGTTCCTGTGGCTCTCATCTGAAGACGAAACTTCAAGATTGACCGAATTGTCATGAAGCAAGCCTTCATGAGGAAGTGTCTGTTGAAGACCTTAGGAATTAATGTTCTCGTTATTGGGAACTGAGGGAGTAGAATCTTGAATTCCAATAGATAAATGTCTGAGGGCTTCAAGAACTCCAGCATCGAGCAAGGCCTTGTTACAGATTGGCCTTTGTTCTCCTGATTGTGCAGGGCGGATCTTTTTCTTAGATGCCTTCTTACTTGCTTTGGAAACCACTTATTGATGAATGTGGTTTCTCTGAGCAGGTGTATGTTCCTGATCAGGAAAGATGGTCAAGTTAAGCTGACGATCTCCACTCAAATCAGGTGTATGTGCCTGACTTGGTTGTTTGTATGATATGGGGGAGTATGCCCCATAACCCTCTTGGACTGGAACAGATGTGTGTGTCTTCTCCAGAGTGAATCATTGATGTGTCACTCCACTAATAGGGATAGATTTATGTGTCTTTCCCTGAGATAATGTTGAATCTGTTATGATATCCTGGAAAGCATCCAGAATATGAGCAGGAATTTGCTTCTACTCTTTCACCATTGACAAAATATGCTTTGTGACTTCAGCTGTCGGAACGGGGATATACGTCTATTCCGGGCTTGGAGTAGGTGTATGTGCCTGCTCATGTCCTCCTTTTCCTTTCAGTGAATCCTGAAAGTACTCAAGTGTGGAGGCATAGAGTTGAGTCTGCCTCCTGTTTGTCATCGGAGCTTTCCGACTGACTTCTCTGTGCGCTACCAAGAGAGACTGTTGGTGGGCTTGATTAGTACTAGCAGATGTATGTGACTGCTAATTACACTTCTCCAAACATGGTTGATGAGATTCATCATATGTAGTCAGACGAGCCTGCTGACTAACTGATGATGTATAAGCAGGTGTATGTTCCTGCCTATAGTACTCCACCGGAATTGCCTGGCGGGATTGGCGTGATGCCGCCAGACGAGTCTGCTGGACAACGGAATTAAAACAGACAGGTGTGTGTTCCTACTCGTTTTTCGACACCAAGTTAGGTTGGTGGACTTCTCCGGAGATAGAAGGGATGAAAACCTGCTCATTGTTAACCGGATTCTGCCTCTGGCAGTTCTTCTTGCCTGCTCGGGTTCGAGGAACCTGAGCTGAATGCCTGGAGTCGGTACCCTCATCATGTTGAGGGCGCACTGCCGCACGAGTCTGGAGGCGATTTTTGATGAGAGCCCTCGGGAAGGACTCCTGTCTTTTTGAATTAAGGCCCTAAGGGACCTGCTCATTCACATCCTCAGAGTAACAGAGCGAATGGAAATTGTGTTCCTGGGATAACGACCCGAAACGGTTGGAGACGGTAGTCAGCACCGCCTGCCTCTTGATCACTGGTCGTCGTTGTCCAGACGACCTGTGTGAGTTGTTCACTTGGAGGGCCTGTCGGGCAGCCTCTAGAGTTGGGATGGTACCGTGTTGACGGTACTCCTTAACCAGCACATTTGATACCCAGCGTTGAAGACGCCGAGTAGGTGATTTCATCCTTAGAGCGGATGACAATCTAGTAGGAATAACAGCAGTGGTATTTGTAGCAACAGTATTCACAGGTGTGAATTTGAGAGCATCCATTATGGAAATACAGAAGATCATGGAAAGGAGTGCCTGTTTGATATAACATACGTAATCAAGATAAATTCATCCACTTCATCCTTTGGATAAGCACATTTCAATGATTGTTTTTGTTATCCCTCTTATTGATTTTTAAATAGGGGTTTAACAAATAGGTAAAACATCATTTTAACTTGGTTAAGGATTCACGTCGGGTTCACCATTTTTTATTTCCCTCAGAATTTTGGGATGACCTCCTTGATGGGAGATTCAAACGTTCCGATCGGTTTATAATAGGTTTGTTCGTAGAACCGGAAACATCCAATGATTCCACATCCATTTGGACCTACTTTCCAAAGGTAGGCGCTTCATTAGTTTGTGAACTGATGAGGCTTAGAAATTTGCATTGGTCGAGAGGATGGGAGGCCAGACTCATCACACCTTTTTTAGGGGAATTATTGTCTATTCCGGGACTCTCTTTATAGATTTAAGTTATGTTCGTGAATCCTTATTACATTACCAAGTATAAAATGAGCTTTCCTTCAGTTTTGACAATCAATGATTAAATGTGTAAGAAATTTAGAGAATCTTTTATATGTATTCGAGGTTCTTCATCAATTGAGAATCATCTGTATCTATATATAGATTCTTGGTCAATGGTATCCTTCAAAACATTTATATAAAAGTCTCTTGGTCATTATAATGACCAGGCTAGTTTTAAAGCCACTCAGTGGGGCACTTGAAGTTTATTGTCATTCAGTAGGACATGGATTATTTCAGAGTTGGGATCGAACCCGCAGATGGGCTACCTACGTATCCTTTGTTTTGGAAAAGGAATCAGAACCCACGTAGTTCGAGTAAGGGAGTATGATGTTTATGATTGATGGCTCAAAGAAGGATGTCATAATTACTTTTACCCTCTAAGCTCATGTGAGTCATGCTCGATGTGAGAAACAAGAGGTATTAGTAATAAAATAGACAATTGGGCCCTAAAAGAGATAATCATAAGAAATGGTTTGGGGCTTATGTATGTATGACTGCCCAGATAAATGAAGGTTAGGATTTACTTTAGAGAGAAAATCCAGGAACAGGGTCCATAAAGGTATATGTGCTTCATGGAGATTTTAATACTCTAACTTGGGACTTATTCCTGAAAAGGAAACCCAAATTAGGAGAGGATTGATAATTGGGTTTTACTCCTGAGAAGGAATCCCAGATCAAACGTAAATTAGAACTGGTTAAAGAGAATTTAAGGGACTTGGGGCTTACTCCTGAAAAGGAAGCCCAAATTTATGACTAGGGCTTATTCCTAACAAGGAAGCCCGGGTTAGGGGACTTGGGGCTTACTCCTGAAAAGGAAGCCCAAAATTATGACTGGGACTTATTCCTGAAAATGAGACCCAGGTTAAGGGATTATGACTGGGACTTATTCCTAAAAAGGAGGCCCAGGATTATGACTTAAGGTTTGGGGCTTACTCTTGAGGAGGATGCCTAGGTTAAAGGACTTATAACTAGGGATTATTACTGAAAAGGAGACCCAGGTTAAGGATTCTCTCATTTTAAAGGATGAGTTTGAATGAATGAACTCTCAATCTTTAGTGACATAAATATTTATAAATCACTATGTTTTAAGAGATATTCCATAGAATTCCTTTCGGATAAGGAATTCAAATCAAGAAATCATGCCATAAATGGCTTTGAAGAGTGTCTTGAAGACTGAATCTTGAATAGGAAAGGTATAATGTCTTAAGAGGGGTAAAATGGGTAAGATGGGAACCCAAAAAGGCAGGGGCGCGCAAGTCTTGGAAGGTGCGCAGGTACTGCGTGGGCGCGCAGGTATTGGTCGCACAAGTATACCTACGCGACACGTGTGGGGTACTTGCGCGATGTTCAACCAGTATTGAAATACTTGAGAGACTCTTTATTAAGGCCTTTAGGATCCTCTTGAGGTTCTTCCAGAAAAGGGATGCACAAGTTCTATCGAAGGAGTAAGGCGGCGCGCATGTGTGGTCACTTCCCTTAAGGGCTGGCCACTCAGGCGCATAAGTGTTGATGAGTTTCAACACTTAATACTTCCTCCCTCTCTTTAGATCTTCCGTTCTAGGTAAGAAATTACCTTAGAAGTGTTCCGGAAGCTTTGAGAAGAGACTTGGGCGTCGGGAGCTTAAATCCGAGTTTCTGGAAAAAAAATCCTCTCGAATGGGGGGCCCACAGGGTCTATTTATAGGTAGGAGAAGACCCCGGGCGGTTCCCGGGCGGTTATCAATTAGGTCGCAAAAGTCACTTGCGCGCCAAAGTGCGTCGCGCAAGTCCATTTGCGCGACTATGTGGAAACTTGCATAGCCTATGGGGAAAGTTCTCCTTGTTCATCCCTTTGTCGATTTTTGATGTTTTCTTCAAAGGTCGAACCATTTTAATCTCAGATATTCCCCTTTTCCAATCTTTAGATTTTGTGACGAAAAGGAGCGTCATCAATGATGCACTAGATATTCAATCTCAAATATTGAATAGACATCCTATGTATCCTGATTATAGATAGAATCAGAGTTTTCATAGTTTATTTGGATTCTCAGTCCACTGATGGATTAGGTAGAATTATTGGCCCATGGGAATGATTGGGTCTTGATGGTTGACATGTCAGAAACATGAGTGGAATCATGCCTGAGTGGGTTTCTATTTGAGATAAAGCCTTAGAAAGGCATCATATATATCCTAGTTATTGCATGAATTGGAGATCTCATAGTTTATTCACAACCATGGGACTATCTCAGAGGTAGATTTCCTCATATCGAGGATGATATATCATGACACTCATTGAGGATTACATGCTGAAATTTCCATTGATGGTGGATATTTTTAATGTGAATGATACAACTATTGAAACTCCCTAATTCCATGTGATCTATGCTTGGTGTGGGAAATAAGGGATAACAAGTAATCAACATCACTATATATGAATGTGAGGCCTGTGTGATGGGTCTTTCCTTGGGAAGTTAAATGCTGAACTTGGGCCTTAGGGAAGCATCATATGTATCCTAGTTATACAAAGAATCGGAGTCATAAAAGTTTAGTTGGTCTTATTCCATTAACAGATGAGGTATAATGATTATACCTTGGGAATGATTGGGTCTTGATAGTGGAAATGTCAGATACATTGTGGGTCCCCCACTGAGGTGGATACCCATTTGAGTTTGTGATTTGGCCTATGGAAGGCGTCCTGCATATCCTGGTTATAGAACGAATCATAGTTCATGTAGTTCAATAGATCGGGTCTTACACACTAACGTTACCCTAGTCTTTGTAGGCATTTATGGTGTAAATGATATGATTATTTCAACTCTCAAAGCCCATGTAAGCCTTACTCATTGTGAGAAACAAGGGATGAAAATTAATCAATGTCATTTCTTGTGGATGTTTCACTTATGTACTGGGACAACCCTTGGAGGATTAATATGGGGCTCAAACCTCAGGGAGTTGTCCTACATATCCCGGTTATGGAAGGAATCTTAGTCATCATATTTTCCTTTATCGGGTAATATGCACTGACATTGCCTTTATAATTTGGGATTACACATTGATGATAGAGAAGTTCATCAAATATTTGGATTATCCTGATGACATTTCTTTTTTTTCTATCATACATGCACATATTTTCCACTCAACATGCCTGGATTAACTACTTGATGTGTCAGAGAATATTTTCCTAACATGAAAAGATAATTGTATGATCTAGTTGACTTGTTCAAATGAATTCTCCTAACCTAGATGGAATGTCCTGAGGTTGTCGCATGATCAAGGTGGTCTTTTTCAAAGAACATCAAAAGACTGGGATGGTTGGTCCAGGAAGTAATTTCATGACCTTTTTTGGCTTTCTAAGAGGGTATCACATGATCCGGCTAACTTTCCATGATGTCATCACTAGAGTAGGATGATGCACTTCGAGGGTGTCGTGAGGGTCAGGTTGAAATGTCATGGAGGGTCTCGCTTGTCCAGGATGACATGTCTAGAAGGCATTGTGATACCTAGTTGGCTTTCCTGGAGGGTGTCACAACTGCCAGTAAACATTCCTGGGTGTTGCAGTGAGACTCAGCTGTCATGAATTGGTGCCGCTATATGAATCTGGTGACACATCTAAAGGACATCTTGAAGCTTGAATGGTGATCCCCAAGGTTTTCTCAAGACTTCAGTGGCATGCCCGAGGGGAACCATGTGACTTTATTTGATATTCCTATAGGACTTTTCATGACCCAAATAGTATACCAAAGTAACATCATGAGATCTGGGTGACATGATTTGGTGATGTCACGTGTCATGGGTGGTTCATAGGAAGTGCATGAGGATCAAAGTATATGTTCTTTTCTTAATTATCCTACCATTTTTCTTTGTTCCATTATTAATATTGTGAATGCCTTAGATTTTTTCTGTTTTAGCCTATTTTAGGTCTCATGTGATCTAGAAGGGTTGTGATAAGTTCTTCATGTGTTCTGTCAGAAGTCCTTTACATGATCTTTGAGGGATCAAGAAAAGTTCTTATCAATTATCTATCATCTCTCTAGATTTTTGTCATTATCTTACTTTAAAGAAAACTTTCTAGTCCTAAGATCCACACTCCAAGAAATCTTCACTAGCACTTGGATGCAAGAGTGAAAACTTATTATCTAGAGGGTAGTGGTAGTGGTTGTCGTCACTCTTTTCATGCTGGGGTGGGGGGTTTATAGGCCTCTTCATCTTAATATTTCACTACTTTGTGTGGTAAACATTGATAAAATACTTTCTAGAGTCATTCAAAGATTCAACATCATACATATTTTTGAGTCTCTACCATGGATCTCTTTGAGGGTGTCACCTGATTTTCAGTGACTCTGATCCCATCCTGTCAACCCCTCTTTTACTGGATTATAACTAATTAATCAGGACTTTTTAAATTATGAGGTAATGTCGAAGGACTTATATATTTTCATATTTACATGTCCATGTTTATTTATAATTTCACTATACCTATATAAAGGAGTTCACATGATCTTATATAACTTTTCTTGGAATTTCTGTGAGACAATGATGGATTTCAGGGGGGCTTCCTGAGATTGGGATGACTTATTAAGGGTTCTCATGAGACCATGTTCTAGATGGCCTTAACACATCACAAGGGTATTTAAATAATGAAAGTCACCCACCTCCTCCTTGTTTTACTTTCTTTTCTTATTTTACAAAGGTTGGGAGTCATATGAGATTTCATGACTAATTTCAAATACAAATAATCTTCCTCTTGGTGATGTGTCACATAGCCAATAAAGGTTCTATATAGATATGAGATCATTTCAGGGAAAACTCTATCTTTATATCCTTAGGGAGCCAAATGGGGAGTGTGAGGTCGCTTGGAGATACCCGAGACTCTTTTTCGGATGTGGATGGTATGCTAGAGGTCTTTCACAAGATAAGTTAGACATGTCATTGGGGTCTAGTGGTGTCTTTCAGATTTCAAGGGGTGTGTTGTGTGACATTTACAATGATGAGTGGAACTTTCCTCCTCCCATTTTGTTTCCTTTATTTTTCTTTACAAAGTCTTGGGGGTCTCGTGCATTTTCTAGGATGTTGTCAAGGAAATTCATTCTCCCCATCAAAGATCCATCGTGTGAGTTTTACGACCACAAGATTCCTCCAACGTTTAGAAATTTCCCTTATATTTTATACTGAATTTCAAATTTGGTTTCCAGACATCTGATGTTTGAAAAAATACAAGATTTAGGGAAGATCATCTGGATACCATCATGTGATCATTTTTTGTTTGAGGTGCCTTCATGAGAGTATAAGGACTTATTAAAGGGACTTTTCGAGATCCCTTCCAAGATATACACTTCACGTGGTTCCTTCCTTTCACCTTGTGATAGTCAGACAATCGCATGTCTCTTATAGGATTACGAAAGCTATGAGTCTCGGACAAATTATCCTCCCTTTTCTTTTTTAGGGAAAATAATACCAATACCTAGGAATTTCATCATTTTTAAATTTTATGATTCTCAATTGGAATGCATTAATAGGCACATAATACAAATTTTATGAAATTATTAATGTTTGAAAACAATTGTACTCCTATTAAAGATATATTATAGTGATGTGTTAGTATTTATCGATTAATGATCGAAATGTACTCGTGGTTTCATGTTCCATTTTCTACATTAAAGTAAAATCATAGTTTATTACCTTATATTTGTTACCATTTTTGATGTAATAAAATTTATTTATTATCCTTCCACTATTATATCAAAAACCTATTATTCCTCACCATTGGTAATAGAATATCCTATTTCAGGTATATTCTAGTATAAATGATCCATATTTACTTTATCATAACCCATAAATGGTTCCGATAAACTATTCAAATGTATTTAGGTAGGTGTAACTTTTCAACTACATAAACTCATGGATCCTTAGTCTATTAAGTCAACTCCCATATCCTAAAATTTAGGATTCAGATTTCCTCAACACTATCCTCTAACATACACCAATTAATACTTCATATATAAAGACCTCAATTTAATATGGTTTAGTCATAAAAAAACTCATGCTCAAAAGTCCTTGATAATTCAAAGCATATTTACCAAGTCCAAAAAATAACATTTGATTTTTCTATTATTTTAACTCATGTAATGAAATATTAATAAATTAATATTTCCTTCATGGATTTTTATACCTTATATTTAACCATTAATTGTATTATCTTTTCGCAATATTGTTAATATTATATGTATTTTACATATTTATTAACAACTATTTCATAAAATAATTTAAAAGTAATCCTTACTTCTATATTAGTGAATGAATTAAAGTTCTATTTATCATTACTATTATTATATGATCACACTCACATCATTGACTTTTTAAAAATAAAAACAGACATCCAATAATTATTCATTTTTTAACTTTTCATGCTTGTTAATGAGTCTACATAAATATATAACACCTATATAATAAAATAATTAACCATGAAAGACCAAAAAATGAATAAATAGTGACATGATCATGATCCTTTATTTAGTGGTTGATCAATTAAATGGGTAATGGTTCAACCAGGTACCTTGGGAAAGAACATGAGTCATATCTTGACTCTTATTACAGTACCTTTCAAACTCCCATGCATTTTTCTTTTTAGGTTCATCATCAGTTGTCGACTCACACAACATCATCATGAATGCCTCCAATATTTACAATGTATACCCACATACAAGTCCTGATAAATCAAGAATAAAAATTACCTTCTATTACTCAAATGTGTACATGCGGGACCTTATACATTTTAAATATGAAGAGATGATATATAGATTTTAAAAATTATAAAAATTATGATATTTTAAAACACAAAGAAAATAATTAAAATAAATAAATAAATAATGAAAAAATAATGGGTTGGTCATAGCTAATTATTATTTATTATTTAATAAAATTTCATAAGATTACAATTGATAAAATTAAACATGAGGGATTCATTAGTGGATTAAACTTACATTAAAATAATTTTAATTAATAATTGATACCTCTTGTGGAACCTAAGAAATAACTTTTTTTTAAATTTCAAAAGAATTAAATTTTATTTTTGAAATTTATTAATAATTTTTCAGGTATTATTATATGCATAACAGATCCTCATGTAATTAAATAGGGCACTATGATGTCATGTTGGATCTGATGAGTTGCATCTGGACTGACCAAGCATGGCCAAGGTTAGGAAGACTTTTATTCCATTGAGTCATATGGCGATCACAAAACCCATATGGGGCACACATTGATAGTAGGGGCATCCCTATATGGGATTCCACATACGAGATAAAATAAAAAACATTTTTTATTTAAATATTTCACCTGTATAAGTGGGTGTTTTTTCTTAACAGCCACCCCCTAATCAATGGTGGAAAATTTCAATACAGGTATAAAATTCTACATCTAGTTAGTGGATTCAAGATCATATTGAAGGTCTATTTCCGAATTATAGAAAATTTAATTTGAAATTTCATCATTAATAATTATATTATTTCTTTGATACCATTGAAGAAACTCGGATTGCAACAAGAGAATGAATAAAGGGGAAATTTAGTTTTAAATGCCAAATCAAAAATAATATACTTGATTCAAATTATAAATTCCCAATTAATCCCAAGGATCTCATATAATATAATTTAAGTATTAAAAAAAGTTAAAATAGAACCTTTATATATAACGCCATTATCCTATAGATATATTCCCTTTAATTAGATAGTCATATCTCAAAGATATCAAAGTAGATTCCCTCTTGATCATCCACACCCGTACCACTTCTCCAAAAATTTCATACTTCAATTTTTAGGATCCTTCATAGAAGATAAAAGGTCTTAAAATGATCATATGAACATTAAAATATCATGTTATCATTCCATGAACTTTGATCAATATGTTAATTATCTTTCACTCTCAATAATCTTAATAGAAAGGTGGGCATGGAGAGAGAGAATCTCAAATTCAGCTAAAGGTCACACCCCAAATTCAAGGGTTCAAAATGAGATAAAATAATTAAATTTTACTTTTTCATATTTCCCATAATCCCTTAGATATGTAAAAAATTTAATACCATACCAAAATTCCATGAATAACTTAGTAATTATGTCTCATATTCCATGATAATTTGACAACTCACTAGCAAGGATAATGGAACATGGGGCTTCTTGTGATACCTAAATTGGATTTTGTAGAGATATATCATGGGTTCCTTTGATCCTTAGTGGGAGTTCTCTCCTCTCCCTCGAAGGTCCTTGGATAATGAGGTGTTTGCGGTCACAGATTTGGATCACGCGCCCAAGGCTAGAGGTTTCTCCTTCTCAAATGCTCTAAAGGTTATCCTATGCAATGTGGATGCTTCTCAATCACATTCGAATTCAGCACCTAGGAAGGTAGATGGTGTCTTTTAAGTTCTTGAAAATCATGATGCGGTCAATTAGAAGCTTGAAACTTGTAAGTTTTCTACTTTAGGTCGCATTTCACTTCTTAAGAGTGATAAGCCCTAGATTAACTCTGACCTTAATCTGAGGCTTTTTCAATCTTGGGGGTGAGGGATTTCCAACTAATCCATATTGGAAGAGGTTTTTTCCACATAGTATTCAACAGTAGGGATGATCTTCATATGTCTTGGAATAAGGGGGTGACCACTCTTAAGACAGGTAGTTTTAAATTGGCCGAATGGGATAGGCATTTCAACCCATTCACTCAACTCCAAACAACAACCCAGATTTTGATTTGATTACATTTTCTAAATTGGATTTATTGGTATCCAAAAATACAGAGTGATATCTCTTCTTGTGTGGGGAATCCCCTGAAGATGGACCAGTACACTGTTGATGGAGAATTGGGATTTTATGCCCGAGTTCTTATAGAGGTAAACATGGAATTAAAATTTCCATACATGGTCAATTTCTTTGATAATGATCAGAAGTTTGAAATCACAATTGAGTATGATCAGAAGCCCCCTTTTGTGACTAATATAAAATAGTATGTCATTATGTCTCCAATTGTAGAAGTATTCTGAAGCCACAATGTATGTTAGAGACTCTTCTACCAATAAGGTGAATCAATGGAAGGTGGTTGGTAATAAGAACAAGACCAGGGCTCCTACAATTGAAAAGGGGGAGCACTCTGGCAAGGATCGGTGGGTACATAAAGAGAGAGTTGGCCCATACCAGTTGTCCCTACTGGTGGAAACCCCTCCATCCCCCATTCTATTAGAATTGAGGATGAAGATTCAGATATAGATATGGATGTTATTAACTTAGTTTGCAGTTCTCTTGTTGCTGCTATTACCTCTGTGGAGGATGAGTTGAAAGGTTTTTGAAATGGTACACTTGTCAATGTGGATGCTCCTTTGGTATCTAGTATTCCTAAGGAAGGTAATGGAAAATATTTAGTCTCTCTGGGGGATGCGGTTCTATAAAAATCTGTAAGTCCCACTAAAAAAAGTGGAGCAACATGGTTGAGGAGGATGAAGCTTTGGAGGCCAGAAGTGCCCCCCCCAATGCTCCATGGAGATGAATGAACACTCTCTAGAGTCCATGAATCCTATAATGAGTATTTTTGAGGGTTCGGTTCATAGAATGAAAACCATGAGTCTCACCAAGCTCTCGTACGATTCCAAAAACACTTCAGGAAAGAATAAGGAAAAGAATAAAAATAGGAAGGGCAATATCAATTTCAAATCTGGTTCAAAATGAATGTTCTTTACTAGAATTGTCAGGGTCTTGCAAATTCCTCCACAGTTAATGCTTTGCATAGGCACATTTAGATTCACAAGCCGAATCTGCTTAGAATTTCTAAACCCAAATCCTCATTCTCTTTGGGTTTTGTGGGTCTCAACAAATATGGTTTCCTTCTTGTTGCCACAAATGGTACAAATGAATAGGAGGAAAGTCTATGGGTTTTTTTACATGCATCAACTGGCATAATTGATATCATTTCCATTAATGATCAGGTGATCTCTTATTCTCTGTAATGAGATTCTATGCAGTTTTTGGGATCTTTTGTTTATTCTAGAAGCATATATCAGGACCGTAGAAGGTTGTGGAAGGATATGGGCAATTTGGGAGGCAACTCTTCCCCTAGGGTTTTTATTGGTGATTTCAATATGATACACTGTTCTAGTGGAAAAATGGGCCTTGTTCATTCTCAAATTTCCCTTAGGGAATTCAAGGAATGTGTTGATGGCAATGATCTAACTTAGGTCAGTTTGGTTGGTGCCAAGTACACCTGGTATAGAAGATGTCTCAACTGCATGACTTCTAGCAAGCTAGACAGGGCTTTTGTGAACAATGATACTTTGGATAAATGGGACTCTATTTCCAGCATCACCCTACCCAAATTTTCCTCTGAACACCATCTGATCCTGATTATTTTTAAGGGGAAAGATCTTTGCATAACCCTCCCCTTTCGATTTAACAATGCTTAGGGATTTCAAAGTGGTTGTAGTAGGCTAATTGAAAGCTCATGGACCTGCACGCAAGGTGCTGATTTTCTATTTAAAATGAAAATTAAGAAGTGAAAATTAAAAACATAGAGTAAAGAGACTTATAGTGAGTTGGATAAGGATATTATTATTCTTTAATCCTCTTTTCAAAAACTCAAAGACGAGGCCTCTAAAGCAGATTTCAATATGGATTTCTCTAAGGAATCCCTACTGGATTCTAAACTGAATTCGCTTCTTGATATTAAGGAAAAGGTCCATAAAGAGACCTTAAAAATTAAGTAGTTGCAAGAGGGGTATCAGAATACAATGTTCTTTAATTCTATTCATAGAATTATAAAGTCCAGTTGTCCCTTCCCCTTTTTGAAGTTTGATGATCAGATTTTAGACAATAAGGAAAATATCACAGATTACATTGTTGAATATTTCTCTAAGATCTTCCATGGACCTTCTTTGGGGGGAACTCTGATGGATGGTATCATTCCCACATTGGTTACTGCTTATGATAATACCCCCCTCACTTCCCTCCTTTGGTATTTGAAGTCAAAGATGCTATTTTTATCTTCAACACCTCTAGTGCTCCCGGCCCATATGGCTTCAATAACATCTTTTACCAGAAATATTGGGATGTCATCAAGGGTGACATTTGCAAGTTAGTCTCCTCTTTCTTTTCCTCGGGGGAACTCCCTCAAGGCCTCAATTATCAGTTTATTACTATTATTCTTAAATTTGAAAATTCTTGTGAGATCCATATATTTAGGCCAATTGCCTTGGTGAACATAAGTTATAAGGTCATAAGAAATATTTTTACTAACAGGCTCCCAAGTATTGCTTCTAGGATTTTTTCTTGGGACCAATTCAGTTTTATCAAAAGAAGATCTACATAGAAGTGTATCTATTTTTCATTAGAGTGTCTTAATCTTCTCATAATTTCAGAAAGAGGAGGTAGAATTGCCCTCAATCTTGATATTAAAAAATCCTTTAACACTCTGGATTGGCCTTTTATATATAATGTGCTTGGAATATTTGGTTTCAATGACATTTTTTTAGATGTATTTCCTCACTCTTTGGTTAAGCTCATGTCTCAGTGCTTCTCAATGGCTCACCAAAGGGATACTATGCTTGCTATAGGGGAGTCAGACAGGGGGATCCCCTCTCATCCCTTCTTTTCTCCATTAATGAAGATTATCTCAGCAGACTCATTACTCACATGGTCTCTCAAGGACATCTCAATCCAATTCTAGCATCAAGGTCCCTCGTTTCCCCCTCTCACCTATTATATTATGATAATATCATTATATTCCTGTAGGGGGGAAGAGGAATGTTTGTGTCTTGAAACAAATATTTTAGCATTATGAAACTGTCTCTGGTCAGTGTATCAGCTGCGATAAATATTCCATTCACTTTGAGAAAAGGTTCTATATTTCCAGGAAGTACTGGACTCTTTCAGAGTTGGGAATCAAGGAAGGATCACTACCTTATCATTATTTGGTTGTCCCGCTCTTCTAGTGGCATCCTAATGCCTCTTATTTCTTTGAAATTGTGGATAGAGTCATTGGAAAGCTCTATACCTGGAAAGGGAAGAGTCTTTTTATGGCTATTAGAATTATTTTGGTGAAGTATATTATCATTTATAATTTGGTTTACTCTTTTATGGTCTATAAACGGTCAAGGGGTCTTCTCAAATGACTGAACACATCCATCAAGAATTTTACCTAGAGTGGTAATGTCCTGGATAGGAATTCAGTCACTGTTCCTTGGAGGGCCTGTTGTAGACCTCTCCACTCTAGTGGCATGGGAATTAAAAATATTTCTCTATTTAATAACTCCCTTCAATCCTGCATAGCCTGGAATATCATCCACAGTAATCATGAATCAATGGTCTTCCTCAAATCCCGATTTGCTAATAATTTGAAGCTGGGCAGCAATGCTCTCATTGTCTCCTCTCTCTAGCCAACAGTTAAATCATATTTCCAGAATTTTATGACCTTCTCTAGATGGATTGTTGAAAGAAACTACAATATTAAGTTCATGCTTGATAATTAGGCAAGTTATAATTTATTTGATGATTTGTAGCACACTGCACTAGGTTCTGGGGAGTAGGTCTCCATCAAGGATTTTCTGGATAATCCTCCAGCAAATTTATCAGGTGACCTACATGATTTTATTGGTAATTACAATTTTGTCTCCTTCCCTGATTTCTTTTCTTGGGAGCCAGCTAGAAATGGTATTCTAATTGGCAGTTTATATTACTCTCATTCCATCAAGGGTATCATTGATGATTTTAAGTGGTTGTCTATCTTCAATAAAATATGGATTTGGCATTCTTGTTTAACACTTATTTGGAGGCTAGTTTACAATATATTACTCATTGATGAGGTCTTCCAGATGTTTGGTTTGCAGCGATGTTCCAGGTGTGTTATGTGCCATCAACATCGAGAGGATACAGATCACCTCTTCCTCTCTTATGCAACAACATCAGCCATTTGGAAGTAGGTTTTGTGTGCCTTTGATCTGGATGGCCTCAGATTTTTGGGACTGTATGCCCTTCTCTGTTGCAGTTCGGTTATTCAAGTCTCACCCCAGGTTCGGGCTCTCCTCTCTGTGGATGTGGCTGAAGTGCCGCATACTATTTGGAAGCTTCAAAATTCTGCATTATATAATGGGAAGGACTTATACTTGAATCTTGCCTTGATGCAGATTTTTGCAGCTATAAGAGACATGTCGGTTGTCTGTTTGAGTGAATGTTACAAAAACATTCAGGATTTCATGATTTTGAAAAATCTATATGTAAAAGGGAATTTCATACCTACTTTGGGTACTATGAAGGTGTTTTGGATCCCTCCTCTCCCCCTTTCGATTAAAGTCAATACAGATGGCACCACTAAAGGGAATACTGGTCCTTCGGGTTGCGGTGCAGTCTTTAGGGATCATGATGACTCTATTAAAGGGTGTTTCTATAGTTCTTGTGGTGTGAAAAGTTCTCTTGAGGCTGAGATGATTGGGACCATGCATGCTGTTTATTTTGTAAAAATTAATGGTTGGACTAATATCTGGCTAGAGAGTGACTCTTCTACCATTGTGCAGGCCATCAGAAATGGTGAAATTCTTATCTCTTGTCAGCTCGTAGAAAAGTGGATGCAATGCATGGAGTCCCTTTCGAATCTCAACTTCATCATCATGCATGTCTATTGAGAGGTGAACAAGGTTGCAGATGGTCTTGCAAACATTATAGTTGGAAAACCTATTACCTGGTATGATACTCTTCCTGAGGCTTTACTCCCTTTTTATAGGGATGATTGTAATAAAATATCAAATTTTTGCCTTTGTAATCTTTCTATTTTTATGAATTAATGCCTCAACCTTTTGGCAGAGGGACCCTTCTTTCTACTAGTGAGGTTAATAAATATAACATGATAAACCACGAGTCATTAATTTATCTTGTTCATCATGGGATTATTTATCAATCCATGAATGTAGTGATATTAATTTGAAAAATATGGCTTTCCCATATTCAAATTTATAATTAAATAAAATTTTGAATAACATAATAAATAAATTAAATTATCATTATTTAAAACTAGAATAATATAATTTAATTAATTGAATTATTATAATTCACCTAGATTCTCGTTGGAACCACTCGAGGTCCAATTATGTCTTAAACTCAAATTCTTTGGAAATGGTGGTACCTATGAATACACTCTTTGAGTGATGCTATAGAACCTTTTCTCAATAGCAGTGAGTCCAAATCAAAAACAAAGTGTGGTATCTATAATTACATCATGGAATCCAAAGATACAAGGATATGTAAATGCTAGAACAACCTATTTTGAATTCTTATCATGTAATATAATCATCTGTCTAGATATCTCATTCAAGAAGGTTACACCACTAGTTCCATCAACCTATATGCGTGAAATCTATTTCTTTGACCTTCTGTAAATGAACAAGTCGATATAGCATCCATAGTCATGTAATTATCAGGCAATTCAATTTTCATCCAAGGGCCTCATATATAAACTTCCATTAAACATAAAATATGAAATTTCTCTATTGGAATACTCTTTAATGGAATATATTTTGGGATACACATATCCTAATAGTTTTAGTAAATACATAAAAGTATAAGACTCAAGACATGAATTAACAATAATATCTAGTCTAATAATGAAAATACACATAAAACATTCGAAATTCCTATTAGCAGTTTAGTTCTCATAAACTCCTATCTTAAATATTAATAAGGATGAATTTCATGCAGAGAAGTATCAATGTATTATGATCCAAATACACTTGATACCTTAAATTTTCTATGTCTCATTAGTTGATTTAATTTGTGCATGGGATATATATTTATGAATATATACTATCACAATACTTCAAGGTTATTGTCATAACAGGGAACTAGTATGAAATTTTATTTTGATATGTACCCTTAGGTAATTATCACATTCATTGTAACATATAATAATGATAATGGTGTAACATAAAAATTATTAACATTCAAATACCTAAATATATAGGCAATAAAAATTTCAAATTCAGTTGGTTCTAGAAAACCAACATCAATAGAAGAAAGACTAAAAGGGTCATATTCATTAAGATTTATGACTCCTTATGAACTCCTTTGATTCCTTCGAGATGAGGAATATAGATGGGATATCAAATTTAGTATTTTATTTGATTTTTTGTAATCTAATCATATTTAGTTGGTAATTAGATATAGCCTTATAGGATTATAGATGATATTATAGGGACTAATTTTCACCCTTCAAACAATTAGTGGAAGATCATATTTGGATCCTTCCTTGTTTTCCTCATAGTTACATTAATATAATAGATATAAAGAAAATTTTATTCATATCATTTCATTATACTTTTAGGATATCCTACTAATTGTTTTTATAGTCATCTCTATTTAAAATTTGAGCCCACATGTGTTTTTCCTATGTAGATGGTGCATAGTTTGAAGTTGGTTTTAGTAGAAGTAGAGATAGTGTCGATTTTCTATAGCTCACTCCTACTGAAATATGGAAACACAAGGTAGATTATAGTGGTTTATAATAGTGTTCAGGATAATAAAGGCTAGATATTAATCTAGGAGTGAACATATAGAGGAGGATTATTTCATTGTGTTTCATAGGTTAGATTTAAAGGATTTTTGAATATATAGTTCATTTTATATTTTCTTAAGAGTTGTTATTATTGTATTTGATGTCTTATTCGTATATTAGATATTTTTTAGTTGTTTATATGTATATATATATATATACTTCTAGTGTGTGGGTTACTTTATGTACAGGTGATATATCTCTATTATTTGTTGACATAGACTAAGGACTCCCATATTGCATTACATGACTACTCAATACTACTTACTCGCCCGTAAACTATTGTAAGTTGGATTAGGGTGAAACACGTGAATTAATACCAGTAAAATTATGGACCTGTGGGTTAGGTAATGTCATAGAGGTACCAGATAAGTCATTTATAAGGGATAGAGTTAGGAATTATAAGTCATGTGAATATTAGTTTAAGAATTATGTGCAATGATGATATGGTGGTTTTGGGTTCAATTATCATTATAGTTTTATTACTATTGGTATTATGGATGATTTACCTATTATCTAGGAATCTAAAAACATGTTAGTTAAACCAAATCTCTAGGATATCATTTTAGAGTACAATAAATTTAGAGCATGAATCATATAGTAGTCAATTATGATGTTTAATGGCCTTATTATGTCAGTCTGACAAGATACTCTCAAATACTTATGGTTTCATCCAAAAAAATGAAGAGTGTTACCTACTAAAAGCCATCTTGGGTATATATCCAAGATCCTGATGATCCCTTGAATGAATTTGTGCATCTGATCATTAGTCATTGAGTAACAATTCATTGTTTTAGGGACTCTACTAAGAGATATACATTCCACACGACCAAAAGAATGTTCTCTCCCCTTCAAAATTAGTGCAGACATTAGTTTATAAAATATATAGTTTTCCATTAAGTTAGATGAGTCTACATGAAGGCTGGATATGTTGTGTATGTTTTAACTACACAATCCTGATCAGTTTGTAAGTAAATCATTATTCATATCCAAAATAGGTTTGGGTAGATTTTGAGACTCATCTTCGTGTCAGTTTTAGGAACTCATAGACCTGATGGAGATTATATTATCAAGTTCCTAATATGGAAAAGGGAGATTATAGAGGATGGTTTTTTCTTAAATTAAAAATATAAATCTTCTGTTATGGTCATATATTGAGCCCTTTTTATTATAGAGTTTTAATATTTGTTGTGGTTCATTATGCAAAGTAGTATAACCATGCATGTGCGCACATCAAGACCCGTATACTTCATGAGGTGTTCCATGGGAATGTTTTTTATAGTATTTTTCGAGATAAAAGTTCATGTTGATAATCTAGGGGAATATATTCCAATATGGGATTTTGTTTTCATACAACACCGCCTATGTAGAATAACATTGGTAGATCGAGGATTTTTGGAAAAGATACACTCCTACTTTGGATATAGGATAACATTCTACTTGAATAATGAAAGAGGGTGTTTTTTCTAGATACTCATATTTAAGGTATCACATAAGTCATAGTTTTTCCAATTCAATATAGTGGACTAATATTGAGATATCTTATTTTGGGAGAGATTTTGACATCGACAGGTGTAGTTCAAAGTAAGATTCCCACCACCCCCTCCCTCTTCACTGGAAGTCACACTTGATGGGTAAGGAGTTAGTTATTCTTTCTGTACAATATTTTTCAGAGATAGATATTCCAATGGAACCCCTATATATACCCTTTTCATCTAGAGAGTTCCCACTAATCATGACCTTTTTCCACTCATACCTTTTTGTAATGTGAGGTTATCCTTAGTGGAGAAATTTGTTTGCCAATAGATTGCTCTTGGTTGAGAAGTGATATAGTTTTACCAAACTTTATATTGATTGGTTACCAATACTAGTACATTGTTGTGATTCCTAGTTAAGTAAATAAGGTGAGCTCCACCACCAACAGTGAGTGGGATCCCTTCAGGTGTGGTGAGAAACACCCAATCTCAAGAAGTTGTAGTCATATGCACATCATACAATAAGCATGGATTTATAAACTACATGAGTTGATGATATTTCATCCCATGGGGATGTGAAATATTTTTGAATTATTTCAAAGGAAGACCCATGGTTATCCCTTTAGGTGAAATAAATATTGGAAACAAGTCACATTCTAGAGGTGGAGTTCAAATTTCATTGAGTGAGATGATGACCACCTTATTACATCTAGGTAGGAACTAATTATGCTTAATTGGAATTTCCATATCCTTACCTTATATTTATAATTGGTTCAAAAATAATCTTATAGTGTCAATATAAGAATAATGGAATAGTAATTTTACGTTTTTAGTGAAAATCATAACAAGTGATGTGGTCAGAATGGCATAATTGCGACATTGTGGCTAGCTACCTTAGTGGGGGAATACCTTCCAAGAAGATAGAGGAGGAACTTGAGTTTATATAATTGGAATATTTTATTCATACAAATTGGGGGAGATTTTAATCTCCTTCGGTTGAGAATGGTGGCCCCATACACTTCCCTTCTATAAGAGAGACTCACAATTGTGATGTCAACTTAGTGGTCATGTGGGCCAATACATTCTCATGTGATGAACCTCAATATATTTCCTAAAGTTTATCAGTGCAAAAACCACTTACCTTGGAAAATAAAAGTTCTATCTAAATATTTAATTTAAATATCTCGATGGAAATCATGATTGGGGATCGAACTAGGGGAGCATGACCATCTATGTGTTATATCAATCAGATCTTTGTGGGTGTGGCCATATCAGGGAAACTATTTTTATGCTTCTTAGTTTAATGTTGCTTCAAATTTTTTTGGTTTTTGATCACTCTAGTTATATGGGTGTCATCCAAGTTTTTGAACCAATATAGTTGGGTAATCTAAACTTATAGGACATTCAAATTCAGGTTGTACAAGATTGGGACACCCAATCGGTATTGGTGAAATAATAAGAAGTATGGGGAGATTTTTATTAGTTCCTTATGTGATAATTGGTATAATTCATAAAAGAAAAAACACAACAAGGTTATCACTGATAGTTGATGAGAGCCTATTGGAGATCGAGATGATTATTGGAAATTATAATGATTGGAAGTTATTCATGTTTTCTTCTCTTTTTCTATGAGATAGAGAGATAATTGTTTGTTCATTGATGGAAATAGATGAAAGATAAGGTGATATAGTCCCATAGGGATAAGTAGTCTTGAAACTCGTTAGGTTATAATGAAAAATCATTTTGAAGAGAAAAGTGATTCAATGTGGTGTAGATGGTTTATTACCACAATAAAGTATTCAATAAAACTCTTTAAAGGGGGAAGATAAGTTCTAAAACTAGAGGTAACATTTTAAATAGATCATTTCAAGGAGAATTTTGGTGGTGCATGGTCTCAGTTCACACTAAATGTCCAGTTTACCTTTATATACATCATTTTTTAAAGACATTGATAGAACATCTTTATGATTCTCCTAAGGTATTTTATCAAGATGATATTGACACAATAATATTTGTAATGATAAAAAGAGTTATTTTTATGGTCAGTGGTGTGCTCATCCATCTTAGGGACAAATCGCCAAAAATGAATGAAGTGCATGTAAAGATGGATTTCTTACAGCATGAGGCTATTTTATAAGTTTCCTTATTTATAATCTCTTGTTATTTATTATTTTCTAGGATGAAAAGCTATGTAGGTGGGGAGGTTGTATAATCATTTCTGTTCCCAATCAATACACTAATAAATATTTTTAGTTTTTAATTCCTGAAACCTTCTTAGGGGTAAACCATAATTTTACAGAAGTATGAAACCTTGGTAAAATTTTGGGATGGTTATATTGACCTCAAGGTGTGATTTCTACCATTATGATGAGACTTGTTGAACTTTTGAGATTGTTTCATTTTAAGGGATGTTTAACAATTTTTAATTAAATAAAATTTCGCATATGGTAATTGGTTTGAATATATTGGTAGACATATATTTTGCATTTTAAAACATTGGAATAATCATATAATATTTTTGAAGTTTTCATTAATACATTTTAGAGTTTTAAGCATCATTTAGACTCAAAAATGATATATATGGGATAAAATATTATTTTTTTCCCTCATTTATGTATTTATAATGAATCTCCTATACATCAAAATTTATATTTGGATGAGAAAACTAATATCATGGTTATATATAGAATGATAGGTTTACCCAAGGAATAATTCAAGTTTAATTTTCACCTAGGGCCCCAATAATTTTCTATCATGGGTGGAATTTATTAAATAAGTTTTAATTTGTGTGATTTTTGATGAGGGAACTATGAAAATCCAAATATTTAATAAACATTAATTCATGAATTCTTTCATACATAAAATAATAACTTGAAACAGGGATACAATGAAATTATTTAAAAAATGCTAAAATATCCTTTAAAATCCATTGATCTTTTAAAACTGTATGGGAAAACCTAAATATGTACAAAAGAAAGGAGCGAGAAAAAACCCAATATGGGAACAATCAAATAATAACACAAGTAAATGAAGTATAGGTGGGTCAAGGGGAATGACATGATGACATAGAATAGTGAGAATCATAATCTTGAACTTATAAGTGTGGTATAAGATCATAACATCAAGGAAACATAAAGACTATCAAAACATCATAAAATAAGACATTATAAGAATAATTCAAGGCTAACTGTCGAGGCATAATAACATAGTGTTCTTAGGATGACCTATCATTCACCATACATGGTATCTCATGAGATAAAAACATTATTGAAATCATTGTAGGGATATACAATTTTACACACCCCCATCACATTCATATCACATACATGAATTTGTAATACACATAGATCATACAATATAAGAACATATTTCAATAATTTTAATCCTATGACTTTATATTATAGTTTACAGACAAGGAATAATTCAATAAAAGGAGGATATTTCCAACTAGGTAAATACCTTTGAGTCGATATTGTGATGTGTATTCATAATAAAAATCATTGAATGAAAAATCACAGGATAATTTCAATAGAAAAAATGGTGGATATAAAGGATCATGGATGGGATTAAGGATAATGAGATGTTTTCACTTATTACATTGGAATTACTGGGATAGTAAAAGGTATTTATAAATATTTATTACAACATGAATAATTGTAAATAAAAAGTCTTAGTATAAAGAAAGTAAAAGAAATAAAAAAGGAAGAAGGGAGGATCCCTTACTTTGGTATAGCAATGGATTATGTAAAGGTTATAACGAGAGGGTATAAATGATATATCATTCATAGAATAGAAATTATACATAAAAGGTATATTAAAAAGTACTCTTAGAAATAATAAATTAATATTCAAATTACTAAATACAAAGAAGGTTCTTGAATGGAAAATAAGAGATGGATATAGAGATCCCTTACATTTACATAGTAATGAATTGGGTAAAGGTTATAAAGAGAGGGGATAAATGATATCACATTCATATAAGAACAATTTTAAAGAAAACTGATATTTATAATTAAACAGAAAAATAATAAATTGAGACTCAAAAGCCTATCTAAAAATAATGTTCTTGGATGGAATATAAGAGAGAGATATCCCTTACCTTGAGAGGGAGCTTCTAATATATTGAGGGCACTTATTAAGATATTGGGAACACCTTGGGAGGAACTTATAGAGGTACATGGAGAAAAAAGTCACGATTTAAAGTTTTTTAGTAAACTAGAGTGGAAGTTTTCGTGGTATTTATATAAAAAGAAAAGAGAATTTCTTATAAATTTCTCAACTTTTTTTGGGATCTAAATGATAAAATAATCAAAACCAAAAAACATATCAAGGTATTTTCTAATGGTTTCTGCAAAAGGTAAGTGGTTTGAAATATTTTATAATTCTAGTAACTAAATTTAATAAAATAAAACCATTAGGTATGTGGAAGTGATTCATGTTCATAAAGAGTTTATTTTAAAACCATAAAATATAATATAGGTTTTGGAAAATTCATTGAAGGATTTTAAAATTTATAACATAACTTTAAAAAAATATTAAAGGTAAAGAGTATTTTTTTCATTTATTCCTTTTATGAATTTTATTACCTCACTTTTGGTAGATTATGATTTCATAATAAATATTATATATATGTACCATATTAAATTTTTACCCAAAAATAGAATAACTAATGAAATTATGAAAAATATACTACAGGATAATTTCATCATGATGATTTCAAAAATAAAATTTATTTTTTAAAAATAATTCTACAAGTTTGAAAATGTACACATTAAATAAAAAACCCTTTTATTGTAATGTTACAGTTTTAACAATAATAAAATTTTTCTGACCCTTACAATGATTATATTGGATTTCACTATATTATAATATAATTTATATATAAATAAATATTATTTAATAATAATTTAAGATGAAAATAAAATTAATATTCAAATTCATAAATTTATTAAAATATTATTTTAGTTAAAACCATATAGTTTCCAAATACAATTCTAGATTCTTCGTATCAAAATTTAACTTTCAACAATTCATATAAAATTGTATGTACAATATAATAATGAAAAAAGGCATAAATATAATAATTATATTATAAAAAATAAATAATAAAAAAAATCATACTATTGGGGTTTAGATACATAACCCCTTATTATATCAGTGTACACCCTAAGGGTAAGGTGTGAAATTGTTCGTCTTTCTTGGGGTAGTTTGGAAAACATGGTTTGCACCATGATCTCTATAAGCTTGAAATTAACTGGTAAATGGTTTTCATAAAGTTTCATTGGTTTAATATTGTCTTGGGAATGGTCAATGGAAAGGACAAGTGATGTTATCTCTCTCAGAAGCTCCAATAAATAGAATTATTGGGGTTTAATTATAATGGTCGAGGTTATAATTTCTTTCTTCTGTGTCAATTGGATTTTTTCATAACCATTACAATAAAAATATTAATAGTCATTGTAAAATAGAAATATTTTAAATGGGTATGATTCTTAATAAAATTATAAATATAAGAGGCTATATTTTATAATGGTGTAAAATAAAAAAAAATAGTTCATGTGTTTTCCATAACTAAATTACTTAATAATGAATTTATTCATTTAAAAATATTATTTCATTAATAATAGTTTTGGTCATTTAATTTTTGTCCCTTCATAAATTTCACCATAAAAATTTCATTTTGTGCACTAAATCATATTAGGGTTGTTTTGTTTAATTTATTCTTCTAGTTCCTATATCTCTTAATCAAACATACGGTTCCTCCATAACACATTCGCAATGTGATTTTTCTTGTTTTGTGGAACATTATCTCTTTGATCGATAATCTTCATTGGATGATCCTCATATGAAATATTGTTTTCAAAAGATACCAACTTTGGATATAGAAAATGTGGTGGTTTTGATATGTACTTCCACAATATAGATACATGGAACACATCATGCACTTGAGATAGGTTAGGTGGTATTTATAGTTGATAAGTCATTAATTTGATGCGATCAAGGATCTCGATTGGGAAACTTTTACTTGTACTATACTTCCATTCTTCCTAAACCTCATGAAATTATTCCATGGAGATATATGATCTAAAAAACTTATATACAGCCTCAAAATATATGCCTCATTGATGATTATCTGCATATATTTCATGTCGACATTATGGGGATTTAATATGATGCGGAATAGTTTGAACATTCTCAATCATCTATTAGATAAGACCAGTTCCCATCATATTCATCTCTCCAACTTCATCGACTAATATTAGATTCTAACACATATTCTAATAAATAAACTCATAAGTTTATATTTTAATGCTAGATTATAAACTATTCTTATACGAGAACCCTATTTGGGGTGTTGGTCCCAACATACTTAGAAATCCATTGAACATGATCTCAGTATATCCTCTAAAGTTGGAATGTTTATTTCAAATTGAACATCTGTTTAAGGGTTATATTCGGTATTATAAATCATCAATATATCCAATTCTTGGTAAAATAATCTATAGATTCTTGAGTTAAAAAATGGATAATGACAAGATATAACAGAGAGAGTAACTATATGAAATTATTCCAAATACCTTATCTATATATGGAGAATTTGGTCCAGATAGAAATATTATTTGATATAAAAGAAATGTACTGAATTTCTAAGTTTATCAACCAACACCCATATGGAATTATAGCCTTTATATATCTTGGGGATACCTATGATGAAATCTATGGTTAGATTTTCCCATTTCCATACTAGTATGTAAAATGGTTTCACCGTACCTTTAGACTTATGAATTTAATCTTTGACCTATTGGAATACCAAGTATCAAGATACAAATTATATAATCTCCCACTTTATGTTATCCTGCAAGAATTTTTAATTCATATTTCTATAAATTTTAGGTCTTCATATATGAATAGATGAGGATGATCTATGGAAATCATCCATAATTTTCCTTTTCAACTCTTGTTTTTATGGAACACATATCTAGGTTTCGAAACTTAAAATCCGGTCTTTAGAAAGGTTGAAATTCAGAATATTTGCTACCTTTTGTGTTTCTCATCATTGCCTTTTGGAGCCCGCTTGAACCTCTCAAGAATAGATGGTTAAAAGTTTATTTAATCAATGTTGGATGATGCCCCTTTTAGTATACCCATGTCCATAATTTTCATTTCTAATAATATTAGATCCCATTTAATCCTCATCATGGATAGAGTTTTAGGATCCTTTCGTCTCATTACATCTACAAATTTCTTCCCCTTCCCAAGATGGTAAGGAATTAATCAATCATAATCTTTGATCATCTCTTACTGCACTAATTGGATCATATTGAACTTATTTTTTGAGAATATATACATAAAGATTCTATAATCCATATATATTTCATACTTCTACTCTTAGAGATAAAATCTATAAATCGTTAGTGAGAACTCACTATATCCAATTATATATCATGTGATGGGTATTAATTCTAGAGAATATTTAATTGGTGGAAGAAATGGCCTATCACTTTTTCATATTTCATGAGTAAAAAATACAAGGTATTTTTGGATACATCATTGTAGATCACAAATTCTTCCCCACTTGTAGGAAATTTTATCATGGGTAAAGTTATTATCAGCTTTTGTATGCATTTAATGCTTTCTTTGCATTCATAAGTACAGAAAAAAATCACTCCATCCCAAGTTAGATTGGTCAATAGGATTGAAAATTGTGATAAGTTTCTCAAAAATTGATGATAGTAAAAAGATAATCCGTTAAAATATGGATCTTCATCAAAGATGTTGGTTTGGCCCATCCCTCAATTGCCTCTATTTTGAAAGGATCCACATATATCACTTTACTGGGGATAATGCCACATGAATGTCACTTTCTCCATCCAAAACTCACATTTACTATAATTTCTATAAAAATTTACCATTTTCAAGTTCATCAGTACATAATTAAAATTCTCCTCATGTTCATATTTGGTTTTTCAGAAGATAAGAATATCATCTATGAAGCAAAGAAAAAATTATCCAAGGTAATTCTTAAAGACTCGATTCATTATGTCTGTGAAGATAACTTGTGAATTAGTGAGTCCCAATGGAATTGATATGAACTATTATTTCTTTTACCTTGTATAAAAATATAAATTTTGGTGATACCTACCTTATTCACCTTTACTTGATAACATACTGACTAAATATCCCTTGTAGATAAGTACGAGGCTCCACATAACTAATAAAAAAAGTCATCAATAGTTGAAGAGGATAGTTTTTCATTATCATAGTCTTATTGATCTCACGATAATAAATGATAAAGCGCATTGAACCATCCTTATTCTATATAAAGAGGACGAGAAAACCACGTGGTGAAGCACTTCAGCATGTAAACCTTTTATCCAAATCCCCCTACAATTTTTTCTTTCACTCCTCAAGTTCAATAGTGTCCATTTTATATAGAGTCTTGTATTTTGGAAGTGCTTCGAGTATAAGATAGATTGAGAACTCAACCTTGTGAATTGAAGAAATATTATGAAATTATTTAGGAAAAAAATCAGTATATTCCCTTACAATGGGAATATGATCAAGGATGTTCTTTTCTTCAGTATAAATCATTTGATCTAGATATACTTTCTCATAAGTAAACAATATTAATGATTGATATAATTATATCAAAAGATGTTCATCCTCATCATTTAATTTGTATAGAATAATAAGGTAATTCAAGATAAATAGTTTGATTTCATTATTCTTGAAATTTATGTTTTCCCTATATAAGGAAACCCAATACAAACCCCTAATTACATAAAATTCCTTTAAACTGAGTATCACAAGGTTAAATGGGAATTTTATCTAGAAAATATGAATAGTAGAGAATTTATATACATGGGATATAATAATTTTATCATTTTACATTTTCATAGATATATCCACTTCCATTTTTTGAGGTGGTGGATGAATAATTACACTAAAATTGTATGATATAAATGAATGTCTAAAACTATAGTAACATAAGAAAAATAAATTCATGAATGATTGCTATGTATAACATTAAGTATTTGATTCTAGTTCTAATCAATTACACTATACAATATTGACTTTGGGATGATAATTATGAAATTGTTAAACATATAAATGGAAACTATAATCATTTAAGGGATAACTCTCAAATAACATAAATTCCTTAATCTATGAATTTTAGGTTTTAATCTAAGTTATCCATAGTATAATTTATTGCATAAAATTAAATAGTAATTTTTTTCCTTTCATGATGGTTCATAAGGATATTGTGATTTTTCTAAAGAATATCCCCTTAGAGTATTAAAATAGGTATGTAGTAAGGCCATTTTACGTACACTATGTGATGATCGAGAAAATTATTAATGCACCCTTTTCAGGGTTATTTCCCCTAAAAAACCTTCCCCAGATCCATATCCAACTTTAGTATCTAGTCATCCATTTTTTTATTGAAACCAATTACACTATAATTTATAATATGGTAAGGAATTTCTCGCGTGTCTATTATTATCCGAATGATTTCAATAAATTTTCTTATCATAATTCCCAAAAATAATTCGACATTACTCTAATACAAACTATAAAAACCCATATCATTAATACACTATAAGAAATGTGTGAGATATAAATCCCAATAGGGGGATAATCAATGAATAACATATGGAAAATAGTTATAATTGAGTCAATTGGAAAGAAATAAAAACATAGAAATGTGAAAATTATAATCCTGAACTTCGAATCACGGTATATGATGATAACATCAAGGAAACATAGGGAACATGGAACCAATATAAAACATGACAACATAAGAATAATTCAAAGCTAACTAACAAGACATAACAACATTGAGTTATTAATATAACCTACCATGCACCAAAAAGGTATATAATGAGATAAAAACATTACCCAATTTATTAGAGGTAAAATAATTTTGGTCTCACCCTTCACATTCCTATCACGTATATGAATTGTTGTTCCACATAGATCATACAAATAAATAATGTATTTCAACACTTTTAGTCCTAATTTTAAGGAATGTGGGATATATAAATGCAATTCCCCTATCAATTAAGGGTAGTTTAATCTAGGTGAATACCCATTAATAGATATGGGTAAGGGTATTCACAATATAAAATTTTTCATAGAAAATCCAGGGATAATTTCATCATCATAACATGTGTACAAAAAGGTTCATAAATATGATTAATGAGAGTGAAAAGTGTTATCTAATTACATGAGAATAATAATTATATTAAAATGGATGTGTATAAAAATAGTACAATATGAACAATTTTAAATCAGAAGTCTTAGTATAAATAAAGTATTCAAAATAAAAAGGAAGAGAAGAGGATCCATTGCTTTGGAATTATAACAGATTAGGTAAAGGTTATAACAAGAGGGGAAAAGGATCTCTCATTCATTGAATAGAAATTAAACTATAAAGGGATATTTATAATGACATGGAAAAAAAATTAATATAGATTATAAATGATAAATAAAAAGAGGGTTCTTGAATTTAAAATAAGAGAGAGATATCCATTACTTTAGTAGAGTAACGACTTTGGTAATGGTTATAAACAGAAGGTATAAATGACATCTCATTGATATAACACAAATTAGATAGTAAATATTTTTTCAAATTAAATGGAAACATAAACAATTGAGATTAAAAAGGTAAATAAAAAAGAAGGTTCTTGAATGGAAAAGAAGAGTGGGAGATCCCTTACCTTGATAGGGGACTTCTAAAATCATGCGGGGTCTTGTTAAGAGATTGGTAACACCTTATTTAGGATTTAGAGAGGTATGAGGATACTAAATTAATTCTTATAGGGTTTAAAGGGAAAATGAGTGGGTGGATCGATGGGTATTTATTTCAAAAGATCAGGGAACTCTTTATTAATTTCTAATCTTAGGTTTTAGTCTCTATATGATAAAATAATCCAAACCACCAAAATTTCCAAGGTTTTTTCCACGGTGTCCATAAACAAGGAGTAGTTTCAAATATTTTATAATTAAAACACAGAAAACTTATTAAAATAATAAAGTTTATTATGTTTAAGTGAGTAATGTTCATAAATAATTAATCCTAAAACATTAAAATATAATTCAATTTTTGGATGAACCAGTAATGGATTATAAAAGTAATAAATTAAGTAAAACACACATTTACTTTAATGTTAAATCTGTATTTTGTAGAGAATTCATTTTATGGAATTTATTACATTTCTTTTTTTCTATTATTATGTCATAATACAAACAACATATTTTTACCATTTTAAATTTTTACCCAATAATTTAACTCTCTTAGAAAATAAATAAAAATTCACCATTGAATAATCTATTAATGAAAATTCGAGAAATAACTTTTATTTTGAAAAAATAAATTTATAGATATGAATTTTTATATTTATTAATGAAAATCAAAATATATTGAAAAAAATGGTTTTATGAAAATAATAGTTTTATGACACATAAATATTATATTAGACTTCATTAAATTATATAATAATTTGTATATAAATAAATATTAATTATAAGTAATTTTATATAAAAATACAATTTATAGAAAAATTCTTAAATTTATCAAAAATATTATTTTAACTAAAATAATATAGTTTCAAAAATACAATTTTGGTTTCTTCAAACAATAATATAATTATCATCAATTCATATATAATTGTATATAAAATGTAACAATGAAAAAATATATAATAATTATTATTATTTTATTATAATTAATGTATAAAAATTGATACTATAATGGTCTAGATATAGGACCCCTTATTATACCAATGTATTCTCTAAGAGTAAGGTGTGTGATGGTGGTACTTTCTTAGGGTGGTTTTTAAAACATGGTTTGTGTCATCATCTAAATAAGATTAACTTCTCTAATAAATTGTTTTTCTAATGTTTTAGTTTTTCAATCTTGGCTTAGTGTTTGTCAAGGAAAATCCTAGTGATTCTATCTCCCTTGGATGCTCCAATAATTATGATTCAAAGGGTATGATCCTACTAATTGTGGATATCTCTCATTCCTTATTTTTCAACTAAATTTGATCATAACCCTTAATATAATAATCATAAAGGTCATTGTAAATTGGATATATTGTTAATGTTTATGATTCTTAATGAACTTTTAAATATATCATGTTTTATTTTATTACTATCTAAAACAACCAAATTAATGAATGTGTTTCCAATGACTACATTACTTACAAATTTATTTATTCATTTAAAAAGTGAATTTCATAAGTTACAAAAACCCTTAAAATACCCCTATAAAACTCTCATTATGGATTCATTAAAGGGTTACCACACTATTTTTAGACACAAATCATAGATCAAGATAAGGAATTTTATCCTTAAATGATGGGGGTGTATTGATATACAATCATAGCTGAGTTCAAGATAGTTTCGATGATCAAATCGAATAGAAATATAGAATAGGGTTATATAATCAATGATGCAATAAGTGACTATCATTATTTTACAAGGAATGGATTTGTTTTTTTATAAATTCTTTGTTATTATAGGCTATAGAGATTTATTATTTCTTATTGAATTATAAAATAATGTCCCTATGATCTATATGATTTTTAATTTATCTTGAAATTATGAATTCTTTTTGGTTACCTATCATTCATCAATATTGGCGTCATGCTCACAATAGATGTTGGTCAGATGATCATATCAAGAATTAATCTATTACCACACCTTTGTTTCTTTCCCCATCCATCACATTTTCATCATAACTAAAAACTGTGGTCAGTGATCAAATGAGACGTGGATAGGGAAGATGTGTGAGAAGTATTAAGGAATCCTATTAATTGATATAGTAATGAATAATTGATTACTTTTTGTGGAATTTATTATTAGTGACTATATATCACTTGAAGGCATGGTAATGTGGGATATTTTGGCTAATAAAATGCATAAGAGTTGGGATTTAAAGTGAACCCCATTTTCCTCCTTTCTTTTAAGATTCATGGTAATTCATAGAAATTTAGATACGTGATAATCATGCTCAAGGATTTTAGTGGTGATTCAGGCCTTATCATAGTTGAGTGTCATGATGGTGAATTGATTCTAGTAATTCAACAATATCTGAACCTAAATATGAGATCGTACATCATATGATCCATATCCACACATCATGTATATACCTGGAAGAAATTGTTTTGGTTTGGTGTGTATTATTTTGAATTATTGAGTCAAAATAGGATTTCTAACATGCTGTAGGGTGTATTCTAGGGCAGTTAGGTGCCCCAGTGCCATGAGGAGAGAGTATGGTCAGGTTAGGGAGGGTAACATCATATAGGTAAGGGATTTGAAGATAAGTTTTAATGGAAAACCGTACATATTATGAAAGACCCAAATGTATGCATTTATTGTTCTTACATATTTTCTTGGTCACTTTTCTATTAATGGTGTAGAGTGCTTTGGTCGTAGTGTGAATAGATTTTGTCAAGATGTGAAGAGATTTTTTCCATGTCATGAAATGTATTTAGATTGACATTCTCGATTGTGTATCCCATGTATGAATGTCGCGTATCCCCAAAATCGACAGACACTATGTGTACAGGAGTTTCCACACGATGTACCCCCAATGTGAATGTCATTTAATATTTCCAAAATATTGGTTTATTCGTATATTATCACCTATAAATAAAATTTGTGTGTGTGTGATTAGTTCATCCTAATAATTCATTCCTATAGAATCTAATGGTGGACTTATCTTAAGAATAAGAGATTATACATGAAGTTATATGTTTGTTTTAGTCTCGTTGTCTTTGTAAGGATGACAACATGGATTTGGTGGGGTGATTAGAGAATTATTATATTTTTATAATCTCAGAAATGTTTTATGTTAGGGTGTGGGTTCCCAAAATCACTAATATAGTTTTTTACTCCCCAACATACTTAGGGAATTGGTCCTCTATATACAGATTTGGGTACTCCCTCATCAATGAGCTCTATAAGAGAAATGATACTCTATCATGGTAGGTTACCCCCTTGACCAATGCATATCCTTCAAAAAATCATGGCTTCATCAGATGATTGGTAGAGATTAGTATTCCCGTATATACTCAGGGCGTGGGTATTTTATCCATGGAGTTAGGTATTATCTCATTTTATGTGAATCACCCAACATTGTCTAGGTACTATATTATAGTTTCTTAGAGGTGATGTAAGTTTGAAAAGTATTATGTAGTTATAATACTAGGGGTTAATACACTCTTATAAAAGATCTATCCTTGTGCATGGTTTTGATCCCACTACATGTTTTTATATTTTTGACATAGTATCCCTGGATAGTCAGCTTGAGTACTCCCTTGATTGATTCACAGACCTTAGTGAGAAGAGGGTACCCCTTAGTAGCTTTTTTTGGTTGTGTGGAAGAAAGAACAGGTATATTGTATTCTTTGATACTTGTGACTCCTATGGCTACTCTGTTATGTGATATAGAGATTTCATATGGACTTAATACCTTTTTATTATTTTCATCACTTTAATAACCCATGATATCTAGTGAGATATGACTATAAAATATTACTACCAAGATGATTGGGTATTCTTTGCATTGTTGAGTCATTTTTTGGAATATCATATCAGTATTGATCTATATAATCCCCTAAATTAATTTCCTTTACTAGTGTTTAATATGAACTATTTATTTTTCTTACAATATGTCTTTTTGGGAATTATAATGAGTATATTTGCACTCAACCATAAATTAAAAGATTTTTTCCCACACATTTTGTATCAACAAAGATAAATCTTAGTTTAGTAATAGTATTAGTGGACACAGAGATGGTGTAGATTGTCAGGAGAAAACTCCCAATGGCACTTGTAAATTCATAGAGGATAATCATAGTTCATGATATTGGTAGTGACTGGTATACCTATTGATGGAACCTAAAGTTGATACAGTGAGGAAGCGCTTTGTAGTGTCTTCTATGTATCATATTAAGAGTATTTTTATATGTACAACTTATTCGATAGTTTAACATGTTAAATTTTTCTCATATTTGATGTCTCATGAATGTATATTATATAGTTCAACTGTTTATATATATATACACACACACACACACACACTTCTTCTGATGTTGGTTATTCAATACATTGGAGATATGTGTTGATTGTAGGTTGATATGAGATAAGTCTTGTAAAATTATGTGATATGTATACTCAATGTTGGTCTCCATCCTTGTAATATTGTAATAAGGCTTTGGATCAAACACTTGGCTTACTAAAAAAATTTTCAGGGCCTCGATGGTTTAGTTTGTGTCTCTAATTCACCAAAAAATAAATTAGTTTCACTAGTTCTATGGGCACAAGATTTAGTCAGGGTCAGATCATGCTAAGGAACACAACCTTAATACATGTTTAGGTATGAAACACTACCTCTTATGGGTCACTACCTCGTCTTCTCATTTGTATACTTCTTATGGGAATACTTTTACAATTTATAAATATACAAGTATCTTCAAATTTAGAATTTACAATTGAATCTTTTTTCATTACTCATTCAGATGTAATACAATGTGGATATCAACATCATTTTTCTTCCAATACTCTAAGTATAGAATAGATATACTATGTAATGATTGAGATAGAACTTTTACATCTAAAAATAATTTTAAAATAGTTTAAATTCCTCTATTTGATAATAATTTTATATCAGAATTATATGTATTACTATACGCCTCAAAAAGTTCAATAACATGGGTATATAAATGATATTATATCCTCTTTGAGTCTTCTTAAATTAATTAATTTGAAGATGGTCAATGTAATTAAATTAATTCTCTCTTCCATTCTCCCTTTTATTAAACCATATATGTTAATTATTTTCTTTCTTTCATGTCACTTTTCTTACTTCCATTTACTTTAAATAAATAAAGTAAATTTACACTTAATACTGAGAATAAAGGGATATGATTGTGAAAAGTTATCATACCATGTTTAATTGAAATAATGATTTAGATATTCCATTAATATCTCCTTCATTAATATATAAACATCCCTTGGTCAAATATACCACTTTCATTACATTAAAACCTCCAAAAAATTAAAAATATATAGTAAAATATTCCACTCTAACTAGATCTCAAATATTTCTTGTCAAGATCAAATATATATACATTATATCTCCTCTATCAGTAATTAATTCCACTGTAAATAATATATATTAATTTCTCTTAAAATTTGACTAAATAAATTACTTTAAAAGATAAATCCATAAAATTGGAATCATTATTTTATATTTATTTATTTAATATGTTAAATATAAAAAATGGTCAATCTTTTGACCAAAATCAAATATCTACAACAGTCTATGTTTAATAATAGTCTAATATCATAAAATATTCTTAGTTATTAATTTGAAATCATTCAAAAATATATCCTTTGAATCCATTTAATGAATTTATATAAACTTATCCTTTATTTTATAAAAATTTAATCTAGTATTTTATCATAGTAAAACTTCCATGAATAACAAATAAATGATTACCCAAAATCCTCTAAATATTTCAGTTAAAACTACCCTTCAATAAATCAAGATATTAATAAAAAATTAAGTGTAACGAATATTCATTATAGTCTTCCAAATCCATTGTATTTCATTTTTACACTTATCACATGTTTATCATACCAAAAAACATTCCAAAACAATCCAAATAAAACCATAAAATGAAATGAAAATATTAAAAGGTTCAAAAAATATTAACGGTTCTAAATAATAGGTAATATTTATACCATGGTGTGATCTCCATAACTAAGGCATGATGAACTTCAGATTCTCATGATTATAGGGACACAAATATATTTTCAACATGATCCTTCATCAAAATATTAATCCAAAAATTATGGGTAAATATCATTTATAAATATATAGAAGATTGTGTCATGATCTATTTAAATCTTTTCAAAATATAGACCTCTTACAGTGTGATCCTATAATTAAAGTTGACTAAACTAGCTTTCACATCAAATAACTACACCTTTTTCTCATGGATTAGTGTTGTAGCATGGCTCTATCCAATAAGACTCACTTTACCCACTTTTTACTCTCATTCATCTCCCATTATAGTATGATGATACCAGTCAAGTTTTTGAACCCATGAAGTTATTATTACACAACCTTGATTTATTATTACACATAGTCTATGATCGAGTGATAGCCATCTTCACAACATAATGTATTATACTACTCAAGAAAGAACCAAGAAAAATATTTATAGGTTCTTCTCAATAGTGAAGCCTCCTATTTCATGGAACATCAAATGTTATTTTAACATGACACCTACCAAAACAAATTTCTATTTAATTGTAATCACCCATTAAACCCATAACATAATGGAAAAATACTATATGAAGAAAATGTATTAATTGTAGTTTTTTTTAATACAAGGTTGTTTTAAGATCCTCTCAATTATTCAGAGATATTCTATAAAACACTATGCTTTCATATGTCAATCACAAATTATCAATATTTTTTATGAGTATTAGTCAAATAAAAATAGTGTAGATCCTTTGGTGATTGTATTAAAACTGCTGCTAAAATAAATTAGGCAGTTTTTTAAAAAACGGTTTTATAGAGTATAGGTAGTTAAAACATTAACTAATTAATTTAATGCAATTTATTTTATATCAATTTATTTGCCTCCTTAGGTTGAGTAATTTTCCAGTGATTTTAGAAAGTTAATACCATATATAATTATGTAGTGGTGGTTTATTTAATTCATACGAGTTTAAATCAATGCTAATTATAGAAATAGAAGATAACCATAGACTTTTTAATATTCTACCACATATGACATAATATAAAAATATATCCAAAGGGTATAAAATTAAATATTTTTAGTTATAAAACCGTGAAAACATAAATATTATAACATCTACATACATTATACCACAATATTGTGACATATAAAAATTATTTTTCTAAGTCAGATTCTGAAAAATATGTATAAAAAAGCTTTTATAATAAATAAAACACATGACATTAGGAATACAACTTGAACACAACTCCCTAAATTTATGTTTCCTACCCCATAAGATCCATGTGTTTTATTGTTAATCAGTTACCGACATCTAGTGAACATATTGTTTGAATTATATTGAATTTAAAATGTAAATTAGATTAAAATAGATAGTTTATAAAATATATTTAACAAAAAATATCATAATAATATAACCATAAGAAATAAATGTATGGGATTTAGTACCATTGTAATTTTTGTATCATGTATGGAATGTATAAAGGAATACTCATAGTCATGCCCATAAATAAATACCCTAGTGAACTCTACCTCGTTGCAAAATGATCATGTTGAGTTATTAACTATGTTTCATTCTCCTGTGTTCTATTCTAATGGATTGTAGTTTTATTTTGTGGTTATAAATGATCTAAACGAATAACATATCTCATACTTGTAGTAGGATCCATCATAGTGGATAAAGACAAGATTCTCCCAAAGGATCATGAAGAGGATGACCTAGAACCCAACTCAATAAAACAAAAAACATGTTCCCTGCCCAAAACCTGGGAAATAACATTTCAATGGGAGAATTATGATGACTATGAGGGATTTACTCTGCATTCATCTTCAATTTTTTTTACTGCAGATAGAAAACAAATCAGTACGATATCTTTCTAAAAAAAATAATTTAATTTTATATTTTTTACCTCTAATGTTTTCACTGGATTCATTTTCATAATTTTAATCAAATATTTTGTGTGCATTGGAAAATAAATCAGTTTGAATAATCTCACAACTGACTTCTGTTGCCTATGTTATTAAATAAAAAATGTATAATTTATAAATTTAATTATATAAAATGAAAATATATTTATATAATAAATAGCTTGAAGATTAACTTATTCGATCATCTCCTTAAAAAAAATTTAGAACTAGTAGTGTGTGGGATGAATTCTTTATCACTATTTTTAGTTTTTTTAAGAATACTACTGACAAAAAATTTTATTAATAAAAAAATCATTAATTTTAATAAATAAATATTAATATTATATGAAATTAACAAATAAACCTTGAAAATAAAATTAATTTATGTCCATAAAGTAATTACAATGATCCTAATATATCCCTTTAGTAACCGTTTTGAAAATTTGACAAAGACATATGGAGTTGTCATTAAACTCCCACCACATCATATATTTTTTTCCCTCCACTTTTTCTAAAAAAAGTTTCAAACTCCATTGAGGCAAAATCATGTCATGAACATCAATTTGGAAAACACCTATATATTATATATGAAAAAATAGAAAAAATCTTTGGATATGAGTACGGAATAAAAAATATAAATATTAATTTCGACTTAAATTTAGTTTCTTATAAAAAAATATCATTCCTCCAAGTGAATGGAATCTTATTCTAGTCATAATATTTTGTAGTAAGGGATGTTGTCTGACATGATAACTTTCCTAATATCTACACATATAATCCTATAGAATCTTTTGTAGGCACCCCAAACATATTAAATAATATAACTACTCTAAAAAAATCATCCTTCAAGCATCTTATTTTTTCAATTTCATTTTTGTATTATTAATCTCCAAATATATTCAATAATTATCTTTAGTAACTAGTATACATATTTAATAAAAAAATAACACAATAACAATTATACAATAATAGGGATCACCTCTAGTACCCTCAGTATGGTAACTATGGAACCATATGCTCAGTTGATGACCACTCCTTAGTTAATTCATTTCACCCACATGGCATCCCTATATAATAAGGAAATAGAAAAAAAGTATTCATCATAATTGATAAATATGTAAAACTAATAAATTACTTTAAGTGATGGAAATTTTAGTGTACCTGATGCAGCTCAGAGCATACCAGAAACGTCATTTGATGTCGTAGAAGAGGCTAAATAAGGGCTTATCTATTTAAATCATTTTTTCATTAACATTCCTGAATATAATAAGAATATAAAACTAGTTATAATATTATATTTTATCATGTGTTTATATACATCATATCTTTTTAAATATCATCTAAATTAAAATTAGGCTATTAACATTTTACTCCCCTGTTATGGAGCTATTTTCAATTTAAAAATCTAAAAATGAATCCAACCAATTAACATATTAAGGTGTATTTCTAGGTAAATTAATGACACATTTACCCATTTGAATGTTATTTATTATTTTTATAAAAAAATAATTTTTATTAATTATATAAATTCATGTTATAAATAAAATAGATGTTTTATGGTACAAAAACATTGATATCATAAAAAATATTAGCATTTGTAATTTTATATTGAGAAAAAATAATAAAATACAATATAATTATAATCATTAGATATAACTATTCCATACTTTATGGTAAAAATATATTATATAACATAGTGAAAAAAATAAAAAATCACATAAACAAAAACGTCATATAATTTATTAACATTATATCTTATTGTTTAAGTGAATAATAATGGAACATATATTTTGTTGCACCCTTTTTCCTTAGTACATTAAATTTTTTTAAAACTAATTAATTTAATATATTAATTATATCCATGAATATTTAATACTAAAAAACAAAATTATATGATATGTGATTATGAAAAATATTGAAATTAAAATATTATCAGATTAAACAAATGCAAAATCATTAACAACAAATAATCAATTTCATTTAGTAATCACATAAATAATAAAAAATAATTAAATCTATCATGATTCATGGTTGAGGGGTACATACCACTGGAATCCACATCAAAGTGACCATGGATAGAATCCTATCAACCAACTTTGGGGGATTTATGGGTGGCGACACATGCAATGATGTGAGCTAGTGATGACACCAACATGGTGACATAGGTAAGGGGTAGAGAAAATTTCATGATAATTCAGTCTAGCACCTTTAAGCAATAAATTTAGGCCTTAGTGAAATTAATTTTTTTTTAATCCCACAGGGCCTTCAATCTAATATTATAATGGGTAAGCTTGGTTATGGAAATATCATTAGGGGGCGAGGTCTGACCCATTCTAGCCCACCAGATGAGAGTGTTTTTCCTTTTCTTATAAAATAAATACCTTAAATAATATTTTTTGAATAATTATGGACTATATATATATAGTTTTATTTCTATATATATTTTTTTAACAAATCTATATATTTTCTATATATTAACATAACATATATTTATTTTATATATACATATATATCTTATATATATATATATATTCTAAGTACACACACATATAAATATATACATGTCTTTTTTGTGTTTACATATCTATATATAAGGATTATATAAAATTATCTATAATATATGTAAATAAGAAATATTTAAATATTTATTTTAGGCATATAAAATAGACATATTTGTGAAAAAATAATTTTCCCATTTCTTATACCATATTTAATTTTTCTAATTTAATTTTAATAGTATTCAATAATGAATACTATTATCTAGAAGAAATTCATCCAATTTTGAAAAATTTATTACTCATAATTGATTTGTTTATTATTTTAATAAAATTAACAAAATGAGAAAATTAATTTTATGATAAAATATTTTTCATGGTATATATTCTCTTTCACAAAGGCAATGAAAAATGTCAAATATTTGGTAACAAATATGACACTAAATTTCTACATTCAATTATATCATTGACAAAAAAAATTAAAAATATAAATAATCAAAATAGGGATCCCATTTCGTTAAATATTAATTTTGTAAATTCCAAAAAATAGTGATGAACATATACAAATCCAATTCCAAATATATATAATGTTTTTTGGTAAAAATCCCTCAATGTGAGTTTATAGTGTTATAGGGTTGATTTTTTTTATTAAATAATAATGAATCTGATTTTAGTTGTGGATTTTTAGAATTATGTTGATAGGGTATGTAAAAAAATATCCCAGACATATGCATAGATGCTCTGAAATTCATATAAAAACTAATGTGTATAAGTTGGGGTCCTTTCGTCAAAAATTAATTCTTGGGAATGAAACATGAAAAAAAAGTAAGGTCATGAAATTTTTTAAAGTTACTTGTTTCATAAAATATTTTTGATTCAAAGAATCTTATTGATGTAATTAAAAAAATTTCACAAAATATGGAAATTTCATGGATTTGAAAATTCCATGGAAAGTTTCACAAGGGTAATGAGTTTCATAGAAAAAATTTAAGAGTTTCACTAAAAGTAAGTGGCAGGTGGGAATGTTTTGAAAAAGGGTAGAAATTTCTATAAAAGGGAAGTTACCCCATCATTATACTAAATAAATCCTTAAAAAATACAAAGAATGTGAAATTGGGAAGTAATTTCACTGAAATATTTCTTCATATGAAGGTTTAAAAAGAACATAGGTTTCGTGAAGTAATGAGGTTTCTAAATAATATAGAACATTTACTGATAGTTTCATATTTTTTTAAAAGGGAAAGTTCCATGATAGTTTGAAAATTTTTATGAAGGTCTAAAAAGCTTCATGAATAATTGGGTAGTTTTTTGAATGCTGATATTGGATTTTGTGAAAGTGGATCTTATATAAACCAAAACGATTTTCCTAAAAATAATATAGAAAATGGGTATTCAACAAGTGGATAAATGTAGAGCTTCATGATACAACAAATGAGGTGCACAAATATTTATTCAAGTGATTGATGTAAAAATATTTTGAAGGAGTAGGGATCAAACTTCAGTAGAGAGATTATAGAGATTCCAAACTATGACTTCTATTAAACTAGGAGAGATAGAGAGTCTGGTTTAAAATTTAAAATAATAGTTAAATTTAGTAGATTTTTTTATAGAAACATTGAATATATATGCTCTTTATACATATCCCTGGGTAGGTGAACCATGTAAAATTGTTGTGTTTCATGAAAGTATTAATTTCTACTCATGTATTTCTATGAGAAAGGGAGAGAAGAGTGTTTTTTAATGATGAAACAAGATCCAAAGGGGTAATTTTTTTAATCAGTCATTCCCCAATTCACCCCCCCACCTAGTGTACTTAACCTTGTTGGGATGACAAATTAAAATGATTAAAAAATCAGAGACTGAAAACATAATTATTAAACATTGTACATTGTCTATTAATAGTGGTGTAATGCACCAATACAAGATTTTAAGAAATTATCATAAAATAGAAGTAAAAAACTCAATATAATGACTCATATAACCATGAGAACATAATTTCAATATTTATGAATACATAATAATAACTGGAAGATAATATTGTAAAATAGAGAATTTATAAAAGAAATATATAAACAGTACAGGAAATAAGAGCTAAGAAACCAATCAAAAAATATATACACTAGGGAAGGGATTGAGAGGAGGGTACAGTTTTATCGAGGGGTCAAGTTATGAGATTGAGAAGAGGGAGTGAAGCTATGGAAATGATCAAAATGAGATCAAGGGGGAGTAAGTTTGGGGCTACAGTGGGTGGAATTAAGGTTTTATTGTTGGCATTTTATCAACAACTAATCTAAATCATTGGTTCCATGGTGATTTATTAAGACATAACAAATAGTGATTAATAAGATGCATTTTTATGTAATCCTTGGATAATAAGTCTATGAATATTAATTTTAGGAAAAATCATTGGGGTTATATAAAACTTTCATCTATAAACCACTAAAAATACTTATTTCCCTTGTTGTGAAAATACATAAAATGTGTATTTCCCTTTTTATTAATCACCTCCCAAATCAAATCCAAATATTTTATCAATATATAGACTCCCTCGAGGAAAAACTAATCTTTTACTCCTTCACTGACTCCCCTAATGGAAATGTTCACAATTTTTTAGTGTAATATACTCTACCGTCAAAAAATTTCTACTATAAATTTCCAAATAAAACGTTGAATTAACATACAAATTACACTATCATAATAAGATAGAACAAACAATGATTATCATAATTATATACAAAAAATATAAAAAACAAATTTTTATTTTCATGATTCTCCCACCTTGGATTTTTTTATAATAATTTCATAAATCCATGCATCTCCATTAAATAGATATTCTCTCTCCCTTTTTCTTTTCAATCATATCTTAAATCCAATATTCATATAGTTTTTTGGACTGATTTCATCCCCCCTTGGAAATAAAATAAAAAGTTCATATTTACGTTTTTTCGTTCTCCCCATTTGAAATAAAACCCCTTTAAAATCTCTAACTATATCAAACTCCAGTATGTATTTTTACCAATTTCTTATTTTTTTAAGATCAAAAAATATTTTAACGAAAGGTGAATTCATAAATATATTATAAGATATCCCTTGACATATAAACGTTTAATAAACTAATCTATTAATCCAACTAAGTTAGAACTCAGGGTAGGAAACAATTGTTAAGTAAATAACACAAATATTTTCCATTAACTCACTTACTTCCATAAAAACATATGGCATGACCTTTTAATTACTTCAACAACAAACCCTATAATCTAAATCACACTTACACAAGAACATCCATGAATAAGAAATAATTAATTATGTGTCTAAGTCAAACCATATATTAAACTTGTTGATACCACCCATTATAATAAACCCATTATACAACTTAATATCAGCGATCTTCCTATAGCACATGGTCTTCCTTCCTTCACAGATAAGACTAATTAGCCATTAAGTTCATAGCATAAACTTTTACATGAATATCATATCTCTTAATACCATTTATAATCTATGAAAACACATGTTAATGAGAATATTGGGAGTAAACTTTTGGATGCAATTAGTATACCTAGAAACCATCCTATGAAACCAATTTATAAAAATAAAAATTGCTAAAACAAAAATATTTTAAAAAATTTCACTAATTCTTTATGAAGATATAATTTATTTATTATCGATATTATAATAGTTAAGATGGGGTGTAATATCACATTTTTCAAAAAATTTTGATTCATAACATTAGAAAACTCTATACATATTTTTAACATCACTTTCTCATGTATTTACTTTCAGGACATGTATATCTTATTTCAGCACAAACACCTCATGGAGCATATCTTCCCATTAAATTTTTATCACTTTATTAAATTATAAAATTTAAATACATGGGGTGAGGGTACTACCCAAAAATCCACAAGTAAAGGAATGTGGCTGGTCTAGTTTAGACAACCCTTTTCATACAATTATCTTCCATTACCTTTTAGTGGAACTCTTTACAATACCACTTATACAGAATTCATTCCTAAGTTTTTATTTATATTTCACCATCATATTCAACTTCTAATCCATATAAATTATTATACTAATCCCACTTTTTCATGTTTCACCCTTTGATACACCATTGTATAATCCTTCATCATTCTTCCTCCACCATAATAAGGATCTTACACCTATCATATCTTCTTTGTTTATGGAATATTTTGTGAGATAACTTAGGAATTAATTGAGTTTAACCAATTATATATCCAATAAGACTATCTTTGTTGAGTTTATTCTAGATGATTCACTCATCAGTAATTAATACACCATTTGTTTAACTTGAAAAGTTCAAATTTTTGTATTATTTATTTTATTTCTTTCTTTCCATGTTTTAGGATGCACAAATAAAAACAACCATTTATGATGCACTTTTTATTTATATTTATCTTATATCTCTTTCAAATAGATGAATCTATTTATTCATGTAAAATATTCTTCATCATTTTGTTCAAGTATCACCACTGACATATGACTAGTGGTTATCCTCTAAGAACCATCTTCCTCTATCATGTTGTTTTCCTACCAGATTAACATTGTTAGAAAAAAGAAAACAACTCCTAAAAAATTATTATCTCATGTATTATATCCATAGGTGAGATGTCACAACATATTTCCATTCACCATTGGTCCCTTATTCTTATAGACACATATCCTTTGTGTGTACCATAAATCCACAATATTGGAATTTCAAATATACATTTTATTGAGAGTTATCATTTATGAATTAAATATTAACCATATATTTATACATGGATTTCATATTTTGAAGGTAAAATTCCTCCAATTTTTGAGGATATCATATGTGGGATCTCTATTTTTACATTTTATTTTTATAACATCATTTAGTTCTTTTCAATATTCTCCTCCATACCCTTTAGTTGAGTACCCATATTATCGAACATTGAGTTGACATTCTCTCCCAAATGTATCACTTATTAATGTTTATTTTTGATAGAAATAACACTTTCAATCAAACATTTATTCATGGACAGATTTTTTTCTTACAAATGTGTAAGTTATCATAGTGAATCACTTTTCCACTTAAATTTTTCATCCATTCTAATATTATATTTTCCCAAGGCCACAACTTTTTTCTTCAATATTTTTTCCATCGAAAAAAATTCTAATTTAATGTATAATTGAAATTTTAGAGTATTTATAGTTTATCCACCTAGTCATAAAATTCTCAGATATCTTATACATTTCTTTATTAACATTATCTAGATTAAAGACTATATTTCAAGGCCACTTCTACACTAGAATCACGATAAACTTTATCTTATATGGTGTAATGTTCACGCCCTATTAGTCACATTAGAATTATCATATGGATGAAAAATATTTCTATAATAAATCATCCTCATTTATAAATTGAAGATAGATCCATTATGTAGTGGTGTGATTCATTCATCATTCTTGAACTGAGGGTGGAGATCTTATGTGGTATCATTATTTACTCATCATTCATATCATTCATCTAATCCTATCTCATGTGGAATATATGTAACACAAGGGTTTATCGCTCACTATCATGTGTGTCTCATATAAATACCATAATGAAATTTTCAATAAAACGAGTTTATTGGGATACAGAGATGAAGATAAAAAGGAGAAGTGAATATAGAGAAAGGAAGACTAAATAGTTCACATATTGTGGAAATTTCAATACCCTTACAATTAAGTTCATATAAAAATATATGAATAATACAAAAAACTATAAAATTGGTTCATGAAGTCTCATTAGTGAGATCATTATAGTGTCGTAAATTTCCCATTGAAAATCCATTACACTAGCCTCTTCCCATGAACACATCATATGAGTTTCCATTTACGTGATCATCTAGAAATCATCAATGAAACTCTTCCATGTGAGTGTTTACATGAGATCATTACCTCTCTTGTGGGACCATAACATGAGTTCTGTTAAATGATATTGAATAATATATGTTATAATTCTCATTATGTAGATATATATGAGGCCCCTTTTATTATTATGATCCTCACACCATCAATACTCAACAGCATCTCGGATAAAGATGGATTACATAGTAACAAACAATGTGTATTTAAACCTTAGTACCCTTTGTCTAAAAAAGATAGATAACTGGTAATATATATGAATATTCAAATTGACATATTTCAAAAACTAATAATTTTTAGATGATTAACCAATATCACATAGGTATTTGGGAAGGATTCAGGAAATATTTCTCAAATCTATAAAAGAGTCTCATGGAAGGAAATAATTTACACCTAAAAAGGAATGGATGATCCTAACTTCCTATCATCTTGACCAATATTAATTTTGAATAATTGTTGGATAAATACACTAAAAACTACCTAAAATTAGAAAGTATATCTTCAACGGTGTTCAATTTCAACCAACATGAATAAGGAATCCATTATAGTTTCTATTGGAAAAATATAGTGTACCCATAGTGAATACTTTAATAAGGAATTAAATTAGTTAATAATACCCTTACTTATGATATTGCACTCATATGTTTTTTAATTTGTGTTTTTTCAGGTTCTCTAATACCCCTTTCAAGAGACCCCTTTTATCCAAAGTGAGGATGTTCCCATCCGGAAATCAATCTTACATTGTTTCTACTATAATAGTTATAGCCCCGACATCTGAACAGAAATTGTCTCCAATATATTATGACAAATATATATATATATATATAATTGAGGTACTAACACTTCCATGGTATTATCCTAAAACTATATACATACCATAAGTTCCTATAGGCCTTGAGTCTACATATTCCATTTGTGCAGCATAAGGTTTTAGATGAATTGGTGTCACCCACTACAAAAATGAACATTTTTAGGAGATTGTCCTATGAAAATGATAATGTTTTCCTCCCTTAATTTAGGGATGTAGATGATCTAACTAATACCCCCACTGGTATATAGGATTCTCTAAAAAATTATAATGTGAATCATTATTACCACCATAACATTAAGAAATCCACTAATCACTAACCTATCTATTTTCATGCCTAAGAAATCCCTGCCTTGATCACCATGACTCAAGAACCCAACAGATCCTACCCACGGTGAAAAACTACTAAATAAGGGGCAGAATCATATTTCCAATGTTATAGAATAATTTTTATGATATAATCTAGTGAAATATTATTATTATACCCAATTTATATTAATGATACGTATGTCTAAAAAAATAATATAATGGAATTAGGGAAACCACGTCATCATATACCAATATCCAAAATTTCTAGAAATATGTTCTTAAACATACTCATCAAATCTTCTTCCATACTAGGTAAGAATTAGGGAAAGGGTACCTGAATATTAAAAAATTCATTAAGGTTTCATCCTATATCTCTACCCCTATATATAAATCTCATTGGCATATCCCAAAATAAATGGAGGAAAATAATAAGATTGTAATCCCATTTAAATAGTGGAAGTTGATCAGTATATTTTGAAGACAATAGTGAAGCTGGTACATTTTACTGATAATATAATAAAAAGTAAAAAGTAATTTTTAGTAACATAAATGGAGGAAAGTCTTCTAAATATTTAGATAACCCATTAGGGATGGGAATAGATTCTTGTTCCCACCATAGAGCATCTCATGAGTGTACTCTAACAACCACTCATGGGTAGTCCAATATATACAATCCTATCCTGAAGGACCATCGATATAAACCAATAGGAACACAAGTATAGAATCATGTTCATACACATATTTAAATGATTCTGTAAAAAATCATAAAAAATTGTAGGATGTGGCCCATATTACAATACCTTCCCATTATGAAGTGAACTGGCCACCTAATTCAGTAGTAGATAAGATGTATGAATATATACTAGAAAAATAAAAAGTGTTCCATCGACATATTATAAAGGAAGATCCAGAACATTATTATATTATTTCCCTAATTAATGATAAAAACCTTGCGGCCCTATAATATATTTTAGTGGGGTCCAATATTATGTTGAATCACTATCATTTGAATAAGGTAGTGTTACCTGTAGAAGTCCCCCCAACACTTCTATAATTAATAGTTCTAGAATATAATCCAAAATTATGTTTCATGAAAATAACCCATATGATAGCATAGAAATTGATCAAGATAAACCATATTATAACATTTCACCTCGATAATAAGGTCATACCATTATTAAAACCACTTTAAGTGTTCCATCATATCGATAGGTACTCAAGAGATCAAATTACCAAATACGCCATATTTTCCCATAAATATTCAATCTCACCAAGAAGAAATTCAATGTGATAACCACCATATTCACTTCCATTGAATCCACCCATTTTTATATCAAATAAAATATCATATAAATTGCATATGTTTCAAAAAAACAAGAAAACAAACATTGTGGTCAATTATTAATGAGGATTTCCTCCCTAATAGTGAGTAAAACACTATAGCCATGTGTAAGAAACTTACTAAGGGAAATATATTGTAAATATTATAAACTTTATCCATATACCATTATTAAATTCCCAAAGTGTTTACATAAACATTTATAACTTTAAAATGAAAATATATATGGATTACCCTCCATAAACTCCTGGAAAGACATCTATCATATAGTTATAATCCTCTCCACCCTCGATATTAATCTGACTATATCATTATATTGGTTTCTAAGCCTTTTAGTGGATTAAATACCTTAGAATATAGAGAAAAAACATTTCCTCTAATGATTTTTCCATTACATTATACAATTAATGTGGAGAAAAAATATTGTTATCATGCATAATGTGCACATCAGGTGTTTTTTTGAATATAGACCATACCATTTTACTTTTTTCCTGACCGACCGAAAACATTAGAAAGCATGACATGAAATATCATCACCTCTATTTAAGAATAAAGAAAGGGGAAAACATATACCAGGTGGTCCATTTATAAAAAACCACGTGATTCCAAAGAAAAAAATTGATAAAATCAAAAGGAATGGGTTATTGATAGGCTCATGCATTAGGAAGCCAAGAAGGGCAATCATGCCTCCCACTGAATAGAAATAAAGTCTAAGAATTATATAAATTTTGAGAAACACTCTATATCTAGTATATCATTCTCAAGGAAGGTTTAAAATCTTTTACATTCCAAAACTAAAGCATGGGAAATTAAAAAAGTCGATAATGGCCATCAGGAATTAAAAAATAAGGGAACAATCCTAGAGCATAGAGATAAAGGAATTTATACCACTACCTCCACCCTAAAAATCACCAATCCCAAAGAAATATAATGTTTTAATCATTTCACAAATAATTATACCATATATCATAGGGTGGGGAAGTTATTACCCTCTTATTCTCAGAGGAAGTTGGTTTTCTCTAGGTTGGGTGTTTCTTCCCTTCGAGGAACACCTTTATCATTTCTTCTGATGTTCAGTACTACCTTTTCATCAGGGTAATGCTTGGTAAGGTGCATTGGAGATTTTCTCTTGATCATATCCTAATAATATTATTCAAGAGAATATTAATAATTGTAGATAAATCCCCAAATAGTTCATAAGACAAATCCTTAATCAAATAGGTCTCACACCGAGAAGGCTCACAATCAAGAGTACCCTGGGTATAATTAATACTCTTGATATTCATGAAAAATAAGGATAGGTTTCATGTTACATGATATAAACCTATAAAATCCATCATCATTAATCCCACAGACAATAAAAATCCCAATACTACTGAAGGAAAAATCAATTAGGATACATTTTCCTAAGAGTTGGTCTACACTATGACTCTAGAGGGATGTGTGTCTTCATGAAATCAAATTAAGACCTAGAACATGGTGGCTCGAAATTCTCACATTCCATACACCTAATAAAATTCAACCTGTGATAAAAATAAATTGGTACCTATAATCCTCCTGGAACCCAAATATTTGAGAACCCATTGTTCTACAAAAAATTTGGCATAAAATAAATCTGAGTTAGATGAAACAAAATATATCATTAACAAATAACATAGAGGTAAAATTACAACTAATTAAAATTCTCATTAAGAGAAAAATTCATCACCTTTAGTAGAATTTTTTCAAATAGAGAAAAATAAATAATCAGTAAGAGTGGATCCCAACATTCAGATAGGATCCACATATATAAAACTAGTCTACATGACATTGAAAATTGAATACTATCAAAAGTTTCCTTTTTCATGACAGTATCCATCATCATTTCTAGCAAGTGGTAATACACTATTTCAGACTATATCATATCATCCATTATATGAAATTCCACTACATTATACATTGATTATCTCCCCTAACCAATCATTATATTTGGTAATAATTCCACAAGAATTTATCGACTAAATTAAATCACTTACTGCTTGAATAAAAGAAATGGAAGGGTGATGTGAATATATAAAAATTAAAACAAATCAATATCCAATGTGGGTAGATGCTAAAACTGATTTGAAAATATTTTTAAATCCCATATTACTAAAATTTAATGGTATGGTGGACTCGAACAAACACTGGATAAACATCATGTCCCAATGGGGGCCAATGACGGTAAAACTTAATCAGTGATAAAAATACAAAATCAGGTGCTTGATGATAACCTTGTAAGTACCATACTTTATCTTTTTCATGAACATGACATTTTGGTATATTGAAAATTTCAAGTCTCTATTTCTAATTCCTTTATCTTTTTAGCTCAATGCTATAGAAAATTATGGTCACTGAACTCTCAAACTACAAAAAATGGAGAAATGAGATGATTTTGAACTTCATTACCATGTAAAGGGGCTTCACATATTCTATCAACAAGAATATTCATAAAGAGAAAATTTTGGAGATCTACATATAAAAACTCTGAGGTGAATCAAAAACACTATTAACTCCTTTAAAGTATTAAATTATATTTTTTGAACTCACACCTATAGCATAATTATTGGTGGATAATATCTAGTGGATGATGACCAAATCCTATCCCACTACTAAAACCTAGGTAAAAAGGATATGGAAAATGTATACTATGTAAATAACACTTATATCTATTTCAAAACCATATATAATAGTGAAAACAACCCAGTACCATGTACTTCCTTCACTTTAATGTCCACAAAAGAAGTAATAACCACAATAGAAAGTAATAAAGGGCCAAATTCATTCATGTTTTTAAGATAATACAAATAAAAAATATATTCTTTCATGAAATAAAAATTTATAGGTTACTTCATTTATGAAATGAGTAATGACATTCCCAAACTTCAAAAATCTATGAAGCCCCAAAAAATTGGTCTTAATGACCACAAAGAATATTTCCCCTATCATCGAATGTTGGGGAATAAAATTCCTTATTATTTCATTTTCAAGGAAATCTTTATAAATATAGTTGATTTAATGGAAGTATAATCGGGTAAACCTCTAGAGTAGGTAACTAAAGTATTTTTGTGTTCCATAGAAGTTTAAAGATAATGGTAAAGAAATATCAAGAAAAATATATAAATTTGATATTTGTATGAACAAGAAGTTATTCAATTTATACCACTTCTTTATCAGGGTGAAACTAAAACACCTAGTTACAACCCCAAATCCCAATATAATACTTAATGAAGTGATCCCATCATAGTCCTATAATGTTCAATATAATTAGTATAAAAAATAATAATGTATGAAATGATTATCTCAACCACTTCCCAAGTAAATACAGACCCTTTATAATTTTTTTCCCTCAAAATTTAAAGGATGGGAACTGTCCACAAAATCAGATATTCATCAAATGAAGAGTTATAGTATGGTTCAATCATTTTTTCCCCTTGGTAGACTAATTATCTATTTATTAACTTGTATATGAACATGAATTCTCTAAAAAAACTCTATATGGGAAGCAAGATGCCACAGGGGCTGAGAATGTATGGGGATATGAAATAATGGTAGATCTAGTTATTCAAAATAAATCCTCACAAGGGCCACATATAAAACTAAAACTAGTAGGTGGGAAGTTAAGTGACCTTAATAGATGCATTAGTATATGATGTACCTTTCAATTCTCATTTAGAACCTATTATCTTAAGGGATCATTCCAAAACATTCAACTATGATGGAAGAAACAAAATGTGGGAAGGAAGGATCAATCTAACCGATAGAAGGAAAAGAATCCCACAAACTTTAATCAAAAGGTAATGTTGTCTATGCATACAACCTCAGCACTATAACCTCATGCTAAGAAACAACCCAACTTCAATAAGTGAATACCAATCATATAAATGTATGAATTTCTCAAAAAATGGTTTTCTTTTTAAATACACTAAAAAATATGGATTCACATCATCTAAAAAATGAACACATAGGATCACTCATTGAGTCCATCACAGGTCCATAATGATTTGAGGTAGATGTTTACATAGCCAAAATTTACCATGTATAAGCTCATCCATTTGAATGAAACACAGTTATCTCTTTCATAAAATAAGAGAAGAAAAGAATACTCTCTGAGAACACAATATGCCTCTACATGTGTATATAAAGATATAAAATATTGATATTTGTCAATAATTTATAGAAAATGAATTTGAGATTAATCTTATCCCAATATTTATTCCCTGACCTTAGGGCTATAGTGATGATAACTTGTCCTCATCCAACTTGACTATTCATGGATGTGATAAAAGTGAGAAAAGAATTCTTAGAGAGGTAAAGATGAGAGATAAATTTTGAGATCAAGTATGAGACTCTGAATTCATGATGGTTTTTCAATACATGGATTTCAACTTATTGCTTAGGAGTTCATAGTTCTATACACATGCAGAAGTTCCCTCTTCATATCACCAATGCTTGAAATATTCCATAGATTGTAAAGTTGGGGAATTATACGGTGATAGTTCCTCCTTTATCTATAGAAAGTATCAATATATAGAATTGGTTCTCTATTAAACAGGGGGGAAAGAAATTAATGGAGGATCATTCTATCTAAATCACCACCCCTATAGGTCTAGAATCTTTTCCTTTCAATCCACTAGAAAATATCGATGCAGACTATCTTTCTACTATTAACCAGATTGGGGTGATAATAAAAGATTTTGTAAGTCACTCAAACATGTGGTTTGTGTTGGATAATAAGTTGAAATATCAAAATTTATGGTATAAAGATAAAGGTGAATATAATCTCATTCTCCGGATTTTTTGTTTCATCATCTAAATTCCAAAAAATAGAATACAGTCATGATTCCAAGAAAGATAAAGATTCCAAAAATGATGATGCTTCCATTGAAGTTACCATCATATCATCTCTTGAAACAAAGTAAATTTTCACGTCTCATATCCATAATCATGTTATAGGAAAAAAATATCAAAATTCCTCTAAAAATGATGCCCCTGCATCAACACCCAAAATATTCAATAATACCCCATCATCGTCTTCTAGAGGTAAAAATTCATCAATATTTTTTTGGATCTAAAGACTCCCAATCATCTTCTGATCCTGATGAAACTAAAATATAGGAATATAAGTGGGTATTCTTATAAATTTCCCTCCAATATTCTATTGACGCATCTCAACTACCATTTATAAACTCAAACAAGTGAATCTTAGTACAGAGGAAGATTTGTGGCCCCCATTGATCAATGTCTCCATAAGTCCCAAATATCAAGAAAGATATATTTCATTCCAGAAAAATTATCAGGATTTTTTATTCTAGAACAATACCATGATTCTTAAGATGAAACCTAAGTTAAATACCCCATTCTTGGCCCAACTAGAGAGGATAATACAACGATACAACAATACCAAAGTTGAGGAAGAAATTGGTAATTTGATTATGAAATTTCTTTATGGAATACAAGTACCTAAAATGGATGGACAACATCATTTTTTTATAAATATAAGAGGAAAATTAATGTCTATATTGACTTCAGTGATCTAAACCTTCATTTCCTAAAGAATGAATTCCATAATCGAGTCTTTGAGTTGTTGATTTATGTGACTACTTGATTCCAAGATCTTTCCATCATGTATTGATATTTCAGTTACCACTAGATCAAGATATCCCATGAAATAAATGTGTTCACTACATTTATATTTCCCTAAGTATTTTCCTCTTGTCAATTAATATATTTTAGTGAAAATTTTGATTCAAAAAACTAACATGTCATGCATTGTATTTTTAAATCATTCTAATGAAAGGTTTTCAAGGGTTATATAAATGAACTAGTAGTTAAATACAAATGATGTCATAATCAAAATGTTAATATTGTGATATTATTAAACAAAATTCATAAACCCTATTTAAATATGAACCCTTTGAAATTTTATTTTAGAGTGACATTGTAAAAACTTATTGGCTTTATGACATTCCTTGATATAATTTAAATTGATCTTTAGAGAACAAAATGATGGTTAATATGTCCCCTCTAAATTTCTTTTCCAGTTTAGGTGACTTTAGGGGTAGCTCACATATATCATGAATTTTACATCCAACCTTGTTATCTAGTGCCTTCCCTATAGAATATTAATAAAAAACAATACACTAATCAGTGGTGTAACTCCCCAAACTATAGTTTCCAAATTATTTAATTTATCCACTAACATTTATTTTTTTCTAAACATTTTTATCCTCATTTCATTATTTTTTTTAATATTTAATAAATTATTTCAGTTTCATAGTTATTGTTAGCCATGCGAAGACCATTAAAATAGGATCTACAATGTTGTAGATCATTTTCTATGGTTATCACATGTTTTTTTTAAAATATTGAGTGACATATCATTCCCAATCAAGGGTTTATGTTTGGTGAATGGTTTAGTAAACTATACTATAATCGTGTCATCTACAAAAAATCATGGGGAATGGAAAATTACAAAATTTCCTTTTACCATATTTTAACATAAAATTAGGACCCCACTCTCCTTTTATCAAACTAAAACGAGGACCCCCCCCCCCCAACCCACTCCTACTTCAATTATTTGTGATTCTTAAGTGTTATTCTATGAAATTCTAGATGGAATCATTCTGGGTAAGATTCCATATCCCTCCATTTTCTTATTCTTCTTATTAATTGATTTTTACCTTCTCCCCCTTGATAAACGTACACTAGAAATTTTTTTCATGGGTTTAAAGATAAAAATAATTTAGGATTTTGATGTTATGTTTCATAATAGTTTCTTTCAGTTTTCCTCTAACTGTTCTTGAAGCTCTGACTTTCTATGTGCTTTCCCTTAGTAGGTGTTTCCATGCTTTTTTCTTTTCCCTATTATGTCACATATTCTTAGTCATTTCAAATTGATTTTCTTGAAAATTATATCTTTCATTGGTTTTATTATATATATATCTGTGTGTGTGTGTTTATTAAGGTTTTTGGGAGATTAAAATTTATTTCCAGTGTGTTCTTTTAAAAAATCCATTATTTAATTTTCAATACATCGATAATAACATATTTTTTGAGTAATTAAATATATAAGGTGGTTTTCATAGAATAATTGGGTGTTTTATAATTATCTTAGGTTTTTTATAATATTTTATTACATAACTCATGAGTTAAAGTGATTAATTGGTCAATGTTACATTTATTTAGAAATTTTTATTCATTTTATCCTTGTGTTATTTATTTAGGTATGATTTTTTGAATGTATATTTCATGTTTTTTTATTTTAAATATGTGTGTGTGTGTGTGTGTGTTTATTTATACATATTCATATATTCAGATGATAATATGTGAATATATTCATTTAATGAGGTTTTTATATATATAAAGGTAATCCCACATGTATATAATCTTAAAAGTAAGGTTTTGATATTTGAGCAATTTGTTTAAATTTGGTTCTTAAATAATATTTCAAAGAGGTGTTTTTAAATGGTTTTTTTGTCATTTAAATACATATTTGAGATTAATAACTTTTTTTTGAAATCACTTTAATGGGATCATTTTACATTTATTAAAGTTTTAAAGGGGGGGAATCATAAAAATGGGATGATTCCAATTTTCATTTTTTTGGGTTGTTATTGTTAATATAATGAATAATTATTATGTGGTATGTTTTGTTATTGGAACATGGTAAACCATATGTAGGTGGATAATTGAATGGGTAATTCCCTAGCCATGGGCATGATTTTAAAAAGAAATTATTTCTGGTGACCTCAAGGGGCCCATGTATTACTAATAGTTGAAGTTCACAAAGATTGATATTTTTTATGATGAAGTCTAAGAAACCTTTAAAACATATGTATTAGAGCTCCACCAGATGTTTCTTTTACTATAATTGTGGTGTTACACATTATTTGGATCACATCATCTCCTTTATGGATGATGTTGTGATTATTGTTCATTTCCCTTATTTAACCTCATTGATTACCCATTCAACACTTTATTCTTTTATTTTCCCTTGATTTAATTATTACCAACAATTTGTGATATGTTCTTCTTATGTTATCCTCACTCTATTAGAGTAATGGTTTTATTTATTATTGTTACTATTATTTCAATTAATTTTCTTTTCTTTCACATATTAGGGGAATTTTAAAATTAAATTTAGTAATGGGGATTTTAAAGGATTCTTTATAAGGTTTGGATTTCATAAAGGGATATGAAAAGTATTTTTTAGAAGAATTATGTATAAGGAAACTTATAGTGCATTTTAAACATGAGTATTTAAGCTAAAAAGGTATGTTTTAAATAAGTATTAATTTTTATTTTTTATTTTAAATAAAAAAATATTATATTTAAATAGTGTATTACAAAAGAACTTCCTTGGTTTGTTTTAAAAAGGAAACACGTGCACTCTATGGTACTTACATACTAGGATGTTATACTCACACACTGTATGAACCATTAGGTTTTTATAAACTAAGTTTCCTTTTACATGATATAGCTTTGACTCTCAAAATGGGATCATAGTTTTGTATGGGGTGTGACTATAGGTTACCCATATAGGTTTTTTCTTTTATATCAGATTTATTTTTTGAAATTAGTTGTTATAGCTAAATAATCTATCCCGTTTTTTCTTCCATTATTTTATTTGTGTTGTTTAAGATTGTGGAATTTTGGATGTTGAATAAATGGGGATATTGTGTGTGAGGGAGTTAGAGGTGATACATGGTATTATTTAATTCTTAATTAATATTTATCTATTTATATTTATTTTCAAATATTATTTATTTAATTTACGCATGGGTATCCAACTTATGGATATGTCATGGAATTTGTTTTGTAAATTTTGTTACTAATTAAATATAATTTATTATAGGCTATTTTATGTTCTGTTTTAGGAAGAACCTTGAGCTAGTTCATTATAAGTAGGATCAAACTTATTAAAAATTATTTGACAATATCAAGAGATATCTCCTTCACAAATTGATCTTGAGGTTTTCAGTGAAGGTAAACCCCTTCACATTGTACAGAGAATATTTATAGTGACCTATTGAAGAACTTATTTCTCATAAAAATGACAAAATAAATAAAAATTACCTTTATTATCTGAACAAGACAAAGTATGATGTTGAGACTCAATATTTCAAAACTGAGAATATTTTTTTCCCATTGATCATTGTAGTTCAGAAGATAATGAAGTACGTGTAACACCATAAGTTATATTTAATAACTCAAATGGATAGATTAGTATACATCCTCAATCAGCCCATATAGAATAGACATTTGGAATATTGGGTGGTCATCCTTCAATTGTATGATATACATTTTGTATCACATAAATCTATTAAGAGATATGAATTGATAGATTTCTGATTAACACCCCCAAATTTAGAAACATTTTCAATGAATATAGATCTCAATGATGAATATGTATTCTATGTCCAATAAACTTCATATAAATATTAAATTTATACTAATTGTGTGTCTAGAATCCTAATAGTAAGAATGTTAAAAGATCAAAAGTTCAATCGATTTGGTTTCGATATCATCTTTATCTCCCAAAATAATGTATTTTTTCCATGTTCCTTCCTATTATAAAAAAGATGCGTAATAAATTACGAAGAATACTAAGACCTCATCACAGGATTAGAGATTGACATAAAAATACCATGGGTCTGCCTAAATATCTAGGGAGACTTTGAGAAATTAGTCAAGAAAATCAATGGTAAATATATAATTAAAAATGAGTAATTAAACCCCTTACATGATAAAATGTGAAGAATGATGGTAGAATTCCATTAGAATCCAACGATATCTTATATCTCATGGTCCCAGAATGTCTTATTTGATTCATTGTAAAATGTGTCCACTTCCCTAGATAAAATGAATCAATATGAAATAGTCATATATATCATACATCACATGGTTATATCACCATTCATTTGAAATTATAAAATGGAATTCAATGAACTTAGCACTACCCCGGATCGAGATAAGTATATACCTTTATAGACTAATATCGAAGTTGGTTGGATGTCTCTCATAATAGTCTACCACCAAAGTAAGATCCTTTCAATGGATCTAGACAATAAAGAGTAGGGTTATTTCTAGGTAGTGATTCGACCACTGTGATAGACCTAACACTCTAAAATTTCTATTCAAATGTGGTTTCAATGGGTTCCTACTCAGTTGAATTGAAAGAGGAGAGACGTAAGTTGTCAGGTAAGAATTATAATTAGGCACTTATAATTCTCCTTAGTATGGAACCAATCTCTTTACCTAGGTATATTTTCTTTAAATATTTTTCCATTTATATCTTAGGAATACATAGTATTCACTAGGAATTTTCATTCTTTCTATATTCTTCCTAAGTTCATTCATCACCCTCCAGAGTTAGTATATATAACCAAATAATATTGGTCATTGTAACGCCCTGACCCCAGTTACCCAGAGTCGGTGCATTATTACATAACATTGGCATGATCACAACGGATCAAGTCTTGAAGGACCGATTAGTTTAGTAGACATGGAAACACTAGATACATTCATAATGTTTACATTACATCATAAAATGAAAACTACAACAACATAGTCTCTATAGTCCATACTCATATCCCCTCATACTATCCCTACAGGTCATTCATAAAATAATTCTTCACATCCTAGGAAAAATAAAACACAGAAAGGGGTGAGTTCAGATGCCAATTAAGGATAACAATATAGCAGAAACATTCATAAATAATCATAAACATTTAAGACAATGTATAACTAAAACAAAAGCCATTTAAACTTGAACTTCAGCATAATATGGCATTAATAAAATTAAATAATTCCATATACTTATTCACATGGATATTCTACTAGTTTAATAATCACATGCAATATCAAAAACCACTTTCATAATAATGGAATACATAATACCAGACTATCATAACCACGTAGCCAAGGCCTCGTTCCAAGACTACAAGTAAGATTTTGTCAAGGCCTCGTGCCAAGAAACTAGTTTGTATCATGAGACCTACCGATGCATCGAGGAGCTATAGCGGTCTCCAATCATCACTTACTGAGTCCAATGCATTCCTCATATGAAAAGTTTGAAACATAACATAAACATTCGTATTAAAACCGGCATACAAAATGTCAATACTTTTCACCACAATCCATGAATGGTATAAAAATAGCACATCCACAGTCAAACATAACTCATTCGATACAATATATAAGATTGTATTGTATCAGATTAACCATAATTGATAATAATGAAGGATATTGACATAGATTAAAATAATCATCAAACTATTGAGAGAAATGTCCCCCTTTTCTAGAAAAAATTTAAAAGTCACACTATTTGTCAAGAAGCCATTAAAAATAGATTTTTGAATCAAAGTGTCCCATACAACTTTGAAACTTTTAAAAGGAGTTTTAATTTTAAAACTTTTATTTCCATTTAAATAAATCTTTAAAACTATTTTTAAAACATGGACATTAATGAGAAATATTTAGAATAATAAATATTTAAATTATTTAAAATGATATTTTAGTTAGAGTTCCTAACCAAAAGAGTGACACTTGAATAAAAATAATTTAGTTAATAAAAATATTGTAATATCATGAGAATAAAGAGATTCTTGATATACTATGTAAAAGTACATTATATACACCATATAAAAGTGATTTGGTGTATAACAACAAAGAAGTCTCAATGGAATGTAAATTGAGATGAAATCCCTTATAAAGACCATATCCTTAGGTTAAGGACAAATCAATGACATAATTATGTGTGATAAATATAAATACACTCAATATGATTGGATATTCACTTTAAATCAATCAGACGACATTCACACATATTCTTGTAAAGACAACACCAATGAATTGGATATTTAACTCAACAAATGGAGAATGAGTTAAAAATTACTCTTATCAAGTTCATATCGATGACTTGAGAAATTATCAATGGAGTGATTATGTGTATAAAAAGTATATCCACAGAAAGGGGAGTGTAAATTATGACATAGGAAAATGAATAGTGATTCCACACATAATCTTGGAGTAAAATAATCAATGAAGTATGTGTAAAGCTGAATGAATGGAAATTGAAATTTCAAATTCCTTTATCGATTTGGTAACTTATGCTACATACACCAATGAAAGAATGATAATACAATAATTATGTAAATATCCATAAATTAAATTATGTTACACAATGAATACAATCATGGGCAGTACACACACCACATGTAATAAATAAGTGGCGAACAATAGAAATCTCACGGAATTAAAAGTGAGATAAGAAACCCCTTACTTTGTAATTTTCCCAATGTTGAGGGTAGGTTCGCCTACCGTATAATGGTGAAATAATTATTATCTAATTATAAAATAATCATATACATTAATATGATATCATATATGATCTTTTAACATTACATTGTTAATAATATCTTAGTATTATCATCGTATCAGGTGTTAACTTACTCGTTTTATTTTATACGTTTTGTTACATAAGTCATGTTTATTATGGATAGTTTGTATATTATTCATATACATAATTATATCCAGTCCTTAAACATTATTTTTAATCATAAAATGAGAATTAGACTTGTATGGATACGATGGGGAATGAATCCCATCGTGTTCGTGGAGACGGTAGTCCGTACGTACGCACGAGCGATAATATCATTATTATGATATTAAAATAATATATAATTGGATGTTATATCATATATACATAATCATTATCATGTTATAATTATTATTTACGTCAATTACACATCATTATTATACCCATCTAAGTAATAATATATTGAATAACAATTACACCACGACGTGGAGACAGTAGACCATATGTACGCATGTGTGGTGACATGTTATTCAAGGGATGTATAGAATAATGAATTTGGTTATTCTATATTTATAATAACATAACAGTATAAAGAAGATACTAGAGTTATTATTTTATAATGGAAATAACAAGAAAAGAAGAAGTTGAAGAAGAAAGGAACTTGAAAGAGGGTGGTGAAATCATTACCTCTTCTTCGGGTTCTTCCTTTTGATTTGATCAAAAGGGCTCCTTAGGTTAGCTTTAAGATCAAAATAAGGCCTCTAGGTTGAAGTGAGGGAAGTTGGGAGGAAATTTGGGATGTTTTTCTCCGATCCAAAAGGCTTTGAAGGTGTAAATTATAGGGAAGGGGAAGTGCCCTTTTATAAGAGGGGTGAGGGGAACCTTTGGAAAAGCTCGAAATATTATTTTATAATAAATTAATATTTGGTTTCTAATGGCTCCAACATGCATTATTTAAAGGTTAAGGTGGGGATGGGTCGAAAACCACTCAACAAATAGGTTTTTGATAGGTTTGGGTCACTATATTAACCTTATCTTTTAGTTTTAACTCTTAGTAAATTAGTTTGACATTTACCATGTCACTTTGTATTTTTATATTATATAGTTAATAAACTTACTATATAAATCCAAGAGACCCCCAAGTGGTCCATTAATGATAGACCTATCATTATATAAGTCATTTGGTCGAACCTTATATTTTTAGGAATTTAATATCTATTAATAATATAATATTTTTTAGAAACCTTTTTATGTCAATTTTGACACTATTTAATGTCTAAAAATTATAAATAAAATACCATTATGTAGGAAATATTTTTTAGATTTCTAAATAATATTTATAATAAAATTTATCTTATATATAATCTTATATTAAAAATGTTTTAGTTATTAAACTTTAATTTTATCTCTTTTAACTCTTCTTTGAATTAAATAATAATAAATGTCCTAATCTAATCCAAGTGGACCTAAATGATAATATTTTATTCCTAAGGTTGTTTTTGGTCTAGATACACTTGTCTAATAGAATTAGGACATGTGCTAGGGTAATATTAATATCATTTTAACCCTTAATTGGCCTATTTACTTTTAACGGTGGTAAATAAAAGTAAAAAGTTACTATTCACCAAAAATTATTATTATGTTATTGAACCACATTTTATTCATTTATTTTAACCTTGTCTCTTGGATTTTATAAATTCCAATCACAGAAGCGGTAAAATTAATTTTTATGTGAATTTCTAAATTCTCCTAGGAGGTGGGTAAAAGACGGAGAAAAGTTCCATAAACTTTTTATATATCTAAAATTATTCTAAACTAACTCAAATGAATTACATTGAACTTATATAGGTATTATGTATCTATTTTTACCTTAATTAAATTTAAATAAAATAAATAATTATTTAAATAAAAATTCGGTTTAAAACTACAACTCCGTGTTTTCTCACTATTCATCAAAAATTGAATGTTTTCAGAAAAATACAAAAAATTCACCCTAAGCTAATTTCAATATTCAGAATCCAAAAATGAAGTCCATATTTAAAGATAAAATTTATAAAATTTCAAAAGGTGGGTATTACTATTCATAACAGCTAGTTTGATTGGTTGTGGTGTGTGTTAGAACTCGAAGTTGCGTACAACACATGCTACTATATTATTCAAATAGAAGCGTACCGTGGAAGCTTGGGGTGTTAAATTCTCCCCTACTTAAAATAATTTCAACCTCAAAATTTTTAAAATTGGGCTTGGGAATATAATGGAAAGTCCCACATCATAAAAAGTTTCAATAAAACTATCACCTTAAAAGAAAGAAAGAGAAGTACAAAGGTTACCAAAGATAACTCATACAAGGATTACTTATAGGAAAACATGGATATGGAAGATAAACTAAGTGTCATGTTCTGATAGAGAGGGATAGAAAATATGATCAGGAGAAAGTTAATAATAAGAAAGCCACAAACTTATGATGGGACAAACGGTCATTAGTTTCCAAGTAGGAAAAGTATACAGACAACATTTTTTTTGAGTTACATTACATAAAGATGAGGAATTAATTTATGATATTGAATAAGAGAATAAAGAGATATACTTACTTTTTAAGTAGAGTTTCATTCTTTAATAAATTTCCACCACTAACTCATCTTTTTAAATGATGATTATTCAAGAATACTTGGTCACACTGGAATAGCTAGAATAAACTTCTATAGAATCACACGACCCATGAAGGATAAACTATATATTTACCTTGTCTTTAGAGATTAATCAAAACCAAAATGGTTAGTACAAGATCTGATGATCCCCAAAAAGGATATTCCTTTAGAGAAAGAAACACTAATCCTAATATCTAAAATTAAACCAACAATACCCCAAAGTTAAATAAATACCATTCAATAAACAATTGTCCTTAAAATCCATCAATACAATCCAAACTAATATTGAAACCCAAAACTTAGAAGAATTTGGTTATGTAGTCTTCCATGTTAAATTGTATCTCTAAATGACATCAACTACTCTTAAAGTCACATACTTAGAAGTAATTAACCTAATCACAAATTCTCCATTATAGGTTAATCATTTCCATAAATAACCCAAATCATTATAAATCCACAATAAAAACGTATATAAAAATCCACCATTACTCAACAAATGAAATCCCATAGTATTCTACTTTCCTTGGGCATATAGTGTTCCCAAAAATGTGAACATCTTCCAAAATAACATTTATCACTTAATCACCAAATCATTTTCCAATACTATGGGTATTAATTTGATAAGACATAAGAACCCAAATCAACTTATTATTGATCAATAAAATCATTTATCAAAAAATAATTAGTCACACTAACCAGGGACTTCATGTAGTCCAGTGGTAGGCGATAAATCCCAATCGCACATTGGTTGTGGGTTCGATTCCCACAACTTTGTCCGAAGAAACAGGTTGTCATACGGTCTGCGTGTTGTCCTTTTTAGAAAACAATATTTTATAAATGTACCAAAATGAGATAAATTACTCAAAATAACCATAACATAATTTTAACTAGAAATGTTATCTCATACCTTTCATTTTCATCCCAAAAATATAATAACTTGTAATTTCCTCAAACCAAATGATCATATAAAACCACATGGTTATTTATAACTATATCCTCAAGGGAAAAGATAAGTCTTCCTCAAATATCATTCTCACATGGAAAACTGTGGGGTTACAAATACAAGTGAAAATTATTCCAAAGTAATCCCATTAAAAAGGAGCACTAATACTTGTAAACATTTTTACAACCATTTATTTCCATATAACTTCTTCTTTGACAAAGAAAATGTCCTATAGAAAAGGGCATTCACTTGGGTAATGTCCAAGTCCCCTATATTTACGAAAAATGATCGTAAATGGATTCTTGGGACTATTTTTAACTTCTTCCATAGTACTCTTCATTTTTCCTCGGTAATTATTCACTTTATGTCATTCTATCCCACACGTAAAGCATTTTTTTGTTCCGTTGAGACACTTTCCTGGATGTCTCCTTCCACATTTCTTGCATCATGGAAATTTAGGATTCTTTTCTCCATGGTCTCCACTGCTGGAGCTCTTATCATTCTTCACCTTTCTCTTCTTTGTTGAGTCCCAGAGTTGGTTAATATATATGTTGTTGATCATATTTTTGAAAAACTGATTTTTCATGAACACGATATCTTTTACGCCTATCAACATTACATTTTGTTTCTCATTTCCACCACCATTCCCACCTTTTACATCATTCTCAAAGTTACAATGACTTCTTGGACTCTACCCATTTACTAAAACTAGAATGCATTGTGTGAGTAACAGTAGTCATAAAATCTTTTAGAGAATATCATGATACCATATTCTCAATTTGAAACACATTAGGATTAAGCAAGGTCAAATACTTCAAATTGATTTTTAAAGAAAATGTAAATTATCCTAAGCATATCCCCTGGAGTGTCGTAACCAAGAGTGCAGCAAAGCCCATTGTCGTGGACCAGTTCCCATTCGAGTCTAGCTCAAAGCGATGTTTTCAGGTTTTACCCTTAGATACATCTGCGCTAGAGCCACCTCTACCTTCTAGTATCCTGACAAGGATTTATTTCTTGTAAAACTCAAAAAATCTATACAATACCAAAATTTTAGGATGTTCTTCTATACTAATCCTCAAATTCTATCTTAGGGATATGTTCTCTAATCAGAGTTTTTCTAAAACTAGTCTCCAAGGATTGTACTAAACCTCCCACTGATACCAAATGTAATTCCCCTACCCCAGTTACCCAGAGTTGGTGCATTATTACATAACATTGTCATGATCACAAAGGATCAAGTCTCGAAAGACTGATTAGTTTAGTATCCTTGGAAACACTAGATACATTCATAAAGTTTACATTACATCATAAAATGAAAACTAAAACAACATAGTCTCCATATTCCACACTCATATCCCCTCATACTATCCCTGTAGGTCATTCATAAAATACTTCTTGACATCCTAGGAAAAATAAAACATAGAAAGGGGTGAGCTCAAATGCCCAGTAAGGATAACAATATAGTGGAAACATTCATAAATAAGCATAAACATTTAAGGTAGTGTATAACTAAAACAAAAGCCTTTTAAACTTGAACTTCAGCATAATATGGCAGAAATAAAATGAAATATTGACATTTACTTATTCAAATGGATATTATACTAGTCAAATAATCACATGAAATATCAAAAACCACTTTCATAATGATGGAATGCATAATTCTAGACTATCATAACCACATAGCCAAGGCCTCGTTCCAAGACAACAAATAAGATTTTCTCGAGGCCTTGTGCCAAGACACTAGTTTGTCACATGAGACCTACCGATGCATCGAGGAGTGATAACGGGATCCACCCATCACTTACTAAGTCTAATGCCTTCCTCATATGAAAAATTTGAAACATAACATAAACATTCGTATTAAAACTATCATACAAAATGTCAATACTTTAGACCACAAACCATGAATGGTATAAAAATAGCACATCCACAGTCAAACATAACTCATTCGATACAATATGGAAGATTTTATTGTATCATATTAACCTCAATCGAGAATAATGAAGGATATCGACATAAATTAATATAATCATCAAACTATTGAGAGAAATATCCCCCATTTTCTTGAAAACATTTAAATGTCACACTATTTGTCATGAAGCCATTTAAAATAGATTTTTGAATCAAAGTGTCCCATACCACATTGAATCTTTTAAAAGTAGTTTTAATTTTAAAACTTTAATTTCCATATAAATAAATCTTTAAAACCATTTTTAAAACATGGACACTAATGAGAAAGATTTAGAATAATAAATCTTTAAATTATTTAAAATGATATTTTAGTTAAAGTTCCTAACCAAAAGAGTGACACTTGAATACAAATAATTGAGGTAATAAAAACATTTTAATACCATGAGAATAAAGATATTAATGATATACTATGTCAAAGTACATAATATACACCATATAAAATTTATTTGGTGTATAACAACAAAGAAGTATCAATGGAATGTAAATTGAGATGAAATCTATTTAAAGACCATATCATTAGGTTAAGGACAAATCAATGAAATAATTACATGTGATAAATATAAATACACTAAATATGATTGGATATTCACTGTAAATCAATCATAGTACATTCACACAGATTCTTGTAAAGACAACACCAATGAATTGGATATTTAACTCAAAAAATGGAGGATGAGTTAAAAATTACTCTTATCAAGTTAATATCTATGACTTGAGAAATTATAAATGGAGTGATTATGTGAATCAAAAGTATATCCACATAAAGGGGAGTGGAAATTATGACATCGGAAAATGAATAGTGATTCCACACATAATCTTGGAGTAAAATAATCAATGAAGTATGCGTAAAGCCGAATGAATAGAAATTGAAATTTCAAATTCCCTTATAGATTTGGTAACTTATGATACACACACCCATGAAAGAAGGATAACACAATGACTATGTAAATATCCATAAATTAAATTATATTACACAATGAATACAATCATGGGCAGTACACAAACCACATGCAATAAATAAGTGGCGAATAATGGAAATCTCACGGAATTAAAAGTGATATAAGAAACCCCTTTGTAATTTTTCCTTGGTCGAGGGTAGGTTAGCCTCTTGTATAATGGTGAAATAATTTTTATTTAATTATATGAGAATCATATACATTAATATGATATCATATATGATCTTTTAACATTGCATTAATAATAATATCTTAGTATTATCGTCGTTTTGGGTGTTAACTTACTCGTTTTCTTTTATATGTTTTGTTACATAAGTTGTGTTTGTTATGGATAGGTTGTATAATATTCATATACAGAATGATATAAAGTCCTCAAACATTATTTTTAATCATAAAATGAGAATTAGACTTGTATGGATACGATGAGGAATGATCTCATCGCATTCGTGGAGACGGTAGTCCATACGTACGCACGAGTGAAAATATCATTCTTTTGATATTAAAGTCATATATAATTGGATGGTATATCATATATACAGAATCATTAACATGTTATACTTATTATTTACTTTAATTACACATCAATATTATACCCATCTAAATAATAATATATTGAATAACAATTACACCACGATGTGGAGACGGTAGGTCGTACGTACACACGTATGGTGACATGTTATTCAAGGTATGAATAGAATAATGAATTTGGTTGTTCCATATTTATAATAACATCACAGTATATAGAAGATACTGGAGTTATTATTTTAGAATGGAAATAACACAGAAAGAAGAATTTGAAGAAGAAATGAACTTGAAAGAGGTTGGTGAAATCATTACCTCTTCTTTGGGTTCTTCCATTTGATTTGGTCAAAAGGTCTCCTTATCTTGGCTTTCTGGTCAAAATAATGCCTCTAGGTTGAATTGAGGGAAGTTGGGAGGATATTTGGGTAGGTTCTGGCCAATCCAAAATGCTTTTAAGGTGTAAATTAGTGGGAATTGAAAGTTCCCTTTTATAAGTGGGGTGAGGGGCACCTTAGGAAAAACTAGAAATATTAATTTATAATAAAATAATATTCGGTTTATAATGGCTCCAAAGTGGATTATTTAAATTTTAAGGTGGGTATGGGTTGAAAAACACACAACCAATAGGTTTTAGATAGGTTTGGGTCGCTATATTAACCTTATATTTTAGTTTTAACTCTTAGTTAATTATTTTGACATTTACCATGTCACTTTGTATGTTTATATTATATAGTTAATAAACTTACTATATACATCAAAGAGACCCCCAAGTGGTCCATTAATGATACACATATCATGATATAAGTCCATTGGTAGAACCTTATATTTTTAGGAATTTAATATCAATTAATAATATAATATTTTTTTAGAAACTCTTTTTTGACAATTTCGACACTATTTGGTATTTGATTTTTGTGAAAATCATAACAGCATGATTACTTAGAAAAAACATAATTAAATCAATAATAACATGTTATATTAATATATAAAATTCGTGTAATTCAATAAAAGTCTCAAATTATATTTATTTGGGTGTTTATAATATCTATTATTTTATTATTTCACTAATATGGTAATTACTGCATCATCATTGTGTCATAAATAAATTAAGTTTTTTAATTTCTAACATTTATTAATAAAATACCATTATTTATGAAATATTTTCATATTTCTAAATAATATTTATAATCAAATTTATCTTATATATAATCCTATATTAAAAATGTTTTAGTTATTAAACATTGATGTTATCTCTTTTAACTCTTCTTTGAATTAAATAATAATAAATGTCCTAATCTAATCCAAGTGGACCTAGATGATAATATTTTATTTATAAGGTTGATTCTGGTAGAGATAAACTTTTCCAATAGAATTAGGACATGTTTTAGGGTAATATTAATATCATTTTTACCTTTAATTACCCTATTTACTTTTAATCGTGGTAAATAAAAGTAAAAAGTTACTATTTACCAAAAATTATTTTTATCTTATTGAACCAAATTTTACTCTTTGATATTAACCGTGTCTCTTGGATTTTCGAAATTCCACTCACAAAAGTGGTAAAATTATGTTTTATGTGAATTTCCAAATTCTCCTAGGAGGTGGGTAAAAGACGGTGAAAAGTTCTATAAACTTTTTATATATCTAAAATTATTCTAAACTAACTCCAATGAATTACATTGAACTTATATAGGTATTATGTATCTATTTTGACCTTAATTAAATTTAAATAAAATGAATAATTATTTAAATAAAAATTCGGTTTTAAACTATAACTCAGTGTTTTTTCACTATTCATCAAAAATTGAATGTTTTCAGAAAAATACCAAAATTTCACCCTAAGCTAATTTCAATATTCCGAATCAAAAAATGAAGTCCATTTTGAAAGATAAAATTTATAAAATTTCAAAAAGTGCGTATTACTATTCATAAATGCTAGTTTGATTGGTTGTGGTGTGTGTTAGAACTCGAAGTTGCGTACAGCACACGCTATTGTATTATTCAAAGAGAAGTGTACCGTGGAAGCTTGGAGTGTTACATTCTACCATCATTGAAATAATTTCATCCTAGATATTTTTAAAATTGGGATTGGTAATATAATGGAAAGTCCCACATCGGAAAAAGAGTCAATAGAACTATCACCTTAAAAGAAAGAAAGAGAAGTACAAAGGTTACCCAAGATAACTCATACTAGGATTACTTTTAGAAAAACATGGATATGGAAGATAAAATAAGTGTCAAGTTCTGATAGAGAGGGATAGAAAATATGATCAGGAGAAAGTTAACAATAAGAAAGCCACAAACTTATGATGGGATAAACGGTCATTAGTTTCCCAATAGGAAAAGCATACGGACAACATTTTTTTAAGTTACATTACATAAAGATGAGGAATTAATTTATGAGATTGACTAAGAAAATAATGATATATACTTAATTTTTAAGTAGAGTTTCATTCTTTAATAAATTTCCACCAGTAAATAATTTTTTTAAACGATTATTATTCAAGAAGACTCGGTCACACTGGAAGAGCTAGAATAAACTTCTATAGAATCACTTGATCCACGAAGGATAAACTATATATTTACCTTGTCTTTAAGATTAATCAAAACCAAAATAGTTAGTATAAGATCTGATGATCCCCCAAAAGGATATTCCTTTAGAGAAATAAACACGAATCTTAATATCTAAAATTAAACCAATAATACCCCAAAGTTAAATAAATACCATTCAATAAACAATTGTCCTCAAAATCAGTCAAAATAATCCAAACTAATATTGAAACCTAAAACTAAGAAGAATTTGGTTATGTAGTCTTCCATGTTAAATTGTATCTCCAAATGACATAAACTAATCTTAAAGTCACATACTTAGAAGTAATTAACCTAATCACATATTCTCTATTATAGCTTAATAATTTCCATAAATAAACCAAATCACTATAAATACACAATAAAAACGTAGATAAAAATACACCATTACTCCAGAAATGAAATACAATAGTATTCTATTTTCCTTGGGCATATAGTGTTCCCAAAAAAAGTGAACATCTTCCAAAATAACATTTATCACTTAATCACCAAATAATTTTCTTATATTAAGGGTATTAATTTGATAAGACATAAGAGCCCAAATGAACTTATTATTGATCAATAAAATCATTTAACTAAAAATAATTAGTCACACTAACCAGGGACATCACGTAGTCTAGTGGTAGTCGATAAATCCCAATCGCACTTTGGTTGTGGGTTTGATTCCCATAGCTTTTTCCGACGCGACAAGTTGTCACACGGTATGCGTGTTGTTCTTTTTCAAAAACTATATTTTATAACATTACCAAAATGAGATAAATTCCTCAAAATAACCATAACATAATTTTAACCATAAATGTTTTCTCGTACCATGAATTTTCATCCCAAAATATAATAACTTGTAATTTCCTCAAACCCAATTATCATATAAAACCAAATGTTTATTTATAACTATATCCTCAAGGGAAAAGATAAGTCTTCCTCAAATATCATTCTCACATGGAAAACTGAGGGGTTACAAATACAAGAGAAAATTATTCCAAAGTAATCCCATCAATAAGGAGAACTAATACTTTTAAACATTCTTCCACCCATTTATTTCAACATAGCTTCTTCTTTGACCAAGAAAATATCCTATAGAATAGGGCATTCACTCGGGTAATGGCCAGGTCCCCTATATTTACGGCAAATGACTTTAAATTGATTCTTGGGACTATTTTTATTTTCTTCCATAGTAATCTTCATTTTTCCTCAATAATTCTTCACTTTATGTCTTTCTTTCCCACAAGTAAAGCATTTCTTTGTTCCGTTGAGACACATTCCTGGGTGTCTCCTTCCACATTTCCTGTATGATGGAAATTTAGGATTCTTTTCTACATGGTCTCCACTGATGGAGCTCTTATCATTCATCACCTTTGTCTTCTTTGGTGAGTCTCAAAGTTAGTTAATATATATATCGTTGATCATATTTTTGGAAAACTGATTTGGCATAAACATGATATCTTTTACACCTATCAACATTCCATTTTTTTGCTAATTTCCACCACCATTCCCACCTTGTACACCATTCTCAAAGTTACTATGACTTCCTTGGACTCCATCCATTGACTAGAACTAGAATGAATTGTGTGATTAACAGTAGTCATAAAATCATTTAGAGAATATCATGACACCATATTCTCAATTTGAAACACATTAGGATTAACCAAGGTCAAATACTCAAAATTGGTTTGTAAAGAAAATGTCAATTATCCTAAGCATATCCACCGGGTGTGTCATAACCAAGAGTGAAGCAAGGCCCACTGTGGTGCACCAGTTCCCATTCAAGTCTAGCCCAAAGCGGTGTTTTCGGGTTTTACCCCTAGGTACATTTGTGTCAGAGCCACCTCTACCTGCTCGTATCCAGACAGGGATGTATTGCTTGGAAAACTCAAAAAATCTATAAAATACCAAAATTCTAGGATGTTCTTCTATACTAATCCTCAAAGTCTATCTTAGGGAAATGTGCTCTAATCCTAGTTTATCTAAATCTAGTTTCTAAGGTTCGTAATAAACCTCCCTTTGATACCAACTATAACGCCCCGACCCCAGTTACCCTGAGTCGGTGCATTATTACATAACATTGGCATGATCACAAAGGATCAAGTCTCGAAAGACTGATTAGTTTAGTAGCCTTGGAAATACTAGATACATTCATAAAGTTTACATTACATCATAAAATGAAAACTAAAACAACATAGTATCCATAGTCTACACTCATATCCCCTCTTATTATCCCCACAGGTCATTCATAAAATACTTCTTCACATACTAGTAAAAATAAAACATAGAAAGGGGTGACCTCAGATGCCCAGTAAGTATAACAATATAGCGGAAACATTCATAAATAATCATAAACATTTAAGGAAATGTATAACTAAAACCAAACCATTTTAAACTTGAAATTCATCATAATATGGCAGAAATAAAATGAAATAACGCCATTTAATTATTCACATGGATATTCTACTGGTCGAATAATCACATGTGAAATCAAAAACCACTTTCATAATGATGGAATTCATAATTCTATAATATCATAACCACGTAGCCAAAGCCTCATTCCAAGACTACAAATAAGATTTTGTCAAGGCCTTGTGCCAAGACACTAGTTTGTCTCATGAGACCTACCGATGCAACGAGGAGCTATAGCGGGCTCCACCCATCACTTACAAAGTCCAATGCATTCCTCATATGAAAAGTTTGAAACATAACATAAAAATTCGTATTAAAACTAGCATACGAAATGCCAATACCTTTAACCCCAAACCATGAATGATGTAAAAATAGCACATCCACAGTCAAACATAACTCATTAGATACAATATGGAATATTTTATTGTATCAGATTAACATAAATCGATAATAATGAAGTATGTTGACATAGATTAAAATAATCATCAAACTATTGATATAAATATCCCCCTTTTTATTGAAAACATTTAAAAGTCACACTATTTGTCAAGTATCCATTTAAAATAGATTTTTGAATCAAAGTGTCCCATACAACTTTGAAACTTTTAAAAGGAGTTTCTATTTTAAAACTTTAATGTCCATATAAATAAATCTTTAAAACCATTTTTAAAACTTGGACATTAGTGAGAAAGATTTAGAATAATAAATCTTTAAAATATTTAAAATGATATTTTAGTTAGAGTTCCTAACCAAAAGAGTGAAACCTGAATAAAAATAATTGAGGTAATCAAAACACTGTAATATCATGAGAATAAATAGATTCATGATATAATATGTCAAAGTACATTATATACACCATATAAATGTGATTTGGTGTATAACAACAAAGAAGTCTCAAGTGAATGTAAATTGAGATGAAATCTATTATAAAGATCATATCATTAGGTTAAGGACAAATAAACGACATAATTATGTGTGATAAATATAAATACACTCAATATGATTGGATATAAATTGTAAATAAATCATAGGACATTCACACTTATTCTTGTAAAGACAACACCAATGAATTATATATTTAACTCAACAAATGGATAATGAGTTAAAAATTACTCTTATCAAGTTCATATAGATGAATTGAGAAATTATCAATGGAGTGATTATGTGTATCAAAATTATATCCACATAAAGGGGAGTGGAAGTTATGACATAGGCAAATTAATAGTGATTCCACACATAATCTTGGAGTAAAATAATCAATGAAGTATGCGTAAATCCGAATGAATGGAAATGGAAATTTCAAATTCCCTTATCGATTTGGTAACTTACGATACAAACACCCATGAAATAAGGATAATACAATGATGATGTAAATATCCATAAATTAAAGTATATTACATAATGAATACAATCATGGGCAGTACACACACCACATGCAATAAATAAGTGGCGAACAATGGAAATCTCACGGAATTAAAAGTGAGATAAGAAACCCCTTACTTTTTACTTTTTCATTGGTCAAGGGTAGATTATCCTCCGGTATAATTTTGAAATAATTGTTATTTAATTATAAAAGAATAATATACATTAATATGATATCATATATGATCCTTTAACATTGCATTGTTAATTATATCTTAGTATTATCGTCCTTTTCGGTGTTAACTTACTCGTTTTCTTTTATATGTTTTGTTACATAAGTAGTGTTTTTTTATGGATGGGTTGTGTATTATTCATATACAGAATGATATCAAGTACTTAAACATTATTTTTAATCATAAAATGAGAATTATACTTGTATGGATACGATGGGGAATGAATCTCATCGCGTTCGTGGAGACGGTAGTCTGTATGTACGCACGAGCGATAATATCATTCTTTTGATATTAAAATCATATATAATTGGATGGTATGTCATATAAAAATAATAATTATCATGTTATAATTATTATTTACATGAATTACACATCATTATTATACCCATATAAATAATAATATATTGAATAACAATTACACCACGACGTGGAGACAATAGGGCGTACGTACGCACGTATGGTTACATGTGATTAAAGGGATAGATAGAATAATGAATTTGGTTGTTCCATATTTATAATAACATCACAGTATATATAAGATAATGGATTTATTATTTTTGAATGGAAATAACAAGGAAAGAAGAAATTGAAGAAGAATGGAACTTGAAAGAGGGTAGTGAAATCATTACCTCTTCTTCGGGTTCTTCCTTTTGATTTGATCAAAAGGGATCCTTAGGTTGGATTTCTGATCAAACTAAGGCCTCTATATTGAAGTGAGGGAATTTGGGAGGATATTAGGGTAGGTTTTGGCTGAGCCAAAAGGATTTCAATGTGTAAATTATAGGTAAGGGGAAGTGCCCTTTTATAAGAGGGGTGAGGGGCACCTTTTGGAAAAGCTAGAAATATTATTTTATAATAAATTAATATTCTATTTCTAATGGTTCCAAAGTGAATTATTTAAAGTTTAAGGTGGTGATGGGTCAAAAACAACTCAACCAATATGTTTTCGATAGGTTTCGGTCACTATATTAACCTTATCTTTTAGTTTTAACTCTTAGTTAATTAGTTTGACATTTACCATGTCACTTTGTATTTTTATATTATATAGTTAATAAACATACAATATACGTACAAGAGACCCCCAAGTGGTCCATTAATGATACACCTATCATGATATAAGTCCTTTGTCCGAACCACAGATTTTTAGGAATTTATTATCAATTAATAATATAATATTTGTTTTAAAAACTCTTTTATGTCAATTTTGATACTATTTGGTATTGGATTTTTTTGAAAATCAAAACAGAGTGATTACTTAGAAACAAGATAATTAAATCAATACTAACAGTTCATATTAAGCTATAAAATTAGTGGAATTCATTAAAAGTCTCAAATTATATTTATTTGTGTATTTATAATATCAATTATTTTATAGCACTTCTTTGAATTAAATAATAATAAATGTCCTAATCTAATCCAAGTGGACATAAATGATAATAGTTTATTCCTAAGGTTGTTTTTATTCAAGATAAACTTGTCCAATAGAATTAGGACATGTGTTAGGGTAATATTAATATCATTTTTACCCTTAATTACCCTATTTACTTTTAACCGTGGTAAATAAAAGTAAAAAGTTATTATTCACCAAAAATTATTTCTGTCTTATTGAACCACATCTTACTAATTTATATTAACCATGTGCCTCCGATTTTTGAAATTCCACTCTCAGAAGTGGTAAAATTAAGTTTTATGTGAATTTCCAAATTCTCCTAGGAGGTGGGTAAAAGGCGGTGAAAAGTTCCATTTATTTTTTATATATCTAAAAATATTCAAAACTAAATCCAATAAATTACATTGAACTTATATAGGTATTATGACTCTATTTGGACCTTAATTAAATTTAAATGAAATAAATAATTAGTTGAATAAAAATTTGGTTTTAAACTATAACTCAGTGTTTTTCAGTATTCATCAAAAATTGAATGTTTTCAGAAAAATACAAAATATTCACCCTAAGAAAATTTTGATATTCCGAATACAAAAATGATGTCCATTTTGAAAGATAAAATTTACAAAATTTCAAAAAATGGGTATTACTATTCATAATGGCTAGTTTGATTGGTTGTGGTGTGTGTTAGAACTCGAAGTTGCGTACAACACACACTATTATATTATTCAAAGAGAAGTGTATCGTGGAATCTTGGGGTGTTTCAGTCATCTTCAATTTTGGTAATTGATTTAATGGGTCCATATCCTCCAACTACATCCAAAAATTTAATGTATATCCTTATAAGAACCTCTTTATTTTCCAACTAGGTTAAATAAAAATCCCATAGGAATTTTAGAAAAGGTTCTTATCAACTTTTTGAAGTTAAAAAAAATAGTATAGTTTTTATCTTGTGTATAATATTGATAGAAAATTGAACTAGTTTCTACTATTATCCATTAAAAAGATCACATCATCAATATAACATTCAATCCAACCACTCATCTCACTGCCATAGAGTAGAAAATAGAAAATATTTTCTTTCAATAAAAATCTATCAAAAATCCTATAGAATATGGTGGGAAAATATAATAACACATTTCTAAATAAATTACAGAATTCCTTATGGTCCTATCACACCACAACTCATAGTATTATATGAGAAACCCCATATGATCTTGAGTATGGGATAGATGAATATCTACTCATTGAGGTTCAGATCTCATCACATTGCATTTCCATCTCCAACCATTTTTATAAACATGAATAATCTTATAAGAAATTGGTAAAGTGGGGAAAACATGGTGAGAAATGGTTGGGCACATTAAACAAAATTTAAGTACATTAGAACCAAATCATGTGAGCATCCAATAAGAAGGTTTTACACCACATTTTTCTCAAATGAGAACTAGTATTCTCTATCAAAACTCTAATGAAACTGAGGAAGAAAACTAAAGACAAAATGGGAAGGCCCATACACTAAACATTGAGTTGTATCCAATATATCCAAATCCCTGATGAGGAAGAATTGGTAGTTAATCACACACCACAAAAATTCATGATTAATCATGAAATAATATTCATAAAATCTCACAAGTTCAAAAGGATACTAATCATAGGGTGCTAAACTATACAATAAAATTCCATGTTGTAATAATTTAAACTAAATAGTATCAACATCCTCATTGTATAGAATTAAACTGCATATTTCCATCCTCACTATAACATCTTAAATTACATAGTCTACATCCTTTTCGTATGACATTAAATTGTGTTTAGTAGGTCTAAGCTATAATACTTTAAATTATATAACACCAATGTCCAGATTTAATGGGGTAAAAATACTTAAGAACATCATTATTGTAATGTGGAACTCATCGCAAGATAATAAACTTTTTGTCACATTAGTCTAGAAATTATGAACATTAAATGCATACCCTCAGTAATTATATCTTACAAGAACATAAATTCTGTAGAGAAACCAGTCTTAAATGGTATGTCTCCCTCACTTGAGAAATAGATCTATTTAAGAAAACGTAGTGTATGTCTTACAATTTATACTTTACTAAACTAAGGTAAAACATTTATCATACCATAATAATTATTTATGTATTGATTCATATTTTCACATGATATATATTGATTCATGTGTCCTCTATCATGTTCCCAATCATGAACTTTCACAATACTCAACCTATCTTACTTACACAATATCCAAATCTATGAAGTGACTCTTTATTACCTTAACATATATATTCTATCCAAATTCTATTTTTCCTAAAATCTCATTAAAATTATTTGATATACTAGGTATCTCTTTTTTATCACATTGAGAATGATTCACATGATCATACGAAGGGAAGAAAGGCCCCGCAAGACAGAGATAACGATGTTCAAAGCAGAGAACCAAAGGTAATAGACGAAGAGGTAGGGGAATGCTTGAAGCTCATTTTCCACTCCAAGGAAGAAATGATTGAGAAAGACATGAGGCCCAACGCCTCGAATGAGGAAATTTATAGAATTTATTAAATAAGGTTACAAGTTGAGGCCACTGAGGAGCAGGAAGAGTGGATCAAAAAAGCAAGATCGAATAATTGCGCGGGGTTTCAATCAAGGTAAAATATCTCTGGAAGAATTCATCCAGACAATGGACAGGATGATATCACATCTTGAACAACTTCTCAGGGAGGATCCAAACACACATGTTAGAACTTTTCACTAGGAATTATATAGAGTGGCTGATTCAAAAAACCTTAGTCTGGTGTTTAACAATTTTGTGAGCTCCTTTAGCACGTAGTGGTTTTGGTTTTCCGAACGATGGTTTCCCACAGGTCCTTAAAGTGGATTTTTAATAAAAATTTATATTTTTATGGATTCACATGATCATAGAGGTCATAGAGTATCATTATGAATATAAAAAATGATATATGACACATCTGAAGGTGGGTAATACAATCCTAGTTTCAAAATATTTAGCTTCATGAAATGGTATCAATCGTATATGACTCTTCAAACCACTTGATTTGGATTGATGGTGGGACCCTTTTCCTTATGATAGAGCTAGAACCATGTGCGAGCTGTTAGGTTCATTGATTTATCTCCATATAAAATCCCCATTCCCAAAATAGCATGTGGCTTGATTCTTATCATTATAGGATATATAATGATTATTAGATCATTGATATTAATCCCATAAATGAATTCTGTCGACCAAAATTCCCATTTATTCTATGATTAATATGTATCTTTGTTTGAGCCTTCATCGAAGAACATAATATCCATGGGTTAATTCTGAAAAATACAACTATTTCAGAACTATGTTTGGATTTATTTGAATTATTATGGGATATAAAAAGACAAACAGATTTTTTTTCTTATACCGAGCCGTAAACTCATCGATCTTATAAAAAATAATTAGGAGACCCCTCATTCACATTAGGTCTCTTATAACCTCCTAACATCATAGTAATTCCATCAACCATTTTTTCTATTAACATGAGACAAATATTTTTGTAGAATTCATAATAATTAAGTGTGGATTGATTTTTATCATCATAGAATATGAAGAAAATCTTATACACTCTATCCTAGTACAATAAATGAATTCCTTAAATAAAAACTCCCTTATTTATATAGTAGGTTGATCTACATAGGGGTATTTTCTTACTTTTATTAGGGATTTTACAACATAGCTACATTAGATGACCCAGATTTCATAGTTCACCCCACCAATGAAAAAAAATCACCCACTATAATACATGAGTAAAATCTTGGAAAAGATAAAATAACTATGTGTCGATGGATTATTTCCATCATAGGATATGTAATAAAATCTAGATTTCTCAATTGGTACTAACCATAAAACCTAATAAAATCCCTCCCTAAATATGAGTGCCATAATTCCCAATCATTCATGTTGGGTTTTTCATTTTATTAACACTAAGAGAAGGGTGTTTCATTTTAGTTATGCATGAGATAGATTTATGTGAAATAATTCCCTTTTTTCACCGATGGTTCAGAATTGTGTAGGATACCTCATAATTATATGTCTAATGATTCTTGTCTTCATCGGGAACATAGTGACCCAAAGATATATTATCTTAGGTCCAACTACACGTTTCATTACCAAAAATCCCATTTTCATAGCATGAGATGTTATATAATAATTTCATGATGAAAATTCTGAATAAATTACATTTAATGGTTGAATATATGTGACCTTAATCCCTTGGTATCATTATGTAAAAACTATGTGACCATAAACCTTTGTGAGAGTTAAGACCATAACCACAACATCATGTCATGATACTACAGTTCAAGACTATGTTCAATAAAAATGATGTATTATTTAGAGATCTCAAACACTCTTTTTGTAACATATTCTTTTTAAAATTAACCTCATTATAGAAATTTTATAATCCCCAAATATCTTCCCTGGTGGATGGTAATGACTTAAGTCAACTCCAAAGGACACTTTTTCTTACTAATGTTTTGGTTCCACCACAGAGGGTACAACAAAACATATGTATCTATTATTAGGAGGATAATATCCTATAATCAACATACTCCTCGATGATATTTTAGTGGAACCCACTTATTGAATATGATTATCGGTCATCCCTAGCATATTATAAATCATCATCCCCTAATTGGAGCACCTAGTTTTGTGATTTGCACATTCCACGTCCTTGATGAACAAACCAATTAGAATACCATCAATGTTACATGATTGTGTATTGTAATTACCCATTGAATAAATGTATGATGTCACATTTCCCAATTATATAACATGAAACATCCAAAGGAATGAGACATAAAAACATCAGGTTGAAAACCTATAAAGGGTGGACTGAGAAAAAATCAAGACTTCTCTGGCTAGTACCTTACATTAAAAACATATAAATAAAATAAGAGTATAAAATAAATATTTGTAAATATCATGGATATCAATATATTCTCATATAAAAAGTTGATTAGTGCTTATTATACCCACTCATTCAGACAAAATTTATATATATAACATGTTGTATCTCTTCCCTCTGATGATTTTCTGAATTCATGAAGTAGAACTTTTAGGGTAATAGAACCACTGTTTATTTTTAAATTTTCCATTAATATACTTAATTCCTTCGGTGTTTAAATCCCCATAAATTTTTTCATTATAAATGTTAATGAGTGTAATCATCTCTAAAGGAAACTGTTTCTAAGTAAGGTTTTGTGCTTCTATACAGGGCCCTTCCAAACTATGGTGTCTCTCATCCTAAGTAATAGAACATCTGAACATTGTATTCCTCACTAATATTACTATGAAACCCACAATTTTATTGTGATTATAGGTCATCTCTAATGTTTCTATTATCAAAATAAAATACATGAACCCCTTGTTTCATGATTTCTCCATCCTATAATCCAATTTTTTAGGTAAATTTTTTACCCTAGAAGATGTGTACCTTTGTATCATGATCACATTAAAATAAGAAATACAAAACCACATCCTTGAAATTTTGAACTAGTATTTATACCATGTCCAAAAACTATGTGACACAATATTTTCAGATTCCGGAATATGAACTAAATACCCCATTTATGAGTTAGAACATAATATCAATGGTATTTCCATTAACAATAGGTTTTATGTATCCCTTACCACAAAGATTTTATTCCTTTATTTTTTTTAAATATAAATAACCTTAAAAAATAAAATATTTTTTCAAATTTTTTGACCTGAAACATCAGAAATACTCTATCCAAATACTTGGATCTTAAAATATGTGTAACATTCATTAAGGTAATATACATTCATGAAATTGGGATCTGTATTCACATAAAAAAATTTATCACCTTCAAATTTGTGTAGATTAAAATAGTTCTTTTTGTCGATAATGTAAAATCTTAAGCACCAACTATGTCGGTGTGACTTGCAGGGCCTAAAACTAAGGAACGAGATACAAATCTCCATAGTTTGAAAACCCACAAAGAAGGGCCTAGCTAAAATTAAAGTATCCACATGATAGGCATGTACCTTGAATATCCTAGGAAATGTTTAGCATTTTAAAATGGAAAAGGAGTAAAAAAACTTGTTAAGTCAAAAACATATGAAAGGTGGCCAAAGAAAAGTATATTTTCTGGAAAACTAAGCCTCCCCCATATGAGTCTTAAAGAAGAATCAAGGTCAAATTAGAAAATAAAAAAAATTCTTGTGGGGTGAACAATATGATCTTAGTAAAATTAAACCCATACATTCTAGGACACTCAACTTAAGAAAAAATTAATATGTCCCATCATTACTACCATATTGGTTCAATGGATATGGGTTAATTGCATAAGAATGCAACTTCATGGTTCTCAAACCATCTTGAACATTAGAATCCTCATTCCACATTCTCCATTTATGGTACTCATCATATTAATCCATCTCATCCATGTTTAGATACCCCAAATCATGTTTATGATGATTAAATATATATTTATATCAATTTTCGATTCACATCCATACAAACTATAGTCAATGGTGATGGTATTTATTCTTATTCCCATATTTTATCCATGTTTGGGAGGAAATAATTCAAACTCAAGTGTTTCGGAACCATGATATAGTTTAGTCATTATGATTAAGTATTTAAGTGGATTAAAGTTATGTTATTTCTATAGGTTATTATCAGTTGGTAATCGAAGAGAAATTGAGGATAAATAATAGATAACGATCGAGAGAGATAAATTTGTTCATTGTAAAAGAAGAAGATGAGTATTCATTGGCTGGAGTCTCTCTCCATATTGAGGATAAACCACATAATTACCTCCACATAGAATCATATTTTATTAATTGACTTTCAGGATTCAACAATTTTTTGTTGATGTATAGAAAACTTCAAAGCATCATTTTCATTAGTAGATCGAGGATCCTCATCCTTGAAATAATCATTATTTTCCTACATTGTAGCTTCTTTGAGTAGCCTATGGTGCTCGACCAAGTCCCCTTTCACAATTTCTAGTTCTTACGGATTTCCACTTTAAGAATTATTTTCCATTTAGATTATTTTATAGACTCAAATATTGAAAACCTAAATATATCCTCCGACAAATTTTAAAAAAAATTTAGTATAAAGTTCATTAATAAAATAAAATTTGAATATGAATTTGAATCACATATTCTATAGATGTTATTTGGATCATATTGGAAATTGTTTATTCTCTTTATGTAACCATACCTAGCACCTTATCCATGTAATAAATAAAATTTTTAAGGAATGAATCAAGGTGTCCTTTTATATGTTTGAATTTGTGGCCCCTTTGAGAATATACTTAAAAGAGAGAGATACATAGCATAAGTTTCATATTAAAACCCTATCTAGTCCATCTCCTCAGGTTGAATTTTCTTCCAGGATTCCTTGGTGGATAAGATCTTTCAATAGGTATCACTCTACCTATAAGTGTCTAGGAATGAAATGATTATGGGAATGGATAGTGACAAAGGTGAACTAGATATGAAAGGGGTGGGATCTAGCTGCATTATTTATTTTATTAAAATCATTTATATTAGAAACTTCCTTATAAAAATCTATTTATAGGGTCTCATTACATCCATATGTTTCCCCAAATCTGTTATCTTTCAATTTACAAAGGAAATTTGATGTTTGCAACTAATCCAAAAAATTTCCTTTTGGGATAAAATTGGACACCAATGTTGGTAGAGTTTGATGTAATCCTGATAGTATCTCCAAATAGAGGAAATTCAACCACTATAAGTATATATTCTCTTATTAGTAAAATAGATAATTGGCATGACTTAATTGGTTTATTATCGATCTATATGATTAGTGTGTAGAAGGATGAATCTTATGAATACATCTAAATTTAATCCAAAATATGAAAGGTCTATATCATTTATAGGTGACCAACCCATATATTCTGGAAGCCAATAATCCCTCCCAATGATATATTATATATGTACATTCCTTGAGACTGTCAGTAGCATTATCAAAAATATTACCAGTTAAGAATCTATATGTGGTAAATAAAAATATATTATACTACTCTATATTGTTCTTTATATCCTTATTGTATAATGATCATAATATTAACCTATTAATGCTTTGGAGAAATGACCTTAATCAGGCACTGGGTATCACTTCGATGCTCATATATGCCCATGTAAACCGTTATCTTTCCCCATAGTTACTAGAAATGATTAGAAATTATGATTTGGTACATTCTTCTAATGATGTATCTGGCCTATTCATATAATTTTTCTATTATTGGGACTACCAAGAAAATTTAATTTTCACTGGCCAACTATTCTACTATAACAAAATTAACAACAATCACTTTATATTTTGACACGTGGGATGAGAAAAAGTACCATCTTATGAACATTATTAAAAATTCTTTTAGATTAAACTTCTGATTGGAATCATAGATGAAATTTTATATCCAATTTATTAAACTGTCTCTCTTATATAATGGTATAACAGGAACCCTCACCCCCACGATTCTTGCATGCTTGGAAAACTCTATTACCCTTAATTTATATCTCTTAAACATTCATTGGGATAAGTATTTCAACCAAGGTTTGAAATAGAATATCAAAACTTAAATAGATATCCTTTTTTAGGGAATCATTTACTAAATGAAATAGTTCCTTGGAAATTGGCAGGATTATCGCATCTTTATCTTATGTAGAGTCTGAGGGAATAAGTTCATTATGATTTTCTCCCAATTTTAAACCTTGATTTATCATTTTTTCTATCCCTTATGCTCACTCCTAGATTCTATGTTTTTTATTTATAAAAGATCACTTTTAATGGTTAGGTGAGAAACCGGATTTCAAAAGCATTAATTGAAAACATCCCAATAATCAACCCCCCCCACCCACCCACACACACATGAAAACCATAAAGCATCCAACCCCATATGACATCATGAATCCATAAAAATCTAGTTTAAGTCTATTAGAAGCATTATCCCTATGTAATTTCTTGTAAATAGTACTAACCTTTGATTCTCGATCAACCTTAATAAGATCTTTAAAGTAATGCACCATGTTTTACCATGTTTGGATAAAATCATCCACATTTAATTTTTTTTCATTGTATCCTCTAATCAAAATATGTTATTTCTTATATAATCACACACACTTCTCATCATTGGTGTCCAGAGGAGGTAATATTTCAACTATCTTGCTTTCATCCTTTTTAGGGGCCTTAATTAGAATGGGCTCCCCCACCATTACTTACCTAGTGTGTAAGATTATCTCCCAAGTGATTTCAATGTTTTCTAGATCACTTTACCTTTTATAAAGTTTACCTTATTGGTGGACCTTGTTTCCATTGATATGGGAAAATGGGAGTAATCATTCCTTCCTTAAGGTTTTTTCCCTTTGGTAAAAATAAATATCCCAGCATCTTGACTAACTTTATTCCCTTTATTCATTATTTGGTAGTAAATTACAAGGTCGATAATTACCTCTGCAAAATCCCTTGAGAAGAAGCTTGCACTCTCATCATCGGTATCTACCCCATTGATTCTTTGTTCTCCATCTGTCTCTGCCTCATTGAACTTTGTTGAACCAATTTTTTCATGTGTTTTCCCAGCAATTTTCATCCCTTTATAAAGGTTGAAAGGATTAATTATGTCAAAGGTCCCAATATAATTTATCATATTCACTACATTCAAATCCACCCCCTACTCGAGTAATTCCCCTTTCATATAAATCTCTAGGTTATTACATATATTTGGACCACTCTTTATTATCTTCTAAAAAATTACCTTATTAGGATCAGTGGCCTATCTTACCACCCTAGTATATGAAAGAGAGTTTAGTTTACTACTAATTGAGATCAAGGAACCACCTTCTTTCTCCCCATGAATGAACCTGATCATGCCTCATATTACTGTCAATAAATTCATGCCTTAGTCGGTCATAGATAGTCACAACCTTTAGTAATGGGTTCAATGTTCATGTATCTTTTGATATTCCTTCAGAATGAGCCATATCATTAGTTCCCAACAGATCCACTATAACGTCATCATAGTTTACTGCCTCTCTCAACTTCACAACCCTAAACTCCCTAATTTGATGTCAACATAGATATGATGAAGCCAAATGTCCCTATTAACCACAAGATTTGTAATAATCTAACCATGATTCAAAAACAAAATCTTGAAAACATCGATGAAAAATAGAGGATGACAGGATCCTAAAAACATAAACCTCCATACAGATATTGGGACTAATAGGATGACTCAATGAATCCATTCTACTGTTAGAGAACAAGTATAGACCTACCATATTTCTAAAAATATGAAAAATAGAGGGTGTTTGAAATGATAATGGGAGTTCATAGAAACACACCCAGATTGATGAAATCAGTTCATCTCACTTCATGAAGAAATTTAAGGTCCAACAAAGTATATAGAATAATCACCCATTGCTTTTGTAAATAAATTTAGATAATGCGGTAATCAAATCATACAATGATGATAACCTAATCCTGATATACCTTTTGTCAAGAATCCTAAAACCACACATTCTTGTAAACCCCATGATTTGAAAACAAATTGATCAAAATCATAGAATGAATGGTGATGATGTCAAAAATGAGCCACTAAGGTTAGGTTAAATAGGTCTGAATCATTTTTGAACTCTGGCCGTGATAAAATTAATCCCCATCAATAATTAAAGTTTTGAATACTTATACAAAAACATATATGTGTTCTTAATCCCATGTAAAATCACACATCGATGATATATAATCCCAGATAACCTATAGATTCTAATTGATTATATTGAACATTTAACATTTGGGAATGAATTTATTGATAGTATGTGTCCAATGTATTTGATGAATGTATTTGTTGAGTGGAATTTTTATAAAAAAAAAATCTTGGATTTATTGGTGATTTTTAGAAAATTTTAATGGATTCATCCAATATATAATATTTAAGTTGAAGTAGTTCATGGGATGTTAAATGATGGTGGTAGGTTCATGAAATTTAATCTAAAATCATTTCAATGGAATCTAAATTATTACATTAGGTAAAATAAAAAATTATATATATTATTTAATGGTCTTACAATTCTTCTTAAGGGTATATGTCCCTCTATTTAAGGGGGGACTGGGTTACGTTAGTGTATCTCACAAAGTTTTTTAAGGATACCAAGGTTGTATAACAGTATACACATAAGGGTATATGTGATAAAAGGTTACTTTTTTAAGGGTAAAAGAAGTGTTTTATAGGAGTATAGAAGCATGAAAAAGGTTATAGGTTGCATTATTATGGGTAACTCGCTAGTTTCACAAAACACATAAAGGTACTTGAAATTTGGGTAAATTTACATGGATTCTTGTGTAAGGGTAGTGTGAAGCTGCATAGAGGTATTGTGATCGGTGTATGGGTAACCCCTGCATGATTAAGGGTAAAATGTGACCTCTGTAAGGTTATATAGATTTCTACATAAAGGTAGTATAAGAAGGAGTTATTAGTGGAGAATTTATTTATAATATGAGAAATATCTCAGTAGAAGAAAAATAGAAGTGAGAGTCTTCGCCATCTGGAATATCTAAAGATTAAGAAGGGAGAGTGTACTCCATTGATATATCATAATTCCTTGAAAATGAGAAAAATCTTGCATTATAATTGGGGAACTATAAATTATTTAATAAGGATTTGGTATCCTTTCTAGATTATTCCAAATCATAAGAGGTTTTATTGTTGTGTATACAGTAAAGTGATGGTTGGTCCAGAACTATTATAGAAAGAATAATTGTTGCATCAATGTAATTTTCACATATAGTAAAGGATCCTAAAAAGTGACTTCAATAGATCGTCTATCAATCGTAGAAGATGAATTTAGTGTTTCTAGTGAAGTTACATACATGTCCGTAAACTTTGTTTTGATTCTTTCCGAAGTTGGAAGAAAAATAAGAGGAAGAAGGTGATCTATTCCATCAATAATGATCGAAAGATATATAGTTTGAGAGAGTGGCCATAGTAAGTAGTTAATTGTCCTTAAACATGTAAGGAAGTGATTCTGGTCATTGGAATGACCTATCCCCAAACTGTGTAAGTAGTGATCATCATAGTGTAATTTGGTTCACAACTCAACATAAATTAGTTATCCTTAGAAGAATAATAGTGAGGGTGAACTTAGTAAATAATAATGTCCATATTTACTTTATATACGCACACTCAAAGAGATAAATTAATCTAAATAATATTCTATTAAAGATCATAACATGTGACCCTCAAGGTTGATAGATGAATATCCTTTATGTAAAGTGAGACTAAAAAAAGTAAGAGTTTTATTACCATTGATATTGAATTCCATAATTCACCCCCTCCCCCCCAACCACCCACCCACCTCGCATAGTGTAATATAACTTTAAGTCTCTTGTATAACTATAACAAGTGGTATCAAAGGGATTGGTTCAATTTTTTATTTTTTATTGATCTGACATCATCTAAAGTTATGCAGAACATGTCATCCACAATGATGGATCCTTAATTTGATGGAAATAGTTTAAAGTCATGGAAACAGGAGTCCATCTAATTCATGGATTTTTCTTTTAGTTTTTATCAATAAGTGGTAGAAAATTGAATTGTTATCATGATTATAAATATATTTATCTATGAAATAGACCAAAGAAAATTACAGTTCATGCTTTGGTCAAAGAGTCATTAAAGGAGGCTCTTGAGGAAGAGTTCTAGAGAGAGATGGACCATTATACGTTCTCCAAATACATGCTAATGTAATTCAAAGATATTTTTAGGAAATGAAAAAGGACAAGTGAGAAGTTCCATATGAAAAAAAGGTAATAATAATAATAACAGGATGAAGTTATCCCAAAAATATTATTCTCCATCTAAGAAAAAAAGAGGAATTAATTATGATGATGAAATAGAAACAACATTAAGAATCTATTCCAAGGAATTTGTATGAAAAGACAAAAAAGATAAATGTAGTGTCATGAATAAAGTGCACTATCCAATGGTATAATATTTTTACTTTTAAAATAATAGGATTAATAAGGAATAAGTTCCCTCAAATTTTAAAAAAAAATAGGAACAAATATGAAAGAGAAAAGTGGAATGATTACAGATCTTTCCCAAGAGATCATAAATTATACATCTACAGAAAAGGATTTTAAGGTTATAATCATACCCCAAAAGATAAAACTAGATGAAATGAGAAAATAAACTATGAATACTACTTTAAATATTTAGGTGATGGGTACTTAGTTAAAAGAAAATAAAAAAAATATATGAAAAATTGAGGGGTAGATAATGATCTCTCTAGTTTAAGACCTAAAGGTATAGAAGGTTCCAAATATGAAATTCGAAATAAAATAGGTAATCCCTGAAAAATATAGAATTTTGGTTCCACAAATGAAGAATGCACCAAAGTTTATTTATTTAGGAAGATTTTGGAACATCATGGGCAGATGATTCGATGGTAATATTCTCAAATAAGTGAGAAAAACTCTAGTAATATAAACATATCATTCACGGAGATACCAAATGGGTTATTGAATCTTATGTTATATGTTTTATTTTTTAAATCCTTGATTATTTAAAAATATATTTCCTTTAGATGAATTAATGGAAGGGTAAAGAGTCCACATATTGACACAACATTCCAATGGAATACAAAGAAGGGGGTTATCTTGGAAAAATTTCTATTATATATAGAATATAATTAGTGTTTTGGAGGATGTGAAATATAATGAATGATGATTTTATCAAGAACCAAAATTTTTATTATCATAACAACTCTCTTGGATATAAGGAAGGAAAATGTGGAACAAAAAACAAAAGATTTTTGCATTTATGAATAAATTGGTAAAGTGTGTGAAGTTGACTCCAAAAAAGGAATTTATATTCCAAGATAAAACTCTTGTCTATAAATAAATATATTTTTAAAAGTTTTAATACACAAATAAAAAAGGGTAAAATGATGAATTTGAAATGGATAATAAAGAAGTAGGTCAAATCCAATTCTTTTGATACTCAAGAAGATACCTGTTCAAGTGTGATTGATTCCAAAATTTTTGTAATACCCTATAAAATGAATGATGTAAATGTTCGCATCCATTAAAATGAGTATTTAAGTGGTATAATATAAGTAAGAACCTTTGGAAACAATTTTAGTAGTCCATGTACAAGTGGTGATGAAAAACTTCATGAAATGATTTTATTACTTTCCCGAAATCTAAAAAGGTAAAAGGGAAGGTGGATGGTGTTGGGTTAGTTCATGTTGACCAGACCTATTCCTCCAATTGACGAACCTTTTGGTACCCCTATCCAAATATACTTCATTGTGTTTTTGTGTCTATAGATAGGTGTATAATTAAGGGGGATATATGATCCATTGGTTTGATTATGCTTGAAAGGAACATGATTTTTTTTATATAAAATAAAAAGAGGATGGTTCTTAATAACAAAATGGACAAGAAAAAATATGAAAGAAAATTGTGGATTTCATTATATTTCTAAGATCAATTGATATCTAATTGTATCAATTGTCATAAAATATGAATATGTATTCTTTTATATCATTTCCATGATAAATGTACAAGGAAATAAGGCCTAAATAATATACAAAAAGAAAGGATGATATTTTTTAATTAGTACATAAAAGGAATAATATTTTTGGGAAAATTTTGTACCCATAAAAATGAATTTTATATTCTATATTTTTTATTTTAACAATTAATTCTGTGTTTTGTCTTAATTTATGATTTCAGATATCCTAAAGCCACTAAATTAAATGAATTTTTTCAACAATTGGTACCCCCATTATGTATACAATCAAGTGATATCAAAAATGGTGTTATAAAAAAAGACTCAAAGTGAATTATGTTAAGTAAAAAAGTTTATAAATCCATATGATAAGTTTTTGAAACTTATGAAGATCATAAAATTCCTGGAGGTCAAATGATATCATTGGTTTAAATTGAGCCTATCTTGAAACTAGTAGTGTCAAATGTTTATAAAATAGTATCAATTACTTTATTATGTGGTTTTGTTATCACAAAAAAGTAATTTAATGTTATATAATAATGGTTTCATGTGAAGTGTTGGAGATCACAATTTGTCTTTTTAAAGTGGTAAATCTATAAAAGAATATGTTTCTTAGTATTCATGGGTGACGAATAAAGCCTTATGGATTTCGATAAGAACTCATGTTTCATAAACCAAGATCCATCATAGTAAGAAATGAATATTAAGAAAATAAATATGCTTGGGTAAAATACAGTTTTAAAATTTGGGATAATCAACAAGTGCTTCCTTCCAAATAACAAAGTTGTTTTAAAATAGGTGTAGAAGATATCTTCAAGGGGGATTTCATCTTTCCTAGATTTTATTCCCACACACTATGGGGGATAAATATTTCAAAAAGGGGTATAAACTATGATGATGTTGATATTCCCTCCTATAAAGGGGAGAAAGAATAAACTTATTTCCCTTGTTTTGAAGGATGAAATGAAGTTATTGACATAGGGGAAGAATTTTTATTTCATAAATAGAGAATTTCCAATGTCCTTAAGAATCCTACGGGAGTAGATGTAAATAGCCTAAACCCCAATATTTTATTTCAAATAATATGGATAAGTGAAAATAGAGATTAGTTTAGTTAATTTAAAGGTGATATTATCAAGGGGTACTGTCAAAGAAATACAAGGGGAGATTATTTAACTCCTAAAAGTTTGGAATGAATTTATTTAGAATATGATTTTAATATACTTTTTAATAATATTTTTTAATTTTATATAATGTAAATAAAAGTATTATAATATTTGGTGATTCATGGGGAATTTTCATGGTTTCATTCGGTCAATTATATTCAAGTTGAAGTATGTTGAGGGATGTTCCATGAAGGTGGGAGGTTCATCGAATTTAATTGGAAAGAATTTGAATGGAATTTAGAAGCTTTAAAAATGGTAAATATATAATTATACGTGCTATGTAATCATGATGAATTATTTTGTAAGGGTATTATTCCCTTTTCATAAGGGTATACTAGGTTACATAAGGATATCTCACAAATCTAAATAAGGGTATTGTGGTTGCATAAGGGTATCCATGTAAGGGTAAAAGTAGTGAAATTGAACTTGAATAAGGGTAAATGAAGAGTTATTTAAGGGTATAAAAGCAATTTTAAGGGCAAAGGGGGGTCACATAAGGGTAACCCACCAGTTTATATCTCATGTAATGGTAAATTAAAGATCTATTGGGGAATGGGTAAGCCTGTGTAAGGGTAGTGTGAGGCTGTGTAAGGGTACCGCGACTAGAATAAGGACGTACATGCATAAGGAAAAACTTTAACCTATGTAAGGGTATCTATATTCCTTTATAAATGTAGTGTCTCACATAAGGGTAATCAGAAAAAGGATACAACATAAAGAAAATAATCCACAGTGGAAGATAATTTTTCAAGAATTGTGGTGATGGATACACTGTAAGGTATAAGACAAGACGTTGATGTATATTCAATGAACCATAGAGATTATTTATATCATTAAATGTATGTGGTGATAGTTTTTTAAATTATTCTATTTAATAACATATCCATATAGTAAAGAAGAGGTTACTCCATGGCATCAATTTTGTTTTTGGGAGATGGAACATTTTGCACAGTGGAGGAAACAGAGATGTTGTAGTATCCATGTGCAGACAAAAAAGAATATCGGGGGAGTACCTACCTTTTATAAAATACATGATATGTGTATATATTATTAAATTTAAGTTCAAATACATGTGCAAAAGGAATAATGATTTTGGTTGTTAATTTGGTTTCCCATATTTTATAGAAATACTTACTAAGAGAATAAAAAAGTATCAGGTAGTTATATCTTTCATGATATAATAATATGCATAGAGTTACCACCTATGATGCATGGAGATTTTATCAATAATTCATATCCACCCAATATGAATATGATAATATCCATGAAAATATGACATGAGATAAATATATAACTTATGATATATTTATGAATCTTAAAATCATAGTGGTAGACAATCAGTTTTCAACATTTTATACACCAGAGGATGAAGATATTCTCAGGCAGTTACAGTACATGTGATAATGATGGTATGATAAGAGTTGTTCTCTTTCACATAAGAAATCTATTGATACAAGTAAAATTGGAGGGATAATATACACTATTTAAAATATCTATAGAAAAATGACAAATTTTGTATTCCATTGATATATTTCATTTACTTGAAAAGAATAAAGGTCATTAATTCCATGTGAGGTATTGAAAATCACTGAAGAAGGAGTTGGAATCCATTAGAAATTCTTCCAAATCTCAACAACGTTTTTTTCTATTTCTATAGATAATATAATGTTTTCCAAGTAATATTCTAGAAAAAAATAATTATTCCATCAAGAGTATTTTTACAAATTAAAAAGGAGTGGAAAAAAGGGACTTTAATGAAGCATCTATCCTCTCTTTAATATTTATTTTGTGTTGCTAATAAAGGGACCTAAATGTATATAAACTATGAACAAGTCCTTTCCATCAATAGTGATCCAAAGAAATAAGCTTCGAGGGATTGAACCTTGGGAAGCATTTAACTATCCCTAAACTTTTAAGGTAGTGAGTCTATGAATAAAAGTGACTTAGGATGAACATATTCAATTAGTGAGCTTCTTAGTGGATTTTAGTGCAAGTCTCACCACCGATGCATGCCCCTTGAATTTTTCACATTGATGGTAAATCAAGTAAATAATTATTTTCATATTTACCTTATGCATAAACACCAAAAGATATCAAGGAATATAAAGAATATCAATTTAAAGAGAATAAAAAGTGACCCTCATGGTTGAGAGGCCATGATCCTTAAGGGAAAGTGAGACTAAAATGAAATTTCAGTTTTAATTTTCATAGACAGTGTAAAGCATATTTCACCCCCACCCCCTCAGGGTAATATCACACTAAGTATCCTATATAATTCTAATAGATTTAATGGGGTTGCTGGTTCCCCACACACATTGCTAGGATTTGACTATTGTTCAATACTTTGAACCCATATAAGGAAAACCAATGGGATAATGGGTAATTTTGAAAGCTAATTCTCATGAGGCTAGTAAGAAGAATATTTGATGACTGAACACATTAGTTTCATCCAACAATCATGTAGTTGATCATTTATAGTCACTACACCTTTATTTCTTGTTTTGGATATTTGAATTCCATTTCTAAAAAAAACTAACTTGATTTAGAAAAGAATTTAATCCAATATTGATGAACTATATAATACAACATAATAATACAGCATATCCTTAATGATCATGTTGGCACATAATGATCATTCCACTTTGAAATTACTCTGTTAAAGAAATAGTCTCTATTCTCAGCGTAGTTTTTTCATTTGTAGAATAATTTTTCATCAAATATCCTTCACAGTGGCAATATAAAATGTTAGTGTGTAGTGAAGATTCAAGGAAAATCCAGTGGTGATATAGTGTGGACATCTTAGGTGGTTGAGACAAAATATTAAATGAGATTTGTTTCGGAGTAAAATCCATCCCCCGCCCACCGAGAAAATATATATGTGGGTGGATATTTGGAGAACCAAAAAGATATAATATAGGATCTTTATTCCTTATAAATGGGTAATTTTCATTCTTGTTGGACCCAATTTTTGTGGGGGACAATTATTTATTTCTTTATAGTCACATTATAATTAGCATGTGTCATAAATGATTCTAATGAGAAATACACCTTGTTCAAAGATCACCCTTATCATTTACATGAGCACAAGACATTATCCAACTATTCAAGAAGCTTCTAACTAGTAATGAGGATCCAAGGTGATGTCGTGGGAAGCCTATACCCTCGTATCAGGGTAACAAAATTGGAATAAATATAACACAATCATTTATCACAATATCTATAGGAATAATGAAACATAAAATTCAAATCCACTGTAAATAAATAAATACCCCATACCTTAACAAAATGAACTATCTGGAAGTCACATGTGTCAAGAAGATATCAATAAAATACACTGAGGGAAGATCATACAAAACTAAAACCAAAATTAAATAAACCAATGCATAACCTAGTCCTAAGTCCCAACTTGGACTTATCTCTTGAATCCATCCCATCTATCAAGCTCAACTAATAAATGCTAGACCTTAAACCTATATTTACCTTTAATCAGAAGGTGTTTTTGGTTACTAATGAGCACAGGCGGCCCAAGAAATGTGTGAGTAAAATCCGAAAATCCACCACTAATAGTTTCCATAACATATAAAGTAAAAATAGTGTATGTTCAGTGTTGTATGATGAAAATGATCACAAAAATACAATAGTGTAAAAAAACCACCATTGAACATTGGGCTCTATAGTGACAGTTGAAGAAAACCATACCTTCTACCACCAGTGTTATATATCACGGATAATAGGTCATATCCACCTATGGGGAATGAAAACCCCACCATGGGTCCATTTCAAGAATATCATTTCCCAAAGTGCCTCATCCCATCCCAAAACCTATGAAATAATATCATCACCCAACTACCTCATATCTTTATGGAATCTATACCAAAACATCATACAATTAAAAGCATATATCTATATACCACATTGTAAATATCGTATATCATACATATTTGGGACCACATCCCACACTAGAAATATCATATCATACACACATGTGGCCTAATCCCGCCCTAGAACTATCATATATCATACATGCATAGGACACATGTCACCCAAGAACCATCACATATCATACACCCATGGTGTAATGGCACCCCACCCATAAACCATATCACATTTCGGAGTGATGGAAACCCTACCTAAAGTCACATATCACCTCAAGGGGGTATGTAACCCATTCCTAGAATCACATATTACATTTAGGGGGAATGGTTCCCCTCCATGGAATCATGTATCATATCAGTGGGAAGACCACCCCTCCCTAGAATCACATATCACAAAAGAGGGAACTGGTAAAACTATTTGGAATCACATATCACATTAGGGGGAATGGAATATATATATGGAATCACATATCACAATATGGATGAACCATGCCCCTCCCTTAAAATAAAAATCACATTAGAGGGAATGGTTCCCCTCCCAGGAATCACATTTCACAGGGGTTAGAAGTTGATCCAAAACCTATATACACTACATAGGTTGGTATCTAAAGGACACAAACTATTCTCATTTCTACATTCACACAAGGATGAATCCATGTTATCCATAATTTACTTGTAATCCTCCTAGTCAATAAAAAATGGGGAACTCATTATGTTCCCCCAGTCACAACATAGTTCAAACACCACATGTGCTTTTCTTTATATCTTCTAACTCTAGGGTCGAGGCCCATCACTTTATGGGAATAAAATCCATCAATTTATCCATGATTTAATCATGGTATAATCATTCACACATGAAATGTAGTATATGCATAATAAAATTGGATGGCATGCCACACATCTCTCTTCCAAATTCAAACTACATCATTACCCTCACCAAGCCCACAAAAAAATCCCTTCTAAGGTTTCCCCTCTCATATACACTCATATATGAGTAGAGGAGGAACACTTACACCCACACATAATCATATATCCAAGAGAATATAATATTTCTCATTATTACTTTTTGCATCCTCCTAGGGTAACCATTCGTAATCTAAAATATTTCAATACCTGAGGAAAGTAAAAACACTTATCACAAGGTCCACAAAGTTTTATTTATCCTATTTAAGTCACTAAGATGTTATTATATCACATAATATATATTTATGTTCAGTTCATTAGCTATCAGTGATTAGGCCCTCAAACTATGGTTTAAGGGTCCATTATAGACTAAGATACTTTCATTTAACTCATGGAAAATAAAGGACAATATTAATTTTCTAGTACAAGATCCATCAAACATAAGTGGAGAGACCTCATATCAAATTACACATACATTAAATTCATAAAACATTGGGATATTCTTAAGGAAAACCTACTACATTTAGAGTTCTTCCATTTAAGAATGAATTAAACAATTTTTTCTTTTCTTTTCTAAGGTCATCCAACTATTACCCTTGATTCCTATTTCAATCCATTGTATCCTAATATTTAATTATAATAATTTAAAATTATTAATTCAATTTTTTAACCAAATAGGAATAACATCCAAATACTCATCAAGCACCATCAGATAGTTGAATCCTGAAACAATGACAAACTAAAGAATCATGGAATTCTCCTCACATCCCTATTAATGATGTCCCCATTACAATACATTAAATAAGAAGAAAATTACATGATAAAATAGTGAAAACCAAGAAAAATATAAATCAAGAAAGGTTATTTAACTAAAATAGTGATAAAAACGTCCTTTTTCATCATGGTATATCCTTTCTACACCACATGAAAAAAACCCATCTGCTCAGATTAATTCCACAATGATATGGTTGAATCGGTGTAAAATCCTAAACTCAAGAGATAAAATTAACTGACTAGAGAAGGGGAAGAAAAATAAAATGAGATGAATAGATGAACTCACCAAAAATACTAGTAAAAAATCTAAGAATCACCCCCCACTAAGGTGTACATAATGGGGTAAGAGGGGGAGAGCCAGTCGAAATATCCCTCCTCAGGTCACTCCTTACATAAATCAAAACAGAGATTTTCTATGAAAATATAGATTTACATTTATTTTAAAATATTGATAGGACCTCATCAATACATAATCCACAGGGTTATCAAATTATTCCATATCCTTGACACTAGTCATGGTATATCCCCTTGGGTTACGGAATGACACACCTCCCATGGCCGGGTCAAAAAATCATGTTTTCGAACAATCATGACGTGACCCCTATTGTGATTGTGTGGAACATCCCCCTTGAATAGAACTAAAAAAAATAAGGTCCAATCCTTCATATCACGGAATACTCTCCCCAAAGTGTTTCATTCCCTTCATAGACACATCTTCTCTTCCCTATACCTAAACACATCCCCTAGGACTATCCTTTACAACATTTCCTAAAGGTCATGGAAGAACCACATTTCTTTAATATTTATTTAAAAAGTAATTGTAAATTATTTTTAAAAGGATGTGTGTAGTTTTAATAGATAATAATTTTCCAAATCAATACATAATAAATATTAGCATGTCATGGTACACTTATCCATGTTATGGAAAGAATATCTCTCTAAATCATACAAATTCGACATAGGGGATCAATATATAAGGGTCATTACCAAAACATGAAATACACTACCATGATGTGGCCGCCATTTACAAGATGTTCACCATATCAAAATAACTAATACTTAAGGGAAATCATCATGGCATGGTACCCCAGGCTGTGGATTGATTTCTATATATAAGATGTTAGCCTTTTCCAATTATCTAATATAAGATCCATGACATCATTACACGCACTAGACATGGAGTAACCTATTTCCCTAATGTTCTGGTACCCCTATGTACATTGAGTGATCCCTTAACTAGCCACTCTCTATGGTGTTAAACTCATATATCTGAGAATGATGATCCAAATATATAAACGATTCATAATAAGGATACCTTGGCCTTGGTCCAATACTTACCCAGCCACCCAAGACACATATCAAGCCTCTCATAAAATCTAAAAATACCTCAGATGAAATTATATCTATTGTAATTTCAATCTAAAATCAAATTTTCAAAACACCCCTACCCAAGATCGAAAAATCAAATTTACCATGATCTTCACTAAACCATATTGCATGGGTCATTAAAACAAAATACCTCCACATGCCCACTACCTCTTCCTATCCTCCATACACTACATCAACTATGGATTTTATAGTTTTATACATTAGGATATCATCTAAATATAAATGTATAACTGAATATTCTTATGTACATGTTTCGAATTAGTTGTTATGTTGATCTCAACTTCACTATGCTTTGAATACCCATATAAAATATGATATATAATCCATAATGAGTGAGATAAATAATTATCTTATGAACATGATTAGATTGGAATCAAACTTCCCCAACATGAAAATAATTCCATGATATAATTATCCATATTACACTCCATCTATAATATTTCAACTAGCTAAGTATAAAAATAAAACTATAACCTGTTTATGCCTTGTACCTTTGATGGATGAGACATAATAAATGGATATTTATTGTGGCTATACTCCTTTATTATTCAATAGAAATAAAATATTTAAATGAAGTTATCTCACATTTCATCCCACATTTCTTATATTCAAGGATTCTAAATAAATAGTTTATGTTTTCAATCAAGACCTAAAATTTAGGGATACAATTTTTCCCAAATTTTATATGCCATTTCTCTAATGATATAGATATTTCATTAATATATATTCTATTAATATTAAAAAATATCATTGTAAAATATCTCACATTGTTTTACTTAGAAATAACTAAAAATATTTCAAAAAATATCTCATCAAATATTCAACAAAGACTAGATCTCAAAGACTCCATGTAAAACTAAAATACGAAAAAATTATCTCTCCTCAATATATAATTGATTCCACAAAATAATATCCATAACCTTACATTCCAATTTGAATGAATAAATCATTATCAAAGATATATCCATAATAAAGGAATCAATAATTTCTCAGCCATATTTTACCAAATAAAATATCTATATTCTTAAAAAAATTACTATAATCAAATCTCTAAAATGGTTTATGTTTGAAAATAGTCAATGGAATAAAATAGTTTATTTTATTAATTTGAAATCTTTCCAAAAAATGTCATCTAAATCTCTTCAAATAAATTTCAGGATTTTCTCTCTAATTTTCCCAAAAAATACTCTATGATTTTCTCTTTGTGATTCCACTATAAATAACCAATAAATGAGTCTCTAAAATACTCTATATATTTCAAGTCAAACATACCCTAATGATCTCTAGATACTTCCATTAAATTTAAGTATACCAAATCTTTAAGAAAGTCTTCCAAATTCACAACATTGAATTTTACCACTTGTAAACTATTTATCAGACCTCCAAAAAATACATTATCCTCTAATAAAAACCATTAAATTCAATTTTAATCATCCCCAACTAGAAAAATATTAAAATTATGAAAAAAAAATTAATGGAATTTTTGTATCACGGCTTGATCTCCTTAACTATGGTACGATGAAAAATAAATTATACCAATCATAATATAAAAAATAGTATTTTAATGAGATACAGTATAAAAATATAGATAAAAAATATATTAGTGGTTATAATTTTTAAATACCTAGAAGATTATGATGATATCTCTTCAAATCAGATCAAATCTAAAAATGTTGATGTGTGGTCCTCAAATTATGGTGTTACGTAACTGATATGAAAATTCCATAATAGTACCCAATTCTCACAACTCATTTGTGTTCCATGAATCTCCCCCAAAAACCTCAATTTATCAACTATTTAATTTCATTCATCTACCTGGGAAGTATGATGATACCTATCATGGCATGGAACTCATGAATTCATTCTTATGTAGCCCTGAGTTATTCTTATGCATGTATTTTTATAGAGTGAAACCCAAATCCATGATGTAATGAATTATATTTATTCATAATTACCCTTATAAAAATAATCAATGTATCATATTCAAAGACACAACCTCCATTTTAAAATCACATACAATGATATTCTGATGGTACACTACCTGCAATATACATTTCTCAAGAATAATTTCATCCATGAAAACAAGTAGGAAAAGACAAAAACCTAACACTTTGTTTTATCAATATTGGTATCCACCTCCCAAATAACATCTAAATATTTTATTCTTATATGTACTCAATTTATGGAATGCAAATATTTTATTCTTACTCGAACTCCCATCATGGCTTGATGCATAATATTGTGTCATGATGTACTCTCCCTTATAAAAAATCTCATAATATTTCCTCAAATAAAAAAAATTCATTCTCATACTCATTTTATTTCTATAATGTGGAATAATTAGAAATGATAATTTTATTTTATTATCAAAAATACAATTATCAGCCTTATATTTGTATCATCGAGGCTTCTAATTGATACCATGGTAACATAATCATGTTATCCACATCATATCTTGATAGAATCTATTTCAGGGCTACTTCCCAATAAAATGGTAACATAATCATTTCATTTATATAGTATCTATGAATAAATAACATTAACTAGTATGTTTTATGTGTTCTTAACTAAGAAAAAATGCCAGATAACATTACTAGAATACATTATATAACTTAAAATATATACATTCATCAGAAAATTTCAAAAAAAAATTAATATGTATCTACACTTCGGATGATGACCTATGAGTAATGATTATTGATCTAGTAAATGTCTAATCAAATGATAATATTTTTTTCAAAGATAATACCAACCATTTAGAATTTTTGGAGTACTAGGTATTCATAGTGTACAGTATATTCTAAGCAGGAATTCTACACGATTTTTCTCAAAGGGTTCGTATCAATGGATTTCTATTGTTACAATTAAGTATATCCACGCTGAAGGAGAATACAAGGAAATGATTATACAAGTTCCCTAGTGCATAATTAAATGTAAATTCGATCTTACTCTGGGAATCCACAAAGTGTTATTGACCCTATTGCTTCTCTAGAATGAAACTTTTGAATAAAATTTCATCAATATCCCTCAATAAGAATAGATGAAGATTGTGATGAAAAGGATTTTTCTTATGATAAAATTATATTAGATGGTATTGGAAAAAAAATCATAATCATGAATTATTTAAAATTATATAATAAAAATGTATTGATAGTTCAATACCTTTAATGAGTTTTCATCTCTATGGCATCATAGAAGTAAAGAAACTTAGGAGATAAAGCTTGACTCATGGGATCATTTTGACTTAGAAATGTATTTAAATAAAGTAATAATGATAATAAAATGATAATATAACATTGATAATATAACCAAACATAGTAATTTACCTTATATATAATAATATAATAAAAAAAATGATGGTTTTAAAAAGGTTCAGTCAAAAAAATAATCACAATATGAAATGAATGAGAAAAAGAATAGAAATATTTTACTTTGTTGTGGTAAATATTTTAAAAGGGGTACAAAAAGAGGGATGGGATTATATATATTAGATAAAAGATTAAAGGAATGATAATAAAATAGGATAATAATAATTATGGACAATAAATAATTGATTTAAAATAGATTTAAAACAAAACACGTATTTTGGGAATAAAGAGAATAAGAATTCATTACTTTGAGAATATAATAACTTGTTAATATTGAGTAATAAGAGTGAATGAGTAATTTATAATAATAAATACATATATGATATGATAATAAAATGTATACCAATTTATAGTATCAATTGAAATGTAATTTCAATGGAAATTAAAAAAAATCACAATTGATAAAAAATTGAAAATGGGAAACCATACCTTAATTGAGGTTACAGGATAATAATTTACCCTAATAACCACTAAAACTATTTATCGCTGAAAGAAAACTATTGTTTTGCTACATGAAAGATCTATTAATTGATAATTTTTTGTTTTTTAATAAATAAGAAGATGGTGTGGGTATTTATAGATGTGCTGAGTAGAATCACATGAAATTAATTATTCAATATTTTATTTTTCCATTATCTCAAGTGTAACACTACACACATAGAGACCGATTACCTCCCTTAGTGATTAATTATAAATATAAATTCAATAATTATGATAATTTAAATATATTTTTTAGATTTTCTCAATATAACATATAGATGATGTCATATTTACTATACATTATCTTATATCATTAATTCATTTTTCTGTGTTTTAATATTTTTAACAAGAAATACCAAATTTCACCGATTACCTAATTTAGATACTATAATCCAATATATATAATAAATTTCATCAATATAACCTTACAACAATGTCAAATTTTGTCATTTATAAACAAAATATAATATTAAACAATAAAATAGTTTCAAAATAAAAACATTTTATTTCTAAATAAATTTACATTTTATTACCGATTTAACCCCTAGATACATAACCACTTATAACACTAACATAATCCCTATGGGTAATATGTGAAATGTTGGTACTTTAATGGGGTTGTTAAGATAAAATTGATCTAGTTATTATTTCTACTAACTCGAACTGGTAACCTAGAAGATTTCTATCAAACCTCAATTTTTGACGTTTATTTTGAACAAGGTATAGGTAAAACCCTTTTATGTTGTGGTTTTATTATTAATGTGTCTCATTGTAAATTTATCTTCTAATTTATTCGTAGTTTATTAAATTTTTTATTATTAACTTTTAATACCATAAACATAGTTTTATTTTATTAATTATCATTATTTTTTTCAATATATTAAATGAACCATATGTAGTAGTGAATGACACATACACACACTATATTAAATAACCATAAATGTAATTAAACATATATAGAACTAATCATGAGTCAAAAAAATCCAAATGAATAAAATCTTACACTAGTGGATTTATAATTTTTCTATTTATTTATTTATTTATTTTAAATGAAATATTTATGTTGATTGTTTCTCATGAATTATTATTTTTTACAGCTATAAATAAACAACACTAATGTAAATTAATATAGGATTACATGTGCATGAAATGAATAACAAATAATGTAACATCTTCTCAAAAATTACCAAATAATTATGAAGATTTTGATTAAAGTTTTTAATAACATGTAAGTGGTTATTTATTTTTATATTTCTTACATTACTAATTCTTCATAAAAGAATAACTTAAAAGGTTAGTATTTTTAATGTTTTTTGAATGGATAAAAATCTATAAATATAGATTGATAAGACCATTTAAATGAGAGATACCTACACATATATGATCACTATTATTATTTAATTTTTAGTTGGGCATAAACATGCTTCACCCTAATACACATAAAGTGAACCAAGATGCACATACACATATAATTTATATCATTTTAAATCCTATGATTCTATATTTTTTTATCTTCTTGTATATGTAATTATTGGTTTATAATTTTTAAATCAAAATCATGACATGTGTGCGTTATAATACCCACTAAAGGGTACATTGGGTTATGCCTCCACATAGAAAAATTTAGGGCTATATGGTTTTTTTCCTCCAAAGTGAAAAAGTAAAGTCTTTGGGTTATGACACGAGGTTAAAATGTTATGTTTTTTAAGAAGTATGGATTTCCTTTTGAAATTCCGGTGTTTTGTGGGTTGTGACTCTACTATAAAATAGAGTTTATAATTGGTCTGTGTCTTCCCTTCAAGAGCTAGTTACTTAGTGGCTTTGATTTCTCTTAGTAATAGAAATAAGTGAATAGTAAACATTGGAATACAATAATCTAAACTACAATGAAAATTCATTTTATTCAAATTTTTATTTTTTCACAAAATTAATTTTTATAGCAATAATATATATATCTTTAATATTTTATAAACTAATAAATTCACCCCACTACTTGAGAATTCTACAATTAATTTATCTGAAAAAAATAATTATCATTAGAGTAAGTCCATCTTCATGTTATGTGATTCGTAGCTCTGGTATTGATATGTTTTCAAGGAAACAATTTTCTTATAATAAACTTTATAATGGGATATATCATTTTTTATGGAAGGTTCAAATTTTAATAATGGCTGGTGACGGAATTCCTATCATGGGGTATCGAAAAAGAAAAATTATAAATGTCTTCCTAGTGCAGTGAATTAGATAACTAGGGTCATATCACTTGAGGATCTTCTAATTTTGTTCACCCACTTATTATAAATTAACCTAAACTACTTGTTTTTTTTTTTATGAAAGTAATAAAAAAAATGTTTTGATTTTGATGGTTATTTTCTAGAATATTTAAATTAAATGAAAAATTACAATTTAAACCTAAAATAACATGAAATTATAATCATAAATAGATTAAAGAGAAATAATTTGGTCCTTAGGTTTGGTTTTGGATTCAATCCTTATTCTCTATTATTTTTTTAATTGATTTTGATAGTCCAACCATTACAATTTTTTATTAATTACTATCTTTTTATTTAGAAATTTTGAAATATTGAGTGACTTAAGCAATCTAAATTCCACCTATTCCTATAATCAAGGTTGATGGAATGCCTTGGATGAGGGTGTTACATCTTCCAAGACCCAGATATATCTAATGTCATCTCACTCGTTATTTAGTTCAACTCCACCATGTGAAGAGCTAATAAAATTGAGAGAGGGCAATAGATTAAACAAAATAATAGGAAAAAAATGAGTTACATGGCTAGGGGGGCGTCTCCACACCCATTCATGCCACTCTAATTTATCAAAAATTTAAAACTAACTCTATGAAATAATTCAATAACACCTTGACATCCCGTAGACTAAGCCTTGGGTCATCCTCCCATTATCAAGAGTAATATATCAATTTGTGGATACAAATAAATGAGAGAATAATAATAAAATAAAAATTAAGTAAAAATATGAAGAAAGAAAACAAAATAAAATAGAAAACTAAAACACGTTAAAAAATAATAAGAGAAGAAGAAGAGCGAGAATAATAAAATAAAATAAAATAAGAATAATGAGATTGGACAAGAAGATTAAAGATGGATGGAAAAAATTAATTGAAAAAATGAATTTGAAAAATTATTTTATTAGAAATAAATAAAAATTGCATTAAAATAAAACTAATGAAATATAAAATATAGGGAAAAAAGAAGAAATAAATACCTCATATCCCTCTTTGGTGAGGTATTATTTTCAATCATGTTTTTGGTTAGGATAATGTTAGTTAGACATAGATATAGGATATCATAACTTGGTAGGTGAACCAAGATCATGTTTGGTTAACATGAATTCTATTGAAAACCAAACTTCTAGGGGATTTCTAGTGCTAATACTAGGAAATCATGGTATGACAGAGGTGTTGGACAGGGGATGATAATATTAGATGGATGAGACTTTTGATGATTTATAGGGCTCATCCAGAAACCATATATATTGTTCATTCATTATGACAATGGAATCCTTATGGAATGATATGAACACAAATAAGTAGTTTTATTTGACATTTGACCACATCGAGATCCATAATTAATTGCATAAATTCATAAACTATTTATTTTTTCTCCAATACTTTATAAAATTATAATGAATTAATATGATATAAGGGGATTATGTGATTTATTTTTGTTTATGTTTGTTCAAAATATATATAAAAATGATATTTAGGCAGGTTTGTATCTTTGAAAAAAAAAATTATGAAAAGAAAACTCATTTAGTGGAATTTTCCATGATTTGAGTGGTTTTAATTTTTAGATTAATAAATATAAATAAATTTTTTGTTTATGTATTTTTATAATTGAATTTGAAATGGTTTTGGCTCTAGAGGAAAAGGTCCAACTTGGCTGGAGATTTCATATTTTTCAAATTAGGTAAAACCCTTGGGATTACATATTAATTTTTGGAATACTCATAAGATTTTTGTGTATATAAATTTATTTTATATGGTTTTCATGGGAGAAACCAGTATCTTGGTAAATTAGGTCACTTGGTTGTTGATGATTTAACGAAGTGGGATCATCTATTTGAATTGACTGTTTTTCTTGTATTTCTTATTTGTTTAGATATATCCAAGTTATTAAAGATAAATTAATGGGTGTTTAGTGCTAGTTTTAATCAATATAATGTGTGTGGAGATGGTTTGGTATTTTTTATTGACTAATGTGTGATTATTTTGGGTGATTCCAATGGTAGAAAGTAAAATTTATTAGATTGGTAATTTGGAAGTTTCTTATTATATTTTAGAGCACCATAAGTATGAGGAGTATTTAGAAATTGATATTTCAGAGTTTTGTAATTTATTGGTGTGTTCTTACATTGTATCGTTGTTTAGACATGGATAATAGAAAGTTTATTGGAGGATAGTTTTTTATATCTATGAATTTTTGTGATTAGATTGGAATAAAAATGTCACCAATGAGGTAATGGAGGTCGTGTATTGATAGTTGGCAGTATTCTTGTTTCAATAATAGAGAATTTAGTGGATAATGATTTGGTTTTTATATATGTTTAATAGAAGTTAAATTTTCATTGAGATATGAAACATGGTGGGTATACAATGAACTATAAATTATTGTGGGTTGATATTAATTGTCCAAGAACTGTTATAGCTTTTTGAAGACAAGAATGATTTTGGTGGAGAGTTTTTAATGAACCATAGTGAAGATACACAATCAAAAAATACATAAATAATACCTTAATTTAAAATATGATTCATTGTATCTCACAATTAGTCACACCCCAAAACCTATAGGTATAACATCTTTGGAGACTAAATACAAAACCAACATATTATATAGATATAATTCAACATCACTAACAAATTATCTTTACATGCAATACCCTTATTTAAATTTCATATATAATAATCTTATTTAGATACAAGGGAATTAAAACATAATAAATTTTAATCTCATATTAACAGTAAGACTAAAACATAAGATAAATCAAAAAAATATCATAAATGAGTATAATATGAACATGTTGTAATGATAATGTAATCAAGGAACATGATGATGACATAAATAAATCATTCTAGATAAAACATGGATCATACATCATGAATCATGAAATAAGGCTTTTGACCTAACATGTGAAATGAGTCATATGAATAGGGAATCCGGAGGCAATAATTATAATCCATAACATAGGATCATATCAAAACATAAGAACAAATCATATAGATAATCATATAAAATCATTTCATTTTCCTGGGATCACCACTAACACCATCATCCTGTAGTGGATAGAGTCTCTTAGTGGGTTCAGTTTACTACCCAATCTTATTCATGTAATCTCATGAGAAAGAAAATATTAACCCAATGCATTGGAGTGATATGAAGTTTTTGTCCCACCCACTAATGAGAACCAATATTTTCAAATTTTAAAAAAATCAAGGGAAATTAAACCCAAATTTAGTTAATACCTGGGAAATTTATATATTTTTATTTAATCTATATATCTATAAAGTAATATCTATGTGTCTTAAATCTTTATTTTTAGTTTTTTGAGTAAATTAAAAATTCATACAACTGTTTCTTTAATTATTAAATTAAATTGGTAAAAGGATTTTAATTCTCATTCTTGTTATTTAATTCAAATATGGGATCACCTAAATAAATACTACACTAAAATTTTAATATCCCATAACTTACTAATTGTTGATAAAAATTGAAAATGTAACACCCTTATTCTCTAGAAAAGAAAGTAATATTTTATAGTGTATTCAACATGAAACACCAATCTTAAATGACCCATGAAATATATAACTGGTATAACTTATCCATCAAATTTATTGGAATTAATACTCTTATATATTTTATGATATATATATGTGTATTTTTTTTATTAGCAAATATAAATTATTGATAAATGTTTAGTAAATTCTTAAAATTAAATTGATTTTTTAAATATTTATATAAAAATTTACTTTTGGTAAAAAAAAATTATTTTTCAAAAAATATTGATTTTTAGTGAATAGAGAATAATACTGATTTTTTTTAAAATGTCATTTCTCTTCAATAAATTAAGTAAATTTAAAAATGTTGCTATGTTTTGATTATAATTTAAAATAAAATATTTATTATTTAGTTGTATTTAATACATTTAATTTAATTTTAATCATCTTTATGTTATATTTTAGTATAAGTAAATTTTTTGGTTTTAAAACATATTTTCTGAAAACTATTTTTAAGTGCATATTTTTTCTCATTTTTAAATAATTTCAAAAATACCTATCAAGGACTGATTTAAATTATTTTTATAGATTATATATAAATTATTATTATTTTATATTCATACAATGACAATTATTAGTTATTAATGTAATATAAAATCATCTTTTATAGGAAAAATAAAATTCATGAAAAAATGTTTTTCATCACGTCTTCTTATTTACTTTTAAATGAAAATTTTCTAATTATGTGAATTTAATTTGGTAAAATGGGTTCAATATTTTTAATCATAATAATTATATTATATGATATTCTCAACTTAATTTTTTACTATAATTAATATTGAAAAGAATAAAAATAAATTATCACGGTTAATGTGAAAATGTTTTACCATGGGGTTAAAATAAAAAGATTGGGGTATACATAACCTAAAAATTTGTCTAAAGACTATTTTATATAAATATTTGAACCTTATAATGTATAATTACCCATAATGGTTCCTTTTTTAGTCTTTTTTCAAGTGAAAAATGTGAATACACTTTCTATTTTCAAAAATTACAAGTGTGCCACTGACCTCACTTACAAAAGGCCACCACCTCTGATCTCTTATTCACGCATTTAAATTCATTTTCATAAAAACATAACTGAATTAATTTCCCACTTAATTTCCTCTCCAGATTCTAAATCTCTTATTTTAATCATAAATCCATCATAATATCCTTTTGGTGCTTGCTTGGGGAGGTTTTTTGAAGAAGAGGTAGCGTACTTAACCGAGCATATTTATTTTATTTCTTCTTACAGATCTTTAAAATGTTATTCAATTATGGATATATAATAACACCATTATATAAAATATAATTATATTTTATTATGTTGATTTCATAACTTAAATCTATCACCTCTTTCATAGAATGGTATATGAAATCAGAATTCTTGTGTAAAGTGAACTAACGCCTTGCGAACCGATTTCATTTGTTTTCCATCATCGCCTCTCAAGAATTTATATAATGATGGAATACTAGTATATAAATTATATTCATAAAAAATTTATTCTTACATAAATAATATATCATATATACCTTTTTTACTTCTTATTATGTAGGGGATACGATAATGTTTCTCAAGTGTACGACGCACTACCGCCTCACGATGCGATCTGATTCATTTTTCATTAACACTTTTAATTAAAGGAAATAAGGTTAAATTTAAGAAATATGTGTGATATAAATAAAATATTTATTATATAAATTACAAATTTATAATTATTTAAGGATAATATATAATTTCCTTCCTCATAATAAAAAATGATAATATTGTTTGTACGCACGTGTGGACTACCACCTCCACGAACCAATTTTCATTTTTCATCTCCAATACAGATGGATGATATATATAAGTATATTTAATGAAATAAAATGGTATTAATTATATTATAATTATTATCTAAATATAAAATATAACTAACCTTATTTCCATAATGAACTTTGGAAGATGGATACGTTACTCATGAGTTTGTACGGAAAACCATCTCCATGATTGTAACATAGTTTATTTTTCATTACAATTTTTAATGCTTGGTTTTAAAAGTATAATTGATATATAAATATTATAAATATTTCATTATTATTATTATAGTTATATTTAAATAATTAACTCTTTGACCATGGTCAAAACTTTAGACCCATTTTGAAACAATGAAACAAGCAACCTCAAAACACCCAACGTGGATTTAACTGATTAATTATTTTAATGTGTAATTACAAAGGAATAAATTAAATTATTTAAGTATATGGTATTAAAAATTAAATTTTTTAAAAAAATAAAAAATTATATAATCTAATTATACAAGAGTGAAAGGATACATGTTAAGTGTGGACTCGTGGTAAGGGTTTTCTCATCTCTCTTTTTATTTCTGTCTGACATATTTTGTACTCACCAATTATTTTATTACATGGTCTATATAATTATCATTTTACATGTAATAAAAATAATCCTTCATACATCATGTAATTTTATGTTTTTATTTTAATTATTTCATTCAAGTGGAATTAACTAGAAATTTTCCAAGTGGTAAATAATTTCTTAACTCAATTTCATTTCATTAGGTTATAAAACCTATTTCTTAACATTATTATGTAATGATTTTGTGTGTAATAAGATTATATTATATTATATTGTATTTACACTTATTTTATGTGGTTTTTGATTTGATACACATAATCTATTAATTTATTGATTCTAAAATTCAATGGTATTATTTTTATAAAGGTTATTCATCTCAAATTCCCTTTCATTAAGACATGCATTAATGATATGCACTTATATTCATTATTTTGGTTTATATACTACCCTTTAAAATATTATGTTATTAAAATACTTATGTTAATGATATATAAGGCATCATGTTATGTTATTGTTTAATGGGGCTTATTATTGAAGTTTTACCAGTGGAAAAGGCTTTATGTTACAATATTCTTCTTCTTAAGATTGTTTATGTTCAAGGTTTCCTTAGAGAAAATCATATTCTCTTATATTCTTGAACCACATATCTTTATTATCAACTTTCTATGAAAGTGGTAACAAGTTTTATTTCCATTTCCTCCCTTATTTATTGAATAAATACCAAAAATTTCATTTATAAGTGATATTGATCTTGTATTTTTTTGTTCTAATTTCTTTCTCTTCTATATCTGAGTAATCTAATTTTTTAAAAAAAATAGTATTTCTTAAAATTAAATCATTTCTTAATGAAATTTTACAAACATTTTACCTTCTTTCAAAAGGTTTTAAAAGTAAATTTCTTATCAATTTCTAAATGGGACACAATTTACTCATTTTTTTAAAATGTTATAAAAATAATGTTTATTTTTAACATATAGGACAAGAACTGATTTTCACCCTATCTTGGACATTATTTTCTATGAATTTTACTTTATATGTTTCCAATTTTGGTTTCAAATAAAAAATATTTAACAATGTTTGGAGAATTTGTTATTCTAAAAAGTGATTTTCCAAATGAAAGCTGTTATTTTCCTCAAAAAAATTTAATCATCGTTTAATGGTATTTGAATTCAACGACATAAAAACCCCTTGGTGTAGGATATTTTTTAATGATTCCATACTCATTCATTCTTTGGATGTATTATGATTATTTCAAATAGATTGTTATGCATCTTATTTCATTTCCATGGGTTAATCTTGTTTTAAAGAGATTTTTATTGAACACGTTTCATTTCCAAGGGTTAATCATGTTTCAATGATATTTTTATGGAACCCATTTCTCTCCAATGGGTTAATCTTGTTTCAAAGATATTTTTATGGAACCCCTTTCTTTTACAGGGTTCAATCAAGTTATAAAGAGTAATAATTATTTTTTTATGATTTTTACAATGAAACGTAAGCTCTATGTACTTTATTTATGGTTCTTAGACATTTTATACTATGGGTGTTCCTAGATAGCGTCAGGTGATCCTGATATAGATTTTACCACTGGTTCTCATATATAAAATCAGGCTATCCAGATATAACTTATATGGTAGGTGTTCCTAAATAGTGCTCTAATGAATAGGGTAATCATTATGTTTTTCAGATAATTATATTGGCAGTTGACCATATTCTTATTCAAATTGAATGGGTTTTTTTAATGTTTCTATGAAGACAATTTCCCATTATAAAAATACATTTTTTTATTCTACTATGGGTTATAAATATTTTCTTTGATCAATATTGATATCATGTGGCTCTTGATTATTGATTCTGATGTCTCTTGCCTTTTTTAAACCCTTATGACAAGTTTTCATGTTTTATAATCTAGGTATTGATGGGTATGTGTTCTCTTATGTTATTCTAATGCACTTTGATTATGTCAATATACACTTATTCTCATATTGATCTCACTAATGAAATTTAATTGCTAATGCTTATGTTTACCCATTACTGAGCATTTGTTCTCACCCTTATTATGTTTCCTTTTCCCCATATAATCAATAATAATTTTATATGAATTGTTTCTAGAAATGTTTTATATGAATTATGATGATGACTTAAAGTGGAATATAAAAAACTATGTATAGTGGGAGATGATGTTTATCTTTATGAATTGGTTGTTTATGAATCCATGATGTTAAGAGTTTGTCCAAATTTTCTAAATCTCTAAACATAAAAGGTCATTTATAATTTAAGTGATACAATATTTTCTTTATGAGGTTGTAATTTCTATATGGTGAAAATTGTTTCACCTTTATTAGTATCAAATATAGAAATATAATGTCAATGATTTCAACACCGGATCTAGGAGTGAGAGTTTAGGGCTGTTATAGTTAGTATCAAAGGGGGTTTTAGATAACTTTGAAAATTATGATTTTTTAATGTAAGGTTATCTTAAGGGTTATAGATAAAATATTTGGTCAATAAGATTAATGTTGATCATAAGTTCAAAGTCTTAGAAAACCCTTTTAGGTTTTAAGTGATGAGACCTTAAGGTTATTAATGACACTTTAGTAGATATTTTTTGTGTTGAATTATATTTTAAGCTTATGTTTAATGTGAATTATTCCTTTATAGTTTTAGGAAATAGTTTTTATGGTATTTATAACCTTCAAGTTTTATATGATCTTAGAAATTGAGGTAACTATGGTAACACACGTTTTATCATATAGATGACCATGGGACAGTAATGTTATTTTGTGATGAAGTAATTAATATTATTTCAGAACACGATCATTATATTTTTAATCTTGTAAAATGAATGGTATGATTTATCCTTTCAGGTTAAAACACTCATTAAAGTTGAGTTTATTAAGTTTATTTGGGATATAATGTCATATATATGTGGAATGATTTAGTTTTAAATTTCATATTACTATTAAATTTCATAGATTAATGTATTATTTATTCATATAAAGGTTTATTAATTTTAGGAATTTTCTTACCATGTTATAACCATTTTGGTTTTGGTTAACATCTAAAGACAAGTGGAATCACTTTTTTCCATTTTATGGTTATTTGGTCCTTTAAAATGTTATTTTTCTACTCCAAGCATGAAGAAAAATCTTCTTGAATACTCATCATTTAGAGAAAAATAAGAAATTAGGATAGACATTTATTAAAGGATCAAATTCAACTTATCAAGTAAATATATTTCCATATTCTTCTAGTGATGATGTGAAACTAATTCCACAACTCTAGGAAAATTATTTTAAAACAAAAAATCCCTATTACTATCATTTCTAATGATTTCAATGTCCTTTTTCACACCTCTTTGGTTTATGGTTTTGTAGTTCTAAGCTTTCTTATGATCATTCACTTTCTTATGACATATGATCTATATAACACTATAACATTATTTGGGAAATAAAATTTTCTTCCAAGTCTAAATATACACTTGATATCTCTTTTCACCTATTTGTAAAAATATTATTTGTTATTCCAAATGACCATCATACGTCTAGTTATCTCTTATCAAGAGGATGTATTATTTACCCTTTTTACGATGTGGGTTTCCAACAAAGGTATTTTAAAATTTCAAACCATTGATTACTAAGATAAAGTTCAAATTCGGAGAATATATTTTAATAAATGGTTGGAGTATGTAACATCATGATATTTTTTAAAATAAATCTATGTTTGATAGCATATTCAAAATATAACGCTAATCTAAAATGACCCGCGAAATATATAATCGTTATAATATAGATGTTAAAATTGTGGGTATAAATAGTATTAACTATTTTATGAAATATATATATCCTAATAAATATAAATTATTGATAAATTTTTAGTAAATGGTAAATTAATATTTAGTAAATTAATTTTATTCTTCAAAAATACGTTTTTTTCAAAAAAAATTGTGTTCTGTTAAAAAAATTATAATTATTTTTTAAACTTTCAGAAATTTTATTTGATAAAATTAAATTCATTTTTAAAATAATCATATAAAAAATTAATTTGGATAAAATTTAGAGATTTTCAAGAAAAATTTAATTTTTTAGTGAATATTGAAAAATACGGTTCTTTTGTAAAAATGTCATTTCTTTTCAATAAATTAAGTAAATTTAAAAGTATCCTAATGTTTTGAATATTACTTAAAATAAAATAAATATTAGTTATTTATATGTAATCTTTTTTATTATATTTATATCATCTTTATATTGTATTTTAGTATATGTAAATTTTTGGGTTTAATACGAGTTTTCTAAAAACTATTTTTAATTGCATAATGTTTTTAATTTTAAATTCATAAAACAAAACCCTAATTAAGAATTATTAAAATTAAAATTATATATTATATATCAATATATATTAATTTATATTCTTATATTGTTAATTATTATTCATATATTTAACATAAGATCATCTTTTGTGTGAAAAATACACTTCTTTAAAACCTGCTTTTTCATCACATCTACGGGTTTAATTTTAAATTAAATTTTAAAAAATATATAAATTTAATTTAATGAAATGGATTAAAAATTATTAATAAGAATAATTTATATTATATAATAATTTAAACTTAATTTTTTACCCTAATGAATAGTGACAACAGTAAAAAAATAATTACCGTAGTTAAGGTGAAAACGGTTTTACCAGGGGTTAAACTAAAAAGATAATTATAAAAATGTCCTAAAACATTTATAAAAAAAAAATCTAGAAATATTTAAACCTTACCATGTATAATTATATATAATGGTCCATTTTTATCCTTTTATCATGTGAAAATCATGGGTAAACCTTTTTATTATAAAAAACTACTAGTGTGGCACTCACCTCAATTAAAAAAAATGACACCTTCTGTCCTCTCTTATTCACACCATAAAATACATTTTTCTCATATGATACATTCTAAAATATCTTCCTTAAATACCTACCCATGTCCTATATCCCTTATTTTGATCATAAATTCATCCTTAGAAGAATTTGGGTTTTTACTTTATGAGGTTGTCCAAAGAAGAGGTAGTGTGCTTAACTGAGCATGTTTATTTTATTTCTTCTTACACCTCCTAAAAATACTAATAATTTATTATCATATAATAAAATAAATATATAACATAAACATATATGTTATTATGTTAATTTCATAACATAAACCCATCTCCACTTCCATAAAATGGAATACAAAATCCTCATTCATTTATTTGGCGGACTACCATCACGTGAACAAATATCATTATTTTTTCATCTTTGCATATCAGTAATTTATATAATGATGGATTTGTTGAGATGGCATGTGAGTATGATATACTATAATATACCAAATGTAGGATCGAATATATAAAGATAAGATGGTCAAATAAAAGACGGGGGTGAATTGTACACTTTTAAAAATTCCTTTGTAACTTTTAAAGATGATTATGTTTAATAATATTAAACAAGATAATTCACAAAACCTCTAAGTTCTAAACACTTGCTTGATTCAAGAAATTTGATTTCGAGAAAGAAATTCTAGAAAAGTGATTCAGGAAATGAAACTTAATGAAAGTTTACAAAGATGAAGATTCTACCATAAAGCGCATAGAATCTAACTAAATTAGATTACAGGTATAAGGAAGTATAAGATAGTTATACTTTCCTCAACAATACAAATGCAGCGTAAAAAATTGTAACAAAACAAGTAAAAAGTAGTAAATATTTTAACCCAAGGAGAAGGGTGTCCAACAACCTTGGATAAAGGTCCCTTGACTTATACTTTCAAGAAAGTTTGTCTTACCCACACCAGGGTAATCCCTAAATATGAAGATCAAAGTCTATCTTGCAATCCCCACAAGCCCTCAACTTCAAGGTAGTCAGCACCTCTCTCTTCCTATCCCTAGAATCCCTCAATTGTATACAGCAACAATTGGAATTGCACAAAGCAAATATGCATGAAGCAAAGTTTGAACAAGCTGTTCAAACCTTCTGCATGAAGCTTGAGAGTTTATAAGAGCTTCTCTATCTAGAAATCACTTTTGAAAGTTCTGAGCATCAGAAATTCCAAAAGTCTTGAGCTCCTTCAAATGAGATCATATTTATAGGTACACCTGCAACGGTCGGCCCCCTCCTCCAAAGGACATATTTTCCTTGCCTTTCGGAGGGACCTTTACACCTGTCACTCAAACAACGGTTAGTTGATAACTGAAAGCATGATATCATTTTATAACAGAACAAGTGTAAGCATAACTAAAATCCAATATTCAGAATGTAAGTAAATGAATGTTCAGATTCTAAGAAAAAATTTAATTCGGAGTCTATAATACAAGGATATTCGGATCCTGTTTAGTAGGAATTCGGAATCTGAATTCTATAGAATTCAGAACCTTAACTTACAAATTTTGGAGTCGGAGTCAGAACACATAAGAGTTCGGAGCCTGCATTCAGATAACTCGGAGTCAGAACTCGGAGAAGTTCATATCCAAAATTCGTATTCAGAATTCGGATTCAGAACATTGAAGAGTTCATATTCAGAATTCGGAGTCATAACTTTTAAGAGTTTGTTTCTAGAATTCATATTCAAAATTCGGAGTCAGAACTCAGAAGAGTTCATAACCAGAATTCTGATTCAGAATTCGGAGTCAGAACTTAGAAGAGTTCTTAACCAGAAGTCTGAGAATTCGGATCCTAAAACAGAATGATTCATATCTAGGTAATTATAGGATTCCAAGGTTTTGGTTTCAAACTGAATTTTAAACTTAGGAAAATTATAATATGAGCAATGAAAACATGGTAAGGATAAATTTCCTTGGGTAAGAAAATTTTTCTTTATAGAGGTAAAACATAGGGTAAAAAGAATTTTTCATTGAGATAGGGTGTTAGTGATTTTCAAAACAAGAAGAAATGGTAAAGTCATAAGGAAACCTTAATGACTCAACAATATCCCCCTTGAATGAAGGAATGGAAAATATATAAGGAAAACCTTATTGACTCAATAATCTACCCCTTTTTGGAAAGCAAAAACATCCTTATGAAAAAGAATATAAGGACTTAGAAAAAAATTCTAGACTTTGAAATAAAGCTTATCTCCCTTTTCTCATTGGTATATATGAATACGACTAACTCAACCTTAGGCTTTGGAACTCTAAGGATTTTACTCTAGATCTCTAGAATGAGAGTTTTTCATTTATCTTGAATATGGAAATTTTCGTAATGAGAACTCCCCATTTGATAAACTCCCCCTTACTTAAGGATATTTCTTCTTTTAATAGAATTATTTTTCCTTCTCCTCATTTGTGAATTTCAAAAAGAGTTTGGAAAAAAAATATGGTACCTAAAATATTTGTACAATCATCTAAACAAAAAAAGCATCCACAATTTCATTGAGATTGGAAGTATTTATACAAGGAAAAACAGATGCAAAAAAAAACAGATTTCGATCTATTTTGCTTATTTTTCCTTGGGTATCAGATTCTTCACAATGGTTTTCAGCTTCTTCAGTTCTTTGTGATACTCCTATGCTTGCTTTTCTAATTCTATGATCCTATCATCTTCAGCCTTCAAGGCATCGGCCTGAGCCTTCAGCAAGTCATCTTGCTTTACTTGCTTTTCTTCCATCTCGATCCGTAGATCCCTCTCTATTTTTCAACTTTGGACAACAAAATTCAACTTCCCATTTAGAACTTTAACATCCTGAATCTGATAATTTTGTTCAAGATTTAGATTTTCTTGAAAGCTGTTTGTAAGATCCTTGATTTTTTTGTCTTCTGTATCAAAATATTCCTTGAAATCTTCTTGAAATTTATCAAGCTCTCTCAAGCCTTCAACAATTTTCTTTAACCAGCTGGCCATTTTCTTGCAAGATTTTCTGTGGGCTTCATAGTTGATAAGGAAATTTTTGTTTTCAACCTCAACTTTTACACACCTATCCATCACCATGGATACAGAGTCTAATATCTGGTTCATGCTATGCTGAAGCATCTGGCATCTGGAATCAATTGTTGGAAAGATCGGAATGGTGTCCACTAGCTTCTTTAGGGACTGAACGACGAAATCGTGTCCTAAAGATGATGACTCTGAATATGAAATTTTTCTTAGAGATGATTCTTCTTATAGCTCTACTAGCTTCCTATTAGAGGATCCTCTAGGTTCCTTCTTCATCAATATATATTTGGTTGGGGTATCAACAACCACTTGTTTACCCTTATTGGTTCTCGGAATAGCTTCTTCATCGGGAGATTCATGCTCACTTCCAGATAACTCTACAATATTATCTTTATTAATTTTCTCTTTTTCAGCTCCAGCCTCAATGTCTTCAAGAATAATGAAGTAATTATTATAACTCTCTTCCTCAGATAACTTGTTTACTTCTTCTTCACCCTTCTCATCTACTCCAGGAGTAGCAAGTTTCGATGATCCGACTTGAGAAGTCCAGATTGACAACTTTTATGAAGCACTTTCCTTTTCATGAAAGTATTCTACTTTCTTTTTCATGTATATCATATCTTCAGTGATTTGAGCTTCCTAAACTTATTCCACATCTTACTTTTCAACATCCTTATTTTGAGATTTTTGCGGAGTCATAAACTTTTTCCCATGTGTTTCAGGTAATGGTTCAACTAGGAAGGTTTTTAGTATGGAAATGTTCTCATATGCAATTTCAGTACCCCTTAGAAGGGATTGACAGATTTCAGCCTCTGACATCTTCTTCTTTTGCTTCTTCTCTTTGGATTGCTTCTCAAGATCTTTAGTAGCTTTCTATTTAAGTGCCTTGGCCATAGCAGGATCTAGGCCAATTTGTGGTTCCCCTTACTTCTGATTCTTTTTATCCTCCCTCTATTTGGAAACCACTTCATCTGGATAGTCTTTCTGCTTTTTGGTCTTTGAAGGAGTGAATTGAGTTTCTTTGGACTTAGGGGTTTTCTCTGTTTCTTTCACATCCTTTAGTTTCCTCTTCTTTCCAACTTTCTTTGAAGGTTTAACTTCTTCAACATTTTTTGGAACAGCTTCTGCCTCATCCTCAGGTAAATCATAAAACTCACCTAAATCCTTATAAAAACTTACTTTCATCCTCTTCAGGGTATCATCACTGATTATCATTACTTTTCAATTCCTTGGCTTGGAACTGCAGGGGATTCTGAAAGATTCTAGGCACCGAACTATCAGTTTGGATAGTAGGTCAGGATACATGATTATCTATGCTCTTAGATTCCCATTCTTGGTATTCTCTATTATAATGAGAATATGCTTCATCATATTGATTTTACATAGATTTACCAAAAAATCTAAGATATACATATCACTTTTCTTAAAAGTGTCCTTGTCCCCCTTTCTCGGTACGATAAGGCCCTGAACCCATAACTGTAGGATCCGATTGTTGGTAGACAGGCAGGAAATATTTGTGGTCTTGACATCAGTAAGTCCAAGTCATTCCATATCCATCACCTTTACAAAACTACCTTGAACATCTAGCAGCTTGTGGGATCAGAACTCGGTTTCCCCTTCATATGATAGCCTCACCAAGATAACAGCCTTGGTGTAAGAGAGTGCATAAGTTTTTCCATAACTCTTGAAGGAAAATTTTTCTCTTCCATATTCTTTGAAAAAGAAAACTAATTCTTAAAATTCTATAATTAGATCCGGATACACAACATCCTGAAATCCTGTCTTTGAAATGGATATACTCTCCAACCCATTAAGCCTGATATTCTTTGAGATAATAGAGTCATACTTATTGAAGAACTTTGGATGTACCAACCTCTCCCTATAAATTTTCACTCTGAAATTGGCTTGAAAAAAGACATTTATTGAGAAGGAATTTCAATAGATATTCTGACTTCTAAAAACTCTGAAAATCTGAAATGGGATTTTGAAGTTGGTCAGAGATTTGATACGCAAATGATTTGAAAATCGATGTGGGACAACCATCGGGGGTGTAACGTCCCAGGTCCGGGTGCCACTCAACGGGTGACCCGAGCCCAGTTCGCCACGTGACCTCAAGCGCATTTCCCCAAACGTCAGAGGATGACAACTAGCAGCAAGGGCCCAGGTCTGATAGTGGGGAAACTATGCCCTCATTTGTGAAAGTGTAACACATCTGAATGGAAATAAAACATACAAAAAATAGCAGAAGCAGTAAACCATACACAACGGAAATAAACAACAATATATCAATAATGATTCTACATGTCTCAAGTACTAAGAAAACAGCCAGAACATGTTATACATCAATACAGTACATCCAAAAATAGAGTACGAAAAAACAAAGTAAAACATCTGGCAGTGGCATCGCGAGCCTAGGCTCGGTCCCATGCCCTCCTACCCCTCAGCAACTGTCAAGTACTTGTATAGGGACTCTTTCCCCTATCTACACCTTTAGCAATGTAATCTGTTTGGGACGAAAAGCATGACCCAAACAGGGTGTGAGAAATATATCTCAATAGGAACCCACCAAAGGCCCATGTCCAATGGCGTGTAAGCATGCAACAATAGTGTGCAGTGGTAAAATGCAATAGAGTAATCAGTACTCAAAGTAACAAACTACAAGTTATATTTTCATTTTTAATATTCATTTAATCCATTTAATATAAGAAATCACCATAGTGAATTTCTAAGTAAACAACTAGTGTCCTCAGACACGTAAACTCATACCCTCAGGTAACGAGTATCCAACACAAGAATCTGCCCTCAGGCATAATAGAGTTTTCCCTCGGGCGTAGGTAGTGTCTCCCACAGGCACAGAATCAACTGCCCACAGGCACAGAAGAAGTTTCCCTCAGGCCAACATAACTACTGCCCACAGGCTAAATAGTGTAGTGCCCACAAACTAATCACAACAATGCCCTCATGTTTAACCGGTAACTGGGCCATGCCCGACATATAAAATTGCAGTAAACAAGAAATTTCTCTCAAGGAAATTCTAAAATTACTACATTAAAGGCATACCCTCGGGTATCCTGGCCAAATGGCTAAACAGTGGAACACACCCCCGGGGTGGTTCTGGATCCAAGAAACAATCCCAACCAGTATTTTATTATCAAAATTTAATCACCTATGCAATTCTAGGAATTAAAAACAGCAACGGCCTAAGCCACACGACACCCCAACATGGTTTCGTGGCACGAAAACGCACAAAAACACACGACAGTTGGAAATTTACACCAGGCCACCTACCTTATACGCCAACAAGCGTTATACACAAACTCCGATCTGAGAAACACCCAAGAACGAAGTAGATCTGATGAAGAAGAAAACCCATTAAAACATAAATAACTTTCCCTCAGGAAGGAATTGGTAAGAATGGATTAAGGAAAAGAAAGGGCTTACCCGAGCGGTTCCAACGAGATCATCCGAGGCGGAATCGGATTCCAGACGAACACTCAGTGGATCTTCAAAGGTTTGGACTCCTCCTTTGGCTCCAAAACGGCTCAAATACCTCCTCTACCAAATGAGGAGGCTACTGCCTATTTTAAGCCGAAAAAACAAAGTACACGGCGTGTACTTCTGAGTACATGGTGTGTACTTCCTTCATTTAACTATTCCTCTGGAAGCACCGCCACACTGTTCACCCATCGACATGAGTACATGGCATGTACTTCTGAGTACATGGTGTGTATTCTCGCCCAACTGGCGGCTACTCCACCGCCTTACTGTTTAGGCCTACCGACTAACTACATGGCGTGTAAAGGACCACTACACGACGTGTATTCGGTTCCTACACCCCTCATCGCCGACAAGGCTACACGCCCCCTGTACCCATTCCACATGGCCAAAAGTACATGGAGTGTGGAAAAGTACATGGCGTGTAGTTCCAAAAATTTGGAATTTTCCCTATTTTCCATATTTTCTAAAAAATACTTAAGGAAAAGAGAAAAGAAGAAGATCATACCTCAAAAATAAGAACTGGGTTCTTACAAACTTCCCCCCTTATAGAAATTAATCCCCGAATTTCCCTTCCCAGGGTGGAGAAGATAAAGCACAGAACCGCTCTAGCCACTGAGCACGCACGTCGGCCTCCCGCTCCCAGGTCTCGTCTTGCACTCGGCCATGCTACCATAACACCCGTATGAGAGAAACTGACCAGCCTCGGAGAACCTTCGTGATCCTGTCAACGATACGGATTGGATACTCCTCAAAGGATGCATCTGCCTCAATCTCAACCTCCTCAGGCTGAAAAACATGAGATGGGTCTGAATGAAAGCGGTGCAACTGAGACTCGTGGAAGACGTCGGGCATGGCTCGGTATTTCAGCGGTAACTACAACCGATAGGCAACCAGCCCGACTCTCTCCAGAATCTCAAATTTCCCCACATACCTCGGGGAAATCTTACCCTGTCTCCTGATCCGCTTGTGTCCCAGCCTCGGCGAAACACGCAAGAAAACCTGATCCCCAACCATGAACTCCAAAGGTCGTCTACGGCGATCAGCATATGACTTCTGTCGAGACTGCGCGGTAGCCATCAGCTTCCGAATCAACTGGACCTACTCATATGTCTCATGCACGAGTTGTGGTCCCAATAAAGCTGCCTCACCTACCTCTAACCAGCAAAAAGTTGATCGGCATGGCCTACCATATAAATCCTCAAATGGTTCCATCTCAATAGTTTCCTGAAAACTATTGTTATAGGCAAACTTGACTAAGGGTAAATGCTTCTTCCAAGATCCCCCAAAGTATAGGACGCATGCGCGCAGCATGTCCTCCAGCACATGTATCGTAAGCTCTGACCGGCCATCTGTCTGAGGGTGGATGATGTGCTCAGAAGAACCTGTGTACCCAGTTCCCTCTGAAAACTCTGCTAGAAACAAGACGTAAAGAGGGCGTCCCTATCTGAAACGATAGAACGAGGGACCCATGAAGACATACGATCTCTCGGATATACAATCGTCCGAGCTCGTCAACACTGAAGGTCTTCTTGATTGGAAAGAAGTGAGCTACCTTCGTGAGTCTGTCCAAAACAACCCATATGGCAGTATTTCCTCTAGGTGACCTCGGCAACCCAGTCACAAAATCCATCGCGACATCATCCCATTTCCACTCAGGAATGGGCAACTGATGTAACAGCCTAGCTGGTCTCTGATACTCCGCCTTCACTTGCTGATAGGTGGAACTTCTCGTAACAAACCCAGCTACATCTCTCTTCATACCCATCCACCAATACTGACATCTCAAGTCACGGTACATCTTGGTAACCCCAGGATGAACTGCCCAAGCCGAAGCATGAAACTCCTGTATCACCTCCTTGCATACATCCCCTGGAAACCATACTCATCCATGGAAACGTAGGACCTCATCATCGCCTATCGTCCAACTGGGAGGAGGTTCCTCACTTGCCACCAACTCCCGTAGAACTAGGCCTTCTAAATCCGATAGCTACCTCATCCTCACTTTGTCCAGGAGGGTAGAAGTCACAGATAAAGATGAAAGATAAGTCTGCCCCTGACTGTCGTGCACCTCCAAATGTATCTCAGAGAGCAAGTCCATGAGCTGCCACTCACCACTGTCCACCTGCACTGCCTATATTTGAGTCTTCCTACTCAGTGCATCAGCTACTGCATTACCTTTACTAGGTGTATAGGAAAGTTCAAAATCGAAGGACTGTAGGTATTCAACCCACCTTCTCTGCCTCAGATTCAGGTCACACTGAGTAAAGATATACTTGAGGCTTTTGTGGTTGGTGAAAACCACAAAATGCTCTCCAAAAAGATAATGTCTCCAACAGCGCAACGCATGAACAACTGCAGCCAACTCGAGATCATGTTTCGGGTAATTCCTCTCATGTGGCCTCAACTGCCGAGACCCGTATGCAACTACTTGATCACCCTGCATCAACACTACTCCCAGCCCAATACATGATGCATCACAGTAAACTGTATATCTCTTCCCCTACTCTGGGAGTATCAGGATCGGTGCTGAAGTCAAACTTCCCTTCAGGTTCTGAAAAGTTGTCTCACAAAATTCTGACCAAACGAACTTCACAACCTTCTTAGTCAGTCCTATCAACGGTGCTTCTAAGTGGGAGAAGTCCTGTATGAAGCATTTGTAGTAACTATCCAGCCCTAAGAAACTCCATATCTCAAACAAGTTCTTAGGCTACTCCCAAGAAACTACTTCTCTCACCTTCTCTGGGTCTACTGCAACTCCTGCCTCTAAGATAATGTAACCTAAGAAGTGAATCTGATCCATCCAAAAGTGGTACTTTGAGAGCTTATCATATAGCCGATGATCTCTCAGTGTACTCAATACGATCTCAAGACGGGTGGCATGGTCGTGTCGAGTGTGTGAGTACACCAAGATGTCATCCACGAATACTAACACAAAAGAATCAAGATACGTATGGAACACACGATTCATTAGATCCATGAAAACTGCTAGTGCATTCATCAGTCTGAATAGAATAACCAAGTACTCGTACAGACAATATCTTCTCTGAAAAGCTGTCAGCGGTATATCTGATGGTCTCACGCATAGCTAATCATATCCGGATCTCAATTCAATCTTCGAGAACACTCATGCTTCATGAAGTTTATCAAAAAGATCATCTATCCTCAGTAAGGGATATCGGTTCTTAACCGTCAACTGGTTCAGTTTCTGATAATTCACACAGATTCTGAGGGTATCATCCGCCTTCTTCGCAAAAAGGACCAGAGAACCCCCAGGAGAAGTACTGGGTTGGATGAAACCATTCGCCTGTAACTCCTATAACTACCTCTTGAGCTCTTGCAGCTCAGGTGTAGCCACCCTATAAGGAGGAATGGACACCGGTGATGCCCCTAGAACTAGCTCAATAGAGAAATCCACCTCTCGCACCGGAGGTAGACCTGAAAAATCGTCTGGGAAGACATCCCTAAAATGATCAACAACTGGAGGGAAATACTTCTGACAATTCCCCTGATCATCCAGATATAAGCTCGCAATTAGGGTTGTGACTCCACCTCGCCCATGATGCTCTGGTCTAGCTCGACTCGCCTAAACATCCCATTCACCCTTGTATAGAAACTCTCCGCCCTCTGGTGATGTGAAACTCACCCTGCGATGATTGCAGTCTACAAAGGCTCAAAAGGGAACCAACCAGTCCATTCTGAGAATGACGTCATAAGCTGTCATCTCTAAGACATAGAGGTCCCATAGAAAGTGACACCCACCAACTTCAATGGGGCACTCCTTGAACTGACGTACACTAGCCGTTATAGTCCCCAAAGGAGTGTCTAGCATCAAGATATCAGAAAAAGTAGAAACACAGAGCCCAATGATCTCCATAATGGGTATAGATATGAAACTATGCGTAACACCCGTATCAAAAAGTACTGAAGATAAGATAGAAGCTACTAGAATAGTACCTCTAACTGTCGAAGGTCCGGGGTCCTGCTCCTGCTGGGTCCGTTGCACTGCATATGCATGCCTAGTGTCGCGACCCACCAACACAGCCTGACTACCCTGAGTTGTCCCACCCTGCTGCCTCTGAGATCCTAGTGTCTGGTTACCACAGCCACAACCACCATCTCTGCATGCACGCCCTGACGTATTCTAGTTCCCCGACTGGTAAGAATCCACTGGTCCTGCTACCGCACGTGAAGTCTACACAGAACCCCTCTCACTAGCCACTGGTGGAAACTCCCTACAAAAGCACTGCAGATGACCCAACTTGCCACAAGCTCAGCACTCCACTAGGTCTCGTGGATACTATGGCCTCTTGTGCCCCTCTCTACCACACTGGTAGCACATAACCTGGCCACCTGAAGCATTCTTCTGACTGGTACTGCCGCCCTGAGAGAAGTCCATCTATCTCTTCCTCTTGCCAACAGAAATAGTACCAGTAACTAGTGCTGAACCACCCTGGCCCACACCACTCGATTCTCATAGGTTCCTCTCTGTAATCAACGCCTGGTTTACAATCGCGTGTACAGTAGGCAACTTGAAAACATTTACAAGCGCTCAGATGTCATACCGAAGACCATCCTCAAAATGTCTAGCTCTCAACGTCTCGTCACCCAATAGCACGGGTGCAAAACGCTGAAGCTCAGAGAAGCATGCAGAATAGTCCATCACCGACATAGCACCCTACTATAGATTCATGAACTCTCGAGCTCTATCTTCCCTTAGCATCTCGGGAAAGAAGAAGTCATATAAGACTATCTGAAAATATTCCCACGCCATGTCTCTGTGATGCTCTGACTGGGTAGTAAAATCCCACCACCACTTGGCGGAATCATGCAGCATGTAATTCACGAGCTTGACCCTCCACCCTGGAGGTGTCCCAAGATGCTCGAAAATAGTCTGCATCGACCCCATCCAAGACTCTATAGCATGTGGTCTGCCATCCCCTGAAAACGTAGGTGGATGTTGCTGCTGAAAGATACGTGTCAGCTCGGCCAAAGATGTAGCAGCCTGTGGTGCTCCCTGAAAGGTCTTCATGAACCACATAAAGCCCTCACGGAACTATGACTCTGCGTCTGTGTCTGGTATACCAGCTAGTGTCGCATCTGGCTCTACTACAGGATCAACTGGTAGCCCATGGAACACCATCTCCGGAATATAATCGTCGCCGCTCTCCTGGAAAACAACTCGCGGTCGTCTAAGCATCATGACACTACATGGTCAAAAGCACGCCTTAGATTCCATATTATTAAGACTGAAACAAAGGAACCACAAAAAAACAAGGGGAAGAAGTCATTTCAAAATTTGCAAATCAAGACTACACGGCGTGTATACTGACTACACGGTGTGTACTTGACTTCCCTTCCCCTGCCCGGGTCCTTATACAAGGTGAAGCCACACGGCTCCCGTTAAACAAAAACAACACGGCATTTATAACATCTACACGGTGTGTATGGTGAAATTTCCCAACTGCCTGTGTCGTCTGTGACACGTCCGACTACTCGGCTTACAACTACACGGCGTGTTACACCCGCACACAGCGTGTACACCACCCCGTTTCCAAGCCAAATGGCTAACACCACATAGTCTGTCCTTGGACAAGACTACACGGCGTGTCCCACGGGTACACTACATGTTCAAGGAGAGGTGACACCGGCTCGTGTTGTTAGTTACATGGTCGATTCCCCATGTCACACTACACGGCGTGTTCATCATTGACACGGCGTGTTCTGTACAGAAGTTCACCGACCCATGTTGTTTGTTACATGGTCGAACTCTTGGTCACACTACACGGCGTGTACATTCGGTACACGGCGTGGTTTATCCGAGCCTTTCCCGACCCCGTGTCATCACCCAGATGGTTTGTGACACGGGAAGAGACTACACGGCGTGTACTCTGGGTACATGGCGTGTACTCAAAAAGTTCATTTTTCTTCCGAATAGAAGAACATACATGGCGTGTATAAAAACATTACACGATGTGTATACGGGGTTTCTGGGCATTATGCCTCAGAAACTTCCCCGAAACCTAGAAAATACTAAAAACCAACACCTAAGTGTCAAATTCCGATCCGTGAGGGCCCATACTCCCCACGAATCAAAGTTTGACATATTATCTGTGTTATAATAAATAAACAGTCAATGATCTACCAAATTCTGGTCAATGGGGGACCATACTCCCCAAAAACCAAAGTTTGGCGTCCATTCTCTAAACAGGCTCAAACAAAAATACCATATCACAAAGCAGGTATTTATCAAGAAGCTATCACAACAGCATGATTTATTAGCACAATAACTATCACAACAACATGCAATTTCTAATTCACCTACATGGCATGGAAACTATGCATGGCATGTGATTTCTAGCATGTTCAAATATGATGCATGAGATGGCATACCCTCATCTCATCGGGTTGCAACTAAATAGAACCCCCAGATAAAATATAACAGCACAATCTCAAGTGAGTCACCCAATGGTGAAAACAATCAACTGTAAGTTGCAAAATCAGTAAAATTGCAAAAATAAGAGGTAGACTGGTTTTTCCCTGTAAACGGGTTAGCTACGCCCAGTCACAACTTATTACCAACTACCGCTCATCCTATCCCTGACTACGACTCCAAATAGTAAGTCAATGAAAAGAACCCCTTTGATACCACTTTGTAACGTTCCGGGTCCGGGTGCCACTCAACAGGTGCCCCGATCCCGGTTCTCCACTTGACCTCAAGCGCATTTCCCCAAATGCCAAAGGCTGCCAACTAGCAGCAAGGTCCCAGGTCTGATAGTGGGGAAACTATGAACTCATTTGTCAAAGTGTAGCACAGCAGAATGGAAATAAAACATACAAAAAATAGCGGAAGCAGTAAACCATACACAACTGAAATAAAAAACAGTATATCAATAATGATGCTATATGTCTCAAGTACTAAGAAAACAGCCTGAACATGTTATACATCAATACAGTACATCCAAAAACAGAGTACGTCAAAACAAAGTAAAACAGCTGGCAGCAGCATCGCGATCCTAGGCTCGGTCCCATGCACTCCTAATCCTCAACAACTATCAAGTACCTGTATAGGGACTCTTGCCCCTATCTACACCTGCAGCAACGTAATCTGTTTGGGCCAAAAAGCATGACCCAAACAGGGTGTGAGAAATATATCTCAGTAGGCACCCACCAAAGGTCCGTGCCCAATGGCGTGTAAGCATGCAACAATAGTGTCCAGTGGTAAAATGCAATAAAGTAATCAGTGCTCAAAAGTAATAAAACTACCAGTTATATTTCCATTTTAAATATTCATTTAATCCCTTTAATATAAGAAATCACAACATTGCATTTCTATGTAAACACCTAGTGTCCTCAGACACGTAAACTCCTGCCCTCAGGTAACGAGTATCCAACACAAGAATCTGCCCTTTGGAATAATAGATTTTGACCTCAGCCATAGGTAGTGTCGCCCATAGGCAAAAAATCATCTGCCCACAGGCACAGAAGAAGTTTCCCTCATGCCGAGATAACTACTGCCCGTAGGCTAAATAGTGTAGTTCCCACAGGCTAATCACAACAATTCCCTTAGGCTTAACCTATAGCATCTCGCCTTTTTATCACATAAACTTTCATTACATTTTACAAAACCGAGGATCTTTAAGGTTTAGTGTCTTGGAAACCAGGAACATAATAAAACAAAAAAAACATTCTTCTTAAACACTTGAAAGGCTTCTCCTCAAGTTCATCCTAGGTTCATTACTGCATCTCATAACATGGGAACACACATCAAAATAAAGGGTGAGCAGAAAGCCCAGTAAGGGAAACAAGAGAAACATTTTACATGTGAACATGAGATACTTCAATAAGGACATGAAAAGAACAATAAGGCATGAGAAAGAAATCATGAGGCATATCATAATAAAAATAACATTTTTCATAACTTTAAGATGTGGCTGAAACATTTAATATTGAAAATTGTTTCGTTTCACCAAGGTCCATCCCCAAGGTGTCATTAAAAATTACCAAGGTTATTCACCAAGGCGTCGTTAAAATGGTCATCTCTAGAGATTAAGTCTTTACCCAATGCATTAGAGCGCTATCAGAGTGCACCCTTAAATTTGCCTTTATTATCATGTGAGCCACATATATCATCATCAATCATTTCATAAAACAACCCATATAGCATAAAAGAATTGGGTTTCATTCCATAATCATAACGTTTTAAAAACTGCTTTAAAGACATGATCTTTATGTCACTTTAAACCCACGGAAAGGGAAAGAGGGTTTCATGTATGTAAATCCCAGAATTTAAAATAGAACATTTTTATATATATGTGAATACCCCTATATAAAAAAGATCTTTGAGTATTCACTTTATAACATAAAATAATTTTTAGAAAAGAGAGAGAGGCACTTTGAGACGGAAATTCTGCAGCATAACGGCTATGTTACAAGGTTTTAGAAAACATTGAGAAGAGAGGGGACATGGGTCAAACATTCATAAATGACCCATCAAACAGTAGAGGGAAAAAAATTTAAGAACATGGTAATGAAATTTGAAAATATACCATATGAAATGAAGAATATTAAAGGAAGACAAAAATAATATTTCTCTTGTGAAAATTCGGCAGCCTAACGACGTCACTTAAACTTCAACAAAAATGAATTGACACGGTCAAATAGGGTCTCTCATCATATGAACATAAGAGTACAGTATGATAGATATAGAGATCATACCCCAACACAATATAAAGTAACTTGAAATACTTGACATGAAAGTAGAACTTTGAAAAAGAGAAGGGTGAAAGAATCCCTCAAAAATTCGGCAGCCTAACGACGCCACTTAAAAATTCAAAAAAAAAATGAATTGACAAGGTCAAATAGGGTCTCTCATCATATAAACATAAGAGTCCAGTATGATAGATATAGAGATCAGACCCCAACATAATATAAAGGAACTTGAAAGACTTGACATGAAAGTAGAACTTTGAAAAAGAGAAGGGTGAAAGAACCACTTAAAAATTCGGCAGCCTAACGGCGCAACTTAAAACTTCAAAATACTGAATTAAAGAGATCAAATGGGGTCTCTCATCATATGATCATAAAAGATCAGTATGATAAATTTAGATATCATGCCCCAACATAATAAAAAGAAACATGAAAGACTTGAATGAAAATAGAACTTGAAAACGAGGAAGGTGAAAGAATCCCTTAAAAATTCGGCAGCCTAACGACGCCACTTAAACATTCTTAAAATGAATTGATTAGAGAAAGGGGGGTCTCTCATCATATTAAAATGAAATGGGCAGTAGGATGAATATAAAAGAACATCCTCCAACATAAGAATATGGAGCATAAAAGAAATGACATAAAAGAGATTACTTGAAAAGAAAGAGAGAGGTCGGATCCTTTACCTTAAAATGTAACTCTTAAACCTCAAAGGTTGGGACCTTGAGGGCTTGGGGCACCTTGGGAGGACTCCTTGGGAGGTAATGAGACCAGAAATTCGTTGGGGAAGAGTGGGGAGTTGAATTGATGAGAGGAGGGCTTGGTATTTATAGGGAAAGTGAGGGGACAAGGCATTAATGGCCAAGGGACACCTCACATGTGCTTTTCTCAAGCCCATGTGCTATCCCTTGACATTTATCATGGAGTTAGGCCACATGGGGCCCCCAAAACAATAATTCATCACCCTTGGACGGCCAACCCTTAAAATATCTCATGACATCATCATGACACAACTATGATGTCATTAAACATACCGAAACCCTAAAACTGCATTTTTACTATTCACTAAAAAATTCATCTTTCTCAGAAAAATCCCAAAATTTCACCTTAACTAAATATAGATGCTCTAATTACACTTATGAACTCCATTTTATAAAAATATTTTTCTAAATATTTTTAATTTAATTTTTAAATAAAAACACTATTCATCGAGAATTCATTTTTTTCAGAAAAATCCCCAAAAATTACCATAACATAATATCGATGCTCTGAGTTCAAAAATAAAGTTTTTTTTATAAAAATAATTTTCAAATTATTTTTAATTAAATTTTTAATTAAAAAACACTATTCACCCGAAAAAACTAACATTTGAATAATAATTTATGAAACTGTTATTTAAACATTTTATTGAATCACATTACTTAATCAAGGTGCCTAGATTATTTTAAAACTTTCTTTAAGTGAGATTACTAATCCATTTGGTCATATTACTAATCCTAATCATAAAATCACTATTCATAATTTACTATTCATCAAAAATCATGTTGATCTTATTAGACTCCAAATTTCTTACTGAACATAATTGTAGAAGACCATGTTTTGAGAATCATTACACATTTTAAATTATTTAAGGTTTACATAAACATTTTTTTAAAATATCCTTTTGAAAATTCATCAAAAATATGCATACTATTTTTATCCAGTCATTTGAAAATTCATAAACTTCATCACAAAAAGAAATCCCAATTTTTATTTAAAACAAGGATTACACAAGGCAATTATGGTCTCGTTACATAGCCCCTTATAATACCAGCAAAGGACCTAAGAGTAAGGTGTGATAGGGTGATATAATTTTTGGGCGGCTCAGTCAACATTGCCCGAGTAGTAATTTCTATCAGTTTGAACTTCTCGCGAAGGCGATTCCGTTCTAGCTTCACATGATGAAGTTCGGCTTGGATTTGGTCCAGAGCAAAGCCCAATGGTGCTACCTCCTTCCCAAGCTCTGTTAGATGGGATTCGATTGGTCCAAGACTACTAGGTGAGGCCATCAAATCTTCTTTCTATAATAATTAACCAAGATTACTTAAATTTAGAGACAATAATCAAAACATTTTGTTCACGGTGGTCATATTGAACGATGGTCATATAACACTCAAAAACCAATGGTCTCATTTTAATTATAATCATGTTTATCAAATAAAACATTTTTGTTGAGTATAAAATAAAATAACACATGAAATCACGAAACAAGATTTATTCAAAATTTCGGGCCGTTACAATCTTCCCCCATTAAGAAATTGCGTCCTCGCAATTTTTTTTTTTAAATTGGGTTTTGAAATTTCATTTAAAGTCCCACATCGGAAAAAGAGTCAGTAACACCATTACTTTAAAAGAAAGAAAAGGAAGTACAAAGGCCACCCGAGTTTACTCATACTAGGATTCCATGTAGGAAACATGGACATGGAGGAGAAAACAAAGGGTAACGTTCTTAAAGGAGAGTGATATAAAACATGATTAGGAGGAAGTTAACCACTAGAAAATCCCAAAATTATGATGTGTGTAAGCGGTCTTTGATTACCCATTAGGAAACTTAAACCAACAACGTTTTTGTTTTACGTTCCTTTTCATAACTTTGAGGAATTCATTTACAACATAGATAAAAAACATAAGGAAAATATATCTACATTCATGTAGAGTTTCATAGTTTAATAAGTTTCTACCAAAACTAATCTTTTCTCCAAATGATGAGAATTCAAAACTACTTGGTCTCATCAAAACACAAGAATCATCTTCTATAGAATCACATAATCCACCAAAGATCAACTATCTATTTCTTCTATCTTTAAACATTATCCCAAAATTAGAAAGGGTAAGGTAAAACAACTCTTCAAAAAGAATCCCATAGGAATGGAAACTACTTTTAAATCTTCAAAGTTCCATGGTAATACCCAAAGTTCATCATAGACCATTCCATAAATAACAGTCCTTAAAATTCCTTAAAGTAAACCAAACAAAGATTGAAACCCAAATACAAGAAGGACTTGATAACATATTCTTCCCAAATAAACTTCATTGTTCATCTCCAAACAACATCAACCACTCCTAACATATTATAACAAAAGTAGATAACCTAAACATGTTTTACCCAAGATAGGTTAATCATTCTCGTAAGTAACCTAAATTACTGTAAGTCCACCTTAAATTCATTGATTCTTCAAAATATAAGTCAACCTTACTCCTCAATGAAAATACCGTAGTAATCTATTTACCTTGATCATATATGGTCCTCAAAATAGTGAACGTCTTCAAAAATAAAAATCATCTTTTAATCCCCTAATCATCTCTGTCGTATTAATACGGCAATCGTAGCATTTCCTATCACATTGGTTGTTGGGACATGTTCTTCCATTTCCCGCCATTAACTAAGAAAAGAAGCTATAGTTAGGGGCTTAAATACTTAGCCAATAATCATGAAAAGAAACTTAAAGCATATAAGGATAACATGTAGAAGTAAAGTATACCCTAACTTGTGATCCCCTAGGTTCCCATCTAGGTTATCCATGATCATATATTCTTATGTGAACCTTTATTTTATTTTATCTTTGTTCCTTTAACAATAGTTCATACTAAGCTTATGAATTTACCAAAGCATATCCCCCGGGAGTGTCGTAACCAAGAGTGTGGCAAGGCCCGTTGTCGTGTACCAGTTCCCGTTCGAGTCTAGCTCAAAGCGGTGTTTTCGGGTTTTACTCCTATGTACATCTGTGCCAGAGCCACCTCTACCTGCTCGTATCCAGACAGGGATGTATTTTCTTGGAAACCCCTTACTCAATACTCACCAAAATACCAGGAATATTTCATATATTTAAACTCTTCTATAGGGTTTTTCCTAAAGTTTTTATATCCTAATTTCCACAAATAACTAAACCATCCTTTGATACCAACTATATCATCCCACCTTTTTATCACATAAACTTTCATTACATTTTACAAAACTGAGGATCTTTAAGGTTTAGTGTCTTGGAAACCAGGAACATAATAAATGAAAAAAAACATTCTTCTTAAGCACTTGAAAGGCTTCTCCTCAAGTTCATCCTAGGTTCATTACTGCATCTCATAACCTGGGAACACACATCAAAATAAAGGGTGAGGAGAAAGCCCAGTAAGGGAAACAAGAGAAACATTTTACATGTGAACTTGAGATACTTCAATAAGGACATGAAAAGAACATTAAGGCATGAGAAAGAAATCATGAGGCATATCATAATAAAAATAACATTTTTCATAACTTTAAGATGTGGCTGAAACATTTAATATTGACAATCGTTTCGTTTCACCAAGGTCCATCCCCAAGGTGTCATTAAAAATTACCAAGGTTATTCACCAATGCGTCGTTAAAATGGTCATCTCTAGAGATTAAGTCTTTACCCAATGCATTGGAGCGCTATCAGGGTGCACCCTTAAATTTTTATTTATTATCATGTGAGCCACATATATCATCATCAATCATTTCATAAAACAACCCATATAGCATAAAAGAATTGGGTTTCATTCCATAATCATAACGTTTTAAAAACTGCTTTAAAGACATGATCTTTATGTCACTTTAAACCCACAGAAAGGGAAAGAGGGTTTCATGTATGTAAATCCCAGAATTTAAAATAGAACATTTTGATATATATGTGAATACCCCTGTATAAACAAGAGCTTTGATTATTCACTTTATAACATAAAATAATTTTTAGAAAAGAGAGAGAGGCACTTTGAGACGAAAATTCTGCAGCATAACAGCTATGTTGCAAGGTTTTAGAAAACATTGAGAAGAGAGGGGACATGGGTCAAACATTCATAAATGACCCATAAAAAAGTAGAGGGACAAAAATTTAAGAACATGGTAATGAAATTTGAAAATATACCATATGAAATGAAGAATATTAAAGGAAGACAAAAATAAGATTTCTCTTGTGAGAATTCGGCAGCCTAACGACGTCACTTAAACTTCAACAAAAATGAATTGACACGGTCAAATATGGTATTTCATCATATGAACATAAGAGTACAGTATGATAGATATATAGATCATACCCCAACACAATAGAAAGTAACTTGAAAGACTTGACATGGAAGTAGAACTTTGAAAAAGAGAAGGGTGAAAGAATCCCTCAAAAATTCGGCAGCCTAACAGCGCCACTTAAAAATTCAAAAAAATGAATTGACAAGGTCAAATAGGGTATCTCATCATATGAACATAAGAGTCCAGTATGATAGATATAGAGATCATACCCCAACATAATAGAAAGGAACTTGAAAGACTTGACATGAAAGTAGAACTTTGAAAAAGAGAAGGGTGAAAGAACCACTTAAAAATTCGGCAGCCTAACGGCGCAACTTAAAACTTTAAAATACTGAATTAAAGAGATAAAATGGGGTCTCTCATCATATGATCATAAAAGATCAGTATGATAAATTTAGATATCATTCCCCAACATAATAAAAAGAAACATGAAAGACTTGAATGAAAATAGAACTTGAAAACGAGGAAGGTGAAAGAATCCCTTAAAAATTCGGCAGCCTAACGGCGCCACTTAAACATTCTTAAAATGAATTGATGAGAGCAAGGGGGGTCTCTCATCATATGAACATGAAATGGGCAGTAGGATGAATATAAAAGAACATCCTCCAACATAAGAATATGGAGCATAAAAGAAATGACATAAAAGAGATTACTTGAAAAGAAAGAGAGAGGTCGGATCCTTTACCTTAAAATGTAACTCTTAAACCTCAAAGGTTGGGACCTTGAGGGCTTGGGGGCACCTTGGGAGGACTCCTTGGGAGGTAATGAGACCAGAACTTCGTTGGGGAAGAGTGGGGAGTCGAATTGATGAGAGGAGGGCTTGGTATTTATAGGGAAAGTGAGGGGACAAGGTATTAATGGCCAAGGGACACCACACATGTGCTTTTCTCAAACCCATGTGCTCTCCCTTGGAATTTATCATGGAGTTAGGCCACATGGGGCCCCCAAAACAATAATTCATCACCCTTGGCCGGCCAACCCTTAAAATATCTCATGACATCATCATGACACAACTATGATGTCATTAAACATACCGAAACCCTAAAACTGCATTTTTACTATTCACTGAAAAATTCATCTTTCTCAGAAAAATCCCAAAATTTCACCTTAACTAAATATAGATGCTCTAATTACATTTATGAACTCCATTTTATAAAAATAATTTTCTAAATATTTTTAATTTAATTTTTAAATAAAAACACTATTCATCGAGAATTCATTTTTTTCAGAAAAATCCCCAAAAATTACCATAACATAATATCGATGCTCTGAGTTCAAAAATAATTTCCTTTTTATAAAAATAATTTTCTAATTATTTTTAATTAAATTTTTAATTAAAAAACACTATTCACCTCAAAAAACTAATACTTGAATAATAATTTATGAAACCGTTATTTAACCATTTTATTGAATCACATTACTTAATCAAGGTGCCTAGATTATTTTAAAACTTTCTTTAAGTGAGATTACTAATCCATTTGTTCATATTACTAATCCTAATAATAAAATCACTATTCATAATTTACTATTCATCAAAAATCATGTTGATCTTATTAGACTCCAAATTTCATACTGAACATAATTGTAGAAGACCATGTTTTGAGAATCATTACACATTTTAAATTATTTAAGGTTTACAAAAACATTTTTTTAAAATATCCATTTGAAAATTCATCAAAAATATGCATACTATTTTTATCCAGTCATTTGAAAATTCATAAACTTCATCACAAAAATAAATCCCAATTTTTATTTAAAACAAGGATTACACAAGGCAATTATGGTCTCGTTACATAGCCCCTTATAATACCAGTATAGGACCTAAGAGTAAGGTGTGCTAGGGTGATAGAATTTTGGGGCGGCTCAGTCAACATTGCCCGAGTAGTAATTTCTATCAGTTTGAACTTCTCGCGAAGGTGATTCCGTTCTAGCTTCACATGATGAAGTTCGGCTTGGATTTGGTCCAAAGCAAAGCCCAATGGTGCTACCTCCTTCCCAAGCTCTGTTAGATGGGCTTCGATCGGTCCAAGACAACTAGGTGAGGCCATCAAATCTTCTTTCTATAATAATTAACCAAGATTACTTAAATTTAGAGACAATAATCAAAACATTTTGTTCACGGTGGTCATATTGATCGATGGTCATATAACACTCAAAAACCAATGGTCTCATTTTAATTATAATCATGTTTATCAAATAAAACATTTTTGTTGAGTATAAAATAAAATAACACATGAAATCAGGAAACAAGATTTATTCAAAATTTAGGGCCGTTACAATCTTCCCCCCTTAAGAAATTGCGTCCTCGCAATTTTTTTTTTAATTGGGTTTTGAAATTTCATTTAAAGTCCCACATCGGAAAAAGAGTCAGTAACACCATTACTTTAAAAGAAAGAAAAGGAAGTAAAAAAGGCCACCCGAGTTTACTCATACTAGGATTCCATGTAGGAAACATGGACATGGAGGAGAAAACAAAGGGTAACGTTCTTAAAGGAGAGTGATAGAAAACATGATTAGGAGGAAGTTAACCACCAGAAAATCCCAAAATTATGATGTGTGTAAGCAGTCTTTGATTACCCGGTAGGAAACGTAAACCAACAATGTTTTTGTTTTACGTTCCTTTTCATAACTTTGAGGAATTAATTTACAACATATATCAAAAACATAAGGAAAATATATCTACCTTCATGTAAAGTTTCATACTTTAATAAGTTTCTACCAAAACTAATCTTTTCTCCAAACGATAAGCATTCAAAACTACTTGGTCTCATCAAAACACAAGAATCATCTTCTAGAGAATCACATAATCCACCAAAGATCAACTATCTATTTCTTCTATCTTTAAACATTATCCCAAAATTAGAAAGGGTAAGGTAAAACAACTCTTTAAAAAGAATCCCATAGGAATGGAAACTACTTTTAAATATTCAAAGTTCCATGGTAATACCCAAAGTTCATCATAGACCCTTCCATAAATAACAGTCCTTAAAATTCCTTAAAGTAAACCAAACAAAGATTGAAACCCAAATACAAGAAGGACTTGATAACATAGTCTTCCAAAATAAACTTCATTGTTCATCTCCAAACAACATCAACCACTCCTAACATCTTATAACAAAAGTAGCTAACCTAAACATATTTTACCCAAGATAGGTTAATCATTCCCGTAAGTAACCTAAATTATTGTAAGTCCACCTTAAATTCATTGATTCTTCAAAATATAAGTCAACCTTACTCCTCAATGAAAATACCGTAGTAATCTATTTACCTTGATCATATTTGGTCCTCAAAATAGTGAACGTCTTCCAAAATAATAATCATCTTTTAATCCCCTAATCATATCTGTCGTATTAATACAGCAATCGTAGCATTTCCTATCACATTGGTTGTTGGGACATGTTCTTCCATTTCCCGCCATTAACTAAGAAAAGAAGTTATAGTTAGGGGCTTAAATACTTAGCCAATAATCATGAAAAGAAACTTAAAGCATATAAGGATAACATGTAGAAGTAAAGTATACCCTAACTTGTGATCCCCTATGTTCCCATCTAGGTTATCCATGATCATATATTCTTATGTGAACCTTTATTTTATTTTATCTTTGTTCCTTTAACAATGGTTCATACTAAGCTTATGAATTTACCAAAGCATATCCCCCGGGAGTGTCGTAACCAAGAGTGCAGCAAGGCCCGTTGTCGTGTACCAGTTCCCATTCGAGTCTAGCTCAAAGCGGTGTTTTCGGGTTTTACCCCTATGTACATCTGTGCCAGAGCCACCTCTACCTGCTCATATCCAGACAGGGATGTATTTGCTTGGAAACCCCTTACTCAATACTCACCAAAATACCAGGAATATTTCCTATATTTAAACTCTTCTATAGGGTTTTTCCTAAAGTTTTTATATCCTAATTTCCACAAATAACTAAACCATCCTTTGATACCAACTATAGCATCCCGCCTTTTTATCACATAAAATTTCATTACATTTTACAAAACCGAGGATCTTTAAGGTTTAGTGTCTTGGAAACCAGGAACATAATAAATGAAAAAAAACATTCTTATTAAACACTTGAAAGGCTTCTCCTCAAGTTCATCCTAGGTTCATTACTGCATCTCATAACCTGGGAACACATATCAAAAGAAAGGGTGAGCAGAAAGCCCAGTAAGAAAAACAAGAGAAACATTTTACATGTGAACTTGAGATACTTCAATAAGGACATGAAAAGAACATTAAGGCATGAGAAAGAAATCATGAGGCATATCATAATAAAAACAACATTTTTCATAACTTTAAGATGTGGCTGCAACATTTAATATTGACAATCATTTCATTTCACCAAGGTCCATCCCCAAGGTGTCGTTAAAAATTACCAAGGTTATTCACCAAGGCGTCGTTAAAATGGTCATCTCTAGAGATTAAGTCTTTACCCAATGCATTGGAGCGCTATCAGGGCGCACCCTTAAATTTTCCTTTATTATCATGTGAGCCACATATATCATCATCAATCATTTCATAAAATAACCCATATAGCATAAAAGAATTGGGTTTCATTCCATAATCATAACGTTTTAAAAACTCCTTTAAAGACATGATCTTTATGTCACTTTAAACCCACGGAAAGGGAAATAGGGTTTCATGTATGTAAATCCCAGAATTTAAAATAGAACATGTTGATATATATGTGAATAACCCTGTATAAACAAGAGCTTTGAGTATTCACTTTATAACATAAAATAAGTTTTAGAAAAGAGAGAGAGGCACTTTGAGACGAAAATTCTGCAGCATAACGGCTATGTTACAAGGTTTTAGAAAACATTGAGAAGAGAGGGGACATGGGTCAAACATTCATAAATGACCCATCAAACAGTAGAGGGACAAAAATTTAAGAACATGGTAATGAAATTTGAAAATATACCATATGAAATGAATAATATTAAAGGAAGACAAAAATAAGATTTCTCTTGTGAGAATTCGGCAGCCTAACGACGTCAGTTAAACTTCAACAAAAATGAATTGACACGGTCAAATAGGGTCTCTCATCATATGAACATAAGAGTCCATTATAATAGATATAGAGATCATACCCCAACACAATAGAAAGTAACTTTAAAGACTTGACATGAAAGTAGAACTTTGAAAAAGAGAAGGGTGAAAGAATCCCTCAAAAATTCGGCAGTCTAACGGCGCCACTTAAAAATTCAAAAAAAAAATGAATTGACAAGGTCAAATAGGGTCTCTCATCATATGAACATAAGATTCCAGTATGATAGATATAGAGATCCTACCCCAACATAATATAAAGGAACTTGAAAGACTTGACATGAAAGTAGAACTTTGAAAAAGAGAAGGGTGAAAGAACCACTTAAAAATTCTGCAGCCTAACGGCGCAACTTAAAACTTAAAAATACTGAATTAAAGAGATCAAATGGGGTCTCTCATCATATGATCATAAAAGATCAGTATGATAAATTTAGAGATCATTACCCAACATAATAAAAAGAAACATGAAAGACTTGAATGAAAATAGAACTTGAAAACGAGGAAGGTGAAAGAATCCCTTAAAATTTCGGCAGCCTAACGGCGCCACTTAAACATTCTTAAAATGAATTGATGAGAGAAAGGGGGGTATCTCATCATATGAACATGAAATGGGCATTAGGATGAATATAAAAGAACATCCTCCAACATAATAATATGGAGCATAAAAGAAATGACATAAAAGAGATTACTTGAAAAGAAAGAGAGAGGTCGGATCCTTTACCTTAAAATGTAACTCTTAAACCTCAAAGGTTGGGACCTTGAGGGCTTGGGGGCACCTTGGGAGGACACCTTGGGAGGTAATGAGACCAGAACTTCGTTGGGGAAGAGTGGGGAGTCGAATTGATGAGAGGAGGGCTTGGTATTTATAGGGAAAGTGAGGGGACAAGGCATTAATGGCCAAGGGACACCTCACATGTGCTTTTCTCAAACCCATGTGCTCTCCCTTGGAATTTATCATGGAGTTAGGCCACATGGGGCCCCCAAAACAATAATTCATCACCCTTGTCCGGCCAACCCTTAAAATATCTCATGACATCATCATGACACAACTATGATGTCATTAAACATACAGAAACCCTAAAACTGCATTTTTACTATTCACTGAAAAATTCATCTTTCTCAGAAAAATCCTAAAATTTCACCTTAACTAAATATAGATGCTCTAATTATATTTATGAACTCCATTTTATAAAAATAATTTTCTAAATATTTTTAATTTAATTTTTATATAAAAACACTATTCATCGAGAATTCATTTTTTTTCAGAAAAATCCCTAAAAATTACCATAACATAATATCGATGCTCTGAGTTCAAAAATAAAGTCCTTTTTATAAAAATAATTTTAAATTATTTTTAATTAAATTTTTAATTAAAAAACACTATTCACCCGAAAAAACTAATACTTGAATAATAATTTATGAAACCGTTATTTAACCATTTTATTGAATCACATTACTTAATCAAGGTGCCTAGATTATTTTAAAACTTTCTTTAAGTGAGATTACTAATCCATTTGGTCATATTACTAATCCTAATCATAAAATCACTATTCATAATTTACTATTCATCAAAAATCATGTTGATCTTATTAGACTCTAAATTTTGTACTGAACATAATTGTAGAAGACCATGTTTCGAGAATCATTACACATTTTAAATTATTTAAGGTTTACACAAACATTTTTTTAAAATATCCTTTTGAAAATTCATCAAAAATATACATACTATTTTTATCCAGTCATTTGAAAATTCATAAACTTCATCACAAGAATAAATCCCAATTTTTATTTAAAACAAGGATTACACAAGGCAATTATGGTCTCGTTACATATCCCCTTATAATACCAACATAGTACCTAAGAGTAAGGTGTGCTAGGGTGATAGAATTTTGGGGCGGCTCAGTCAACATTGTCCGAGTAGTAATTTCTATCAGTTTGAACTTCTCGCGAAGGCGATTTCGTTCTAGCTTCACATGATGAAGTTCGGCTTGGATTTGGTCCAGAGCAAAGCCCAATGGTGCTACCTCCTTCCCAAGCTCTGTTAGATGGGCTTCGATCGGTCCAAGACTACTAGGTGAGGCCATCAAATCTTCTTTCTATAATAATTAACCAAGATTACTTAAATTTAGAGACAATAATCAAAACATTTTGTTCACGGCGGTCATATTGACCGATGGTCATATAACACTCAAAAACCAATGGTCTCATTTTAATTATAATCATGTTTATCAAATAAAACATTTTTGTTGAGTATAAAATAAAATAACACATGCAATCAGGAAACAAGATTTATTCAAAATTTCGGGCCGTTACAATCTTCCCCCCTTAAGAAATTGCGTCCTCGCAATTTTTTTTTTAAATTGGGTTTTGAAATTTCATTTAAAGTCCCACATCGGAAAAATAGTCAGTAACACCATTACTTTAAAAGAAAGAAAAGGAAGTACAAAGGCCACCCGAGTTTACTCATACTAGGATTCCATGTAGGAAACATGGACATGGAGGAGAAAACAAAGGGTAACGTTCTTAAAGGAGAGTGATAGAAAACATGATTAGGAGGAAGTTAACCACCAGAAAATCCCAAAATTATGATGTGTGTAAGCGGCCTTTGATTACCCAGTAGGAAACGTAAACCAACAACGTTTTTGTTTTACGTTCCTTTTCATAACTTTGAGGAATTCATTTACAACATAGATAAAAAACATAAGGAAAATATATCTACCTTCATGTAGAGTTTCATACTTTAATAAGTTTCTACCAAAAATAATCTTTTCTCCAAACGATGAGCATTCAAAACTACTTGGTCTCATCAAAACACAAGAATCATCTTTTAGAGAATCACATAATCCACCAAAGATCAACTATCTATTTCTTCTATCTTTAAACATTATCCCAAAATTAGAAAGGGTAAGGTAAAACAAATCTTAAAAAAGAATCCCATAGGAATGGAAACTACTTTTAAATCTTCAATGTTCCATGGTAATATCCAAAGTTCATCATAGACCATTCCATAAATAACAGTCCTTAAAATTCCTTAAAGTAAACCAAACAAAGATTGAAACCCAAATACAAGAAGGACTTGATAACATAGTCCTCCAAAATAAACTTCATTGTTCATCTCCAAACAACATCAACCACTCCTAACATCTTATAACAAAATTAGCTAACCTAAACATATTTTACCCAAGATAGGTTAATCATTCCCGTAAGTAACCTAAATTACTGTAAATCCACCTTAAATTCATTGATTCTTCAAAATATAAGTCAACCTTACTCCTCAATGAAAATACCGTAGTAATCTATTTACCTTGATCATATATGGTCCTCAAAATAGTGAACGTCTTCCAAAATAATAATCATCTTTTAATCCCCTAATCATCTCTGTCGTATTAATACGGCAATCGTAGCATTTCCAATCACATTGGTTGTTGGGACATGTTCTTCCATTTCCCGCCATTAACTAAGAAAAGAAGCTATAGTTAGGGGCTTAAATACTTAGCCAATAATCATGAAAAGAAACTTAAAGCATATAAGGATAACATGTAGAAGTAAAGTATACCCTAACTTGTGATCCCCTAGGTTCTCATCTAGGTTATCCATGATCATATATTCTTATGTGAACCTTTATTTTATTTTATCTTTGTTCCTTTAACAATGGTTCATACTAAGCTTATGAATTTACCAAAGCATATCCCCCGGGAGTGTCGTAACCAAGAGTGAAGCAAGGCCTGTTGTCGTGTACCAGTTCCCGTTCGAGTCTAGCTAAAAGCGGTTTTTTCGGGTTTTACCCCTATGTACATATGTGTCAGATCCACCTCTACCTGCTCGTATCCAGACAGGGATGTATTTGCTTGGAAACCCCTTACTCAATACTCACTAAAATACCAGGAATATTTCCTATATTTAAACTCTTCTATAGGGTTTTTCCTAAAGTTTTTATATCCTAATTTCTACAAATAACTAAACCATCCTTTGATACCAACTATAGAATCCCGCCTTTTTATCACATAAACTTTCATTACATTTTACAAAACCGAGGATATTTAAGGTTTAGTGTCTTGGAAACCAGGAACATAATAAATGAAAAAAAAATTATTCTTAAACACTTGAAAGGCATCTCCTCAAGTTAATCCTAGGTTCATTACTGCATCTCATAACCTGGGAACACACATCAAAAGAAAGGGTGAGCAGAAAGCCCAGTAAGGGAAACAAGAGAAACATTTTACATGTGAACTTGAGATACTTCAATAAGGACATGAAAAGAACATTAAGGCATGAGAAAGAAATCATGAGGCATATCATAATAAAAGTAACATTTTTCATAACTTTAAGATGTGTCTGCAACATTTAATATTGACAATGGTTTCGTTTCACCAAGGTCCATCCCCAAGGTGTCGTTAAAAATTACCAAGGTTATTCACCAAGGCGTCGTTAAAATGGTCATCTCTAGAGATTAAGTCTTTACCCAATGCATTGGAGCGCTATCAGGGCGCACCCTTAAATTTTCCTTTATTATCATGTGAGCCACATATATCATCATCAATCATTTCATAAAACAACCCCTATAGCATAAATGAATTGGGTTTCATTCCATAATCATAACATTTTAAAAACTGCTTTAAAGACATGATCTTTGTTTCACTTTAAACCCACGGAAAGGGAAAGAGGGTTTCATGTATGTAAATCCCAGAATTTAAAATAGAACATTTTGATATATATGTGAATACCCCTGTATAAACAAGAGCTTTGAGTATTCACTTTATAACATAAAATAATTTTTAGAAAAGAGAGAGAGGCACATTGAGACGAAAATTCTGCAGCATAACGGCTATGTTACAAGGTTTTAGAAAACATTGAGAAGAGAGGGGACATGGGTCAAACATTCATAAATGACCCATCAAATAGTAGAGGGACAAAAATTTAAGAACATGGTAATGAAATTTGAAAGTATACAATATGAAATGAAGAATATTAAAGGAAGACAAAAATAAGATTTCTCTTGTGAGAATTCGGCAGCCTAACGACGTCACTTAAACTTCAACAAAAATGAATTGACACGGTCAAATAGGGTCTCTCATCATATGAACATAAGAGTCCAGTATGATAGATATATAGATCATACCCCAACACAATATAAAGTAACTTGAAAGACTTGACATGAAAGTAGAACTTTGAAAAAGAGAAGGGTGAAAGAATCCCTCAAAAATTCGGCAGCCTAACGGCACCACATAAAAATTCAAAAAAAATGAATTGACAAGGTCAAATAGGGTCTCTCATCATATGAACATAAGAGTACAGTATTATAGATATAGAGATCATACCCCAACATAATATAAAGGAACTTGAAATACTTGACATGAAAGTAGAACTTTGAAAAAGAGAAGGGTGAAAGAACCACTTAAAAATTCGGCAGCCTAACGGCGCAACTTAAAACTTCAAAATACTGAATTAAAGAGATCAAATGGCGTCTCTCATCATATGATCATAAAAGATCAGTATGATAAATTTATAGATCATTACCCAACATAATAAAAAGAAACATGAAAGACTTGAATGAAAATAGAACTTGGAAACGAGGAAGGTGAAAGAATCCCTTAAAAATTCGGCAGCCTAATGGCGCCACTTAAACATTCTTAAAATGAATTGGTGAGAGAAAGGGGGGTCTCTCATCATATGAACATGAAATGGGTATTAGTATGAATATAAAAGAACATACTCCAACATAAGAATATGGAGCATAAAATAAATGACATAAAAGAGATTACTTCAAAAGAAAGAGAGAGGTCGGATCCTTTACCTTAAAATGTAACTCTTAAACCTCAAAGGTTGGGACCTTGAGGGCTTGGGGGCACCTTGGGAGGACTCCTTGGGAGGTAATGAGACCAGAACTTCGTTGGGGAAGAGTGGGGAGTCGAATTGATGAGAGGAGGGCTTGGTATTTATAGGGAAAGTGAGGGGACAAGGCATTAATGGCCAAGGGACACCTCACATGTGCTTTTCTCAAACCCATGTGCTCTCCCTTGGCATTTATCATGGAGTTAGGCCACATGGGGCCCCCAAAACAATAATTCATCACCCTTGGCCGACCAAACCTTAAAATATCTCATGACATCATCATGACACAACTATGATGTCATTAAACATACTGAAACCCTAAAACTGCATTTTTACTATTCACTGAAAAATTCATCTTTCTCTGAAAAATCCCAAAATTTCACCTTAACTAAATATAGATGCTCTAATTACATTTATGAACTCCATTTTATAAAAATAATTTTCTAAATATTTTTAATTTAATTTTTAAATAAAAACACTATTCATCGAGAATTCATTTTTTTCAAAAAAATCCCCAAAAATTACCATAACATAATATCGATGCTCTGAGTTCAAAAATAAAGTCCTTTTTATAAAAATAATTTTCTAATTATTTTTAATTAAATTTTTAATTAAAAAACACTATTCACCTGAAAAAACTAATACTTGAATAATAATTTATGAAACCGTTATTTAACCATTTTATTGAATCACATTACTTAATCAAGGTGCCTAGATTATTTTAAAACTTTCTTTAAGTGAGATTACTAATCCATATGGTCATATTACTAATCCTAATCATAAAATCACTATTCATAATTTACTATTCATCAAAAATCATGTTGATCTTATTAGACTCTAAATTTCGTACTGAACATAATTGTAGAAGACCATGTTTTGAGAATCATTACACATTTTAAATTATTTAAGGTTTACACAAACATTTTTTTAAAATATCCTTTTGAAAATTCATCAAAAATATGCATACTATTTTTATCCAGTCATTTGAAAATTCATAAACTTCATCACAAGAAGAAATCCCAATTTTTATTTAAAACAAGGATTACACAGGGCAATTATGGTCTCGTTACATAGCCCCTTATAATACCAGCATAGGACCTAAGAGTAAGGTGTGCTAGGGTGATAGAATTTTGGGGCGGCTCAGTCAACATTGCCCGAGTAGTAATTTCTATCAGTTTTAACTTCTCGCGAAGGCGATTCCGTTCTAGCTTCACATGATGAAGTTCGGCTTGGATTTGGTCCAGAGCAAAGCCCAATGATGCTACCTCCTTCCCAAGCTCTGTTAGATGGGCTTCGATCGGTCCAAGACTACTAGGTGAGGCCATCAAATCTTCTTTCTATAATAATTAACCAAGATTACTTAAATTTAGAGACAATAATCAAAACATTTTGTTCACGGTGATCATATTGACTGATGGTCATATAACACTCAAAAACCAATGGTCTCATTTTAATTATAATCATGTTTATCAAATAAAACATTTTTGTTGAGTATAAAATAAAATAACACATGAAATCAGGAAACAAGATTTATTCAAAATTTCGGGCCGTTACATAACCAGTAACCGGGCCATGCCCAAAATATCAAAATGCAGTACACAAGCAATTCCTTTCAAGGAAATTCTATAATTACTACATTAAAGGCATACCCTCGGGTATCCTGGCCAAACGGCTAAACAGTGGAACACACCCCCGGGGTGGTTCCGGATCCAAGCAATGATCCCAACTAGTATTTTATTATCAAAATTTAATCACCTATGCAATTATAGGAATTAAATATAGCAATGACCTGAGCCACATGACACCCCAACATGGGTTTGTGGCACGAAAATGCACAAAAATGCACGACAGTTGGAAATTTACACCAAGCCACCAACCTTATACGCCAACGAGCATTATACACAAACGCCGATCTAAGAAACGCCAAAGAACGACGTAGATCGGACGAAGAAGAAAACACGTTCAAGTGAAAATAACTTTTCCTCAAGAAAGAATTGGTAAGAACGGCTTAAGGAGAAGATAGGTCTTACCTGCGCGGTTCCAACGAGCTCGTCTAAGGCAGAATCAGATTCCAGACGAACTCTCGGCGGATCTTCAAAGGTTCGGCCTCCTCTTTTGGCTCCAAAACGGCTCAAATGACTCCTCTGCCAAATGAGAAGGCTACTGCCTGTTTTAAGCTGAAAAAACAAAGTACACAACGTGTACTTATGAGTACACGACGTGTACATCCTTCATTTAACTGTTCCTCTGGCAGCACCGCCACACTGTTCATTCGTCGACATGAGTACACGACATGTACTTCTGAGTACACAGCGTGTACTGTTGCCCAGCTGGCGGCTACTCCATCACCATACTGTTTAGGCCTACCGACTAACTACACAGCGTGTAAAGGACCACTACACGACGTGTAGTCAGTTCCTACACCCCTCGTCACCGACAAGGCTACACGCCCCGTGTACCCATTCCACACGGGCAAAAGTACACGGCGTGTGGAAAAGTACACGGCGTGTAGATCCAAAAATTAGGATTTTTCCCTATTTTCCATATTTTCTAAAAACACTTAAGGAAAAGAGAAAATAACATGCTCGTACCTCAAAAATAAGAACCGGGTTTTTATAGGGGGTCCCCTTTTTATAGGTGTTGAAGCGATGGTTTAACTTTCTATCTGAATCCAATGGCTAAGAATTATTCTGATCTGATCTAATGGTTGAAATAATAGTCACAAGGAAAATTTGGAAGGATCTGGTCTTTTGAGGTTTTTAAAAGAAAACATCTAGAATTAAGGAAACTAGAATCTGAAAACTTTTAAAATCAGAAGAAACTACCAGAAAGTTAAATGTAATTATGAAAACTCAAGAAAGAATCATACCTTTTGGATTGTCCAAATAATTATTCGTATTGAGGAGAACTCTTCTTGAAGGACTTTAGATTCCCAAAAAAAATTGAGTACGAAAAATAACTAAGTACTCATATCTTCATTTCAAAAAATTTCACTAGGAAAATATTCATTATGAAAATCTCAAGTACGAAAAATTTCATTACAAAAAATTTCAAGTGAGATAACTTCATTAATAAAATTTCAAGTACAAAAAATAAGAAAGGCTTTATTACGGAAAATATGAAAGGCCTCATTACGAAAAATATTAAAAATCTTATTAAGAAAAATATTAGAATGGATCATTATAAGAAATATAAAAAAGCTTATTATAAAAAATATGAAAAAGATTATTAAGAAAAATATGAAAAAGCTTTATTATGAAAAATATGAAAAAGGATCATTATGAAAAATATGAAAAATCTTATTACGAAAAATATGAAAAAGCTTATTAAGAAAAATATAAAAAAGCTTCATTACAAATGTACTCCCCCTTTGAAAAGGAGTTTATTACTGTAAGGATAATGGTTCAACAAGAAGTTATTGAGAAGGATTACCTTATGTTTATCATTCCTAACTTATGATTAATGTATTCAAATCTATCGTAGGGTAAAATATTTTGTGAAAATATCAGCAAATTGATCTTGCGTTACGATAAAGTGAAGAAAGATATGTCCTTCTTGTGTGTGATCCCTAAGGAAGTAATGCCTAATATCTATGTGCTTTGTATGAGAGTGATGTGCATGGTTTTTACTAAGGGAAATGGCACTTTTATTGTCACACAAAATTGGTGTTTTGGTAAAACTCATACCATAGACTGTGAGTATTTGTTGCATCCACAACACTTGAACACATCAACTTACAGCTGCTACATATTCAGCTTCAACAGTGGAGAGTGATACTGAGTGTTGCTTGTTGCGATACTAAGAAACTAATGAATCTCTTAAGAAATGACAAGTTCTGGATGTACTCTTTTTATCCATTCTACATCCACCAAAGTCAGCATCCGAAAATCTTTTTAAAACTAAATCATTTCCAAAAGTATAAAATAGTCCTAAATCCATGGTTCCCTTTAAGTAGTGAAAAATTATTTTAACTTCCTTTAAGTGAGATTCCTTAGGATTTTATTAATATCTTGCACATAATCATACAAAAAACATTAAGTCTGGATGACTGGCTGTCATGTAAAGTAGACTTCCTATCATACCTCTGAAATATTTTTAATCTACTGGTTTCCTAACTTCATCAAGATCAGGTGGGTTTGAGGTACCAATGGGAGTACTTATACTTTTAGTGTTGTCATATCCATAATTTTTAAGAATATATTTAACATAATTATGTTGAGATATATAGATTCCATCTCGTTTTTGAGAAATTTGAAAACCAAGGAAAAATGTTAACTCACCCATCATTCTCATTTCAAACTCAAATTTCATTAGATTTGTAACACCCGAGACTTTTATGTTATATAAATCATCAAAGGAATCTTTTTCTACACAACACTTTCTTGGCTTGCTTTACACGAAATTTTGACCTTCCTCGATAGCTTGCGTCGTACGCAATCCCGAGTTTCACTAAACAACGATATGCTATAAAACTAGCCGTTATGAATAGTAAAAACCACTTTTTAAAATTTTATAAATTTTATTTTTCAAAATGGACTTCATTTTTGGATTCGGAATACCGAAATTAGCCTAGGGTGAAATTTTGGTATTTTTCTGAAAACTTTCAATTTTTGATGAATAGTGAAACCACTAAGTAGTAGGTTAAAAACTGAATTTTGCATAAAACTTAATTTTACCGCTTCTGTGAATGGAATTTCGAAAATCCGACAGACACGGTTAATATCAATGACTAAAATGTGGTTCAATGAGATGAAAATAATTTTTGGTGAATAGTAACTTTTTACTTTTTTTTACCACGGTTAATAGTAAATAGGGTAACTAAGGGTAAATATGATATTACTATTACCCTAACACATGTCCTAATTCTATTGGATAAGTGTAATTCGACCAAAAACAACCTTATGAATATAATATGACCATTTAGGTCCACATGGATTAGATTAGGACATTTATTATTAATTTATTTAAAGAAGGGTTAAAATAGTTAAAATCAAAGTTTAATAAGTAAATCATTTTTAATATGGGGTTATACATAAGATAAATTTGACTATAAATATTCATTAGAAAGCTAAAAATATTTCCTACATGATGGTATTTTATTTATAATTTTTAGACATTAAATAATTTAATTTATTTATGACACAATTATGATGCAGTAATTATCTTATTTATGAAATATTGACATAATTGATGTTATAAAAACCAAAATAAATGTAATTTGAGACTTTTTATGAATTACACTAATTTTCTAGATTACTATGATATATTATTGTTGATTTAATCAACTTGGTTTGAACATATAATTCTATTATGACTTTCACAAAAATCATATATCAAATAGTGTCAAAATTGACAAAAAATAGTTTTTAAATAAAATATTATATTATTAATTGTTATTTTATTCCTAAAAATCTAAGGTTCGACCAAATTACTTAGATAAGGATATATATATTAATAATAAACAATTTGGGGTTCTTTTGGCATGTTATAGTAAGTGTATTAACCATATAGTGTAAGAAAACAAAAAGACACGGTAAAAGTTAAATTATTTAACTTAGAGTTAAATCTAATTGATAAGGTTAAAATAATACCCTAAACTTGTCTAAATTCTATTGGTTGATAGGATTTCGACCCATCCCCACTTTAGCTTCGAAATAATACCCTTTGGAACCATTATAAACTGATTTTGAATTTAATATAAAATAATATTTTGAGATATTCCTAAGGTGCCCCTCTCCTCCCTTATAAAAAGGCACCTCCTCCCCCTCCTCCTCACACCAATTTGAGCACTCAAGCTCGGAAAACCCCTGCCATTTTCTCCTCTCCACTTCCCTAGAATAATCCTAGAGGTCCTGGTCATCTTCAAAGACCAATCTTAGTTCCCTAAGTGGAGGATTCAAAGAAGCGTTCCAAAGAAGAGGTAATATCAATTACCGATCTTTTCAATTTCTTTCTTCTTCAACTTCTTCTTCTTTAGTTTTTTCATGATAAAGTAATAACATAAGTATTACTTACATACTGATATGTTATTATAAATATGAAACAACCCTAATTCACCTTCTATCCATCCTACGGAAAAATGAAATCACCGCGCGTGCGTACGTACGGAATACCGTCTCCACGCCGTGGTGTAATCTATTTTCCACCATCACTTTACAAGGATGGGTATAATGGTGTAATGAGTAAATATTTATGATTATTATTAATTAATATTGATACTGAAATAATATATATATACTCCAATACAATTCCACGATCATAGGAACGATATCATCACTCGTGCGTACGTACGGAATACCGTCTCCACGATGTGATGCGACTCGTTCTACATGATCATCATTACATAGTAATTATATAAATTAATTGAATGAATAAATATGATATATGTTACACTAATACCATTCTTGATATAAGGTATCTATAACCTTAAAATAAGAATAAGAATTTATTCGACAAAACACGCATAAGAACAAAAGGCAATAAAGACCCGAGTAACAAGTAACAATGAAATATTACTAATAAGAAGCTAAGAATATGACCATATATGATATCATATCAATATGTATGATTCTGGAATAAGTCAATAACATTATTTAAACCATTATACAGGATCTTCGGACACGTACAAAGCAAATCGGACCTAAGGTAAGGGAAATATCACAATCTCACTTTTATCCGAGATTGTTTTTACTTTGGTAATTACTGGGGTGTATTTTATCATCCACATCCATGTTCCCTCAATATGTATTATTATTCCCATCCTTATACAATTTTTTAAATCCAACTTTACCCTTCGGTGAGTTTTTAGTAAAGAATATGAAAGGAATCTTTTGTCGTTTTTCATACGAGGTACTTTTTGACTTTTCCGACAAAAGTACGAAGAATGTTTTTTTTAACTTATACGGCATGAATAGATTTTTAAAACATTATTTCCAAGAAATATCCTTTACAAGTTTTCAAGTTTATTTTTAATCAACTTATTTTAGTTTAAAATCGTATGACATGTTAAGAAAGGAAAAGTATTTTTGAAGTAGAAAGGATATTTTCCTCAAGAATTAAGTTCAAGTATTTTATCAAAATTATTTTCCATCTAAGATAATAAAAAGGTTCTGTTTTTATCCCTATTATTACATGGATTTGATTATGTTGTGATGGAAATATTTTTATTAATTCCTTTATCTTATATGAATTGTTTTATGATGTCATGTTGTTTAATAATCCCATTTTTATTACATGGGTTACGCTATGATGTATGGTTTATGATTATGTGGCACACATAAGAAAGGATTCATTATAAGATGGGTGGGACCTATATCTCCCTCCAATGCATTGGGTAAAGATTTTATATCTCATGAGATAGACATGGCTGGAACGGTAGGTTATACCGGTTCAGTGAAACAGGACTGGAACGAGGGTGACTCGGTTCAGAAAGGGACTTTGTCCACTAAGATAGTCTTGGAAATGAGTCATGACTAACAAGAAATGATTTTCCATGATTATGTGTGCATGCCACAAAGTTTCAAGTTTCATGTTATGATTATGGTGATCTCATTTTCACTTATATGATTTATTCCATGTTAAGATATTATGATCTCTTTTGAAGGTTATGATTTTCAAAAAGATATGATATGATTTTTAGTTCCTTTATTTTCCCTTGCTGAGCATTTGAGCTCACACTTTTAGGTTTTCTTTTCCCCAGGTCAGGAAGATGGATATTAAGTAGAATATGCTAAAAGGGACCCTAGATATGATGAAATAAATGGGAGACACTGTAGAAGATTTATGAACCAGTTGTTTATGTTTCCCAGTTTCTAAAGACACTATACCTATACGGTCCTTTGTGGTTTTGTCATATGTTGTAATAAGTGTGCTTCAATTTTGAAGTATTAACAATGTATGTAATGTATGGGTCGTTATAGTTGGTATCAAAGGCAAAGGAGGTAGGAATGTATCCGATCCTTGGGAACTCTCACATGTGAGCGTTGGACGAAGCATGGCTCTCCGCCCAAGGGCTTCATGAGGAAATGGCTGCCACTGGGGATGGTGGTGTGTCCCGCCCAGGGGGTGTAGCTGCCCATGGAGTGCCCTGATAGGTATCAATTATAGTCCACTGGAAGTAATTCCAGACCATTATAGTTGGTATCAGAGAAAAGGTATAGTCAATCTTTGGAAACTAGGATGTGAAAGCCTTAGTAAGAACCCTAAGGATAAGTCTAAGCATAGAACACAATCTTAGTGTTTTAGAAATGGCCATGAATACCCTAGGATAAGACCTTAAGTGTGAAATTTTATTCTCGATTATGTGGTTTTCCTATTATAATTAGTGTTTCTCACACTATTCTTCTTGGTTTTAGTCAATGGCTGGAACCCGAAGGAACCGTGTTAATGCGGAATGCGATGGGCAATGCAATGATTGTCCCCCTGAGCAACCAAACGATATGGGAACTGGAATGAAAAATCTTGTAGCCATGCTCACACAACTTTCTCAAGCTATGAATCATGCAGGACTTCCAAACGAGAAAAGGAAGGAGCAACATTCTGTTGAATCCTTCATGAGGCAGCGTCCACCGTCTTTCAGCGGGTCTACTGATCCATTAGTTGCTGAACAATGGATTAGTACTACTGAAAAGATATTTTCAGTTCTTCAATGTTCTGAACATGATAAAGTCATCCTAGCAGTGTATCGTTTGGAAGGAGATGCTGATCAATGGTGGAATCTTATTAAGAATACGAGGCAAAGGGATGAAATTGAGTCTTTGGAATGGGACGAGTTCAAGAACTTATTTTTCAATAAGTACTTCCCTCGTATTCTCCGAACAAAGATGGAGAAAGAGTTTCTTGAACTGAAGTAAAGGGATGATGAATCTGTTGGTACCTATGAAGTAAATTTTACAAGACTTCCAAGGTACGCTTCTGGTATTATTATCCAACCTGAGAGTAAGATCGATCGATTCTTTAGTGGCTTAAAACCAAGTCTTCGAAGGGCGTTAGCCATAAGGGACTTCAATAGCTATGAGGAAATCATTCGATGTGCTCTCAAAGTCGAGATGGAGATTGGAGTAACCCATCAGTCACATGGGTTTGATAAGAAGAGGAAGATGGAATTCAAAGGAAAATCTAAAGAGCACACTGAAAAGAAGATGAACTTTCCCTTATGCTCAAAGTGTGGAAATAAACATGGAGGGAGTTGTCTTAAAGGGACAAGTAAATGTTTTAAATGTGGAAAGGAAGGTCATCGGGCATTTGAATGCCACGATAATGGGAAGAAGATGTCTAATGACGCAAACAAAGGAAGGGATACACAGAATGAACCTACTACACTTCAATGTTTCAAGTGCAAGGAGATGGGGCATTATGCCAATCAATGCCCAAATCCAAGGGTTGACGATGATGGTCGACGTCACCAAAATCTTAAGGCTAAAGACAAAGGAAAGTCACATGCAATTTCTATCAGCGATGTGGAGTACGATAACGAAGTGGTGAAAGGTACACTTACCATCCACTCTAAAGTAGCAAATGTTTTATTTGATTCTGGATCCACCCACTCTTTTATTTCTGAAAAAATTTCTAAGGGTATCACCGTACTACCTCAACAATTAGATGTTGAGTTAGCTGTGACAACACCTAATGGCACAACAGTCGCATCAAAAGTTTATAATTCTTCTCCGATCGAAGTTTGTGGGAAAGTGCTTCCTGCAAATCTTGTGATACTTCCTTTAGTGGAATTTGATGTGATTCTTGGCATGGATTGACTTTCTCTACATGGAGCTCATATCAATTGCCAAAGAAGGGAAGTCATATTTCATATTCCAGATCAATCTACGATCGTCTATCGATGCAATGATGAATATAACCTTCCAGTGGAAATCTCTTCCACCTTATGGGTCTTGATTCCACTAAATGAAGGTTATTTATCTCAAATGGTTGGTGAGAAACTCACGATTAAGAATATGCCCATTTTACGGGAGTTTGATGATGTCTTTCCGGAGGAATTACCAGGTCTTCCACCAAATCGTGAAGTTGATTTTTCAATAGAACTCATACCGGGTGCTTTGCCTATTTCAAAGACACCTTATAGAATGGCCCCAATTGAGTTGCAAGAATTGAAGAAGCAACTCCAAGAGAATCTTGATAAGGTATTCATACGCCCTAGTGCGTCACCTTGGGGAGCACCTGTTCTATTTGTTAAGAAGAAAGATGGATCAATGAGAATCTGCATTGATTATCGAGAACTTAACAAGATCACTATCAAGAACAAATATCCTCTCCCACGCATTGATGACTTATTTGACCAACTACGCGGAGCTCAATAATTTTCCAAGATTGATCTTCATTCAGGGTATCATCAATTAAGGGTCAAAAGAGAGGATATACCAAAGACGGATTTCCGTACAAGGTATGGACACTATGAATTTATAGTGATGCCTTTTGGTCTTACTAATGCCCCTGCTATCTTCATGGATCTAATGAATAGAGTCTTTAAAGAATATCTTGATCAATTTGTGGTAGTCTTTATAGACGATATTCTTGTCTATTCAAAGAGCAAGGAAGAGCATGAAGATCACATGAGAATTATATTGAAGACCCTGAGAAAGGAGAATCTTTATGCCAAATTTACCAAGTGTGAATTTTGGCTTCAAAAAGTTTCATTTTTGGGTCACATAATCTCAAAAGAGGGGATATCTGTGGATCCAGCAAAAACAGAGGTTATCGAAAGATGGTCAAGACCAACAACAGTAACTGAGATCCGAAGTTTTCTTGGTTTGGCTGGATATTATCAACGTTTTGTAAAGGATTTTTCACGATTATCTAATCCACTCACCAAGTTGACACGGAAAGGAGTTAAGTTTGTTTGGACAGAGGAATGTGAAGAGAATTTCAAGGAGTTGAAAAGAAGGTTATCCAGTGCACCTGTGCTCACACTGCCTTGTAGTGGAGAAAGGTTTGTGATCTATAGTGATGCATCCAAGAAGGGATTGGGGTGTGTTCTTATGCAAAATGATATGGTGATAGCTTATGCCTCACGACAGTTGAAAATCCATGAGCAAAATTACCCAACACATGATTTGGAGTTGGCTGCGGTAATCTTTGCATTAAAGATTTGGAGGCATTACCTTTATGGTGAAAGGTGTGATATTTATACTGATCATAAAAGTTTAAAGTATATTTTCACAAAAAAGGAGCTGAATATGCATCAAAGAAGATGGTTGGAGCTAATTAAGGATTATGAATGCTCAATCCATTACCACCCTGGGAAAGCAAACAAGGTGGTAGATGCATTAAGTCGACAAGACCATGCTAGTTTATCCATGATGAGGATCACAAAAGATCCAATATTTATGGATTTACAAAGGATGGATCTTGGAATTATAATGGAAGGGGAAAAATCTTATCTTTCTCAAATGAATGTTCAACCATCTATACATGCGAATATTAAAGAGGCACAGAAAGAAGATGTCGAGTTACAAAAGAAGGTGAGAAATGTTCCTGATTTCAACCTTGATTGTGATGGGATAATAAAGTTCAGGAATCAGGTTTGTGTTCCTCCCATCCCCAAATTAAAGAAGGAGCTGCTGGATGAGGCTCATAGTTCTTCATTCTCTATTCATCCTGGAAGCACGAAGATGTATAGAGACCTGAAAGGGTACTTCTGGTGGGATGGCATGAAAAGAGATGTTGCTGAATATGTCTCTCGATGCTTGGTTTGTCAACAAGTTAAAGCTGAGAGACAAAATTCTAAGGGGATGTTACAACCATTACCCATACCCGAATGGAAATGGGAAAACATCACTATGGACTTTGTCACAGGACTTCCTAAAACATCCAAAGGCAATAATTCTATTTGGGTCATAGTTGATCGTCTTACAAAGTCTGCACACTTCATTGCTATTAGAGAGGATTTCTCTCTAGATTAGCTTGACAGGATATATGTAAAGGAAGTGGTAAGATTGCATGGAGTACCACTTTCTATTATATCTGATCGGGATCCGAGATTTACCTCGAAGTTCTGGCGAAGTCTTCAGCATACTCTGGATACAGAGTTGAGTTTCAGCACTGCTTATCATCCCCAGACAGACGGTCAGTCTGAGAGAACAATTCAAACCCTAGAAGATATGTTGAGAGCTTGCTCTATGGATTTCAAAGGAGGTTGGGATCAACACCTACCTTTGGTGGAATTTTCTTATAATAATAGATTTCACTCCAATATTCAGATGGCTCCTTATGAAGCTCTCTATGGAAAGAAATGCAGGACTCCAACTTGCTGGGATGAAGTTGGGGAAAGAAAGCTATTAGGACCTGATCTCGTTGATGAAATGGTAGAAAAGGTCAGATCTATTCAACAACACATAAGAGCAGCTCAGAGTCGACAAAAAAGTTATGCCGAAAACCGAAGAAAAGACCTAGAGTTTGAAGCGGGTGATAAAGTGTTCTTACGAATATCTCCCTGGAAGAGGGTAATGAGATTTGGAAAGAAGGGGAAGTTGAGCCCTAGATATATCAGTCCTTTCGAAATATTGGATCGTGTTGGAAAGGTAGCTTACCGATTGGCGCTTCCACCGAATCTCTCTCAAGTTCACGATGTGTTCCATGTATCTCTCCTGAGAAAGTACATACCTGATCCTTCACATGTACTCAGCTTAGAAGTTGTACCGCTGGAGCAAGATCTTTCTTATGAAGAACAACCGATAGAGATTCTGGATCGTAGCGAAAAAGTCCTACGAAACAAGACCACTCGCTTGGTGAAAGTTTTATGGAGGAAGCACCAATTAGAAGAAGCTACATGGGAGCTTGAGGATATGATGAGGGAGAAGTATCCTCATCTGTTTGTTACAAAGTGACGAATTTCGAGGGCGAAATTCATTTTAAGGGGGGTAGAATGTAACACCCGAGACTTTTATGTTATATAAATCATCAAAGGAATCTTTTTCTATAAAACACTTGCTTGGCTTGCTTTACACGAAATTTTGACCTTCCTCGATAGCTTGCGTCGTATGCAATACCGAGTTTCACTAAACAACGATATGCTATAAAACTAGCCGTTATGAATAGTAAAAACCACTTTTTAAAATTTTATAAATTTTATTTTTCAAAATGGACTTCATTTTTGGATTCAGAATACCGAAATTAGCCAAGGGTGAAATTTTGGTATTTTTCTGAAAACTTTCAATTTTTGATGAATAGTGAAACCACTAAGTGGTAGGTTGAAAACTGAATTTTGCATAAAACTTAATTTTAACGCTTCTGTGAATGGAATTTCGAAAATCCGACAGACACGGTTAATATCAATGACTAAAATGTGGTTCAATGAGATGAAAATAATTTTTGGTGAATAGTAATTTTTTACTTTTTCTTACCACGGTTAATAGTAAATAGGGTAACTAAGGGTAAATATGATATTACTATTACCCTAACACATGTCCTAATTCTATTGGATAAGTGTAATTCGACCAAAAACAACCTTATGAATATAATATGACCATTTAGGTCCACATGGATTAGATTAGGACATTTATTATTAATTTATTTAAAGTAGGGTTAAAATAGTTAAAATCAAAGTTTAATAAGTAAATCATTTTTAATATGGGGTTATACATAAGATAAATTCGACTATAAATATTCATTAGAAATCTAAAAAGATTTCCTACATGATGGTATTTTATTTATAATTTTTAGACATTAAATAATTTAATTTATTTATGACAAAATTATGATGCAGTAATTATCTTATTTATGAAATATTGACATAATTGATGTTATAAACACAAAAATAAATGTAATTTGAGACTCTTTATAAATTCCACTAATTTTCTAGATTACTATGATATATTAGTGTTGATTTAATCAACTTGGTTCGAACATATAATTCTGTTATGACTTTCACAAAAATCATATATCAAATAGTGTCAAAATTGACACAAAATAGTTTTTAAATCAAATATTATATTATTAATTGTTATATTATTCCTAAAAATCTATGGTTCGGCCAAATGACTTAGATAAAGATATATATATTAATAATAAACAATTTGGGGTTCGTTTGGCATGTTATAGTAAGTGTATTAACCATATAGTGTAAGAAAACAAAAAGACACGGTAAAAGTTAAATTATTTAACTTAGAGTTAAATCTAATTTATAAGGTTAAAATAATACCCTAAACTTGTCTAAATTCTATTGGTTGATAGGATTTCGACCCATACCCACTTTATCTTCTAAATAAGACCCTTTGGAACCATTATAAACCGATTTTGACTTTAATATAAAATAATATTTTGAGATATTCCTAAGGTGCCCCTCTCCTCCCTTATAAAAAGGCACCTCCTCCCCCTCCTCCTCACACCAATTTGAGCACTCAAGCTCGGCCAACCCCTGCCATTTTCTCCTCTCCACTTCCCTAGAATAATCCTAGAGGTCCTGGTCTTCTTCAAAGACCAATCTTAGTTCCCTAAGTGGAGGATTCAAAGAAGCGTTCCAAAGAAGAGGTAATATCAATTACCGATCTTTTCAATTTCTTTCTTCTTCAACTTCTTCTTCTTCAGTTGTTTCATGATAAAGTAATAACATCAGTATTACTTACATACTGATATTTTATTATAAATATGAAACAACCCTAATTCACCTTCTATCCATCCTACGGAAAAATGAAATCACCGCGCGTGCGTACGTACGGAATACCGTCTCCACACCGTGGTGTAATCTATTTTCCACCATCACTTTAAAAGGATGGGTATAATGGTGTAATGAGTAACTATTTATGATTATTATTAAGTAATATTGATACTGAATTAATATATATATACTCCAATACAATTCCACAATCATAGGAATGATATCATCACTCGTGCGTACGTACGGAATACCGTCTCCACGATGTGATGCGACTCGTTCTACATGATCATCATTACATAGTAATTATATAAATGAATTGAATGAATAAATATGATATATGTTACACTAATACCATTCTGGATATAAGGTATCTATAACCTTAAAAGAAGAATAAGAATTTATTCGACAAAACACGCATAAGAACAAAAGGCAATAAAGACCCGAGTAACAAGTAACAATGAAATATTAATAATAAGAAGCTAAGAATATGACCATATATGATATCATATCAATATGTATGATTCTGGAATAAGTCAATAACATTATTTAAACCATTATACAGGAGCTTCGGACACGTACAAAGCAAATCGGACCTAAGGTAAGGGAAATATCACAATCTCACTTTTATCCGAGATTGTTTTTACTTTGGTAATTACTGGGGTGTATTTTATCATCCACATCCATGTTCCCTAAATATGTATTATTATTTCCATCCTTCTACAATTGTTTAAATCCAACTTTACCCTTCGGTGAGTTTTTAGTAAAGAATATGAAAGGAATCTTTTGTCATTTTTCGTACGAGGTACTTTTTTACTTTTCCGACAAAAGTACGAAGAATGTTTTTTTTAACTTATACGGCATGAATAGATTTTTAAAACATTATTTCCAAGAAACTTCCTTTACAAGTTTTCAAGTTTATTTTTAATCAACTTATTTTATTTTAAAATCGTATGACATGTTAAGAAAGGAAAAGTATTTTTGAAGTAGAAAGGATATTTTCCTCAAGAATGGAGTTCAAGTATTTTATCAAAATTATTTTCCATCTAAGATAATAAAAGGGTTCTGTTTTTATCCCTATTATTACATGGATTTGATTATGTTGTGATGGAAATATTTTTATGAATTCCTTTATCTTTTATGAATTGTTTTATGATGTGATGTTGTTTAAGAATCCCATTTTTATTACATGGGTTACGCTATGATGTATGGTTTATGATTATGTGGCACACATAAGAAAGGATTCATTATAAGATGGGTGGGACCAATATCTCCCTCCAATGCATTGGGTAAAGATTTTATATCTCATGAGATAGACATGGCTAGAACGGTAGGTTATACCGATTCAGTGAAACAGGACTGGAATGAGGGTGAATCGGTTCAGAAAGGGACTTTGTCCACTAAGATAGTCTTGGCAATGAGTCATGACTAACAAGAAATGATTTTCCATGATTATGTGTGCATGCCACAAAGTTTCAAGTTTCATGTTATGATTATGGTGATCTCATTTTCACTTCTATGATTTATTCCATGTTAAGATATTATTATCTCTTTTGAAGGTTATGATTTTCAAAAAGATATGATATGATTTTTAGTTCCTTTATTTTCCCTTGCTGAGCATTTGAGATCACCCTTTTATGTTTTCTTTTCCCCAGGTCAGGAAGATGGATATTAAGTAGAATATGCTAAAAGGGACCCTAGATATGATGAAATAAATTGGAGACACTGTAGAAGATTTATGAACCAGTTGTTTTTGTTTCCCAGTTTCTAAAGACACTATACCTATACGGTCCTTTGTGGTTTTGTCATATGTTGTAATAAGTGTGCATCAATTTTGAAGTATTAACAATGTATGTAATGTATGGGCCGTTATAAGATTCACAAAGGAATTGTTTAAAGATTGCTGAGTTGAACCAAATATAATGTTATCAACATAAGTTTGAACAATCAAAACAATTTTCTTATCTTTCTTTATAAAAGTTTTTGGATCTTCATTTCCATTAACATAATTATTTTGAAGAAAAAATCATGTAAGTCAATCATACCAAGCTCGAGGGACTTGTTTAAGTCCATACAGAGCTTTGGAAAGTCTAAAAACATGGTCAGGATGTTTTGTATCTTCAAATCCAGGAGGTTTTTCAACAAAAACTTCCTCTTGAACATAACCATTAATAAAATCACATTTCACATCCATTTGAAAAAGTTTGAAGTTGAAAAATGCAGTAAAGGAAAATAAAATACGAAAAGATTCAAGTCTAGCTACTGGAGCATAGGTTTATTCATAGTCTATTCCTTCTTGCTGATTATAGCCTTTAGCAACTAATCTAGCTTTATTTCTAAAACTGATTCCCTTTTCATCAAACTTATTTCTGAAGACCCATTTTACTCCAATAACAGAAGTTTCTTTAGGTCTTTCAACCAAGGTCCAGACTTTATTCCTTTCGAATTCATTTAGTTCATCTTGCATGGCTTTAATCCAATCATCATCACCTAAAGCATCATCAGTTCTTTTTTGGTTCTAACTAGAAAAGGAATGCTAGATGTTCTATTTAATTTCTTAAGGAACTACTAGTCCTTGCATGTTGATTCACATCACCAATGATACTATCACTAGGATGATTCTTTAGAAACAACTGATTTGGGTTTTTTAAAACCTGTTTATCTACATAGGGTAGGAAATCTTCTGGGGTAAATGTTTCAGTAGTTTCTTCTTGAACATTTTCTTTATCACAAGGATATTCTATCAAAGGTTGATAATCAGTTTTTGAAAACACATCTGAAGATGTATATTGGGGTTGTTTAAAAACAAAAGGATCGGTTTCATCAAATTTGACATGTATTCTTTCTTCAACAGTGCAAGTGTTTTTATTGAAAACTCTATATCCCTTAGAAGTTATGGAGTAGACTAAGAAAATTCCTTCATTAGATTTTGGTGTGAATTTATGTAGATTATATTTATTATTTAGAATGAACACCTTGCAACAAAAAACCTTAAAGTAGGAAAGTCTAGGTTTTCTACCATTCCATAACTCATAAAAAGTTTTACTAAGAAAAGGTCTAATCAAAACACGATTTATAGTATAACAAGAAGTACTTACGGCTTCAGCCCAAAAATGTTTGGCTACAGAATACTCACTCAACATGGTTCTAGTTATCTCTTGAATAATTCTATTTCTTATTTCAAAAACACCATTCTGTTGAGGTGTTCTAGGTGCTGAGAAGTTGTGATTAATACCTTTTCTACTACAAAAAGTTTCAAAATCAGAATTTTGAAATTCTCCACCATGATCACTATGAATAGTTTTCAATGGAATATTTTTCTCATATTTCACTTGGTCTCTAAAACTTTTAAAATAATAGAAGGCTTTAGACTTATTTTCTAGAAAATAGACCCACGTAAATCTAGTGTATTGATCAACCAGGACAAATACATAGTACTTGCCTCCAATGCTTCCAGTTTGTGTTGAACCAAAAAGAACCATATTCACTAGCTGTAATGCATCAGTGGTTGATACTTTTCCGACTGACTTAAAACATGATTTATGCTGCTTTCCAAATTGGCAAGGGTCTTGAAGAATCAAATCTATGCTCTGGTAGATCCTTAACTAATCTTTTCGTAGAAAGTTTTCATAAGTTCCTAAGGTTACAGTGACCTAACCTTCTATGCCACAACCAAGAATGATCTTCCATTTCACTAAGGAAAGGTATATCTTATATCCTAAGGTCTTCTATGTTTAGTGTATAAACATTCTCTTGCCTATGGGTAGAAAGAATAAACTCTTCTTTGGAATTGTGTACTAGGCACTTGTCATTCCTAAAATTCACAAGGTAGCCCTCATCACATAATTGGCATATTCGAATGTGGTTCTGCTTAAGACCCTTAACAAATAAAACATTTGAAATCAATGTTTTTTCAAGAATAACGATGTTACCTATACCTATAATTTCTCCCTAAGAATTATCTCTGAAAGTTAATTTTCCTCCTTTAATCTTGATAATATTTTCAAAATAGTTTTTTACTAGTCATATATCAGGAACATCCACTATCCATGTACCGCGTATTGTTGTTGGTACTTTCTCTACTTTCCTGAAAACAAAAGAGTTAGACTTTCAGAATCCAAACTTTCTTGGATCTAGAAATTTCAGAAATCAAAATTTTAGGCACCCACATCTTCTTAGAAAAATAGGCTTTATGTAATCCTAAAGATTGGGATTTGCTTAGAGAACAATTCTTTGCCCAATGTCCACCACACTAACACTTAGTATAGAATGGAGCACTTTGAGGAACAAAGTAATTGTTACTAAAATTTGGTTTAGAACTAGTATAACCAAAACCAGAACTATTCCTTATAGGTCGGATTTGTGAATACATTTTATCAAAATTTTCCTTACCTAAGGTAAAGTTTGAAAAACACTTCCTCAAGGAAAATATTTCAGATTTGAGTTTGATAAATAAGTTATTTTCTTCGAAAACATTTTATTTTGAACTAGATCTAGGATCAAAATTTTTTTTTTCGAAATTACGTTTTCTAGATCTTTGGAAAGTTTATTCTTATCAGAAATTACTTCCTCGAGATTTTTTGAAATACATTCAAAATAAAAAAAATTCTTATCAAGATATTTAGAAAGATCTGATATTTCCTTATTAAGAATAGTATTCCTAGAATTTTCCTTATCAAGTTTTCTCATGAGTTTTGAATTTTCAATATCAAGAAGTTTGGATAACATAGAAACTTATTCATAGAAAGGTAAAGTATTATCTTCATCAGAAAAAGATTATTTATCCAAATAGTTATAGTATTTACTATCATTATAATTCAAAGAAACATTGGTTAATGATTCAGAATTGTGTACCTTAGCCATTAAGAAATGATTTTCAATAGGTAGTCTGGTTATTAGACCAAGATTCTTCTGTCCAGAAGATTCATAGTCTGAATATTCATCTGAAGAGTCTCCACCACTGGCACTCCGGTGTCATTAGCTTTCAAGACCTTCTTAGATTTATACTTTTAATACTTCTTTCTGTTTCTCTTTGAATGACTTTCCTTTCTTTCTTTTTTCTTAATCATAGGACAATCAGGTCTTATGTGTCCAACTCATTTTCATTAATAACATGTGACTTCTGAATCTTTCTTATATTTTTTTCCTTTTTCTTATATCTAGATTGAAAGTTCCTCTGTCTAGTTATCTTTTTCATCCTTTGAGAATGATTTGCTAATTCATTTTTTGAGGATTCACTTCCACTAGATTCAGATTGGATAACAACATTCTTAGATTTGGATCTAGTAAATCTCCCAGGAGTCTTGGATTTCATTTGATTTGAAGTTGTAGTAAAAGCAACACTGCCATTTCCATTATTATTCTTTACATTATCAACATATCTCTTCATTCTAGTCTCATGCTGAAGAAGAGTTCCAAATAGCTCATCTAAGGAATCTAAGTAACCTTTCTGTTATCATCAATAGCAGTCCTCTTGGATTCCCATTCATTCGGCATGATGTCTATGATCTTATCAACAAGAGATTCATCATTTAATCCTTTCTCAACCATGGATTGTAACCTATTCACATTAGTCATGAATATTTATTACACCTTACATATGGGTTCTCCATAAGGAAAGAATAAACCATGATATTCAGCTCTGATCATGGCTCTTCTTGTTTCAATTACTTTGGAAGTTCCAAAGTGAGTAACTTCAAGTTTCTTCCATATACAATTTGCTGCTTCACAAGATGAAATTTGGCTACATATGTTTCTAGTCATGGAACAAATAAAGTATTGTTTACCTTATAATTCAGTTAATATTCATGCTTTTCTTGATTGGTAAAGGTAATAACTTCTTTTTTAGGGATTTTATATCCTCCAGTAAGCATAACAAAATTTTCAACACCAGTGTTCATAATGAAATTTTTCATTCGATCTCTCAAATATTCATAATAATTTCCATCAAAGATAGGTGGTCTAGTTGGATTGAGATTGTCTATGTAACCAACATTGATTCCTACCATCTTAAAGAAAAATCTTTCCACAAAAACTTGTTAATAGAGAAAGTTTGTAAATAAGGAAAATATTCCTAAGCAAGAAAAAGATATAACAAGAGTATCTCTATGAAAAAGTGAATCTGAACTATACGAGTCTGAAAAATTGATTCTAAAAACGTGTGAATCCATAAGTTCAATTCCAAGAATTCTCTTCTGAACCTAATCGTGAGATTAATTCAGAGGTAACCTTCCTCTGATATAAATTGTTGATATGGTATGTGATTATGATATACTCTAATATACCAAATGTAAGTTCGAATATGTAAAGATTAGATGCTCAAATACAAGAGGGGGTTAATTGTACACTTTTAAAAATTCATTTGGAATATTTAAATATGGTTAGGTTTAACAAGATTAAACAAGATAATTCACAAAACCTCTAAGTTCTAAACAATTGCTTGATTAAGGAAATTTTATTTCGAGAAATCAATTTCAGAAAATTGATTCCAGAAATGAAACTTATTGAAAGTTTACAAAGATGAAGATTCTACCATAAAGCATATAGAAACTAACTAAATAAGAGTATAAATATAAGGAAGTTTAAGATAGTTATTCTTTCCTTAATAATACAAATGCAGCAGAAAAACATGTAACAAAAAGAGTAACAATTAGTAAATATTTTAACCCAAAGGGAAGGGTATCCAAAAACCTTGGATAAAGGTCCCTTGATTTATACTTTCAAGAAAGTATGTATTACCCACACTAGGGTAATCCCTTTATATGAAGATCAGAGTCTGTCTTGTTATCCCCACAAGCCCTCAACTTCAAGGTTGTTTTAACCTTTGTCTACCTATCCCTGGAAGCCCTCGATTGTAAACAGCAACAATCGGAGTCACAAAAATCAAATCTACTGGAAGAAAAGTTTGAACAAGTCATTCAAACCTTCTACATGAATCTTGAGAGTTTATAATAGCCTCCCTCTCTAGAAATCACTTCTAAAATTTCTAATCATCAAAAATTCCAAAAGTCATGAGCTCCTTTAAATGAGGTCCTATTTATAGGCACAGCTCCAACGGTCGGCTCCCTCATCTAATGGTAATATTTCCCTTGAATTTTAGAGGGACCTGTACATGTGTCACTCAAACAATGGTGATTTTATAACTGAAAGAACGACATCGTTTTCTAACAAAACAAGTGTAAGCATAACTAAAATCCAATATTCGTAATGTAAGTAAATGAATGTTCGGAGTCTAATCAAAAATTGAATTCAAAGTCTATAATACAAGGATATTCGGATTCTATTTTGTAGGAATTCAGAATCTGAATTCTATAGAATTCGGAATTGAAACTTACAAAGTTCGGAGTCATAGTCAGAACTCATAAGAGTTCGGAGTATGAATTTAGAGAACTCAGAGTCATCACTTAGAGAAGTTCTTATCCAGAATTCGTATTCAGAATTCAGATTCAGAACTTTGAAGAGTTCATATCCAGAATTTGTATTTAGAATTCAGAGTCATAACTTTGAAGAGTTTGTATCTAGAATTCATATTCAGAATTCGGAGTTAGAACTCAGAATATTTCGTAACCAGAATTCTGATTCAGAATTCAGAGTCAGAACTCAGAAGAGTTCGTAACCCGAATTCTGAGAATTTGGATCCTAAAACAGAATGCTTCATATCTAGGTAATTATAGGATTCCAAGGTTTTGGTTTCAAACCGAATTTTACACTTAGGAAAATTATGATATGAGCAATGAAAACATGGTAAGGATAAATTTCCTTGGGGAAAAAAATTTTCCTTATAGAGGTAAAACATAGGGTAAAAAAAATTCATTGAGATAAGGTGTTTGTGATTTTTAAAACAAGAATAAATGGTAGTCATAAGGAAACCTTAATGACTCAACAATCTCCCCCTTGAATGAAGGAATAGAAAATTCATAAGGAAAAACTTATTAACTCAATAGGATTTGAAATATATATGTGATATTTGTAATGTATTTTTACTTCTATAAGTATTATATCATATATACTTTTTTCACTTTCCATTCTACGGGGGATATAATAATGTCGATTGTATGTATAGTAGACTACTTCCTCGTGATGTGATGTGATTAATTTTTCAATAACACTTTACATAGAAGGTGATAAGAATAAATTTAATGAATATATGTGATATAAATGAATTAATTCTAATATTAATGACATTTTTAACATTATAAAAATATAATATATCACTTTCCTTATGACACTAGAAAATGGTAACGTCATTCGTGTGCATGTGTTGACAACTGCCACAACGAAGCGATGCGATTATTTTTTTCATCACCACAACACAGGGATGATATATATAAGTATATTTAATGAAATAAAATTTTATTTATAATATTATTATAATTATATAAAGATATTACTTACCTTATTTCCATAATAATCGTTGAAAAATGGAAACGTTAATCATGTATATGTATGTCCAATCATCTTCATGATTGTAATGAAATTCATTATTCATTATAATATTTTATTGTTATTTTAAAATAATAATATATATAAAAATATGCTAAATATTTCATGATAATTTCTTTTTTAATGTTAAAATAATTAGCACTTTTATTAGGGTCAATATATTGAATCAATTTTGAAACAATGAACCGAACATTCTCAAAACTCCCAATCTGGAATTAACTGATTAAGTATTTTTAATATATAATTAAAAGGAATTAAAATAAATTATTTAAATATAAGGTGTAAAAATTTAAAATAGTTATTAATAAATAAAATAATTTATATAATAATATTTACATAAGTTAAATGACACACATGGAAATTCTTGACTTGAGGTAAGGTCTTTCTCATCTCAATTTTTATTTCTCTAAGACATATTCCATACTCACCACTTATTTTATTATGTGGTGTATATACTTAAAATTTTACATCTAATAATATAAATCCATCATAAATCATCTTATTCTAATTTTATACTTTAGTTATTTCATTCAATGGGAATTGACATGAAATTTACCAAGTGGTAAAGAATTTCATAACACAGTTTCTTTTCATTGGTTTATAATACCATTTTGTCAACATTATTATGTCATAATTATGTGTGTAATTAATTTTGATTATATTATATTTTTTTCCACTTATTTTATGTGGTTTTCAAATTTATACACATAATCAATTAATCGATTAATTCTCAAATTCAATGGTATAATTTTTCTAAGGGTTATTCGTCTCAAATTATCTTTCTTTGAGACATAAATTTATGATATGCAACTATATTCATTTTTTAGGTTTATATATTTCCATTTGACATGTTATATCAAAAATGTCATTATTTTCATTAAAATAAATTATTATTTTATTTTATTTTTTTATGGGGCTTATGATTGAAGAGTTACTAAAGTGATAAATATGTTATGTTACAATATCATTCCTTTTAAGATTTTTTATGTTCACAGTTCCTTTAGAGTAAATAATATTATATTATTTTCTTCAACAAAAAATATTTTTTATACACAAGATATTAATGTTGTAAAGTGTTATATTTCTATTTCCTTGCTTAATTATTGAATAAAGATCAGGAAATTAATTTGTAAGTGATATTAATCATGTGTATTATTTTAGATTGGGTATCTTTCTCTTCCATATCAATGTTTTTTTAAAATTAAAAAAAAAATTATTTTCAAAAAATAAATGATTTAACAAATCCATTTTACAAGATATTTTACCTTTTTAAAATGTTTAAAAAGGATATTTCTTAACATTTTTCAATGGGGTCACTTTTGACTCCCTTTTTCAAAATTTTTTCAAAAGAATTTTTATTTTTTACACTTATTACATGAATAGATTTTCCCTCCACCATTTCCATTTTTTCCTTGAATATTTCTTTATATATTTACAAGTTTTTTTAAAATAAAATGATTTTCACAAAATTTTGTGAATTTTTAGTTTTTAAAAGTGATTTTTTAAATTCAAATTGTATATTCCTCAAAAATATTTTTAATGATATTATAATGGAATTTCCATTAATCCACATCAAAAACTCTTGTTGTTACATTTGATCCAAATGGAATATTTTGTAATCATACCATCCTCATTATTTATTTGGATATATTTTTATTATTTTAAGGAAATTTTATGGAACTTTTTTCTCTTCCATGGGTTAATCATGTTTCAAAGTGATTATTATTGAACCCGTTTATTTTCTATAGGTCAACCATGTTTCAAAGAGATTTTTCAGGAACTATTTTCTTTTCTACGGAATAATTATGTTTCAAATATATTATTATGGAACTAATTTCAATTAAATGGGTTCATCAGGTTATGAAATGAATAATTATTATTTTTATAAGTTTTTGAATGAAAAAAAATTTATGTACATTATTTATGGTTGTTGGAAATTGTTATATGATGGGTGTGCCTAGATAGCATCGAGTGAGCCTGATATATCTTATACAATGGGTGTTCCCAAATAGCACTAGGTGACCCCGATATTGATTATATGATGGTTTCACCAAGATAGAACTGCAATTCATTAGGTATTAGTTATGTTCTCTGAATAATTATATTAGAATTGGTTCATATAATTATTATTATTGTAAGGGATCTATAAGATTTATATGAATATAATATCCCAAGATTCAAACACATTTTTTATACTTCTATTGGTTATAAATTTTTCCCTTGATAAATATTGATATCACATTGCTCGTGATTATTGATTTTGGTTACTCTTTCTGCTGTTAAACCCTTATTCCATGATTTCATGTTTGATGGTCCTATTATTGATGGAAATGATATCTCTTATGTTATGATCATTAACTTTATTTATATCATAATTCCCTTATGCTCATCTTAATATCTTTGATGAAATTTAAAGGTTAAGGATTATGTTTACCTCTTAATGATAATTTTAGATTACCCTTCTTATGTTATCTTTCCCCCAAGTTATCAATAATGATGATAAATGAATTATTTATATAATGTTTTCATATGGATGATGATGATGACCTAATATGTAATATGAAAACCAGGGTATAGAGGCAGGTGATGTACATATTTATGAACTAGTTATTTAGGAATACATTATGTTAAGAGTTTTTCCTTATTCTATAAAACTCTAAACCTAAATGGTCATTGAGAATATAAGTGCTTGAATGTTTCCTTATTATGTTATAGTTTTTGTATGGTGATAATTAGGTCACCTTTATCGGTATCAAATCCAAAAATGTAAAGTTTATGATTTCAGCATTGGATGTAGAAGTGCGGGTTCAAGGTTATTATAGAAAATACCCTTCCAATGGAACATGCATTATATAATTATTATATAATTTTAAAATTGAAAAGTATCAATCCAAAAGATGATAAGTAAAAAAAATTAAGCTCAGTGGGAAATACTTAACATATTTTTTTGAAAAGAAGATGATATGCACGAATTTTTTTAAGAGAAAGAAAAATATATTAAAATTTAATATCAGGAAGGTTAATAAATTGTTTTAGTAAGAGATGTGTAAAGTTTTGGAAGGTGAATACCTTTATACAAAACATTTTTTAGGCCTAGTAGAAAACTTTTATGGTATTTTGTATTTTACTATTGGATATAAATGATACATACGTTTTTTGAAGGGAAAAAGTTTATACTTAACTTATTTTACCAGGTTATGCTCCATGTGTAACATTTATAACTTATAAAAATCCAGGAAAGATATATACCTAACATATTCCTACCTAGTAAAGAGAATACATATGTTATTTTTGAAGCACATGGTGGATATATAACAAATATTTTTGGGAAATTTGATATGTAAAACATTATTTCCTTGTGACCCCAAGTAAAAAAATTAATTATAAAATGTTAATGAAATTATACTACATGGAATTAAAAAAACTAAAATTCTAAAAAATAAGGTATGATTTTATTCAAGAACACATTCTCTAATTTGACCAAATCGAGAAGAGATTATACTTTTATTCTATAAGAAACCCATCTGTAAACTGATCAAGATATTGATCATTAGAAATAATTGATGAAAGGATAATAATCTAGATGGTCTACCTAAAGGAATTGGAACCCTCATTGTAGACATGTGGAAGCCATCCAAGGAAGAAGGGTGATTGTTTCTCACTACAAATAATTCCAGGAGGGATAAGAATGACTTGGTGCTTATAAATATTTCCATCCTCCCCAATTATAAATAATGGAGTAGATTACATTCAAGTCCTTGAATTTAACCTCAAATTTATTTAGATAGGGTTTTTTATTTCAATATTTTAATATTAATTTACTGTTTATGTCTGCTTTTTTTGTGCTCTTCTCTCTTCAATTTATGTGTGTTTCTCTAATATCTATAAATTACCCATGATTTTATACTTCTTGATTATGAACTAATAACACATTATTTATGGTCTTAGGATAATTATTATGGGTATTATTTAATTCTATAATTTCATTTTATTAAATTATTTCACCCATTTTAGTGTGAGATTGAAGGTGAAGAGTGTTCGAGAGATTGTCTGTCCATATTTTATAATCACTATTTCATACTCTCAAATAGTTTTAATTCAAATCCTCGATATATTTAAATCATAATTTATATTAATTTAGTTGTATGGTTTGAAAGTATTAATGGTGTTTTGTTACATATAGGTCTGTGGTAACATCCATTCACTCTGTTGAGGAGTGTTCTTTACCACTCACTAAGAAGTATAAATGAGTTGATGATTTACTGGAGGGTCCTTGAAAATATTGTTATTATAATACATGTTAAAATAGTGGGGGATAAGTATATGAATTTAATTGAGTCTTCTCATTAAATTAGGTGATTTAGAATAAATTTAAATGATGATGAAAATTAATTTCAATTCACCATAGGACCATCTACATATCTTAATGAATTTTTTGTGTGTCGGTTTCCTTTTTAAAAATTTTAAAAAACCAATAACATTAAAAACCATTTTAATATACATTTTATGTGAATTAATAAAATAAATAAAACAAAAAACATTACTTTTAGAATAGTGAATATCTAGGTTTATCTCATATAGATAAAAACCAATGGTCAACTTTCTTGTGTACATAAGGGATTATAAATTCTAAATTTATATCCCTCTACAATGATGGCCTATAAAACATGGTATCATTACTAAGGATCATGGATTTAAATATATTTTTATGATTCACTTGGTAAATATCTTTCTACTTTATAATTAAAATTAAAAAAAACTAATATAATGTAAGATGTTATTGACTCGCCCCCACCCCCACCCCCTCCGATGATACATTATTGTATATTTTGAAGATAAACTTATGGGTATTTAAATACTATTAATTAGGAATATTTTAATAAAATTATTGAAAAAATAAAAAAGAAATATGTAACATCAAAATATGGAAGCTTTAGCAAAATAATATAAAGATTTTTCACTATTTTCTTGGGTTCAATATAAGCGAGATAGAGGGGTAGTATAAACTTTAAAGATAAGACCATATTACAATGAATTTTGAAGAATAAAAAAATTGAGGATTAACTTTACTATTACCCACTTCCCAACTATCTCAAAATTTATTTTAGCACTCAATGAGAAACAACAGAAACAAGATGAACTACTTTAGGAAGATGACCAAACCATGGGCTCTCTTGTTTTTAACTATTCTGAAATTTATTTATGAACACGTTGTATTTTTTATTATTCAACTGATTTGGTACTTATGTAGAATTACATTAATGAATATTATGACAATTGGTCAATCAGATTTTAGGGAGGACTATAGAACAATTATTGGAAAGATATATTATTTTTTATCATTTTAATAATTCTTATTTTGGGATGGAACGCTAGACCCATAGTGATCAAAATAAGAATATTTCCCCAACCTATATTAATGAAATATGATTTTAATTAATAAATTATCTTCCTATTTATCTTTCTATAAGAATTTCACTACTTAGAGGATAGTAGGTTTTTATTTATCTTTAAATTATAACTCTTCATTATACTTTCTAGTTTTCATGCAAGGACCCCATGGCCCTACTTAATTTTCCATCCAATTGAGGGAAGTAAGAATGTGTTCAATAGTGATAAAAGTTATTTGATAACTATGATGGTAAATATTAGGGAATTTAGTAACTATTTCATTTCTCTATTTAATATGAAATTACTAGTTCATCCTAATCAGTTGAGGTTTTAGCTAATTAGAGAGAGATATATATAAAGAGAGTAATAGAGTTCATTTGAGTGAATCATGATTTAATAGGTAATTGATGGAATATATGTGGTTATACAATTAAATTAAATTAACCTTTTCTTATATTGTATCATACAAACATCATTATTTTACATTAAACTAAAACCACCCAATAAGAAAATCATATAAAAAACTTTATCTACTTTGGAGACAACCTAATTCCCACTACAACTGTAGTTTTAATCCTTGAAAAAGCTGTCACATAAACTTGTAGTCATTACTGTGGGGCTGAGGTAAGCACTCATTATTTTCATACATTTGCAATTAGTTCTTTCTTGTTTTTTTATTTTTTCTCCTTTTTTAATTTTTTCCATGTTTTACTTATTTCCTTAGATGATAAAATCATAAAGTATAGGTAAGTTTCCCTATAATGGAAACTAATTTATATTTTCACTCACAACAAGTGGGTGATCTTACATTAATGGTTAGGGACCTCTCCCTAGACTAATAATTTAACTATTTAATTTTCCCATAGGATCCTGAGGAGCAACAAATTGTTTGGTAGGGTGTGAAACTTTTGTACTCACCAATGGGTGGGAGGATAGAACTTTATATATGAATGAAGTTAATAAAAAACTATTTATAATCCAAAACCATCTGACTAAAGAAGAACCAACACCATAGGAGATCTAAATAGTTATAAATACCTATCTTTTTGTGGAGTAATAAATTTATGGGTAATAAAGTGAGATGGTATAATTGAAGTACATGATGGCCATGATAGACACAGCCCTCTAAACACACATGGAAAAAATTTAGAAATAAGAAATAAATGTTTTAGAACTTATGTCCTTTTCATAAGAATTAATTCAAGTGGTAAAATGAGTACTTGAACAACCTTCACTCCCACACATTTCTTAGGTTTTACCTGAGGCACTCCATGAAGAATAACATATAAAAGATAAAACACTTCGGGGAGATGATCAAAATTTGAACTATATTGTCTCCACTTTTATTGAATTATATTTGAAAATTGACACACCAAGATTTATTTTTGTTCACTCATTATTATTGGTGTTTTACTTGGAGTAAAAATAAGAATATCAAAAAAATAGACTTCTAGTCAAGGGATCTCTATGATGAGAGATAGCTAGGAACTCACTCAAAGAGTACCATAAAAGTCCTAAAAATCCTTCCGTTTTTATTACAAGACATCACAAACTATATGCTAACATTCGGGAAAGATTCTAAACCATCCTATGATAACAATTTGTCTTGAACCAACCAGAATACCATGGTATATAATGATACCCAAGATAGAATTGACATGACCCTAAGGGATTTTTGGATCCCCAAGGGCTAGTAACTAGCACTAGGGTATCAATAAAGGTTAGAGGGAATGATTTCTACCCAAGACTAAACAACCTAAAAATAAAAGGAGAAGACAAAAAACAGTTGGTATGTTAGACACTCCACAATGAGAAAAAGTACCATAATTAAGTATCCAAAATTCAAAAGGTACACCATACAAAAAATGATACAACATCCACCAACAAGAAAACTTAGAATCTCAATGCAATTAGTGGGTCATCGGTCTTATGGTTAACATTATCATCCAGGGTCCTAAGAATCAATCACACCCACCAACTATGATTGGTTATTTTTTTTCATGTACCTAGTATAACATAATCTATAAACACATGAAGGAAATTTTAGTGTGAAAGAAAAACAACCCTCTTGAATTTCACCAAATGTTCCATAAGTAGTAAAATAATAAATAAACCATTTATTATTTAATTTTAATAAAGAATATTCATGGTAAATCACTTCCACATTTTCAGTCGAATCATAATTTTAACATAGGAATATGAAAAGTATATCAAAACAAGATTAAATAAATATTTTAATAAAATATAAGTGTATGAATAAAATATTTATATAAAAATTGTAATGTAATAATCAAATAAAGAAAGATAAAAATTCATATTCAAAGAGATTCAATAGTTTTAGGCTCTATAATACTCACACTACTCTATCAATCACTCACAGGTGAACATGTACACACACACAATATCCTTAGTCCATCAGTGTAGAATCAATCAATGCTCGATCAAGGAAAATCATGTTGAACATGGTTTATTTATAGTTTTCATCATCAATCAATTGATAGGGAGACAAAGTCCTCTCATGTCTATCCAAATAACCCACTAACTATTCATACTCACAATTTTTTTCACTTAATCAATCAATCATGGGAAATGATTTAAATTCAAATCATCATTCATAGTTAAATTTCCCAACTTCAAGTTGTTACTTGTCGTCTCATTTCCTAAAACAAATCATAGATTTTCATCCAGTTTATGGATTTAAAATAATATTACATTTAAATCCATTGTATCAAGAATATTCATCATTTCATTTCATCAAATAAATTTCATTTCAAATCATATTTTCTCAAACATCAACCCAATATTTCCAAATCCATTGAAAAATTGTTTTATTTCACAAATTCAATACTTTTAAATCAAATTTCAAACCTTCTCAAATCAAGGAAATTAATTAAAATTTCATTTTAAGTCAACAAAGAAATTGAGGGTTCAAATTTAGTAAAAACCTTATGAAACCACATTCCCTTAATCACATGATCAATAAATCACTCGAAATGGGAATCGCCAATGTAGATTCAAAGGAAAGGAAGATAAAATATAAAAAATTAGAATCAAAATCAATTAAATAAGCGTTTGTATCCCCCAATAACAATGATATCAATCACTCTCAAAGAAATAGACAAGAGAGGAAACTATAATTTCATATCAAGAAGATTTCACTTACTAAATAGGGATTATTCGTACCCACTGAAACTTCTAAAAAATAAGAAATGGGTTGGAAAATATAAAATCATCAATAGAGCTCCTCCAAAATGAAAAGTGTTAGATTAAGGTCAAATGTGAGGAGATTATAATTAAGAACGGGGGGTTTGGAACCTTAATTCAAAAATTTGGTGGATTAAAAACATGTTCTCATAGTTTCCTGGGTTATGCAGCATGGTTAGAGATAACTAAATTCCACCCTCAAATACCTGAAGGAAAGAAACACTGTTTTATAAGCTAAATAGCACTATTTACCATAACAGTGTGACAACTATTCACAACCAAAAAAACTTCCAAAATTTTCCAAAAGACCCTAAAAACTACCTAAAATAGACCCAATCAAAGGAAGATAAAAATGGAGGGGTTAGAAGTACCTAAAAATGGAAAAAATAAGTTAAACTTTCCCCACCATAAATACATTATTCCCCCATAAATCATATCAAGAAGACTACATGTCAAATAGTTGAGGCATTTCTCTCTCATTAGTGCCTCAGGATCCCTAGTCTCATGTGAAACAGAACAGTTCTAGCAAATCACTTCAAAATAAAGGTATGGAATTTCAATACAGAACCCTAATCTCATAATTATTAATCTAAACTGGCTACTCATTCATGGATAAATAAGGTTCCACATCAAGGACAACCCAATTTAAAATATGATATGGGTCAAAGATATACTTTTTATATAAAAACACATGATATGTGTTACGAATCAATATCAAATGAGGTGGAAAATCAAAATTTACATCCATGTTTACAATCTGACCAAAAAACTAAAAAGGTCTCACATATCTCGATACAATATTTCCTTGTTTTCTAATTCATCAGTGACCCAACCACGATGAAACTCTAAAAAACACCAGGTCACCAACTGAAAACTATAAAGGGAATTGAAGATGATCAGTATAAGACTTATACTTTCTTTATTTCTTAACCATTATCTAATAAATCAAATAAATTTTTACCACCATCACTTAGACCAAATTGATCCTAACCAACGAATCATCAAAAATATCTGACCAACACAATAGATATTTACATGGTTATCCACAAAATCCCACAAGTTATTCCATCCTAATGTATGATTAGTAAATTTTGTTATTTGTGATTTTAACCAGTTCCATATTATTATCCCAAGCTCCAGCAAAGTTTATAATGCAACTATGAAGCATTTATTTGATAATCTACATAATTCATCATCTGTATATGGATTACATTTCATGCGCAGCCTATCTTTAGATACCATTTCCTCCAGGAGGCCCCAATAAAAATGAGAAGTGAACTAGGATCCCTATCAAAAAATATATCATATGGAAGTCCATACAATATAATGATATCTTGAACATACAGGCTTCCCAAGTCAAAAAAATTGGATGTATCATGGATGGTGATAAAGTGATTGGATTTTTACAACCAATTGACCACTACCCATATTGAATTATTCCCTACAGGGGTACATGGAAGCCTATCCATGAAATCCATCAAAACCTCATCCCACTTCCAAGTCTAAACTTGAATAATAAAACATAAAGATTTAGGGTACTCGACCTTGACCTATTGATAGGTATAAAAATGATAAAAAATTAATAATATCTCATATCATACCTATCAACCACAATTTAAATCGTACATCATATAATATCTTTATGGTATCATGGTGTACTTCCCATTAAGAACTATGAAAATCCCCCATAATATCTTTCCTCATGGTAAAAGGAATGAAATGCTAACTCAGAAAACATAGGATACCCTTAGAGAATATTGACCACTCGATGATGGTCTCCCCACCATAAATATAGTCCCTAATGAAATGAAATGCATCTTTAATATGATACTCTTAAATAATCATCAAGAGAATAGAGGAGGTCAGCTAAATTCTTGATAGAACAACCTTGTTCTCTACCTCATGAACTCCAAAATTCATATGTGGAAACATATCCATAAAATTACACTCTTATAATAATTATTTCATAGCTTGAATCAGAAGTTTCCTACTCAAATCACCAGGAATGAAATTCACCTTACCATGGGTGTAGGAAATTTAAAAAAAATCAAGCACTCCACCCATTTCCTTAAACGATGATTCAAATACTTTTAAGATAATAAAAAACTAAATATTTCGTGATTAAAATAAACATTAAACCTTAATTTAAAATGGTAATGCTACTAAATTTTTAGATAATTAATCAAATATGTGAGTTTAGAATCACGTGTAGGATAATTCTTATCATGTGGTCTAATATATCAGAAACCATAGTCCACCATGTGAAAAACTTACATGAGAACATATCCCAAACCCAAAACTGATATGTTAGAGAAGACCACATAGGATTACACAGCCTCTAGAAAAGTCAATATTGATTCATAAGTTAATAGGTGGTTCAAATCATGAAATTAATTTAGACATTTTGAATCCCACAAGATCTTTAAACATGACTAAGTGAGAGAAGTCATTTGATATGCCAACATAAAGAAATATTTGATAAACTAGAGGTAATAACCCACTAATCCCAAGAATCATTGAATATAAAAAACATTTCATAGTTTCAACCAGGTCATAACAGCCTTCACTTTCTCAGGATCAAATGAAATACCTTTTTATGAGACTACGCCTCCTAATAAATTCACTACATGAATCTCAAAATCAAATTTTGATATATTAGTGTAAATTAAATGATATATCCAAATTTAAAGAACCATTATAATATGGCACACATGGTCCTCCTCAATCTTAGTGTAAACCAATAATTCATCCAAAACTAACACTAGAAATGGATCAAGATATTTGTGGAATATCATGTTAATATGATGTATAAAAACTTTCAGATAATTGGTTAGAGAAAAATCCATAACAAGGTACTCATAATGATTGTACCTTCTATAGAATGGGGTCCTTGAGGTTCCAGATTCCATGATTCAAAGATGGTGATAACTAGACCAAATATAAATTTTCAAGAACCACTTTTCCCCTTAAAACTGATAAAACAAATCATCAATATGAGGAAATGGATTATTTTTCTTTACTATAACTCTATTTATTTTTTAGTAATCAACAAAAAGTTGAAGTGTTCCATCATATGTTTTTGCAAAAAAACATGTTGTGCACAAAAAGACACACTAATCCATATATGTCCTTTATCTAATAAATCATCCAACTGAGTCTTTAAATCCTTCATTTTTTCCATTTCTATATGGTATGATGGAATAGAGATAAGATGAGTACTTGGTATAATGTTAATAGAGAATTCTACTTCCCCTGTAGATGGTAAGATAGAAAAATCAAATGAAAACAAGTAGCATAACTAGATGACCAATGGAGGAAGATCACCACTCAAATATTTTTTATCCAGTTTAAAAGTAAACACAGATATCACTATGATCTGATCTAGAAGAGGTAGTCCATCCCTAATCAACCTTGTCTCTCATTCTCCCTGAAAAAAATGGCACGCCATATACAAGGAAGAAAAAGAGACCCGTTGAAGATAATAGTGAATCCAGGATTTATGGACTATCATCTAATCCATCATGAGAATAAAATCCAAAAGTTTAGTGATGAGAACTAGAAAATCCCAAGTGATCTAAATCTCTAACAAGGATAAGGCATGAGAGGTACATTAGAGACCCAACACTCTCTTCACTCCAAGGGGCGTAGTAATATCCATCACATAATACATAAGATATATAGGGAAGTTTAAAAAATTCACAATACAAGTAAATATAGATGATTGAGATTAACTAGTAACAATAAACTAACCAGTAAAGATAAACATATACTGATGGTCCTTCTCACTTCCATTTGACCCACATCAGCTTCCTATGGATACTTATCAACTATATAAAGAAGCATCATTCTAGATTTCTGAGGTTGTACCCCTTATTTCTTGAAGCATTTGATTTCAATGTAGAAATGTTTTGTGTTGATGGGTCCATGAAACTTCAAAGTTAATAAAATACATGATAGAACATCTACAGGTGTCCTAAGAAACAACATAATCCATATATCTTTTATGCCTTAGTAAAAACTTGCTCTGAATTCTTAGCCTTTCTGCATTGAAAGGAAGTAAACGGGTCTCTTCTAGACTTTAAAAAGTTATGGATGATTCCTAATATCATTATACACTATGAGACTCATCAATATTTCTATATAATTTAGAGTAACAAAAAACTTCCATTGAGATTATAAGGAACTCCAACCAACCATGACTTACCAACTAGGTCAAGCTCAGCCATTAAATATATATCCATCATGTCCACATAATAAGTGATATTTAGTATTAAAACATAATATGGAAAATCAAATCAACAACACATATTGAATATTTAGTCTGTTAGCTTCTTGTTCATTAGTTCCAGAGAAAACTAAAAATGTTCTACAAATTGGTTTGTATACTAATTCAAGGTCTTGTCACCATGTTAAAAGATGATAAATTCCATATAATTTTCTAAAACCATCTAATCTGGATAATAATGATATCTGAAAATATCCCTAACGTATTTCCCCTCCAATATTCCATGTTTCTTATCCATGACCATTGAATTACCCCATCTCTTATTAGATGCATCATGCTTAAAGATAACACATTTCCCATTTATAAAATATGGAATTTACAAGAAATCAAAAAACAAATAAATCTTTTTTAACCAATCCTTGACCTCTTAAGGATCATTTCAGGCTTATAAATCTCACAGTTTTTTCTAAAAAAAACTCTTGAGCATGATCACTAGTTTGACCCCTTCACTGTTCCACTATTGGAGTTAAAACAAGAGTGGGTGTGGCTACATATCCCAAATCTTGGATAGAATGTGGTACTATCTTAATGATATTTTGATTAACTAGTGGGTTTAATTTTTATGGGTCATTAACACATCCCTCTTGAGTTCTATTAAAAAGTATTATTTGGGGAACAGTACTACACAACATCAATAAGCAATACATAAAAATCAATGAGGATACTCATATCATCAATTGAATCAAGAGATATTAAGAATAACAATTACACTAGATAGAATAAAATTTTGTTGGATTTAAAAATACTCAAATAAAGTATGTAGAAGCCCCAAAATTTGATCAACTTATTCCCCAAGGACACTTTTCCCAACACCTATGGTGACTCAGGGCACCCTACGATGAGATCTGGCCAAGAACACACTTAAAGAATACACCCAATGTATCAACAATCCTACTTCCTATCTATTAGGACATACTAGAATTCAGACCAAAATAAATAAAATATTATCAAATATCCAATGATAAAAAAAATTTCCTAACCAAACTTGAATACCTAGGTACATTGGTAACCATGAAGGCATTGACATGACTTGAAGGGAATTTCCAGTCCATATAGGATAGCGACTAGCACCTAGGCATATATCAATGTTAGAGGGAATTATTCACCCTAGGAATAAAAAACAAAAAAGTAATAGCATAAGATAAAATAAAATATCATTGGGTAATTCAAACACTCATCAAGGAGAAATTTTCCTTGTGTAACTAGATAAATATCAAATGGAATACTAACTAAATGACGAAAAAACATCCATCAAGATTGAAACAAAGAATCTCCATGAATTGAGTGGGCCAGAGTTCCATTGGTCATCATCATCACCTAAGGTCCCATGAATCAATCACACCCACCACCACTGATTAGAACTTTCCATTTTCCTAGACCTGTCAATACATAATCTAAAAACCTCTTAAAAAAGGGTTAGTGTATGAAAAATAGACTAGTAGGATTTCATTAAATATTCCATAAGAAGTTTTGTAACAAATAAACCATTATTGCTTCAATTTAAATAGTGATGAGGAATGGTAAATTAATTTCATATTTTAATTCAAAACATAATTCCAACAAATCCATATGGAAAGTATATAAAACAATATTAAATGAAAATTTTAAGAAAACATAAGGGAATAAGTAAAATAGTTCTATAATCACTGGCATGTAATAATCAAATAAAACAAGAAGCATTTTCATTTGCCATGTGGTCCATTAATTTATGTTGTAGGATCCTCATACTACTCATTAAATAAATCATGGAATAATGTGTGAACACATCCCTAAGTGTTATCCAATTAGGATATAATCAATCAACACCCCATTGGGGAAAATCATGCTAAACATGATTTAGTTAGATTTCTCATCACCAATATATTTCTTGGGAGTCAAATTTCTAGTGTGATTGACTTAATCACCCACTAACTACTCAAGATCACCTGTGTTTCTAAAAAAATATATCAATCAAGGGCAATCATTTAAATTCAAATCATAACTCGCATTTAAAATTTCTAATTACAATTTTTAGTATTATATTTAAATTTCAAAAAATAATCATATATTTTTACCAAGTTCATTTATTTCAAAATGAAATTTCATTTAAATATATTTTCTAAATAATCATCATCAAATCAATTTCATTTCAATCCATATTTTCTCAAACATCTGCCCAATATTTCCAAATATTTGGAAAAAGGATTTTAGTTCACAACTCTATGCCTTTTTCAATCAAGGTTAAAATCCTCTCAAATTAAGGAAATCAATTGAAATTGAATTTCAAATCAACTAATAAATCAAGGTATAAAATTTAGATGAAGCCTTAAAAAACAACCTACCCTTAATCACATGATCAGAAAATCACCCAAAATGGGAACTACCAACTAACAATTGAAGGTGAGGAAGATCAAAGAGGAATACCAAGAATCACAATCCATAAAAGTAAGTTTTAGATCCACTAACATTCAGAGGATCCATCACTATAAAATAATGAGATAAGATAATAATATACGATTCCAAATCAAGGAGTCCACACTTACTTGAGAGAGATCATTCACATCCTCCATAACTTCAATCTATGAGGAAATGTATTGGATAACCCAAAATCTTCTTTAGAGAGACTCCAAAATCCAAATGGTGTGATTATGGTTGAATGGGAGGAAATTAGAAATAATAACAGGGAGTTAGGTCCCTTAATTAAATTTTCTAATGACTAAATACTTTTGGGAATGGTTTCCTATGTCAGGTTTCATGGTTAGAGCTAGTTGTGAGCCCATCTGTCACCCTTATAGAGCTTCTACAGAGAGTCTCATGGTTTAGGAACATGATTTGAAAACTATGTGCCAACCATTACCCCCATTATTAGATACTAATAAAGGGTCTATAGTTTGAAAATTCTGCACCAACCATTCATTTATCCACTATCCCAATCTATATGGTTTGAATGGGAGGCCACAATACTTGAACTAGCTAGGCTCTATAGTCTATTTCATCAAGAAAATGCACACAATTTTTTGGGCGAAAGTGTACGGTTTTCCCAAACTGTGTTCCAACCGTTCATAACCTTAAAACTTACGATTTTTTTAAAAAGACAATAAAAACTACCTGATATAAGATCCAATCAAAGGAAGGTCAAATGCAGGGGTTATAAGTATGTGAAATATATTAAAGATATGTTATAAAATTTTTAAGTAGAAGGTTATGGCCTTCTATTTGAACTTGAAACTCCTCCAATAAGAGTTTTTGGGGATCTAAATTGAAAATATCCAAGATGTGCTAAAAAAGAAACTCATTTTAATAAAATGACTCGATTGACTCTAGGTGATTTAAATAGTTTTACAAATTTTGGAAGATTACATTCAACATACAGAGGTTAATTATTAACCAATAAAAATAGCTCAAGCTAAGTTTAATATAAAAGTAGAAATAGTAATTGTAATTATTAATCCAGCACTAGTACCTTCTTCAGCACCCAAACTTGCACAATATCCCACAATGCTTCCTCTTGAGTGATAACAACAATAGAAATTTCCTCATCAGAAGGGTATAAAAGAGTATAGATTCTTATCATATGAACATTGGAAGATTAAAGTTTATTATTTCAATATGAGGAATTTCCTAGTTACTTTATCGATTCTATGGAAAATCATTTACTAAATATTTGAGAGACCATGAATACTAATTATGTTGGCCTTAGTAACCACCTAAATTATTTCCCATTACATTGGATATTAGGTCACACCATCTAGAACAACTTTTCCTTCAAATAAATCCTCTATATTAATGTAGATTCGGGATATATTAAATTGGGTAAACTTCCAACAAAGGTAGAATATATTTCCTACACCTTTATAGAAGAAAAATAAGAGTTACATGAAGTTCCAAATATGGATGAATGGAAATTTCATGATTGGATGATAAGAAATATGGTAAAAAAGTCACATGACATCCTTAGGGAATAGCTAAATCAATCACTTTTGACTCCAACACCCACTACGATGGCTTGGCCTACATTTTGGGCATCACATTCTTCTAATATTTGGTCTTCTAAGAACCCCCACAACAAGTGTAATAATATAAAGTAATGATAAAATAAACTTATTTTTTATTCCCAAGATAGTTCAAACCCTCCCAAAAATTTTGTCCCTAACAGTAGGATAATGGGAACCACTCTATAAAATGGTTCACGAGACACTAAACCATAAAATTAAAACCTCATCAGATGGGGAGTCTCTTTAAAAATTTGTTAATGTAATTCACTTGGTGGTTCCCTTGTCTAATGAAGAAGATATACATGATCATGAATTGCCCTCTTATAATTGGGTAATGGAGGAAGATGTCATTGAGGTTGATGGGGTTAAGGGATATGAGATTAAAATAGATATTAATACTCAGTTCATATCCCTACTAAGACTATGTATGTTGCAAAGACCTAGAGACAAGTACTCCAGTAGGATCTATAGGAAAACCAATCTACTACTAAGCCATATAGTGATTGTTTAGGTCCAATCATACTAGATGATTGATTAGAAAATAAGAATCAATCTAATCAATGTCCAAATGTGGGAAGGTCAACACAACACAACCTATAGAAGAAAAAATAAATTTGAGTTCCAATAGGGGAAAACCATAACCAACACAAAAAAAATTAGCTCCCAAGCCCGAGACTGGGGAGTAAACTCATACAAGTAAGCATGAAAAATTAGCTCAGAAATATATCATCCTGAAGTAGCTTACTATTGTTATAGTCAATCCTTGAATTCTTAATCCTCTCTATGCTTTAATAGAGCTTCAAGAATCATCTATTGAGGCTTGACTAATCCCTCAAGAGTTTTAAGCTAAGGTTGTTTTCATTAAATTATATCATGAAAATACCAAACCTATAAAATTTTATCCAATTATTTCCTACATAGATTAGGATAGGCAGACCTCTATACATGGATCTATCATGTGCTTGTACATATATGGAAATTTGGACGATGTTGACATTCATCGACCCCACATTGATAAAGGTTTTGGAATTAACATATATCGGTTTATAATCTTTGATGATTGGGTTATACTGAATATGATTTGTCCATATATTCCTTTATAATACAAAGTTTTGATAAATAAATCAAAATCTACTTGGTCAAATAAATCTAATATCCTAGTTTTGGGACTTTGTCTCTAATTTTTATTTTATGTTTATTTGTTTAAACATGGATTTCTATGTCTTATTGGGAATACCATAGCTTCATTCCTATGGTTTAGTAACTTTTGTATACAACCATTCCCTCAAAAACTTCATCAAAAGATATTTATATGTGTTGAATGGTAATGGTTATCACTTTGACTCCCTGAAATCATAATTCATATATGTGGGATTCTATCAAAGGGAGGGGAAAAGCTAGAAACAGATGATTTCATCTATAAAAATTCTCCAAATGGTCTAGATATTTCCACATTAAAACCATTCTATGAACTTGGTGATGAATATTTATGCCCCATCAATTGAATTTAGAAAATCACTTCAAATATGGAGATTCATTGAGCTATACCAACCTCATCTAAGAGGAAAAAATATTTTATTAACTTTTTGTCATATAATTTTCAATATAAATTTAAACTAGAAAGACCACCTTGGATAGAGAAAAATAACTCCATACCATCTATCTAGATCAATATTGTCCCCTAATATCTCTAAATAAATATAGAATGACCAGTCTTTATCTCTAATCAACACAATCAATACTCTTCAAACAAGTGGATATGAATACTATTAGAATAATAATGTCCTGAAGTTTGGGTTCATTTTCCTCTATTATTATTATATCAGTCATATCAATCAAATCTAGTAGTGTTAAAGTAGACTATGATCCTAGAAATTAAAATTATGCACCAAATAAAAATTATCATAATTTCTCTTCATGACCTAAGGAGGTAGTTTCATCACTTTTTGGATTAGAAAATGCACCCACATCACTAGAAGAAATTGAAATTGCCTCTATGACATCTCTTATATCTCAGGATGTTAGCACCTCCCAAACCCCAATAACAGTGGATAATAGGATTCATTAGATAATTATGTTTATACATCATTACTCTCTGGACCTCGAGACACCTCCCCATAATTTGTAGAAGAAACAAATTCCCCAGCATTGTCTCCCAAACATAAAAGTACGATTTTATCACCAAATTCCACTAAAATTAAAGCATAGGAAGAAGAGGGAGAAATGGAAAAGAGGGATAAAGATCTATGAAACCCCCCCCCCCATAATTTTAGGAATGAATTCCCATTAAAATTGATGATCTCGAACAAATGAATATGGTTATAGAGGAAGACTCATGACATATCTTTATTATCATTTCTATGTATCCCAAATAACAAGAGATATGCATATCTTTATTTAAATAACACCAATATTCCATTATTTTACTATATGGATATGCCTAGACTTCATCCCAATATAGGCACCCATCATTTAGGATTTTTTTGAATATCATGATGGTTATAAACAAGCAACCAAGAGAATATATATGAATCTTGATGCCAATATGAAAGTAAAAGTTGAAAATATTTTCAAAGACAACTTCATTCAAGAATTTCAATACACTAAATGTATTACCAATATCGTACTCATCAGAAATAAGGACTGGAAGATTAGACTTTTCATCATCATTAGGTATCTCATCCACAATTTCCTATAGGATTACTTCCTAATTATGATTATTGAACTTTTGATTAATGTAATTGAATGTTTTAGGCTCACTTTTTAAGGATGGACATTCAGATATAACTCAATATGGATGTCTCTTGAAGATAAGGAAGATACCCCATTTAGGGTTCCAAGTAGTTTATTCTTATCTAATAATTCCCTTCATCTTATAGAATGATATCACCAAATATCAACATTCCTTGAACTATATTTTCAATAATTTTATAAAAAAGACCGTGGAATGATATATGGATGATATGGTGGTCAAATATTATAATCATGGTGATAATATCTTTGATATAAATAAATATTTCAACATATAGTGGAAACACCTCATGAAAATAAACCCCTTAAAATGTTCTTTTGGAGTAATGTTAGGAAAGCTTTTGGATTTTTAGTATGCCACCATGACATTGAGGTAAATCCTAAAAAAACCAAGGTGATCCTTAATATTACACTTCCATGAAATCTCAAGGATTTGATAGGAATTCAAGGATGCCTCACCAACATCAAATACTTCCTACTGAACCTATCAAGCTAGTTTCTACCCTTTACCATGATCATGAAAAAAAGGATTCATCTATCGATGGGATGAATATTTTCTAGAATACTTCAAAAATATTAAATGATATCTCTTAATACCACTAGTATTGATGTATGATATTAAAGAAAATTCACTCATTTTGTATATAGTGTCCTTGGAAAAATCATTCGGTGCCTTTTTCACACTGAATAATGATGCGAGAAAATAAAATGGCCTCTACTATTTCATCATAACCATGGTTGACAATGAGACTCAATATTCAGACATCAAGAAGAATTTTCTTACACTCATATTCATAGCTCATAAATTCAGACACTACATGTAGTATCATGATGTCCATTTGGTATCTCATAATGACCCATTCAAATATATCCTCAATTTTCTAATGTTGACTAGATATCTGGTGTTGTGGGTGGTCATTTTGGAGTAGTTTAATATTAATTTCATATCATATAAGGAAATCAAATAGAATGTGTTGGAAGACTTTCTTGCAGCACCTATAACTTTGAAGAGTAATCCAGTGGATATAGAATTTCCAGATAAATATATATTCTCCATTCTTAAAAATATCTAGATGTTACATATTTATTTTTATGGAACATTAATGATTCCAAAAAAGGATAAGAATATAAAAATAAAAAGTCAATATTTTCGGCTTGAAATTATCCTTATATCTCTATAAAATGTGTTTTTTTAGTATTTCTTCATATTATCATAAGTCTAAACCAATAATGAGGTAGAATATCATATTATTACTAAAGGCTCGGAATTCGGTCTAGAGTTTCTGGTTTTCTATTTAAATATCAAGGGAGATTCAGTGTTAGTGCCTAAGAAGATCAATGATGAATACGTCATTAAGAAGGAGGAACTGATCCCATTTCTCTAATATATATGAGGTTTAAAATAAAAATACCCATATATTCCAACACTACTTTGTATCCTTTACACATGAAACACCCATCATAATCCATTGGATAATGTGTTCACATACCTAAAAGATCCATACTAGGATGAGATAGAAATTAGTATGGAACACCAGATGATGGTGTCCTAATTAAATAGTAGAAATGGAGAGGATATCAATGTTATTGACACCAATCTTGAATGAGGCATGTTGATAACCATACCAAATAATACTACTATAGTATGTATGTCCCCCATATTAGACTATCTCTAAAGAGGAATTATTCCATCATATCAAGACCAAAAGGAATAGATTTGATGATAGGTAGTAAACCTTATTCTTTACGATGGTATTAATTCACAAAATTTCCTCTATAATTGAGGCTTTGATGGATTATTCCTTGGATGAGTTAAAGGACGAGAGACCCTCAATTTTAATCAATAACTCCACATAGGAACTTATGGTGACACTACTGCAAATTAGGCCATTAATAACACTAGTAAAAAGGCATCATCAATGCTATAGAAGAACTAATAATATAAGAAATGTTAAAGGGTTAGCTTTAACAGCACCCATAAAAAGTTATGAGAAAGACCTCTTTAATGGAACTTTTTAGCATTGTAAAATGGGGCCTTTGATAGCACTAAAAAAAGCATTTATAAAATCCCCAAAGATGAAAGGGATGGTTTTTTGTTCACGCACCCCTCCCCCAACAGCACTCTCCCCTTCCCCCCCCCCCCCCCCACTTTATCAGTGCTTACCCTAGCCCTTTATCAGTACTTTATAAAATCTCACTCTTCTGTGTGGGCCTTAGCCTCTGGAATGTTTCGAACCTGAGACCTCCATCTTATACACCAACACCTTTCTACTCCCATATATTGTTTGGTTTTAAAATTTTTGATATATCTATATATTTATATATATTTCATTGCCTTTTTTATTCATATATTTATATATGTGTTTATATATATTTATATATTTATTTATACATTTTTGAAAATACATATACAAAATATGTTTTTAGGTGTGTGTGTGTGTGTGTGTGTGTCTATTTATAAATACATACATATATACTTATATCATTTATGTGTGTATTTGTGTGCATCTATAAATATAATTATCATGTTTATATTTATTCACATATATTATATATTAATATTTATATACATATATCAGGATATATAGATATATATATATATATATGTGTGTTTTTCAATACACACATACAAATATATATATAAACATTATAAATATATCTATTTACTTGGTATATAAATATTCATACATTTTTATTTTAAATAAAATGGATATTAGTTTTTATTTAGATAAGTTTTATATATTGAGAAATATATTTTATATGTAAATATGTTCAATTATTTATTTATGAAATTAAATTTTTATGTGTGAATATATACAAAATATGTTAATGTTGTTATATATTTGATTGTAAATATAGTACATTGTGAAAAATGATAAAATATAAAATCCATAATATAAATATGAATGTAATCCCTAAGAATAATTTCATTCCCCACTAAAAAAGGGAAAAGGGCCCCCATAAATGAGGATGAAAATCTATCGAATGTTAAAAATTTGGGGTTCCCCAACTAAAAACCTAGATTTTTAGTAATTTTGGGCCTTTGGGCCTTGAAAGATAGTGATTGGGTCCCCCTAGTCAAAACTGTATAGAGCTCGTCACAGGGTTTGATTTGATATGTGGTGGAGCTCAAACGGACACTCAGATTAAAAGTTATATCCATTTGAATTTCGAGTTATGTTTTCAACTTATTTTATATCTTCATTTAATTTATTGATTTTTTATCTTCAAATTGTTATTAAATGACTATTAATCAATAATAATTAGAAAATTATTAATTAAAAATAATTTTTTGAATTATTTTATAATATATTTTCACTAAATATCTTATATATTTTGTGTAAATGCCGATTTAACCATATCTAAAAAATATTTATAATATATGTTATATTTATATCAATATAAATATATTAATATATTAATATATTATTTTTAACGTAATTTTTTTTTTGAAATATACCCTTTATTATGATTTTTTTAGAAGTGCATATAAATGCCACTTTTATTAGTGCTTTTTTACTATCACTGATAAAGGGGGGGCCTTTATCAGTGTTTTTTACAAGCACTGATAAATGGACCACTTTAACAGTGCTTTTATTAGCACTTTTAAATACCTCCTTTAACAGTGCTAAAAAAAGCAGTGTTAAAGGCCTCGTTTAACAATGTTTTTTCTAGCACTGATAAAGGGGGTTTTAACAGTGCTTTTTTCTAGCACTGTTAAACCCCTAGTGCTAGAAAAACCCAGTTTTTTAGTAGTGTGATAATCAATTTAGGAACAAACTCTCCCATTAGATCATATGGATTGGGTACTTCTAGCCATCAATGACTGAGTATTGCACAGAATTTTCCAGGAAATTTCAGGATTTCCAAACACATTCCAGTTTCATCTAATAACTAGCAGAGTTGCTGCATACTGCTAAATATTCTTTATTTTTTTTCATCTGGGGAATGAATCTCATGGGGTCATATCCCCTAGTAATATTTAGGCAATTTAAGTACATATTTACTTATACCTACTTCTTCTCCAAGTTGGATGATTCTATATACCTCAGATAAGTTGGTACCAATGAAATCATCAACATCCTAAAGTCTATTATCATTACTAGATTTGGTGTCCCTTATAAAATATTGAAAAATGGTACTAAATTCTACAATTTAAAGTTAAAAAGGTTGTATTAGTAATATGGAATTTATTCCAATGACTCATACTATTAACATGTAGTGACAAATGAATATTTTTAGGCTTTCAATAAGACCTTATATAATATACTATAGATGATGGTGGATAAATACAAAAATTCCAAGCTTGATAAACACCTTTATTATACCACACCACCACTCCTAATTCAAAAAAATCAACCCTATACTTTCATGTATATGAGATAGAGGTAGTCTAGAAAATTTAGGTTCAGTTACCCTCAATTCACATGGTAATACCTAGCCATCCTTCTAAAGACAAATAGTCTCAACAATGATTTGATGATCTAGAATGAATCAATGATAAGAGATTGTACACCTTTCAAAACATGGAGGTTAAAAAAAACAAAATTTTATGTTCTTTAAAAAAGAAATATTTCTTATTCTTATTCCTCCAAGGAGATGTGGTTTTTTTTATAAAAGATTTAATGATACTAGATAATATGCATCCAAATATTAAACTAAATTAGAAGGGGGATTATTTCATACATAAGGTTTACTCGAACAGATCATATTCTTTAGTCAAAATGGATAGATAGCACATCAATATGGGCACCTATGTAAAGTTTACCACGAATTAGTTTGTATACTTTTTAGGTTAGAACACTTTCATCCCTGACACATAACATTAATATTCCTAGTCATATACTAGATACAATAATTTAAATTACATGGAATACCATCATAGTCACATGATGAAAAATTTCATGACAACTTACTTACCATATAAATTTGAACTACATGGCCAACACCTTTACCGCATAAAAATAAATTTTTTGGCACAATTACTAGTTTTATGATCTTAAACTATATACCACATCATCCTCACTCTATGTTATAAAAAATCAGGCATATTTTCTTATTTTTATAGTCTGAAAAGGATTACCTCTAAAGACCCCATCACATGACTTCAAACTTCACAGCATAATGTCCTAGTCATGTGACATATTCCATACCATAGATTCAAAAATTAATGGTATACATTGAAAATTATATTATCATGTTCTCTAGTGTGGTATGAATGATCCTCTAATTATCCCATGTTTCTTACATTAATCATGAATCACATGAGATTATAGGTTTTGGGTTAATCTCGCTATTTATGATAAATATGAGCACTATGAAAAAAAATGGGAAACAATTTGGTACATACTACATGAACCTAAACTATTTAGAGAAGCCTATTACACATGACCTAACATCCTTACATTATATTAAAATATGTGTAGGATCCTATGGTGCATAATATGCCTATGCTTGAGGATATTAATTCCCCCTTTCTTTTCATATGATCTCAATCTATGTGGGGGACTTCTTGCACATGAGCCTCAAACCAGTTGTTGAGGAATACTTAAGTGCATCTAAGAGACTCGGGATCAAATCTAGGCAGAGGCATATTTCCAGTACTGTAGCAGTACTATAACAGACTTTAGTAGTATTTTATAGCGGGTATTTTAGCGTACTGTAGCAGTACTGTAGCAGGTACTGTATTGGGAACTATTGTAGGTAATATTTGGCACTATAGCAGTCGGGACTATTCCCCTGTTTGGGCCTTCAGGGCACTGATTTGGTCCCTGAGTCTTTTAAAAACTTCAGGCCACCCAGGCCTTTGATTCAGTAAGTCCTTCGGGCCACCTCAAGGCCTTCGGGTCACTTTAAGTGCAAATTAAAACCAGACAAGCTACAAGGAACAAGCTCTATAAGGAGGATGAGCAAGGATCTTTCACCATATCAGAATCTAAATGGATTGCAAGAATGAGAGGGTATGGTACCAGCCATCGGGACAAGCTTGGTAATGGTTCCACCTCAACCCTTGAAATGTGGATTATCAAATCAATAAAAAAGGAAGGCCTTAGGGCCATTGGAGGATGTGGGGGACTTCTCTTTAAGAACTACATGAAGAATCATTCATGTTACATAAATATATGTACTCATATCTGGATCCTTAATCCAATAAACAAACATGAATCAAAGAAAATACATCACCAAAATATCTATAAACATAGTGATATTCTATCCATTTTTGTGGGATTCATTTATTTTGTTTTTAATTTTTTACCATAATGTCATAGATTACATAACCTATGAAATAAAATTCCTCCTTTCCTATGTATGATTCAGATCTATGAACTGATGTTAATAAAAGTTTCCAAACTATTCAAGAACTTAATCCATATAGGGGATAATCCAATAACTCTGTGCAGTTTGATTCCTTCCCTCATAGGATGCATAATGATATCTGGATCCTTTATTCTATGCCCAATCAAAAACAAAAACAATATCCCTTTCCCTGCATATGAGATTTATCTATGTTGGGAATTTATCTCTAATAACTATGAGTGGATTCATTCATATTACTTTGGGATGTATATTAATTCCTAGATCCTCTATACAGGTCTTATCTAAAACCTCCAACAAATAAACAACCCTTTTTAGTGTGTGGAACCATACTAAGATGAGGCCCAAATTTATTCCCAGGTAAAAAAATTATAGAAGGATCCTCATGAGAATTTTATATGGATCAATAAAAATGATTTTTCCTACATACAAGATCAATTTTTGTAGAGAATCTTAGTATAGGTTCATCCTTGGAATACATTACTAAAAATGCATCTCCCTTATACAAGAGCTTGATCTACATAGAATTACTCCTCTATCACTTAGGGAACCAATGGTTATGAATTTCTTAGTGAACCCTAACATCATAGTTTACCTATCCTATGATAAAAAAATGTACCTTTTGATAGAATAACTACAAACAGCTTGATTTATATCACGTTAGGATATATAGTGATGCCTGAATTTATTATCTTAGGCCCAGACACAAATTCCAATCAAACCTCTAGTAATCCCTAGTTTTTTAACAATTTCATTCATAATGGGTTTTTATCTATGGGTTTCACACTTAGATGAAACCATATCATTTTGTGCATGATTCAAACACACAAAAAGCCTTTATATAAAGGTCTCAATCCTATAACCCAAAAAAAAACATGACACTTGACTCCTTGTCACATGATTCCAAACTTAATGAAATCTAGTCTATCCAAAATTACCTTAAATTTATTATAGTATCCTTCTATATGTCCTAATTTCCCTGCATGAGAAATAGGTCCTTGTAAATGTTCTCTTCATAGGTTTTATTTCAAAACAAACATTAGGATAAAATACCCATTTTTTTCTCAATATCATATCCTAATTTTTAAAACTTCCCCTACAATATAAGAACTATATATGGCTTGATTTATGTTTTCTCAATGATATGAATTGATTTCTAAATCATATAATTGATACCTATCCATAATACCTCATTCAACTCCATTTCTTTCAAGGAAATCGTAGTATCTTAGTCATTGAAAGTTTGAGTCTAAATGTACCCATCACTCTTTCTAGACATCATTTTTTATAAATCACACTACACACCTTACGTGTCTCAGATTTCCATAAATCATCATGGTTTTTGGTAATTAGCAAATTAAACTCTAAAGGACACTTATGTTTGACTATGGATAGATGCCCAATATGGATCTATATATGTTCCCTTGATGTTTCCTATAACCTAGAGGTATCTATGTCCTAAATAGAATATACTATAATATTTTTACTCCTATAACACATCATAGTAAGACTCTTCATTCAAATTTAGTCCATGGTCATACCTTGTGTACTTATTTTATACCACTTCTCCTGGTCCAAGAAACTTGATATGTGATTTATGACACCATCACTCTTTGATTAAATAATGTTGGTACATTATTAGTATTTGATATCCATTTGGGTTGTAATTCTTGCCCATCAGGTCCATGTATCATGACTATAAATGGTGTGTGCCCTTTGAGATGTTATATAAAAGCATGGAGCTCTTAATTCCTCATTTTTCATTTCCACTAGATGAAAAATATCATCCCATTTGTTCTAAGAATGAAGACCCTAAACTATATGCACCTTCTCTAAGAGATTTTACACCACCATTATCCCCCCATTCACATTTTGTTTTTCCTTTTTATTGTTGTATAAAATATCCCCCTTGTTGATCAAATTTGGGAGACCGAAAACTCATCACTTTTTTTTTTGAATCTAGACAAACATAAACTCTATACATAATTTTTCAACGCTGCACAACCCTAAATTGCATGAGAAAAAATACACAAAATTTTTCTGGTTGAAACCCCACAAAGGGAATCCATATAAAAAATCTAGTCCTCAATAACTATTCCTTACACACTTATGGCCTAGTAAAAATATGTTTCACAAATATAAAATTTATAAATCATGTAAGGTCTAATTTATGGCCTTAGAAAAAGTTAATCCATGGTCACTAGAACTAACAGTTCATGAAAAAATTTGAGCAATGAAATATCATATCTATCCATACCAATATTTTATTCTACAAATGGTGGAATAAACTTTAAGGTTAAATAAACCTTCTTGAATATTCCATCCTTTTATAAACCTACTGCATTTTGTAAGTGTTTCAATCCCCACAAATCTTCTTGGATATCGGTAATGATAATATTCAACTCTAAATGACACTTTGGATTAACTATGTATACATTCCCCCGATAAGGATCTACATATGTTACCCAAATATGGCCCATCAACCAGAAGCATATGCATCTTAAGAGGAAGATCCTATATTATTGGTATGCCCGTATACCATTATAGTAGAACCCAAATTCTGAACATATTTCATGGTCATACCCTATATATATGTCCCATTTCATCATACCTAATTCAAATTTTTGAGTTATGATTTTTAGAACCCACAATTCAATTAGATTTATAACCCTTGATGTTACACACTTCTACATCATGTTCCCCATTGGAGTAGATATTTGGAATATATCCATTGAAATTTTGATTAGTCTTCATCATGTAACCCTAAATCACATTGCATAATGATCCAAGATTCATGATCATAAACCGAATACTGTCCCTTTTCTTGTACAGTCTATTCTAGAGACGGGCCCCTCATTCATGTCAATTTTTACCTTTCCCTTTCTATATGGGTTGTACTGGTTAGTTTCTCTAGGAAATTCAACTTAAAATATCAATACTCTCAATTCCAATCATAATGACAATAGAATACAAAAACTATCCCTTGAGCTTATACATATTATTTTCATAAAACTCTCTATTAACATCAGGTTTCATCTCACCTATATTCCCATACAGATCTCCTAAACTTTTAGTAATATTTGTATGAAATTAAACATCAACTATATTATCCCTCTTTGTGTAACATAAAACTACTAAAGAAAGGATCCACATAACTCTAAAGGTTGAAAATCCATAAATGGATACCTAACAAAAATATTGAGTCTTTACTCTCTACACATGTACCTTGTGTTATCTAGGAAAAATTGAGCATTCAAAATTTAAAACACACAAAACATGTTAGGTTAAAAACCCACAAAGGGTGGCCTTTTAAAAACTCAATAACTTACTCATTCATCTTCTCCCAAATAGTGATTCGTAAAAAATTAAGGTTATGGAATTAAATCCACAAAGCTTATGGGATCCCAAATATAACCCCAACAGAAGTCAATTTATGATTTTTAGGCCCCTTGGTCTAGGAAAAATCTAAATCATTTAACTATTCCATTACCTCCAGAATTTTAGTCAATATAATTCAAGTGAAATATGTAGAGACATCACTCTGAAGTACTCAACCAATTTTTAACATTGGAATCCTCATTCCAAATTCAACTTTGTGATACCCATCACATTGATTCATCTTAATAATTTATCCAAATTGACCAAATATAGTGTTATATTGATGTTATTTATTTCTATATCTATGTATGATCCATGCCCAAGGGGAAATTATTCATCCAAGTGAACCAAATTTAGTATTATCGTGATGGATTTTAAGATTCTTTACATCTATGACCCACTCCTATGAGGGAATAATTTATCAAAATAGACCAACTTTAATGTTCTATTGATGGTAGATATGCTTATATTCATTCATTATCCATGACTAGGGAGAAATAATTCATCCAAATTGACCAAATTTTGTGTTGCGGTGATAGTATTTATGCCAATTTCTATCAATGATCCATGCCAGGAAGAGATCATTCTTTTTACATTTGGTGTTCAAGTGTATTCAAGTTGTTCTAATATTTATTTTCATAGTTTTATAGGGTTCTATAAAATGATAATCACAGTGTAATATGAATTTAAATAAATGATAAATAATTCAGGACAAAATTATTTTTCATTCATTAATATAAATATAATAAGAGTCTCCGCTCATAAAAATCTCTATTTATAAAAGTGGTACACTATGAAATTCTATCAAAAAAAGTTAAAATTTTATAGAATTATTTATAGGCCTCATAGAACTTATTTTGTAGGCCATAAACCTCTATTTCCTCAACCTATTTAGCAAGGAGAAGATTTCCATTGTAATAAAAAAACAATTTCTCCCTTGGTTGTGGAATTATTTGACCAACTAGTGTTACTCTACCAATCCCACCCGGAGAATATTCTACTTCAATTGAATATGGATTACCTAATTGGATACTTCATTAATTTGAAATTAATTTTTTTCTTTCTATTCTTTGTAATTATAATCATATTGATAATTTATAGCTTGGAGGTTAGCAGATTGTGCTGATAATATCTCCCTAATAAGTATTCATTTTGATATTTTCTCTCACTCTCATCGACGAATGATCTACTCCACAGAATAATAAACAGTGTGATAATCAAATATATAATATATATAAATTTTAAACATCATACTATACCTATGAAATTTTGATGTAAATTATTATTAGGGTGCCTCAGAGACCATCCTCTATATGTCCTCTCCAACAAATAGCGAGCAATTTAGAAATAACAATGAGACTAAAGATCTGATTCATATCCACTCACATGAGGGGGATGTAATCAGAGACTACCTCTCATAGTGATGGGATAGTCACAACACATAGTGATGATATTTTTGCCACACTGTCAGATGTCCTTATTAATTGCACCATCCGAGATTTCGGGATAGTGACTTCTCAAACTTCAGGAATCTGCATGGGCATTTCTTAAATGAACACCCATATTTTGTTAGTGGAAATAAAATAAATGAACTAATTGAGATAATAGTTCTTAATATCACACATTAAATCATTAACCTCCTCAACCATTACTTCCCAAAATGTAGGCCCAGCCAATAGGTCTCCTGGTTGAGGATCCTACACTAGGTCTCAAGACTCTGTCGCTATCACCATGGGAATTTTGTCTACTTCCATTATTGAAGTAACCATGTCCTCTATTGAAGAAACCAATAAAAAATATTTAAATTTTTTCAAAAGGATTATATCTAATGGTAAAGGTAAATTTTTCTGGTAAATTGTTTTATAGTATATATTTTACTATCATTGAATTATTGGGAAAAACTCTACCACTAAATTTTATTGGGACAGACTAAATACTTTCATTAAAATTAAAATAATACCAATATACAATATATATGTTGGAAAAAATGTTTAGAAACATATTCATACAATGTAATTATATGTTGATAATATTATTAACAACTTTTATAAGTAATTTAAATAATTAATATCTAAATATAAATAATATTTTAAATAAAATATTATATGTGGATGTTATAAAATTTGTTGGAAAAATTTTATATTATATTTATTAATTTAATTATATGTTGTATATTTATTATATAATAGGGATAAAATTCACTTGTATGAAACTCCAACAAATTTTTTATTTCAAAAATCATGTTCAAACTGCAATAAAATACATAAATATCCAAAAAAACATGTTTAATCAAGTTCAAAATCCTAGTAAATTTACATGAAATATTATTAAATTTCCTTTCCAATACACTTATCTCACACATCAACTATCATTTTCATGATTCACACTACATGTAAGAACCAAATGATCTTACAATCTATCTAAAACTATAAATAGATGAGGTATTAGCATAATTTCTGGCATGTCATAATTTGGTTATGAAAATATTGACACATATCATCAACAAAAATATATCATAACATTTTCACAAATGTGGCACTGTAATAGAAGCAAGAGTTTCATTGGAATTCCATCACAACTCATGTTTTCTTATAATTGTCCATGAAAATTAAAATAAACCAATTTAAAATTGATGTCAATGAAATACTGGTATTCTTAAGTAAATATTGAATGTAATTAATTCTAGTAAATAACATTGTTATAGATTATAGAATAAAGGATATAATAAATATATTTATATATTTTGATAAAATATCATGGTCTCAAAATTTACCATCATTCAATGAAACATCTCAAATTCATGAATGGCCATGTTAAATCACCTTCCAAGAATAATTAACAACCTTTAAAGGTAACATGATCAATAATATGAAGAGAAACAAATGTAACCAATCTTGATGAAAAAAAAATTATATTGAATCCTAAAATCAATCATTTCAATAAAAAATAAATTAATTCACTTCTTATATAATAATAATTCAATTCAAGCATGAAAAGATCATAGTCTATGAAGCAGAAATTCATTCTCTATTCACAGTAATAGTAAGGTATCCCAAAAATAATTATGTATATATGAATTAATGGGAATGGATAATAATATATTTTTAGATACATTATTTACATAGAATAAAAAATTTAATTTTCCTTTAATTTAAATTTAAATTTTCTATATGGAAGAATCATGCAGTAGCTTCGATGGTATCTTTAGTTTGGCTCACCAGATGTAAAGTTTTATTCTCATTTAAAAAAAATTATTTAAGTAATCATATTTTATATTTTAACATTCTGGAACCACCTATCATTGACTTAGGTCTATTGTAACTACTCTAGTGAGAAGGAAACTCATAATATCGTCATGATTCAATACAACATTACCACACACTCTGACCAGTAGCATCAATAATGACCATCATCTATAAATAGTCTTGAATTTGAAGGAAAATTTTAAGCTTTCATTTTTTAAATGGTTTATTTTAAGAAATAGGGTTTTATTGGAGTTATTGGAAGTTTTTACCCCTCTAAAAATATTTTTTGGAATAGATTTTTGTGTTTTGAGGTGGATGAGGTAAATAGAAAGGATTGAAAGACATTTCAGGTTGTTAAGGCTGCATAATAAAGCCTTTGACTTATCAGTGGCTTGGCCCAAGGTGCTTCTAGCCTATAGGTATCCACCTTCTAGCCATCGGACCATCACCGGCATGCCGGTGTAAGTTGGTATTTTTGAAGCAACTGTCGGATTCCATCGGCCATCAGGCGTGGTTTTTAAGAGGAAGAATTATAATTATTCCCACTCATGTTTTTAAAGTAGAAACTCCACTTTCTCTCTTGTTTTTATCTTTTATGGACTAGGGAGCTTCTATCCTCTCTTCCACTTAGATATTCTTTACCTTACAGTGATTCTAGCTCTAATTATTAGTGAATCTAGCTCTAATTATTAGTGAATCTAGGTATATTTTTTTCATTTGATGATCCTCCTATTTCTCCTCTAGGTATTCTTATAATTTTTGGTTGACCTGGTTATGTATCTGAGAGATGATTCCACCATGGGATGGAGAAATCATTCTAAGATGATATAATATCACTTCTCCTTATGAGATGGTGCCCCGAGACTGTGCTTTCACATCATCCCCAATCATTTTAATTGAGGTATATAATTCATGATCTTTTAAAGTTTTTAGTTTAAATTAAATATTGAACCATGTGTTTTTGGTTCTAGTTGTTAGGTACTTGGATTAGAGTAGTGTTAGGCGAATGGTACAGACCTTCTATGGGTCATTAGACTTAGTTTTAGTGTGTTTATAACACTCGGTAAGTGAAGTTTAATTTATGACAAAGTGGTTTACCTCGGTAGATTATTATAAATTGATAATTAATTATAATTCAATTATAATTAATTAGTATTGGTTTTTTGTATGTGAGTTAGGACCATTGGTGGTGGGGTGTTTCTCCTTGGTGTTCAACCTAAGTGCTGCATTTTTTTTAATGATGTGTTGATATGTTTTTGGTGAGTTTGGATGAAGTGTTCGTGCATGGAGAATTATAATGTATTCATTCAGTGGAATTAGATGTCTCACATGGAAAATTCTCATTATTTATTGTAAATATTTATTACACTAGTCTAAATGTAAAATACACATATCAAAGAGGATAAATTGTTCACTAAAATGTTTGGATGAGAATATATGGAAGAGGACCGTGCAAGTAATTATTTTCATGATGAATTGATTGTGGAATAAGATTTAAAGGCCATGAAAAAATTGAAAAGTGCATACTAGTTTTTCATGAAGAATCATTTATTTTAGAAGCATTTTGATGTGTTTTAAGGAATGGGATTATATTATATACTTATAATATAGTCTATGTATTTTATTAATAAGGGCCTTTATATAAAAAATAGGGGCAACCATGGAGGCTGCATGGTTAAACTTAACTCCATGAAGGTAAGAGATGACCTCAACCACATAGATGAATCTCTCCACACAGTCCCAATACTGGAAAGAGAGTGGGGGCCATTTGTAATCCTTGGAGGAGTGTGAACATGGATACAGGATAGTTCCAGGGGCTATCATAGGGAGGTATTGTCCCATGAGACCTGGTGTGTAATTTTGTTTGTGTAGGTACTAATCCCCCACTATCAGATAAAATAGATAGTGGCATTGAATTAAAGTTCCACACAACCAAAGTGAACTCCAATTTGGGATATTGGTGACCTGAGTTCTATTTTTTCACTTTAAAAGTTATGCATATTAGTGTATTCATTCGATCTAGAGAATATGAGACATTCATTCATCATCCTCAACCTTCAGCTACACAAACGTATACACGTGAACTTGAAATAATTAGAATTATCATTTTTGTGTAAAAAAATCATTGGTCTACCATTCCCAATGATCATACTGATGAACAAAGAAAATATTGGTCGAACTAAATACATTCATGCAACTTCATCATTCATGTATGATGATTACATGAAGAATAAAAATGATCATAAGAAGTGTTCACACGATGTAATCACGTGATATTATTTGAATCACCAAAAATAATGGAAACAATAATCAAGCCCTCTTGAGAAAAAACTATGATTCATGAAATCATAATGATAATTAAGAGTGAAAATGGAAGAGTTAATTACATAAAGTTGTGAAATCACATGATATTCTGTGGATTACATGAATAAATCTTGAGATTATGAGATGTAATTGTCACGACCCATCCTCGGGGCCCGTTTCCTGACTACCCCAAGCCCGCCTTCCATAGGCCAGGAGCTGGCGACTAGCACCAAGGCGTAAATCCCAGTAAAAGGGAAGGCATTTCCTTTGTAAAGTAAACAAACACCACAGAGCAAGCAAGTAGTAGAAGTAATCACTAAGTAAAAACTGAGTACAACAGTAAGTGCGGAAAAAGTAAGTGGGCCAGTATACAATCCCAAAATGAAAGTAAAGTACAACCCGAAAGGGAAAACAGCAACTGAAAGGTAAATCCGCAACGTCGAGCTATCTAATGGAACTCCCACCTGAAGGGTGGGTACAGATAGCCTCCACTGCTCTTCGGGTCCAGCCGACCGCTCCGAGTACGTCCCGCCCAATGGTCCACCTCCAGGTATTGTCCTTCTCTGCAAGCCTCAACCACGATCAGCACTGTCTGTCATCTGCAACCAACACAACGTAGTGCGGGCATAACCCATGCAGGGGTGAGTATAAGCTACTCAGTAGGGACCCCGAGACCCCCGAAGGTCTCCCAGAATCCACAAAGGATAACCACAAAGAAAATATACAATCACGAAGTAACATCCGACATTTCTTAGGTATATGCCCATACATATACCTAAGTCATGAATTCCAGTATGCTCCAACATCCGATCTCAAGTACAACCCGGTCCACACAGGAAAGAAGAATGTAAATCCACACAGGATAGCACAACACAATCCACATAGGAAAGCAAACAGGATTCAGCTCACACAGGAATACTTCTTTGTATGACGATAGAGATGACCATGTATTTCCATTGATTCATCTAAGCAGGCGGACCCACAAAGGATCGATAGGTACTAACCCCCACAATGACCCACAAAGGATCGATAGGTAACTAACCCCCGCAATGACCCACAAAGGATCTGACCCACAAAGGATCGATAGGTAACTAACCCCTGCAAAGACCCACACAGGATGGGACCCACACAGGATCTGTAGGCGCTGGCCCACACAGGACTGCTGAGCGCTGACCCACACAGGATCGAACCCACATAGGATCTGTAGCACTGATCCACGTAGGATCGCTGAGTGATGTAGTCGTCGTCGTCGATTCCACTAAAGATCTTTGTACAGTCATCGTCGTAGTCACAGACGCAGCCAGTCCTAGGGTTCTCACACACAGCAAGCTCGTTCGGGAGGGTCCGCTCCACGAGCAGAGAGGCTGATACATCAACTGACACATAGTCCAGATTTGATGTATCCAAAAGTTCCGTATCGCCAACATAAACTCAACATCGCAGACGGCGCGTCAATCGGACGTCCGGTCTGAGAGTTATTGGTTTTTTCGTCCCAGGGGCCCGGTTGGTTTTTAAGGAAAAACCAACCCAACCATACTCCACCGGTGTCCAAACCTCAGGCGGAGTAACCCAAAATATCTGTCTCGCTTAGAGGAATCCAACAAAGTCGACGACACGTCAATCGAACGTCCGGAGTTTAAGATATAAGTGTTTCCGCTCCGAGGGCCCGGTTGGTTTCGTGTACGAACCAACCCGGCCAAACCCAAATTACTCTGAAACCTTGAGTGTGATATACCGAAATGACCGTCTCGATCCAAGGATCACATCGCCGCTAACGGTGCGCCGTTTTGGAGTCCCGTAACTCAAGTTATGAGCAAAATACCAAAAAGGTCCGAAAACAGGGGGTCTGGGCCCGGACCGACCCGGCCCAACCCCCCTAGGTCGGCCCGAACCGGGTCGACCCGACCTGGGTACGATTCCGACCCGGATGGCGCGGCCCGGGCCAGCCTGGGTGGCCTGGCCCGGCCTGGGCGCGACACGGCCCGGCCGGCGCGGGCCCGGCCTTGGCGCGACCCGGCACGGCCGGCGCGGGTGCGACCCGTTCGCCAGGCGGGTTGGCTCGGCTGGTTACGGCCGAGCGGAGCGGGGGGCGTGTTGCCCGCATGTGATGGAGTCGCGGCCTCACGTGGAGTCGCCCTTGCCAGCGGACGCAGCAGCCGGCCGCGTCCCGTCCCCCCTCCGGTCCTGCGCTGTCGCGGGACCGCGCCTTGCCGCCACGGCTTCAGCCGCAGCGCCTCCTTCCGGCGGCGCACCGGGCGCCTCCGCCACCTGCCGTCGGCACCGCAGTGCCGGCGAGGCACACCGGCGGGCTTCTCCGCGGACCGCTGGACGAGTTCCGGCGGTCGGAAAAACACGTTGTCTTCGCCAATAGCCCTCCCGGGGCCCGTCCTCCACTGCGAGGACCTCACATCGTCTGTGCGGCTTGTTTTGTCGTCATCCGCCTTTCCGCACACCAAGAACGAAAAGGGCGGTGGGTTCGGACTTGTTCGTTGGTCCGCACCCACCGCGTTAGCAATTTTTAATAGTCTTACAACAAAAACTTAATCATACGCTGCGGGTATAAATCACCAAGATTTAAAAAGGATCAACCCCTAACTCAACTCTATCGTCGAACGAGCGTTCGTCACGGAATTGACCATCGCGGAAGAAGAGGATCGTCGCGTCACGGAAGGGGAATCGCTGTGGTCGTGGAACACGGCGTCGCGTCGATGATCTCTGAGGGTTAAAAACACACAGATTTAATTGCACCAACTTAAACCCATGTTGAGGATAAAATCCACAAAGGAAATTAAAAGAACCGAAATCCCATACCTCAATCAATTGTTGATCGAAGATTGTCGCGGGAAAGAAACGTCGTAGAAGAACGTCGCAGAAGGAGAATCGTCGGCATCGCGGTACACGATGTCGCGTCGTCGATCTCCGAGGGTTCGTAATTCTTCGCATTCTTCGCATCTTCACGTTCTTCGCGAAGGAGGATGGAGAACTTAGAGTTTTTCCAAATCCTCTCAACAAGCCACCCACATGTGTTTGTCTTATTTTATTCTTATGCCAACAAATGAAAATCAAAGTTAAGAAATGAACCATTAATTCGATGAATTAATGGTAATGACTTAACTGCCCAATTAATAAGGGCATTAAGAATTTAAAAAAACGCACCGATTGACTTTCATTTAAAAGAGGTTTTCGCGGGTGTGTTACTTAGAGGAAAAGAAATGGTGGAGGCTCGTGTGGACCCCACCTCACAAATATCCTACCAAGTGGGTAGGATATTTTTGGGTTACACCATATTCGCTTAACTTAGCTTAAGTGGCTTTAAGTGGTTTTTAGTGAAATAAAATAAAGTTGTCGCACCACTTTATTTTATTTCTTAACTTAACCCCAAAAAATTAAAAACCACACCCGAGCAAACGCAACTCCGGAAAAGGCGTTTCTAAACAAATATCGGCGCTGCGATTCCATAGGTTCCCTTGGAATTCGATTCCGAGGCACACCGGGCCTCGGAATCAGGCGCCGTCAGAAACTGTGTTCTTGTAAAATTCCAAAGAAAATTAAGAAAAAAAATTTCTTTAAATTTTACCTGTCTTTACATCACTCCCACCTCAGGGATTTACGTCCCCATAAAGATACATCATAAACTAGGGAAACAAAAGGTGGTACTGAGCAAGAATCTGAGCCTCTCACTCCCAAGTGCTCTCCTGGAGGTTCTCGTGCTGCCATATTATGCGCACTATAGGAATTGACCGTCTACGTAGGACCCACTACTGTCGATCCTAAATCTCCACCGGGACCTCTGCAAAAGTCTCCCCATCATCAACGTCTAGCTTGACATAGTCAATGATATACATCGGTTCGTGCACGTATCTCCTCAGCTGAGATACGTGGAAGAAGTCATGCACCCGATGCAACTGAGGTGGTAGAGCCAGGCGATAAGCCACCTCGCCAATCCTGTTGAGGACCTGGAATGGTCCGATGAAGCGTGGAGACAACTTGCATCCTCGACCAAATATCTGTAACCCACATCGAGGTGAGACACACAAGAAGATGTGGTCGCCATCCTCGAACTCTAGTGGCCTCCGCCTCCTCTCATCATAAGACTTCTGCCGGCTCTGAGCTATCCTCATCTTCTCATGGATGACCTGGACCTTCTCTATCGTGGCCTGGACCGTCTCCGGTCCCACAAGTGCTGACTCCCCAGGGTCTCTCCAGCACAAAGGAGATCTGCAAGGTCGGCCATACAATGCCTCATATGGTGCCATCCCGATGGTGGAGTGGTAGCTGTTGTTGTACGCAAACTCCACCAAGGGTAGGTGGTCCTCCCAGCTACAACCAAAGTCAAGGACACATGCGCGGAGCATGTCCTCGAGAGTCTGAATGGTCCTCTCCGTCTGACCATCCGTCTGAGGGTGAAAGGCAGTACTCAGACGTAGATGTGTCCTGAACGCCTCCTGCAACCCATTCCAAAGCCGGGAAGTAAATCGAGCATCTCGATCGGAGATGATAGATGATGGCACACCGTGAATCCATACAATCTCCTGAACGTAGAGACTTCCCAAGATCTCCACTGAGCCCTTCTCTCTGATGGGTAAGAAGTGAGCCGACTTGGTGAGTCAGTCGATAATCACCCAAATGGAGTCGTGACCTCTGGAAGTGCGTGGAAGTCCAGTCACGAAGTCCATAGATATCCCGTCCCACTTCCACTCCGGGACCTCCAAGGGTTGTACCAAGCCTGTTGGTACCTGATCCTCTTCCTTCACCTACTGGCAGGTGAGGCATCGAGAAATGAACTCTGCCACAACCTTCTTCATTCCCGGCCACCAGTGTTGTCGTCTGAGGTCCTGGTACATCTTTGCCACTCCAGGATGTACCGCCAAGGGAGAAGTGTGAAACTCGCTCAGCACCTCCTCCCATAAAGCAACTGGTACCAAGGTACGTCCTCTGAAAATGACGCCATGCTCTCCTCCAAAGCAGAAACCATCAGGTGCCGGTCCTGAGGATATCAGTGCACGGCGCGTCTCACAGTCGGCGTCCCCACGATGTGCCTCTCTGACCCGCTGCAGTAGTGGAGGGGTGACTATGAGAGACTGAAGGAAGGCTGCTCCATCTCTATCCACGAAGGATATCTGCAAAGCGGATAACTGCTCTGTCGCCTCCTCAAGTAGTTGAATGCCCATCCTCCTGCTGAGAGCATTATCTACCATGTTCCCCTTACCAGGAGTATAGACTATCTCAAAGTCATAGTCCTGGAGGAACTCGAGCCATCACCACTGTCTTAGGTTCAGGTACTTCTAAGAGAAGATGTACCTGAGACTCCGATGGTCAGAAAATACTGTAAAGCGCTCGCCCATCAGGTAGTGCCGCCATGTCTTCAGAGCGAATACCACTACTGCTAACTCCAGGTCATGGGTAGCGTAGTTCTACTCATGCAGCCTCAACTGACATGATTCATAGGCAATCACTGCCCACTCCTACGTCAGGACACATCCAAGTCCAGTCCCTAATGCATCGCAGTAGACTACGTACCCTACTCCCTCCTCTGGCAACCTCAAGATAGGTGCACTGTTCAATCTCTGTCTCAGCTCCTGGAAGCTCTGCTGACATCTTTCTGACCACACAAAGGGTTTCCCCTTCTTTGTCAAAGCTGAGAGTGGTGCCGCAACTCTGGAGAAGTCTGGCACAAATCTCCGATAGTATCCAGCTAGTCCCAAGAAACTCCACACCTCTGTCACGCTCTTGGGTGGCTCCCAAGCTAGCACTGCCTCGATCTTCGCAGGATCCACCGCAAATCCCGCCTCAGAGATGTCGTGTCCCAAGAATTGGACCTCACGTATCCAGAACTGACACTTCGAGAGATTTCTATAAATCTGGTACTCTCAGAGTGTGTCTAGGACAACTCGTAAGTGGTAGGCGTGCTCCTCCTCAGTCGTCGAGTATATCAAAATGTCGTCGATGAAGACCACGACAAATCGATCGAGGTATGGCTGAAAGATCCTGGTAATGAGGCCCATGAACACTTCCGGAGCGTTGGTCATGCTTAAAGTCATAACCAAGAACTCATAATGGCCATACCGACATCTGAAGTCTGTCTTCTGCACGTCCTCATCTCGAACTCTGAGCTGATGATAGCCTGACCTGAGGTCTATCTTTGAGAACCAGCGTGCACCCTTGAGCTGATCGAAGAGGTCATCAATCCTCGGTAGCGGATACTTTTTCCTCACTGTCACCTGGTTCAGGCGACGATAGTCGACACAAAGTCGCAAGCTCCCGTCCACCTTCTTGGTGAACAATATCGGGGAAGCCGAGGGTGAAACACTGGGTCGGATGAAACCCTTTCCCTGCAAGTCCTCCAATTGTACTCGTAGCTCTCGAAGCTCAGTAGGGGGCATCCGATATTTTGGAGTGGATATCAGGGTTGTCTCGGGGTACAGATCAATATAATAGTCTATCTCTCTGCGAGGAGGTAGTCCTAGAACGTCGTCGGGAAAGACGTCCGCATACTGATCCACCACTGCAGGAAAACTAGGACTCCACACATCAACTGCTCCTAGGATGAGGCTAGCGGACTGATGAGTGATGGGTTGTCCTCTCCTTTACGGAAGTCCATTGTGTGCTGCGAAGGCTCCCTTCTCGCCGGTGAAGGTGACCCTGCTCTCATCGGTGCGTATACATCGCACCTTGTGCCTAATATAGTCAATCTGAGCATGGACTATAGATAACCTATCCATGCCCAAGATGACGTCGTAAGGCCTCGACGCTGCTACAAGAAGATCCCAGCCGAAGCTCTTGCCTCCTAGAGTAAGCTTACACTGCTGGAACCAGTGCGTAATTGTCGAGTCTGCTCCCGTAGGAGTCTCTAGCCGTAAGGATCGAGCCAACAGCTCTGTCGGAATCTCCGAGCTCCGAACAAGGGCAGCGACTATGAAAGAGTGACTCTCTCTTGTGTCTATAAAAACTGCAGCAAGGGTAAAATAGACACAGATAGTACCTTGAATCATCTCGGGCGCGCCGTGGTCATAGGCCTCCGCTGTCTGGAGCTGTGCATGTCTCTGCCCGCCAGCTCCCTATGGCCGGGGTGGACCTCCTAGTGGTGGTGGTGGTAGAGCCTCAAAGCATCGCCCACCACCTGCTGCTCGGCCAGCTCCTCTGCCTCGTCTTCCTGCCCCCTACGGACCGCCACGGTCGACCCTCTGCCTCTGCCTGGGTGGCCCCTCAACTGTTTGTTGCTCCTCGGCACGGTGGGTCGGGTAGTCACGAGCCATGTGGCCCTACCCGCCGCATGTGTAGCACTGCCTGCCTCTCGAAAGACTGGCTCCGCATTGTGTGTCCCGCACTGCTGAGCTAGTGTCCTAAGGTCATCTGCGTGAGGGTCTGGTCTGCCTGGACCCATGAGTCATCCATCGACTGCCTGCTGCAGAAGACTCTGCTACGTGTCGCCCCGCGGTAGGCCTCGCTGGTGAAGAAGGCTCAGCAAGAAAGCTCCCGATCAAAAGGGATTTCTCCCGTACTCCTGCCTGAGTCGGAATGCTGAGGGAGATCAGAGATGCCCTAATCTCATGTCTCAATCCCTGCTCAAAGGTCTGGGCCCGGAAGAATGGGTCTCGTACCATGTCTGTCGAGTAGTGTGAGAGATCAATAAATCTCGTCGAGTACTGGGCGACCATCAAGCTGCCCTGTCGCAGCTGAAGAAGCTCCTGGATGTGCACCGCACGGAGGGTGGCCGGGACGAACTCAGAGTGGAAGAGGCTCTCAAAGTCTATCCAGAGAGGATATTCCTCATCGTGCACCTGGAGCATTAAGCTCCACCATTGGCCCGCTGCCGCGTGCAGTAGGCTCGCTGTGAGGATCACCATGAGGTCTGCTGGTGTCCTCACTAACCAGAAAACTCGTACCACTGCCTCCATCCAGTCCTCGACTGCCTGGGGTCCATCTCCCCATGGAACCTAGGTGGTCACTGGCGCTGGAACTCATGCTGTGCACTACGGTGACGTGCATCGTCAGCGGCCAGGGCTGGAAGCATCGGTGGCTCGGCGGGTAGAGGTACCGCTGGTGCCTCAGCTGTCAAAGGGCCCTGTACCGAGGCCTCGTCGCTCGGTTGGCTTTCATCACACTCAACTCTCAGAACCCTATCTGGCTGCCAACGTGGGGCCATCCTGAAAAGGAAACAGGTGCGCCATGGTCAGAATAGTATACCTGGTGAGCTGACACAAAGTAATCACAAATAAACTTGAAACACACACATGCAATCAATGTTTTCGTGCATTAAGTCAGAAATCAGAAGTCAGGGTCCTGGTGTACAGATACGTCGGCCGCCGCACCAACACTGGACTCCCTGGACTGATAACCACACCCAATACTCTCAACACTATTGCTTCAAATAGAAAAAGATCAGAGTCCAGTGTTCCGTGGTAGAACTGAACTCCTCTGATACCAATTTGTCACGACCCGCCCTTGGGGCCCGTGCCATGACTACCCCAAGCCCGCCTTCCATAGGCCAGGGGCAGGCGACTAGCAACAAGGTTTAAATCTTGGTAAAAGGGAAGGCATTGCCTCTGTAAAGTAAACAAACACCACAGAGCAAGCAAGTAGTAGAAGTAATCACTAAGTAAAAACTGAGTACAACAGTAAGTGCAGAAAAAGTAAGTGGGCCAGTATACAAACCCAATCTGAAAGTAAAGTACAACCCGAAAGGGAAAACAACAACTAAAAGTTAAAGCTGCAACGTCGAGCTATCCACTGGAACTCCCACCTGAAGGGTGGGTACAGATAGCCTCCACTGCTCCTTGGGTCCAGCCGACCGCTCCGAGTACATCCCGCCTAGTGGTCCACCTCCAGGTACCGTCCTACTCCGCAAGCCTCAACCACGATCATCACTGTCCGTCGTCTGCTACCAACACAACGTAGTGCAGGCATAGCTCATGCAGGGGTGAGTATAAGCTACTAAGTAGGGACCCCGAGACCCCCGAAGGTCTCCCAGAATCCACAAAGGATAACCACAAAGGAAAGATACAATAACGAAGTAACATCCGACACTGCTTAGGTATATGCCCATACATATACCTAAGTCATGAATTCCAGTACGCTCCAACATCTGAGCTCAAGTATAACCCAGTCTACACAGGAAAGAAAAATGTAAATCCACACAGGATAGCACAACACAATCCACAAAGTAAAGCAAACAGGATTCATCTCACACAGGAATACTTCTTTGTATGACGATAGAGATAATCAGTTATTTCCACTGATTCATCAAAGTCGTCAGACCCACAAAGGATCTATAGGTACTAACCCCCGAAATGACCCACAAAGGATCTGAGCAACAAAGGATTGATAGGTAACTAACCCCCACAATGACCCACAAAGGATCAGACCCACAAAGGATCGATAGGTAACTAACCCCCGCAAAGACCCACACAGGATCTATAGGCGTTGGCCCACATAGGACCGCTGAGAACTGACCCACACAAGATCAGACCCACACAGGATCTGTAGCACTGATCCACGTAGGATCGCTGAGTGCTGTAGTTTTCACCGTCGAATCCACTGAGGATCTTTGTACAGTCGTCGTCGTAGTCGCAGACGCAGCCAGCACTAGGGTTCCCGCACACAGCAAGCTCGTTCGGAAGGGTCCGCTCCACGATCCGAGAGGTTGATATATCAACTGACACATAGTCTAGATTTGATGTATCCAAAAGTTCCGTATCGCCAACATAAACTCAACGTCGCAGACGGCGCGTCAATCGTACGTCCGGTCTGAGAGTTATTGGCTTTTTCGTCCCAGGGGCCCGATTGGTTTTTAAGGAAAAACCAACCCAACCGTACTCCACTAGTGTCCAAACCTCAGGAGGAGTAACCCAAAATATCTGTCTCGCTTAGAGGAATCCAACAAAGTCGACGGCACGTCAATCGGACGTCCGGAGTTTAAGATATAAGTGTTTCCGCTCCGAGGGCCCGGTTGGTTTCGTGTACGAACCAACCCGGCCAAACCCAAATTACTCTGAAACCTTGAGTGCGATATACCAAAACGACCGTCTCGATCCAAGGATCAGATCTCCACTGACTATGCGTCGGTTGGAGGCTCGTATCTCAAGTTATGAGCAAAATACCAAAAAGGTCTGAAAACGGGGGTATGGGCCCGGACCGACCCGACCCAACCCCCCCCCCCCCCCCCCCCCCCGGGTCTGCCCGACCCGGGTCCGGGTCTGACCCGGCCGGCGCGGCGCGGCGCGGCCTGGGCGCGACCCCGCCCGGCCGGCGCGGGTGCGGCCCGGTCGCCAGGCGGGTCGGCTCGGCCGGTTACGGCCGAGCGGAGTGGGGGGTGTGCTGCCCCCACGTGATGGAGCCGCGGCCCCGCGTGGGGCCACCCTTGCCAGCGAACGCGGCTGCCGGCTGCGTCCCGTCCCCCCTTCCGGTCCCGCGCGGTCGCGGGACCATGCCTTGCCGCTGCGACTTCAGTCGCGGCACCTCCTTTCGGCGGTGCGCCGGGCGCCGCCTGCACCGCCGTGCCGGCGAGGCGCGCCGGCGGGCTACTCCGTGGACCGCCGTACGAGTTTCGGTGGTCGTAAAAACGCGTTGTCTTCGCCAATGGCCCTCCCGGGGCCCGTCCTCCACTGCGAGGACCTCACATCATCCGTGCGCCTTGTTTTGTCGTCGTCCGCCATTCTGCACACCAAGAACGAAAAGGGCGGTGGGTTCGGACTTGTTCGTTGGTTCGCACCCACCGCGTTAGCAGTTTTTAAAAGTCTTACAACAAAAACTTAATCATACGCCACGGGTATAAATCACCAATATTTAAAAAGTATCAACCCCTACCTCAACTCTGTCGTCTAACGAGCGTTCGTCGCGGAATTGACCGTCGCGGAAGAAGAGGATCGTCGCGTCGCGGAAGGGGTGTCGCTGTCGTCACGGAACACGGCGTCGCGTCGACGATCTCTGAGGGTTAAAAACACACAGATTTAATTACACCAATTTAAACCCATGTTGAGGATAAAATCCACAAAGGAAATTAAAAGAACCGCAATCCCCTACCTCAATCGATTGTTGATCGAAGATTGTCGCGGGAAAGAAACGTCGCAGAAGGAGAATCGTCGGTGTTGTGGTACATGGTGTCGCATCTTCGATCTCCGAGGGTTCGGCGTTCTTCCCGTTTTTCGCGTTCTTCGCGAAGGAGGATGAAGAACTTAGAGTTTTTTCAAATCCTCTCAACAAGCCACCCACATGTGTTGGTCTTATTTTATTCTTATGTCAACAAACGAAAATCAACGTTAAGAAACGAACCATTCATTTGATGAATTAATGGTATCGACTTAACTGCCCAATTAATAAGGGCATTAAGAATTTTAGAAAAACGCACCGGTTGACTTTCATTTAAAAGAGGTTTTTGTGGGTGCGTTACTTAGAGGAAAAGAAACGGTGGGGGCTCGTGCGGGCCCCACCTCACAAATATACTACCTAGTGGGTAGGATATTTTTTGGTTCCACCCTATCCGCTTAACTTAGCTTTAGTCTCTTTAAGTGGATTTAAGTGAAATAAAATAAAGTTTTCACACCACTTTATTTTATTTCTTAACTTAACCCCAAAAAATTAAAAACCACACCCGAGCAAACGCAACTCTGGAAAAGGAGTTTCTAAACAAATACCAGCACTGCGATTCCATCGGTGCCCTCAGAATTCGATTCTGAGCACCGGTTCAAAAGTTATAAAAACCCGCTCGTTCGTTCACTGAACGTACCCGAGCCAAACTTCATAAAATGATTCCGGGCACACCGGGCCTCGGAATCAGGTGCTGTCAGAAACTGCGTTCTTGTAAAATTCCCAAAAAATTAAGAAAAAAATTTTCCTACAATTTTACGGGTCTTTATAGTAATCACATGAATAAAAACATTACTTCATTCACATTAATATCCTATCTTTTAGAAATATTATCATGTGAATAATATGGTAGTGTTAAGATTTTTTCCATTTATTTCTCAATGAGGTGTCGCATGAATAAAATATTTTCACGTGAAGAACCGAGGTGCAACAAGATCAAGTTAAGTGATTATGAGATCACATGATCAATTCAGTGTCGCATGAAGTTAAAGAATCCAAAATACTCAACCTTTAATGAGATCCCTATATCCTCAAGGAATTTAAAGAGTCCTTGAATCACATTAAAAATCATATCTAGGTGGATTAAACTCTCCTACATAATCTAAGGCTTGGTTGGGAGTTTTTGTTGTTGAAATTACTGATAGCTGAAACGCACGGACGATTTTCGCCTATCGACCGGTCAAAATTCTGGTGCTCTGCTAATGTGTATAGCAGCACTCGGGTCGAATCCTCGGCGATGATACTTTGTAATAGTCGTTTGTTTTTAGTTGATTGTATTTTGATTAGGGGGGTTTGTTTGCAGAGATTAATTGAAATGATTTATGGATGATGTTTGATTTAACAAATTGATAAATATTGGGGTTAGTTCATCATTGGGTAGTTAAGCATGTGATATCCTTGAGCCTTACTTTGTATTGCATTAAATTAACACTCATTTCATAAGTTGACGTTGATTGGAATTCCTAAGTGTGAAGGATTTAATCCAAGTATTAACTTAACTTAGGGTTCTAATATCAATCAAAACTTATTTATGGTAGTGTATTTATGGTTCCAATAATCCATGGAAACCACTCGTTAAACAAAACATATCATTAATCCATGACATATTAAGTTTAACATACACAATATTAATTTAAAGAATACTCATCGAGAAAAACTCTCAATCACTTAACATCCCCGCATTATAACTCACCCCAATGAGAGATTCACTCATCCATTTGGATTTTTAATATTCTGGTTAAAATAATTATTATGATAAATTAAGAATAGAAGAAAAAGAAAGGGATTAGAAAAGAGTGGTACGTTGACACACACACACGAACGATGCTGATAATTAAAAACGGATTTTCGATTGAATAAGGAAGCAAAATAAGGGAAGGGGATTCAACTGAATTTAAACTATTTTAGGAAAATAAATATTAAACTACACAAGGTGGATGAGAATAAGAGATATTGAAGAAGTAACTTGCATTAAAACAGAATTACAAAGAAAGAGAATTACAAGATTACAAAAATGAAGAACACAAAAGTAAGTGAAAACAAAGAGAGGCGAAAAGGTATCTCAAGTGAAAACTTGAGTATGGAAGGTCCTCCCAAGCCTTTGGAAAGGCTTTGGTCGTTACAATATGATATCCTCTCTTCTGAAATTCCAACCCCTCTCAAGGAGAGAAGGGGAGAGTATTTATAGCCCAAGGAGTGGACTGTTTTCATTCTCAATCTGTCCCTCCACTTGCATCGCCAATTTGGCTATTTAGACAGCCGAATCTTCAAATATCTCCTTCTTAAAAGTTGTATACAATAATGTTGGATGACTACTCTCAAAATATGGAGGCATTTGGACAAGTGGAGCCAAAGTTATGGCGGTTTTATTAAACAAAGGTAAACTGTCCATTTCTATCCATGCTTTTTCAATGGCCAAAATGTGAATGGATTTTTGAACAGTAATAAGCCTTCAAATCCGAATTAATTCTTCAACAAAGTCGGCCGACTATATCTCCTCGTTCACACTGAAAAATCTCAGATCGATTTGATGCTTACATCATGAGATATGTCATGAATAGTATACTGATTTTAATTCTCGGACAGAAAGGTGGGATGGACTTCAAAGATTCATTTGGGCCCCTTTTACTTGGATTTGGGCCATGAAATTTTTATCCAAGATGACATGTAGTGTCCCCCAAATTATGCTGGAGATTTAAGGTTTTTGTACTTCTGTATTGAGCCCATTAAATCAATCTTCAAGGCTGGTCCAGTTTGTTCACGGATTCTTTGGTCTTGTTTGTGAGGAACATATGACCCTTCAAATGGCAGAATTGGATCATGGTTCCTTCTAATGAAATGTTTTATATTGAATGTAGAATCCTAAAAAACAAGAACCACACAATTTGGATCAGTATAGTGACATTCATAATTAAAACATTAAACTGACTCAATTGGACTACTTCTAAAAATGCTCAAATATTATACTTAATATTAAAACATTAATATTTCACACAAATTATGCACATTTTATATAAAATAAGTAAAGGGGGAATATAATAAGTCATGAAAATATTAATAACATAAACTCCCCCACACTTATATTTGTGCGTGTCCTCATGTGCAACAAATATAAAAACTTGACAAAATCATTTTCACTCACCAACAAATATTAAAATTTTGTTTTCTCCAATCAGGGGAGGTTTAGACTATTTCACTCATCCATATTAAATTCCATAACAAATTTGGTTCACAATAATGCATCAGAAACAATTTATTTTTTAATGTTCAAGGTTTGAATTGGAAAATGTAGGCACTCAAAACTTACTCCTCTCAAGATGATAAAAATGTATTTTAGGAGGTTCACTCATTCACCAACAAAAAGTGAAAATCAAGAGTTTGTAAGAGCTCTCAGCTTCCATTCCCAAATCTAATGTGTACAAGAATCAAGAGTTCTTTTAAGGGGTTTTTCAGTGGCTATGGGACGGTAGGTATATAATGTCAAAAGGAAAAGAGGGGTTAAAAACACCAACATGGAAAAATCAATGCACATTTTTTTGAAATTTGATTTGAAAGGAAATAGAAACACATATCTACAAGGGCATGAATGTGTGATGAATGAAAAGTGAGGGAGATAGAAAATGGAATAGGGTGAGATGATGGAATATGTACAACATGGAAGACTTACAATAATGTCACAATACAAGATGATTCAAGTGTTCTTTTTTTTCTCTTTTTGCTCTTTTTTTCGAAAGTTGTGCTTGAAACAAGTCTCACAGTCATCTCCCAACCCATGATTGATCTCCTCATGGAACTAATTTTAGTAGTTATAACACGATCAAAGGTTGATAATGAATGATTTTTGACCCACCCAAGACACAACCCATTCCTTTTTTTTCATTTTTTTTAATATAATTTTTTTTCATTTTTTTAACACTTTTCAATCACTTTTGTACAAATGAAAATTACACATATACACCCCAAAGCTCACAGAATTACAACCTCTCCCCCACACTTTAATGGATTCTTTCCCTCAAGCATATGATGACACATTGGAAATCAATGAAAGTACGCCCAAAAATGAAGTCCATTCCCCCCACACTTAAATTTCAATAAATTGTACAATGAAAATCCATGAAGATGTTGGGTGGGACAAGGTATTAGGCTTGTAATGTGGCTATCAAAAGAAAGGTTTTCATAGGCTCAAAGGGGCTTTCAAAAGTAGGATCAATGTAAGGGTAACGGGAGGCTATTTGGCTATTCTGATTCTCATGTGGCTTAGAAAATGCCTCTATCATATTAATGCACACAAAAGATGGAAATTCAGCTCGAAGGTCCACAAAATCAAGACTCACAATCAGTGGTGAAGACACACAATGAAAAAGATGGCCATAGATGACCTTGTCATGAAGGATAATGTTATTCCTCACGGTAGGGGAGAATCATTTTCCACCAAAAATTGTCCATTCAAAATGTTTGTTATTGATACAAAATTGTTTACCCAAGTTTGAGATAAAAATTCAATATATTTGAGTTTAAAACAAGCCTTTTGACTCCCCAAAATGGTTGGATAGAATTTCAATATTGGATGATTAGTAATTATGACACCACATTTTTCGTTAATTTTCATTTTTTTTAATTAATTTTTTTTAAATTTTTTATTTTTAAGGACACATCCACACAAAAGAGAAAATAGAAAAAAGGTTGTGGAAGAATGTTGTAAAAAATGAGAGGGAGAGAGGAAGAAGAAGAAATAGAGAGAAGAGGAGAGGGAAGAGAGATTGAGGAGAGAGAGAGTTAAAGGGAAAGAGGTGCCCCCTGGTTTGGATTTGGTGGGTCGCTGTTTCCATCTAGTGGTGGGTCAATGGAAGTTGATGTGGAACCTGAAGTGAATGGCCTCTCATGGTGATGCTTTAACCGGTGTCCATTTACCGTGAATGTTCTTTTTGAACAAGGGTCTTGTACTTGCACTGCACCAAATGGGTAAAAATTAGTAATAATAAAAGGTCCATCCCAACAAGAATTGAGCTTACCTGGGTGAAGTCGAAATCAAGAATTGAAGAGCATTACCTTTTCACCTTCATGAAATACCTTTCTAAGAATGTGCTTGTCATGGAGTGACTTTGCCTTTTCTTTGTAGAGAATGGAGTTCTCATACGAATCGAGTCGAAGCTCCTCCAATTCAGTCAACTGCAACAATATTTCTTCACCAGATTTTTCACAATCAAAATTACAAGTTTTGACAGCCCAAAATGACTTATGTTGGATTTCAACTGGTAAATGACAGGCTTTACCAAAAACCAGCCTAAATGGAGACATCCCAATGGGTGTCTTATAGGTTGTTTGATAGGCCCAAAGTGCTTCACCAAGTCTATCGGGCCAGTCTTTTCTTGTGGGCTAAACAATTCTTTCAAGCACTCTTTTCACTTCTCTGTTAGAAAGTTCAGCCATTCCATTTGTTTGAGGTTGATATGTAGTGGATGTTTTATGTACAACCCCATTCTTTTTCAAAAGTGACTCCATGGTTCTATTACAGAAATGAGTTCCTAAGTCACTTATCAAAGCATGTGGTGTTCCGAATCGATGGAAGGTATGGGTTTTGAGGAACTCACTCACAGTTTGAGCATCATCTTTCCTAGTGGGTTTGGCCTCGACCCATCTAGAAACATAGTCAACAGCGAGGAGAATGTAGGATAATCCATTGGAAGGGGGAAAAGGTCCCATGAAATCGATGCCCCAAACATCGAAAAGCTCACAGAAGATTAATGGATTATGAGGCATTTCATTTCTTTTGGAAATTGTGCCAAACTTTTGGCAAGTGGGACATGATTGACAGAACTCGTGTGAGTCCTTGAAGAGTGAAGTCCAAAAGAATCCAGAATCTAGGACCTTCCGAGAAGTCCTTTGTGGTCCAAAGTGGCCACCTCCAGGCATTGATTGGCAGAATTCCAAGATGGAGGATTGTTCAGTTTTATCAACACATCTCCTAATTACCATGTCAGCCCCAATTTTCCAAAGTTTATTATCTTCCCAAAAATAATGCTTTGAATCACTTTTCATCTTTTATTTTTGTTATTTTGAAAAATATTCAGGGAAAACACCAGAAACCAAGTAATTGACAATTGGGGCATACCATGGTAACTTTAGAGTGAGAGATGAGAGGTGTTCAGTTGGAAATTCAGGATCAATTATTTCAGAATGAGAAGAATTATAAATTATACTCAGGTGGTCAGCCACAGGGTTTTCTTTTCCGGGTTTATCTTTTATCACAAGGTCAAACTCTTGGCGCATTAAAATCCATCTTATTAGCCTTGGTTTGGAATCACTTTTCTTAAGTAATAACTTTAATGTTGAGTGGTCTGTGAAGATTATGATTTTGGCACCTAAGAGATAGGGCCGAAATTTATCCAAGGCAAAAACCACAGCTAAAAGTTCTTTTTCAGTCACAGTGTAGTGTGATTGAGTTTCATCCAATGTTTTTGAGGCATAAAAGATGACATGAGGAATGTTTTCTCTTCTTTGACCAAGAACAGTCCCAATGGCCCTATCAGAAGCATCACACATCAATTCAAATGGTAAGGACCAATCTGGGGGTTGGATTATTGGAGCAGATGTGAGAGCAGATTTGAGTTCAATGAAGTCTCTCTTGCAAGCCTCATCAAAATTGAATGTGACATCATTTTGAAGTAAACGAGTGAGTGGGAGGGAAATCTTGCTGAAGTTCTGAATGAATCGCCGATAGAAACCGGCATGACCAAGGAAGGACCGAATGTCTCGAACTGATTTAGGTTCAGGAAGTGATTGGATCACCTCAATTTTGGCTGGATCAACTTGGATACCCTCTTGAGAAATTATGTTCCCTAGAACAATCCCATTTGAAACCATGAAGTGACATTTTTCAAAATTCAGCACAAGGTTGCACTTGACACACTTTTGAAGGACCAAAGAGAGTGAATGTAAGCAAGATTCAAATGACTCGCCATAAATGGTAAAGTCATCCATGAAGACCTCCATGCAATTCTCAATGAATTCAGAAACGATACTCATCATACACCGCTGGAATGTTGCAGGAGCGTTACAAAGGCCAAAAGGCATTCGCCTATAGGCATAGGTTCCAAAGAGGCAAGTGAATGTGGTCTTTTCTTGGTCTTGAGGTGCAATTGGAATTTGGAAGTAGCCGGTGTAACCATCAAGAAAGCAATAGTGTGACTTTCCAGCCAATCTCTCAAGCATTTGGTCAAGGAAAGGAAGTGGGTAGTGATCTTTTCATGTTTCAGTATTCAATTTGCGATAATCGATGCACACACGCCATTTGTTTTTCACTCGAGTTGTGACCACTTCTCCATGTTCATTTGTGACAACTGTTATCCCTCCCTTCTTAGGAACGACTTGAATTGGACTAACCCATTCACTATCATAAATTGGGTAGATAATACCAGCTTGAAGAAGCTTGGTAATCTCTTCCCTAACTACCTCAAGTATTAGTGGATTGACTCTTCTTTGAGGTTGCCTAATTGGTTTGGATGATTCCTCTAGATGGATGTGATGCATTAAAAGGGTGGGGTTGATTCCTGGAATATCCTCTAGGGTCCAACCTAAGGAATTTTTGTTTTCCTCTAACACTTGAACAAGTTGGGACTCCTCAGTTTCAGAAAGTGAAGCAGAGATAATGACAGGGTAGGAGGGATCATGGAAAAGGAATTCATACTTGAGGTGTGAAGGAAGTGGTTTTAGATCAGTTTCAGCCTTGATTTGAGAGCTAGACAAGTTAGGAGCAGGAGAAGGGATTCCAGATGGGTTTGGATCATTTTCCTCAACACTGTCCAAGGTGGAGTAGTAGAGATCATATTTGATGTGGGATTCAAGAGAGTTTTCAAGTTCCTCTAGATTGATGGAGTCTATGAACGAGAGGTCCACATCAACTTCACCGTTTATGACTTTGTTAATCATGGTGAAGATTTCACAAGATCCTTTATCATTAGAACATGAAGAACATGGTGGATTTGGGTTCGATTGAATCTTAGAAGTGTCCTCAAAAGCATGGATTGAGAATGCAGAGTGATCCTCATATGGGTATCGCATGGCTTGAAAAATGTTGAACTTGACCAGTTGGTCACCGAATTCCATGGATAAGATGCCTGAATGGACATCAATCTTGGTTCTCACAGTCATGAGGAATGGTCTTCCTAGAATTAGGGGAGATCGAGAAGAGGTCGTCTCACCTTCCATGTCAAGGACATAGAAATCAGCTGGGAAGATAAGATCATTGACCCGAACAAGAACATCGTCAATTATCCCCTCAGGACTGGCAGTTCTTCGATTGGATAATTGAATGAAAACACCCATTGGGTGCAAGGGACCTAGACCAAGGTTAGAGAAAATGGATTTGGTCATGACATTTATTGAGGCTCCAAGGTCTATGAGTGCATCATCAAAGTTGGAACTCCCTATTTGACATGGAACCGTGAAGGTCCCTAGATCTTTGCACTTCATGGGAATGGACTGTTGGGTTGAAACATTTTCAATGTTCCTAAGTTGCCTCTTATGGGTGCACAATTCCTTAAGAAACTTGGCATACTTAGGGATTTGTTTAATGGAATCTAAGAGGGGGATGTTCACTTCAACACGTCTAAACATGTCAAGAATTTTAGGATCAGGTTCAAAGGACTTCTTAGGCTTGGAGATGGCTTGAGGAAAAGGAATTGGGTTCCTTAGAGGAATGGAAGGAGGTGAAGGAGTGGATTCAAGTTCCTTTTCCAGCTTTTTGTTCTTTTCATTTTCTAGATCAACATTGAAAGGGGAGGTAGAGAAATCAGCATGGGGCATAGCAATTTGCTTTCCCGATCTAAGTGCAATCGCACTTACATTACCCTTAGGGTTGGGTAATGGTTGAGCTGGGAGTTGGGATGAATTGGATGGTTGTTTCTGGCTAAGGTGGGATGCAAGTTGACCTATTTGGGTTTCAATGTTCTTGAGGCTAGAACGGGTGAAGGAAGCAAGATCCTCTACAGCACTTTCCCATGGTTGTTTAGAAGAAGAGGCTTGTCCCAAATTGGGTTGGCCTTGATTTTGGTTCTTGGGAAATAGATTGTATTGGGTGGGGAATTGGGAAGGCTCGTTAGGATAGTGGAATCCAGGAGGAGGATTGTTCCTTTGGGGTTGAGGAAAAAAAGGATAAGGTTGATGGATGTTACCACCACTTTGACCATATTGGAACTGGTTTGGATTTTGATGAGGGAACTGAGGAGGATGAGAAATGGGATTACCATACCTCAGAGGTGAGATAAAGGTAGAAGAGAAGGGATCAGAGTGGGGTTGGTTGAAGTTTCTAACAAACTGACCTGATTGTTGAGGGTTGAAGTTTCGCTGAGAAAATGCCGCATTGAGCTCCATTGGACTAGATGAATCAGATGGATCATCTTGAAGTTGTGGACATGTGTCAGTCGGATGAGATGGAGAGTTGCAGATTCCATAATTCTTGATAGGTCTAGGGAATAGTGACTGTGGAGAAGATGAGGTTGGGGCTTTGGTAGCCACCGCTAGTTGACGCACAAGACCTGTAAGTTCACTCATCCACTCAGTCGTCTTGTTGGGCTCTATGGATTGATTCTCTTGGGCTTGTTTCACTTGAGCATGTGCTTGAGTATGAAATTGTTGCGTGTTTGCAGCCATGTTGCTTATGAGTTCTCGTGCAGCTGCAGGAGTTTTGTCAACAAGAGCACCACCACTTGAGGCATCAATGAGAGTTCGCTCCATAGCCAATAACCCCTCATAGAAGTATTGGATCAGGAGTTGGTCAGGGATTTGATGGTGTGGACAAGTTTCCACAAGCTTTTTTAACCTCTCCCAATACTCATGGAGTGATTCATTTGGGAATTGATGGATACCGCTTATTTCCTTTCGGATAGAAGCTCTTCGGGAAGCGGGAAAGAACTTCTCAAGGAAAAGTCTCTTCATGTCAACCCATGAGTTTATGGAACCAGGTGGGAGGTAGTAGAGCCAAGACTTGGCAGAATCCGCTAGGGAAAAGGGGAAAGCTCTAAGCTTGATTTGTTCTTCAGAAACCCCTTGAGGCTTCATGGTAGAGCATACTACTTGGAACTCTTTAAGGTGAAGATGTGGATCCTCACCGTCTAGCCCGTGAAAATGAGGGAGAAGATGAATCAAACCCGATTTGAGTTCGAAGTCAGCTTCAATGTTTGGATATTGAATACCAAGAGGTTGGTAATTCATATTAGGGGCAGCAAGTTCTTTCAATGTTTGTTCCCTAGGATTGGCCATATCTAATTCAATTGGTAGGGTAATGATTGGTTCTTGGGTGATTTGGTTATCCCTAATGGTCCTCCTAAGTCGACGAAGAGTTCTATCAATTTCAGGGTCAAACAAATCGGAGAGATTGTTTGGGAGGCTACGGGGCATTTAGAGAGATTTAGAAAGGATGAGGAAGACGGGTTTTTCTTTGTGTCTTTTTTTCAGTTTTTTTTTAAATTTTGTATTTTTTTGGGTTTTTTAGACAATAACCAGAAACGAATGACTACTTAAAGCATCACCCCCGGCAACGGTGCCATTTGAAACACACGGCCGATTGTCGCCTATCGAACGGTCAAAGTTCCGGTGCTCTGCTAATGTGTATAGCAGCACTCGGGTCGAATCCTCGGCGATGATACTTTGTAATAGTCGTTTGTTTTTAGTTGATTGTATTTTGATTAGGGGGGTTTGTTTGCAGAGCTTAATTGAAATGATTTATGGATGATGTTTGATTTAACAAATTGATAAATATTGGGTTGAGTTCATCATTGGGTAGTTAAGCATGTGATATCCTTGAGCCTTACATTGTATTGCATTAAATTAACACACATGTCATAAGTTGATGTTGATTGGAATTCCTAAGTGTGAAGGCTTTAATCCAAGCCTTAACTTAACTTAGGGTTCTAATATCAATCAAAACTTATTTATGGTAGTGTATTTATGGTTCCAATAATCCATGGAAACCACTCGTTAAACAAAACATATCATTAATCCATGACATATTAAGTTTAACATACACAATATTAATTTAAAGAATACTCATCGAGCAAAACTCTCAATCACTTAACATCCCCGAATTATAACTCACCCCAATGAGAGATTCACTCATCCATTTGGATGTTTAATATTCTGGTTAAAATAATTATTATGATAAATTAAGAATAGAAGAAAAAGAAAGGGATTAGAAAAGAGTGGTACGTTGACACACACACACGAACGATGATGATAATTAAAAACGGATTTTCGATTGAATGAGGAAGCAAAAGAAGGGAAGGGGATTCAACTGAATTTAAACTATTTTAGGAACATAAATATTAAACTACATAAGGTGGATGAGAATAAGAGATATTGAAGAAGTAACTTGCATTAAAACATAATTACAAAGAAAGAGAATTACAAGATTACAAAAATGAAGAACACAAAAGTAAGTGAAAACAAAGAGAGGAGGAAAGGTCTCTCAAGTGAAAACTTGAGTATGTAAGGTCCTCCCAAGCCTTTTGAAAGTCTTTGGTCGTGCTAATATGATATCCTCTCTTCTGAAATGCCAACCCCTCTCAAGGAGAGAAGGGGAGAGTATTTATAGCCCAAGGAGTGGACTTTTTGCATTCCCAATCTGTCCCTCCACTTGAATCGCCAATTTGGCTATTCAAACAGCCAAATATTCAAATATATCCTTCCTAAAAGTTGTAGACAATAATGTTGGACGACTACTCGAAAAACATGGAGGCATTTGGGCAAGTGGAGCCAAAGTTATGGCGGTTTTATTAAATAAAGGTAAACTGTCCATTTCTATCAATGCTTTTTCTATGGCCAAAATATGAATGGATTTTTGAACAGGAAGATGCCTTCAAATCCGAATTACTTCTTCAAAAAAGTCGGCCTCCTATATCGCCTCTTTCAAACTGAAAAATCAAAGATCGATTTGATGCTTACATCATGAGATATGTCATGAATAGTATACTGATTTTAATTCTCGGACCGAATGGTGGGCTGGACTTCAAAGATTCATTTGGGCCCCTTGTACTTGGATTTGGGCCATGAAATTTTTATCCAAGATGACATGTAGTGTCCCACGAATTATGGTGGAGAGTTAAGGTTTTTGGACTTCTGTATTGAGCCCAGTAAATCAATCTTCAAGGCTGGTCCAGTTTGTTCACAGATTCTTTGGTCTTGTTTGTGAGGACCATATGACCCTTCAAATGGCAGAATTGGATCATGGTTCCTTCTAATGAAATGTTTTATATTGAATTTAGAATCCTAAAAAACAAGAACCACACAATTTGGATCAGTATAGTGAAAGTTATAATTAAAACATTAAACTGACTCAATTGGACTACTTCTAAAAATGCTCAAATATTATACTTAATATTAAAACATTAATATTTCACACAAATTATGCACATTTTATATAAAATAAGTAAATGGGGAATATAATAAGTCATGAAAATATTAATAACATCAATATCTCTCAAAAAAACATATCACTCATGTGATTAATTCACCTGAAGTTAAAGGAACCTGTATAATTATATCATGTGAAGGAGTATCTCTCAAACCACTATGGTTACATGAAGTATAGTGAGCGTCTTTGTTATCCATTCACGTGAAGGAAGAAGTAACCCATCGAACTTATCGAACTCACAAAGGAAGACGAAAATGTTAGCATGATTCAATCACATGAAACCATTATGAAAATTAGCTATTTCTTATGTGAATTTATTTTAGTATTACCCATAGAAAAAATCTTATCGCGTGAAGAAACTTTTTACAAACATCTGATCATAATAAGTCCATTTGAAAAGACCCCTTGATGATAGCATGATCACTTTATGAAAATAAATGAGGACAACCCACAAGACACACTTTTCTTATAAAAAGTCAAGGAATATTGATTTTTTGGACCTTTCTTTTCCATGATAATATCATATATAAAGGAAGAAAAATACAATTGTGTGATCCTTATATAGTCACGTGAAGAAAATAGTGGGTTTGAGGAGTGGACAGTGCATACATTCATGATTTATGTGCATGAATAATCAAGACATGTTAATTAAGTTGAAATTTCACATAAAATAATAAAGGGAGAATTTATATATTCAAATATATACAAATTGAGTATTCTATGCATTAATATTGATAAATTCACATGTGATATGCATTGAATGAATAGTTTGTAGTATACTTGAGAATTAAGTTAGGAAGAATATCAAAAGAATTTATATATGAGTTGGCAGTGTATTGAGATTGTGAAAGTACCACTTACAAAAATACTGAAGAAGGTTGTGTACAACACATGAACACATTATTGATGTTAGTAATTCATCGAACATAATGAAAAAATTATCAATAATTATTGTACTAAAGAAACTTATCGGATAAAGGTGATTAGAGTAAATTGGGAAAAACTAGAAGACTAAAAAGGTAATTAGACAAGTACATGGGAAATTGTGATTCAGTGATCTCATGGAGGAAGATCAATATATCACCCTAAATTGGTTCAGTCCTTTAATAAATTAGTAATTATTTCAATTTTAGCTAGGAATAAGAGAAGTATCTTGTGTGATTCAGGAGAAAATCTTTCTAATGTGGATTCTAGATAAGACTAGTGTGGCTTCTGGTAAAACTGTGGGATGCAGTATAAAGAACCTTCTATGTGGATTTAGGATTAGATATGGTGTGATTCTATATCAACCATTGTAACTAATAATAATATTATACTATAGAATCCATGTTGGGGAGAATAACCAAAAGGGAAAGGGGTAGGTATTTGTACTGAACCTTGTAAATATAATGTGTTGTGCTCTCTCTTATTATTTATTAATTTTAAGTAATTACTTGAAATATCACTAAGTGTATTAAGAAACATAATAAGTTAAAGTGTTTAAATTCAATAAATAATAATTTCTAAAAAGTAAAACATTGAATTACCACCCTCTCATTGGTCAATCCAGCCAGGGGAACTGCAAGTAGTATTAGAGGGAAGGTCACCTCTAAATGTCAAAGATATATTTTATGAAGTGAAAATTTATAAATATGAGTGAGATTACATAGATGGAGGAAAATGAAGTTACACATTAGGATACAAATCTGTAAATTTCTACCAAGGCTCAAAAGAATAGATAGAAGAGACAGGTAAGAAAGATGATTAAGAATCTTGAAGTACAGGTAGATATGCCTCTAATTTAAGGTAATCAAAATAGTATATGTTGAAATAATTATTTTGATTATTATTAAAATAATAAATCATTCTTAATATATGACTATGATGGATCACTTAGTGGTCTACTTTTTTAATTAAAATAATATCTGTAAAAGGTTACCAAATAATTTATTAAAAATATTTTTGAAGGTATCAAGGGTCTTTATAATGAAAAATTATAGTTTTAAGAAGAGTCTAATGCATTGGAAAAGGAGTTGGATAAAAATTTTGGTATATCCACACTCTAAAAATTTATTAAAGAAAATAAAGAAAAAATTTCACTTTAAAATGAAACATATTTATAAGTTTTTTAAGAATTGCAAAGAAATTTTTGTTCTAGAGAATTATTTGGGATTGTATTTGTAAAATCATTCCATGCATTTTTAAAAATTACACAAAGTTTCTATGGATTTAAAATATTCTTGATTAAAGGACAAAGCTAACAGGTTTAAGTATTTTGATAATTTTTTGAAACAATCATGAAGAACAAATATATACGATGAAGGCGTATTGGGAATATGAGTTGTGATCAGTTAAGGATGAGATAAACTCCATCAACATGAAGTGTTTAGATCGATTAGTGAGATTGAAAAATCAGAAGCACCGTAAGTTGAAACTTCCCAAATTACTAAAAGAATAGGTGTTTTCACCCATTTTTGTCCTGAGAATCATGATTCAAAAATAAATATGAGATCATTTTTCAGTAAAATGGTATCATCCTCTAAGAAGAAGGTATCCCATAAACCAGAAAATATATTTTTTAATAATTTTGTTTCAAGTGTAGGTATAAGTTTTAAATAAAGATCTAGTAAAGTATGGATGGTGAAAAATACTGATAAATCCCCCACATAAATATTTCACTTTAAAAAAACATGAATATCTTTCCCTAATAAATTTCCAAAGTAGTGGTAGATCCAATCAAAAGTAGAATTTTTCACAATCTATTAAACCCACACATATTGCACTAGAAAAGAAGAGGAGAATATTCATAGGATATTATTGGTGTTATAGGAGGTTTGAGCATGAAGCTATAGAATATTATAATAACATAACAATTAATTAAAATAACATAAGTCCTTTATTCAAGGGATAAAATCTAAAGATAATAGAAGACCTACACCATATAATAAAAACTCAAATAAAATGAATCTGTCCACAAAGAACATATTTTAATGCCTTGAATATTTTTATGGGTATTGATATAAAAGTGGTTATTATTATGATGAGTAATGGTATGCACTAATAATGCTCAAATAATCTTAAAATGTGAATATAAGACCACAAAAATGGGAGACTTGTAAGAATATAAGGTTACAAGTCAGTATTGAAATGTGAACAAAATTATAAGACTGTTAAACAAACTATCACCAGGATTAAAAAATGAGTGATTCCTTTCTACATCAATGGGATAGATAATTGAGTCTAGAAAAATATTCCCGAAAAGGAAAAAATAAGGCTTGATTGGATAAATAATAGAAAAAATCAGTGCCTAGAAAGAATACATACTAAGGTGGAAAATCTAGGTTCATTGATTTTTGCTGGTTCTATAAAAGATGCAGGCATGAAGACAGCTGTTTCTAGTATAACATGTCATTTATAGGAAATATACATGAATCAATGGGGCATTGTGAATCAATGATACTTAATTCTATGATAAATATTGTTGGGACCAAAAATTTATCCACGTTCCTAAGACCAAACAAATATGAAGGCTTAAAAAGATTTTTTGGTATATGTAATTAGAAGGGTCACAAAGCTATAAAATGAATTATAATAATTATAGGATAAATTCCCTATGATGTTAAAGGGTATAATATATAGTATAAAAACAAAGGTATGTCCTGTGAAGATTATGAGGAAATAGATAATATTAGGAAATAATTTCTAGTTGTTTGTCAAAATCTACCGAAATTGGAAAAGTAATTGGAGGAAGCTAAAAAAACATGCTAAATATAATAGAAATAAAGTGAATTCAAAATATGAATAAAAAACTCATAAAATTTATTGACATATGGAAACTTAAATATATATATTTACCTATGATAAAGGTGAAATAATTCAATACATAGATCTAAAAAATGCTTGACATGACTTTCTGGATAGTTAGAACTCATTAAAAATAAAATTAAACCACCATAGGCTTCATTTACTCAAATGACTACAATTGAAAAATTTATTTCACACAAAAATGAATTTAAAGGGGTTAAAGAGTATAATAAAGTATATTAGACACAAAATTAAATTATGAGTCCAAATAAATCTTCCCATGCTATGATTGGGAGAAAATAATGACCCATATTGATAGGTAACTCTTAGCCTGAATGTTACTCCTAAAAACAATAAGTTACCTCCTTATTCCATTATATATATATTATTTTTTCCTTACATGTATATAATTAAAGTTTATGTATGTATCCCATAATGGATGAATTGGTGAGATGAAGCTGTTAAATCTTCACTACTTAGTGAATGTGTAACTTCAAAATAACTTAATAAAATTGGAAGTTTGATGTATTCTAATCACACTTTAATCCATCATTCTTAATTTTATTAGTCATATAAATTAATGGGGGTGTTTTTTTTATGACAAGATGAGACAAAGTGGGATCTATATCTTTTTTACATGAACTTTATGATGTGTTTGTTGAATTTTATATGGGATTTATCACTTCATTGACAAATCTAATTATTTCTAACCACTAAAAGAACAATTGAGAATTTATAATCATGATTTCACATACATGATTTTTTATTTACATATTAGACATCATTGGTCATATATCTCTTGTTTTTTACAATGAGTTAGACAATATATATATATATATATATATATATATATATATATATTTGATTAACTAATGGATCATTTCTAAGAGAACCACGTGACATTATCCCTCTATCATAAGTTCTCAAGAAGTAATCTTCAAAGGGTGAAGAACTTGTTTCTGAAAATAAAGGAGATATAGAATACCCCACATACCATTTTCATTTTATTTAAAATAAGAGGGATAATTTTTTTATCACATCATGATATTTTTGATATGTGATGATATTGTAAACAAAATAAAAATGGGAAAAAAATTTAACATAAATGTTGTATTTATTTTCAATGATGTGTTAATATGTAGTTAGATATTTTTTATGAAGTGGTGATGCTTGGAGAATTATTAAGGATTCATTCAATGGTATTGGATTTCATACTTGGAAAAATCTCATTGTTTATTATAATGATTGATTTCACTTTTCTTAATTTCAAATACAAGTTTCAAGGAGGAAATATTGTTAATGATAATGTTTATAGAAGAATAACTAGAAGAAGACTACGAAAATAATCATTATCATGATAAATTGATTTTGTGAAGAGATTTAAAGGTCATATGAAAATGTAAAAATAACATATCTATTTCTTATGAAGAATCATTTATTTTAGAAAGATTTTCATGGGGTTTAAGAAGTGGAATTATATTATATACTTATAATATATTATATTTATTTTATTAATAAGGGACTTTATATAAAAAAATATTGGTCAACCATGGAGGCCACAAGGTTTAACTCAACCCCACATATGTGTGAGGAGACCCAAATAATATAGAGGAATCAGACTACACAGCCCGTATAGAGGAAGTAGAGTTGGGGCCTATGTATATTTCCATAAGAAGAGTCTACATGGGTTAGGGCTAGTGCTAGTGGGCCAATACTGGGAGGCATCAGCTTGTGAGGCCTGATGTGTGAGTTTTTATGTATGGGTACTGATCCCATACCATCGGATAAAAAGGATAGTGGTGTGAAATTTTTAATAAAACACAGCAGAACTAAAGTGAACTATTATGTTGGATCACAGCAATGTGAAGTACTATTTATTAACTTTAAAATTTATGCATATAATCATAGTCATTTGAGATGATTGATATGAGTCATTTGTTCATTGTATTTAACATCCAATCCTTCCAAAATTATACATGTGATCTCAAGACAATCAGTATCTTCATTCCAATGTGTGATGGTCATAATTTTGGCATTCCATGTGATCATACTAACTAATGAAGACAATATAAATTGAATCAGATACATGCATGCAATTGTATCTTATATGCATGATGATTACTCGAAGAACCATGATGATCACAAGAAGAAATCACAAGATGTCGTCACACGATATTATTTTAATAAAGTTACAGAAGGTATAAAATCATTAAGACCTTCTGGTAAAATACTACACTACATGAATACTTAATGACATTGAAGATAAAAAATGAAAGAGTTCATCGCATGAAGTCGTGGCATCGCATGACATTCTTTGGATTACATGAAGAAATATTATTATCATGAGATAAAATATAATGAATAATAATTCAAATTTTCTTTAAATAAGAACCCATCTTTTACGAGTAGTATTATTTAAATAATATGGTAGTGTCAATTGGTTTTCCATTGACTGTCTAATGAGGTGCCGCACGAAGAAAATTTTGTAATGTGAATCACTGAGGTGTCGCATGATCAAGTGAATCAATCATCTGATCACAAGATCACCTTAGAGTTTCATGATGTTTATGAATCTTAAATATGTATAATTCAATGAGATCCCAATATCCTTGAGAGTTTTAATGAGTCCTCAACTTTCCTTAAAAATTGAAGATATGCAATGTAAAATTTCCTATATAAATCGAAGCTCTGTCAAGAGTTTTTGTTGCTGAAGTTCTTGAGATCTCTTCAAAAACCGATCAATTGTGTGAATTATTCATGAAAATTATAATGAACCTATATTATTATATCATGTGAAAGAGTATATCCCAAACCACTCTGGTTATATGGAGGACATTGATCATCCACATGATCCATTCATGCAAAGGAAGAAGAAACCCACAGACATTCTTAGTATCACAAAGTAGGAATAAAATGATATCATGATTTAATAATGTGAAACCATTACACAAAGCACATATTTATTACATGAAGTTATTTTAGAAGTACCTATAAATAAACACTTGTCACATAAAGGAACCTATGAAAAAACATCTCATCACATGAAGGCCCTTTGTGAAGACCCCTTGTTGATCACATGATCCCTTCATGCGAAGGAAGGAGGAGAACCTATAAGCCTCATTTAGATTATATGAAGGTAGGGATTATTGATCATATTAACCATACTTTGTTACATGAATCCAATTCAAAAAAGGAATTCGAAGAAAATTTTGTGATTCTTACCTCGTCATGTGAAGAAAACAGTGGGCTTGAGGAGTGGACAGTTCATACATGCATGATTTATGTGCATAGATAATCAAGACATATTAATTATGTTAAAATTGAATATAAAATAATAAAAGGATATTTTTTTGTAAGGGTTTAAAAATTGATTGTTCTATGTATTAATATTAAGAAACGAACATGTGATATCCTTAGAATGAACAATGTGAAGTAAACATGAGAATAAAGTTGGGAAGAATATCATAAGACATTCTATCTGATTTGATAGTGTATTGAGATTTTTTAAGTACCACTTTCATAGATATGGAAGAAGATTGTGCACACCAATTTCACATATTATTGATGTTGGTACTTTATCAGACAAATGGAAAAATTTCTTGAGCATTTTTTCACTGAGTTAACTAATAATATATAAGAGTTCAGATTTAATTAAACGAGACTAACAAACTAAAAATGTACTTGAATAGGTATGTGCGAAAGTGTGATTCAGAAAACTCATGAATTAATATCAATAGATTATCTTTAAGTAGACCAATACTTTAAGAAAGGAGGAATCATTTTAGTTGGATCTGCAAGCAGGAGAAGTGTCTTGTTTGATTCACGATAAAAATACTCTAGTGTGGATTCTAGTAGCACTATGGGATGTAGTATAAAGAATTTCCTATATGAATTCATGATTATATATGGTGTTATTTTTTATTAACCACTATAATTAATTATAATATTATATTGTATAATCTGAGTTGAAGATAATAACCAACATGAAATGGATTATGTTTTTATATTGAAACATGTAAATATTATGTGATGTTCTCTCTCTTATTATTTTTGCATACAATGTGAGACTATGAGATATCACTTAGTGGATTTATATCCTTAACAAGTTTAAGAGGTTGAATATAAAATAATGAATATATAAAAATGAAACTACTAATTTACCCCCCCCCCCTAATGTTCAGAGGTTAATCCAGCCAGGGGAACTACGGTTGGTCTCAGATGAGTTCGACCGACGGGTAACAAGGTAAGAGTTAATTGTAAAATTTTCTTTAGAAAGGTAGGTGGTATAATTCCATTCCCTTAAATTATTTCTATTTCATAATACATATTTGAAGTGTGTTGTGTTAGTGTCTATCATTGTCCTAGTATTTATGATTCTAATGTGATATTTCATTAATTCATGGCCTTCGGTTAATTTATCACCCCCTCCCCCCAAATCACACCAAAATTTTAGTGAACTACCTATGGATTGGGAATATTTCATGGTAGAATTACATCTTAACCTTGAATCAATAAATAAATCATTCTATGTATGACCCTAATTAAGATTTACTTTCTTGGTGTGGTTTTGTAAATAAATCAACTAATTCCATAAACCAAGTTAGGTTCATGGAAGATTCATAACCTATTAAAAGTGTCACCCATGAGGTTTACTTCTTTAATTATTTAACCATAGTGTATAAATGCCATTAAATTAAAGAAATGACTATAAATAACTTGATCTATTATGTTGAACCTTGCTTGAATTGGGGTGCAACAACCCATAACATGGACCTGGTAACCTTATGTCACTTGGGTTTTGGGGTGTGATTGGATACTAGTTAATAAAATGATAACATATCAAATACCTTGTATGAGTGATAAACATAAAAAAGGGAAGTTGATGAATAAATATGATTTTATTTAGATAATTAAGGTATTGATGTTGGTGATTTGTGTTACCCTTAAATGAATAAGATATTTTTTGAAATGAGAATGTGGGATATAATGGGTTAATGACTAATGGAATCCTTGTGTTTCTTTTTACATGAATGGAATTGACCCATGATACATGTTTTCCTGAATTAAATTACATTTTCCTACAAAGTGACTTTATGACTTATAAAACTTATTAATATAATGAACTAGATATGGATTAAAATTAAGGCATTCTATAAGTAAGTATTGGATTCCATATTTGAATTCCAAGAATGACCCCAATGGATATCATACAATTTATTGATACAGATTACATAGGTAGCACCGCCTTGGATCTATAAAATGTATTATATTCATGAATTCCTCAACCAAGCATCATGGATTCACCTAGAAACTCCTAAACCTTATAACTCTTAGGATGAATTCTTAGATTTATCTTTATTTTCTCAGACACAAAATGCCATGCAATATCTCTATAGATCCCAATCCAACCTCTTCCCGAAATTATTGAGGACTTACTCCTCAGGTTCAGTAATCCCCCCTTTATAAATTGTAATGATGAGGGTATATACATTTTATTATACTCTAGAGATACATACTATGTCTTGATCACCTTGGGATGGCTCACTAGTTCCACACATAGAATGCCTTAGAGAGTACCTTAGATGTGCACAGTTTTGTTACATAGGAATGCCCATACCATCTCTATGGATTCACCTTTGTAGTTGTACTTGGATACCTTATCATATTTCCATTGTTAACAAGACTACCTCTTCAGACCCATGTTCAGAAATAGTCAAATTAGGGATTAGTGGGTTGAGTTGGTTGGGAACCACCTGCAGGCCAATGATCGACACAAATTTACTAATTTTACTGCTTTATTTAAGAATAAATATTTCATTACATATTTTTTATATTCTTAGACTATAAATTAAATAGATTCTATTAGGGAGTTATCTTACATAGTTTTACTCACACCATATTTGGGATGCCACTTGGTACCCGAGCAGATCTCTTGGTTTCAAGTTTGGACTTATATAGTGCCTCTTACTATTCTCTACCTTAGGATTTGAAACGTTATGGGAGTTACAGACTGAGAAATTACTCACACTTACTATAGGATTTTGGACATTTTTTTATTCATTTATTTTCCCCTATCCCTATTGTATGTGTATCATATTTTTCATTTATTAAATTCCTTTTACATGTAGAAGCATTCCTTCTTGCATGGTTGGTTTGTATTATCACTTAATGGGTTTTTAGTTTGGTTATTATATTCCTCTAACTCATTTAACTTATTTTCTATTTTGTTTACTTCTAAACCAGCGGGTATAGAATACCCACTATATCACCATATGACCATCACTTCTAATCAGAAATATTTGGCATACAGGGAGGCACACTTGAGGCCATGTGGCCCTCCAGTTCAGTTAATTAAGAGTGAACTAGCTTGGGAAGATCACAAATTGGTATAAATAAACTTTTTCCATTATATTTCTATTTTTGGATAGTATATAGGAGACTAGGAATGTATTGAGACTTAACTAGGAAATTTGAACCCATGCATGGGGGGAAGATCAAGTTTCCAGGGATGGGACTTAATGTTCTTAAAATCCTTTTTATTAGTTGATTTAATTTCAACTCGAGGGATGTACTGGATTGTGAGGTTTTTAGTTTGTGGTATTTATCTCTTAGCATGTATGGAAAGAGATTAGGTGTGTTAATACATCATTCCAAGCACAAAGGATTCATAGGTCATTAGCATGCTTGTTTTTTTCTCATATTCCTTGCTTGTGGGATTTCAAGAATTGTTTATAACCATGCAATTTGGTTTCTTAAATAACCGTAGGCATAAACCTAAACAATGTTTCCCATATATCTTGGTGGTTACATTCTCTATAAGAAATATGAAATAATTAAAGAAATTAATAGTTTGTAGCAGCAGGAGCCTCATGTGAAACCAAAAGGAAATAATATATACTTAGTGTGAAGGAAATAAGGTAGAAGACTATCTTTCTTCTATATCCAATATAGTGCCTAAAATTTCACACTATAATAATAAGTATAATATTCCTTCTAAGGGGTTGAAACTGATTATAACATATGCTCTCTAGCTTTATCAATATAGACCACCTTAATTGGAATTGTTCTTATTCTTGTTCTCTCGCTTATTACCCTTTCTTTTTGTAGGAGTACTTGTATTTTTCCTTCAATAAATAAATAAATTATGATGATAATCATAGAAATACATGTCTTTATAATGATACCATTAAGGGTGTGTATTAAAATCTTTAATAAATTAACTATTAATGTGTTACATTTAAATAAGATTCCAATTACAATTTATAGGTCATTTACCTTCATTACTTGGAATTTAAAACTTGTATAATTGATCCCATGTTGGAATTACATGACCCTCATATTCAATATCATCTTTAAATTCCATAGTTACTAACCCATAGGGGGTATATATATTAAATTGATTGGTTATTTAAAGTGTTTTTAACCATTTATATAGTGTAATGTATAAGTGTATGGTATAATCTTACTTAACTAGACCCCTTAAAATGATAGAATATCTGATGTGTGATTATTTGGCCTTGACTTTTATGAGGATTCATTTAATTAAAATTCTAATTAAAAATTAATGAGTGTTTTAGTCTATACATTTTGATTGAAATTTTCTTTAATTAGGCCTTGGTTGTTAGGAATTTTGGATAATGTAAACAGTTAAAATGAAATTATGTGATAATTCTCCTTTATTGTTATATGGATCTTGCTAAATAAAGTTCCGGTATAACTTATAAAAAAATTACTCTATAACTTTTACTTGACATTTCATTTATTTGATACTCATTTTGGATGTATGAGCTAATATAAAATGTAAACGAGTAAATCTGTGAACACTACATATATATGTGGGGTGGACATATATGGTAGCTATTGTTGACCCATAATAAGGGTGGTTATGGATGTTGGAGTTCCTGTGTTATGTGGAAACCCTATGGTTAATACCCTGTTTGAGATAGAAATGTGAACTGGTGTAGGTCATGATATCTATGACTTGACCTTGGTAATAAGGAAAAAGGTATAGAGATAGGTCCTAGATTATGGAACCCTTGTTGGGGTGCTATGACAGCTTGTGACCTTTGTGGTTTTTTTAGACATACATATGGGTAGGACAAATTAGATATGTATTTTGTGCAAGACCCTGTAGTGGGCGGTTGATTTAACATGTTCGGTGTCAAATGATCATGGAATGGGGGAGAGTGTATCCTATGTTTTTTCCTACATGAGGTATTTTTTGTATGAGAGGTGATAGATCCTAGTCACCTTATTTGGTGTGACTCAAAGTTAGGAATTTGGCATCTTGTTTTTCTTGAGGGTGACCCATAAAAAGGGTTATTCAGTTCTTATGAATGCCTATATGTACATGAGGTGAGGATTGATGTTTCAACATAAAGTGTTGGTTAAGGAGGTTTTAATCAAGTATATTGTTTAGGTGTTTTGGGTTCCATAGAGTTTTGTAAAGAATCACCTCAGTAGTAGTGATTATTTTTTTAGGCTAGCCACAGGTAGGGAAATATTATTCAAATGTCTGTCCGTGTTGATTCCCTATTTTGTATCTTATCAAGGTTTAGTCTATGATTCTTATAGGTGATAGGCCCAGAGCCAATTTTGTGTGGTTAATAACCTTTTTTGGTATTGGATCATGGTAGGTGATTGAGGGTGTGTAGTTTTAATCATGTGATATTCCTGAGACATATTATAATTATTATCAAGGTTTGAGTGGTTGTGTGATTATTTTTCACTTGGATAGATGTTGAGGTTTTCAAAAGGCACCAAGGTTGCTTCTTGATTGGTGAAATTGGAATGTGAGAAAGGAAGGTCCAGTAACTTGAATGTTTGGGCCTATATTAGATAAAACAAGTCTTACTGGGACTTGGGATAGGTCATCATGATTAGGATTCATAAAAGCATGAAACAAAATAGTTTTAATGCAATCTAAGAGGCAAGTTCATATTGGAGATGTTTTGTGATGTTTGGATCATGGTTTATTGGTATGGGAGATTACACCCATGATTATCGATGTATAGGAATCTATGTGTATCAGCTGATGATCAATGAGGGTAATGAGAGGCTTGTAGGCATAGTCACTCAAGGTTGTCAAGTGAGGATCGTCATGTTTTAGGGGTTTGAATGAGAGAATTAAAGGATTGAGATTGAATAAATGGTTGATCTGGGTTGAAACTAAATGGAATAATTAGATTTTAATATGTATTGTAGGGATGTGTGTTTCACGAGAAGCAACACATGTGTTATTTTGGTGATACATGTCTGGTTTAGTGATTTGGGAAGTGGCCATGGAAGATAAAAAATGTGTGGAATACTCCATTCTTTTCAACATGTGACTCCTACTATTTATGGGTTTCCTAGGGAAGACCTTGGGTGAGTTCCTATGATCTGTGAATGGAATATTATTTCCTTTCATAGAGACACTCATAGTGAGCAGTCTCAAATCACTTTAGAAATCATGTTTGGTGATGGATAGAGCATGGGTTTTGGGGGTCCGGATTAGTTCTATTTTGTGATAGTATTGATGGACCTATGGTGGGGAGCGGGATGTTAATCATAGAGATGAGACCCTCATGTGAGGGAGATCTGATACATGTGAGATCAATCACATGGAATCAATTATGATGTTATGATGCATGAGAATAGGTAGTTATGAATACATCTTGATTCCTTAGTGAATTCAAAGTGTGGCCTAAGATGTGGTATAATTTTTATTACAAGAATAAACCTCGGTTTTGAGGTCATTAAGGGTGATCTGAGTATGATCCAAGTCAATGGTTTGTTGATTCTTATAGTATGACTATTTTGGAAATACATTTTTATGTTCCAACATTGGAATTTCATCGGAAGTTGTTCATAGAGTTCAGTGGGTGTATGTATATGATCACTAGATTTCCTCAAGGTGTATAGCTTCATGATCGAGTGTGTTAACATTGTGTAAGAAGTAAAAGTTGATAACCTTGGGTAAAGCTGGTTGGAGGGGGTTTTACTTTTGTTTTTACATGTATTTGGATATTTTGGCTCAGAAACCACAGCATGTGTATCATTGGAAATGATGAAAAAAATTTAGGTGTTGACCTGAGGCCTTTTGGGAAAAAGTATAGTTCATGGAGAAATATTTGACATTAGGGTTCATCTATTTTTTTGGAAATTTGAGAATAAAGGAAGTACTGATGTTAGAAAAATAGGTTCATGGATATTGGACATGGTGGTTTGGGAACCACATCAAGGGGAATTGTTGGAATTTCAAGATCATGTTTTGGTAAGAAATTCCAATGGTGGAGGTTCCATTTCTTAGAATAGTTCTCTTTTATCTAAGATGTATGGTGGGGAGTACCATCAGTTAGGTGAGAAGATGTAAGATAATTACTAGAGTTTATTGGGGTATGTGGGTGTGTGTGAGTGCCATTTTAATGTTTTGGTGAAGAATTCAAGTTGTGGCTTGTGTTTAATCACTATAAATTTGATGTTATTCTCTTCAATAATTTTAATCATTTTGAATGTAATGAAACTTTTAGTTGATTTTGAAGTTATTCATAGGATGAAATATACTTAGTTAACCACTAGGACTTATTAGGGATGATAAGTTCTACGGTGGTGAGTTTTTAATGGACCTCGTGTATGGATGGGCTTGGATTTCTATAGAAAATTTTAGCTTTTATTTTCGAAATGGTTTCTATTAAAAACCATGGATCAGTTGAGGATATTGGAGGTTTTATCCCCTTAAAAGGAATTTTAGGATGAGGTTTTGGTGAAGGGAGGTAGGAAATGGATACATAAAGGATCAAAAGGTTTTACGAATAGCTAAAGCTACACCTGGTGGTCTTGTTAGAGGGATTTCTAACCTACATGTATCCATCATCTTTCAAGTAGAGACTTACAATGGTTGGACCCACTACCTGAACCAACCAGACATCTGGGGGCCTCCACTAGTTTATTATTGGGATTTTTAAGGGGTTATAATTAAAATCCATCCCCCTCATGTTTCTTAATAGGAAAACCTTATTTCACTATTATCTGTGGCTTGTATAGACTAGGGTTCTCCACTCATCCCTTCTGCTTGGATCCCCTTCACCTTGAGGTGAGTTTAACTCTAATTCTTGGAAATTCATGGTATTTTTACTTATCCAATGATCCCACTCCTTATCCTCTTGGTATTTTTCTAATTTTTAGTTCACTTGGATAGGTATTTGAAATATTATTCCATCATAAAATGGTTTAATCGTACTGACATTATGGAACTCCCTTACTACCTAGCAACAGGGTGTCCCAAGACTACTCCTGAACACCATCCCCAGTCATTTCGATGGAGGTATGTGTCAAGATGAGTTTTTAAATAATTTTGGTTTAAATTAAATATATTTGATTATTTTCTTAGTTCTTTTTGTTTTGGGATTCTCTTAGGGTAGTTTCATGGGCACAGTATGGGCATTCAGTGGTTCATTGGACTTGGTTTAAATGCATCGGGAACACCTGGTGGGTGAATCATCATTTATATCTAAGTAGTTTACCTTAGTTAATTGTTATAAATTGATAATTAATTATAATTAAATTACAATTCATTATACTTGGTTGTTTTTATGAGATTTAAGGCCACAGATGGTGGGGTATTGGTCGTTGGTCTTGGATAAGTTTGAGTGGCGGGTTACCATGTTAGGGTTGGATGGAAAATCTTCATAATAATGGTTGGTGGTAAAATTTAATTCCCATAAAGTCTTCCCATTAAATAATAAATATTTTTAGTGAATCATACAGACTACTGATATCATCTTAGTATTTAAAATTCTACTGTGATATCGCCTTAATTCATGACCTTAGGTTAATTTAGCACCCCCCTAATCACACCTCAAATTTAAATAACCAACCGTAGAATGATAATATTCCATGGGAGAATTATAGACGAAATTTGAATATATAAATCAATTGTTTTTGTATGAGGTTCATTAAAATTTTATTTCTTAGTGTGGTTCAGAAATTAATTCAACTCATTCCATAAACTACGTAAGGTCCATGAAAGAGTCTTGACCTATTATAAGTGTCTCCCATGAGGTTCCCTTCCATAATTAGTTGAACTTATTATATGAATATCATGAAATTAAAGTGATTAATATGAGGTACTTGATCTATTATACTGAAATTAGCATGAATTGGGGTGCCCTAACACTGAAAATTGACCTAATAATCTTATATCCCTGGGGTAATAGGGTATGACCGGATGCTAGTTAATAAAATAGAAAACTTATCAAATCCATTATGTGAGTGATAAAATTAACAATGGGGTTTTGATGAATTGATATTATTTGAATTAGATAATTAAGGTGATTTTGTTGGTGAGTTTTCTTACCATTAAATGAATAAGATATTTTATCAAATAAGAATATGGAGTCTAATGGGTTAATAACTAATGGAATCCCTGGGGTGTTTTTCAAATTAATTTCCTTGAGCCATGATACATTTTTAACTTAATTAAATTCCATTTACCTATCAAGGGACATTATTCCCTATAATCCTTGTTAATATAATGAACTAGTTTTGGATTAAAAGTTATTCATTCCATGAGTAATCCTTGAATTCCATATTTGACTGTCAAACACAAACCCAATATATACCATACAATTCATTGATGTGGATTCCATGGTTAGACCTTCCTTGGATATGTTCAATGTATTATATTCATGAATACCTCATACTAGAATCATGGATTCACTTAGAAAATACAAAACATTGTATTTACTAGGATTAGTTCTCATATTCTTCTTGACTTTCTGAGACACGAAATTAATTAGATTATCTCCTTAGATACCAATAAAGACTCTTCCTAAAAATAATAAGGACTTTATCCTTGAGCTTGGTAATATACCCCTATAAAAAGTGGAATAATAATTTTGTATCCCTAGGATTCTAATCTAGTTCAATAAACTAGGTCTTGATCAACATTGAATGGCTCTTGAGTTCTAAACATTGAATGACTTGGAGATTTCCTCGGATCTGCATGGTTTTGTTAAATGGGAATTCATGAGCTCCCTCTATGGATACACCTTTTATGTTGTACTTATATGTGTGGCCTTATTTCCATGGGTCCTATGACTGCCTCTTGAGTCCCAAGCTCAGTGATAATCAGCATAGTCCGAAGTAGGTAGGTTCTGTCTAACACCACTTATGGGACCATGACACCACTTCACTATTTTTATTGCTTTTTTGGGAATAAATATCATATTCCATATAATATATATTAATAGGATAAAAATGTTTTAGAAACCATCAATGGTGGCCTACTAGGTTTTACTCACGCCCTATTGGGCTCGCTACTTGGTACCCAAGAAGATCTCATGTCAGCATATTAGGACTTGAGTGGTGCCTCTTGAAGTTATTGGTCTTAATCTAGGACATAGAGTGGGAGATACTGGTAGATCATCTACTCATACTACCTATAGGAATTGGTTCATCATTTTTATTTATTTATTTTCCCCTAAACATAATGTATGTGTATCTCCTAATTTATTTATTAACTACCTTGTATATATAACAACATTTCTTCTTACATGGTATGTTTTTATTGGCACTTGTTGGGTTGTCTATTTGGTTATTATCTACCTACAGTTTATTTAAGTTATTTTCAAGTACATTTACTTTTGAAAAAAGGGTATATTATCCCCATCATACCATCATTTGACCATCTCTTCTATTCAATAGCATTTGGCCTATGGGGAGGCATCTTTGAGGCTTTATGGCCCTCTGATTTAGTTACTTATGAGTGAACCAGATTGGGGATGTCACAACAACTCAATCCCATGATCTAAACATGAATAGTAGTTACATGAAACTAAGAGTTTTATTTAATTTCATTAACACAAAACTATGTTATCCTGCAAGTGTGACATTAACATTGTGAACCCCCTTCATTATTTGTTCAAAAATATGATTAGACACTAACCTATATTGTTTTTATGTAAACCCCTTTATCATGTGGCATAGAAAAAATGAACTAGAAATCCTGTATAGGAAAAAATAATAATGTACCAAGCTTAGGTATTTGGATAAAATCTACATGACTCGGCATCAAGTCAACTTCAACCCAATCCATAACTAGTGTTATTACCACTAACACTAAACCTCCATTCTATTAAGGTGAGGATTAGCTTCGTAGATATATCCAAAAAAAACCCCATTATTGGATTCCATATCTATATGTTCAAACCTATGAACTAGTAACTCAAAACATCCTTTAATTGATGATGGGAACTGAACCAAATCAATCATTGTTCCATGAACCATATTTATAGTAGAAAAACATAAGTGCAATGATGATCATACCAATAAAAAATGGTCAATAAAAAGAAAATTTAAACCATTCATGAGAAAAAAAACTTGTTATGTGAACAGCCACTCCATTTTGGGTTAAATAGTAGGGTGGCGACGTGCTTGTAAGGGTTCATTGAAAACATGATGTGAGACTTGGGTTTCCTATAGAAAGAGTTAAACAAAATTATAGGATGAATAAATTTCCTAAGAATATAATAAAAAAGAAAAGAAAATATAATGCTAACATATTGGTTGTAAATGATAATATTGTTAGTAAATAAATACAAGAACAATCATTTAGAGTGGATAGTGGTTGAACTACTACAAAACATGTCTTTAACAACACTAGAGTTTATCAGTGCTATAAAAATGCGCTGATAAAGTCCATCTTTATCAGTGCTAAAATAAGAACTGATAAAGGGATCCCTTTATCAACGCTAAAAAATGCTGATAAAGGTCACCATTTATCATCTCCCTTTTTTAACGTTGATAAATAGTAACTTTATCAACACTTTATTTTAGGTCTGATAAAGGTTATCCCTTATCAATGCTTTATATTTAACATTGATAAAGGTCCAGAATAAAATGAAAAATTAAAAAGAAAATTAACTGTCTCATTAATTAAATAATTATTGTTAAAAATGAATAAATTGAATATAAATATATAAAAATTTAAAAAAAATAAATAGTATATATTAAATATATAGATATGTAAAATGAATAAAATAAAATATTTAAACAAAAAATATTTAAAATGAATAAATTAAGAAAAATATAAAACATTTTATTAATTAAAAAATTATTGATAAAAATGAATAAATTTAATATACATATATATATATATTATAAATATTAATAAATAGTATATATTATGTAGGTATATAAAATAAATAAATTGTAATAGTTAAACAAAAAAATTAAAAATGAATAAATTAAAAAATTATTTAAAATTTTATTAACGAAACAATTATTAATAAAAATGAATAAGTATAATATATATATATATATATATATTATAAATAGTAGTAAATAATATATATTAAATATATATATATATAATAAATAAAATTTTAATTAAAAAATATTAATTTCTTATTCATTTTTAATGGTTTTGATTTATCAATTTAACATATATCAAATATCATGTGTTACATTGATTTCACATGTGTGTGTGAGTGTAATTAATGAATTTTTATATACAAACATGCACACAAATATATTTAGGAAATATATATAAACACATACACCTAATAATTATCCAATTTGTTCAAATTTTAGTATATTTTAGAATTTAATTATAACATGATACATTTAATATATTATTTTTTTAATCGGTCAATTTTATTTATTTTTTTAATACTACCGTTAGGGTATTCATTTTTAATATTTTTATTTTTTATTTAATTTTTGAATTTGACCATTTTCTATTATATTTATATTTATTTATTTACTATGTTTTAGTATTTTCAATATGTATTCATCCATTTCAACATATATATATATATCCATATTTTTTATAATTTATATTTAATTAATAAAACTTATCCATTTTTTTAATATTTTTAAAGTGTATTCATTTTAAATTATTCAATTTCACTTATTTTTTAAATGAATATACTTAAGATTATATATCCACTAATAATGTTAAAAATATATTTGTAAATAAATATATCTATAAATTCATATTTACTAAATTTATAAATTTATATATTTATAATTATTATAAATAAATAATTACTATTTTTTAAATAAGTATTTATATAATTATAAATAAATAATTATATATATTTAAATAATTATAAAAATATAATAAATTTATTTAAATGATTATAATTATAAAACTTTTATCAACGCAAAAGTCTTAGCACTAATAAATGGAATATTTATGAGCACTTTTTTAGCACTGATAAAGATCTATATTTATAAGAGCTAAAAGAGTAATGTTAAAAAAATATTTATTAATTCTAAAACGTTAGTGTTGATAAATATGTCTTCTATCAGTGTTAAAAAAGTGCTGATAAATATACCTTTTATCATCACTTATCAATTTAGTGCTGATAAAAGGGATCTTTATCAGTACTTTTCTAAAATCATTGTTAAAAGTGTCCTCGATCTATTTTAAAGAACCCTAACCACTACTCAGTCACTCGTGATTCTCAAACTCTCGCAGAACTCCTCTACTGCTGGCATGACTCCTCTAAATTCCCTCATATTAATCAAGGCTATAATCTAATGCATGTTATTTTATAATTTTACCCTGTCATTGTTTGATGTTTTGGGTTCTGTGTTTTTCATTTTTGCACTGTTATTAAACATGATGGAACCTATATCTAGTCTCATCATTACTAAAATAAAACGAGTGGTTCTATTTCATTTTTTTCATCTATATAAATGGTTTCAAAGAAGGATAAGGATGTTTTCATATGGTAAGGTTAGTCAATATATGTGTATGGGCCCGTGTGGATAAATAAAATAGATTTTTCATCACACCCTACTGTGAAGGTAATGTTGGCATCATAGAATGATCCAATTGATCTTAGTTAAACATTGAAGTGGTTAACCCATTTATGAAACATGTTATTTATATCCCTTAGCATTGACACAATACTTTCATGTTCGGGAAGTGTGTTTAAGGTGATGTGATAAGGTGAATTGGGAACAAATTGGATATACTAGTTTAAAAATAATACAAAATGGAATCAGAGTGAAAGTAGGGATATTGGTATTGATTAAATCCAAAAAAGAAAAAATCTTTCCTGGCATAATAAGTAATCCCTAAATATGTTTGGATATAATAATTATGATGGATACTTGAGTTACCGTATTAAATCTATCTTATGTTTTTGTTTATTTTGGCCTCGACCTATCTTCTCGAGTCTCGTGCCTCTTATTTAGGAATTGATGGGTAGGGATCGGTAAGAATATATGAAATTTCATGTTCTTATGTGTCTATTTAATTTTTTTTCTATAATCAATTATAAATTTATTTTAATTGAAACATGAATAATAAATAAAATTTCATTCTTATTTACTTAGTAGTGATGATTTGGTTTCTATAACTTATTAATTGATTAAGTTTATTTAGTAACCCCCTTTATCGATACTATTATTTATTTGATTCATAATTATATTTAAAATAATTCTTCTAACATCTTTTAAATTATATATAAAGTATGAAAGTAATTATTAAAAAGGAAATGAATGAGAGAGAGGGTTAGGGTGTTCACAATTAATATAGTTTCTTTTGTTCCCATTTCTAAAAGATGATTATTTTTTGGAAGGGGAAAATTATGTGAATATCTACATTAATATAGAATATATCACCACTATGACCCTAAGATTTCAATAGGTAGGAGATAGTGAAAATAATCTATATGATATAACTTATATTGATCCTCATACCCTAGAGGTAATTTTAGATCTACTTCAAGCTATGTGGTATAATTTTCAACTATGAGAAGTATTTATGGTTCCTCTATGATTTTATGCTAATATATCATAATGATAAATTTAGGATTTCATTGAGTAGATTCATTTCATTTAAAATAGTAAAAAGATCTAGATCGATACTAGGTATAAGTTGAAAAATTCACCCTTTAAAGGGATGTATGGTATTGGAGGGATATTATGGTGGATTAAAAAATATCCAAAATTGGAAGGTGACAAATCCTTGAGTAGAAAAATGTGGTGTCGAATATAGGTGGGTGAGATTTATTTCTTCAAGACCATTAGGGTGTAGGTATTCTAATTCCTCTTCAATTGAGGATAATTTTTGAGTGATTCCATCAGTATAGGTTCCTAGTACACTTTAATACATATTTCCTCTTTGATGTGAAACATTTCTATAAATGTGGTTAGTTGGGATACCTTCAATCCTAGTATATTATACTCTTGTTGATGGTCTTAGGACATAGAATCTTCCTATTATTTATTTATGAGTATCTTATATTTCATCGAGGATTGGTAATAAAACTTATTTATAATGTTATTAAAATCAACATTCTTTGTAAGTAAACATCTGTAAAAAGAGAAATCAGGTTCAATTTTATACAATAGTGCTACGTATAAGTGGGTATATCTTCCTGAATTGAAATTGAAAGTTTCATCAAAGTTTTTGAGTATTGATAAACCTAGATAATATGGATTTAATACATGGTATATGTCTAATTTTACATATTATGATGAGTATATTTAGTCATTTTAAATATTATTATATCATTATTATGACATATTTTGATTTTATTTTTCATACGAGACCACCGCAAACTATATCTCCATCCGTTGTTGAGAAAGAAGCATACAACACATAATAGTCATAAGAAACATAAATAAATTTTCATAAAAAGGGACCATGGGTTTCATAAATAAGGTTGTGTAAATAAGGTTTCATTTTGGTAAGATTGATAAATAGTACAATACACTCTATGCATAAAAGTCCATAATTTCATGCATCTTACAAGAAATCTGTTATTGTCTTGAATAGAGATATAATACATCAATACTATAATAAAAATAACCTTCACTACCATTATTTAATTCATCCTCAGATGCTTGATTACCTTCCATCACTTAATGATAGATTAGACTCCATATTTCAAACTAGCCTTCCTCCCATCATTATGGTTCAAAAGTTCCTTGATGACATGCCTCCCGCTCTGATTGTATTCATTAATATCAATCAAAGCCACTACCATAGAATTGAATACTGCATCTCCCAACTCATTCTTTAACAATTTTAACCATTCATCCTCCTCATTTACTACTTTCTGAGAACATAAAAAATGACACAAAAAAATTAATCAAAACATAATGAACAAATATTTTTGGTTTCTTTATATTAATTTTCTTATACGACTCACTCAGTTACTTTTGACAATGCTTCATCAAAAATTATGTCTATTTTGAGTGTGTACAAATTGGATCCAATTATAAATTTTCAGTTAAGTATACTTGGATGTGAATACTGCTATATGAGTTTCCTCATAAAAATACTCATTTTGTATATATTTTTGTGAAAATGTCACTCCAAATGCACCTTTTGATTCTCTTCCCCTTCACACTTGATATATTTAAAATGGTTCCAATTTGAATCTCGAAGTTACTCCTTCAACAATGAGCAGAGCTCTCTGACCCTATTTTTGACTTCTTCTTTAGGATACATTAACTTATAATCTTGGATAAATGGCTAGTTTTCAATCTCTCACATCCACCTCACACTAATACCACCATAAGTTTTTATCTCCTATGATCCCTGCCAAAAAAATCAAAAATTCAGAGGAAGTGGAAAACAATAAATGTTTTTGAGTGGAAGTAAATGACTATGAGTAGAATTCAAGTGGATTTTAATGTTCATCCTTTATTTTTGTAACGTAATATGTTAGAATAAATAATTAAAATTGTATATAAGTTATTTTTGAACCGCATTGGAAACTCAAATTTCATCTCCTGAATAGTTATTATTTCATTTTGTTACTTGACAATCATCCCACATCTCTTCCATATTGTTTCAACTAATCTAAGTAGTAGTCGTCCAAAATGATCACCTGTACACAGTATGGGATGAATTTTGGTAAGAGTATTTCATGAAACATAGGTCGATGTCCAAAAAATATGGGATATAAATATCAAAAAAAAATCCAATAATAACTATTTGGGAGGTATGTCATCATTGAACTCTGGAACAACAATTATGGGAGGAAGGATAGTTTAAAATAGTGATTCCAATCCATCATCAAGATATGGAAGGAAATCAACATTTAAGGGTGGATTAAATAAAGGTATTAAAGGTTAGTTTTACTATAGTATTAAATTATTATATCTCTATTCAAAACAATAACAATTTTCATGTAAGATACATGAAATTGAGGAATTTTATGCATGGATTGTATTCTATTGTTGTTATTCAGGGAAAATTAAATGTTTTAATACTCATATAGACAATCTATTATGAACATGATGATGTTACTAATACCTAGGAAGAACAGACTATTGATGAAGAAATTGTGGAATTATTAGGGGATCAACAACATATTTATGAAAAACAAAAACAAAAATGCAGCATCACAGTTCTGAATAAAATTATCAAGGCAAGAAGTCCGGGTATAAAATTTTAGTTTGGTTGGAATCAATGCGACCAATATATTGACCCCAATAATTCAATGTTCATTATTTATCATGGGGTTATAAAAAGTATGAATGTGCTGATTGATATTGACTCATGGAACCATGTCTAAATTGTCATGAAATAAATCCTTTTAAAGATATAATGGTAATGTTACAAAATACTTTCTCTATTTTACTAAAAATTTATATAATTAAATGTTAATTTAATTTTCATAATTCCTTGCATATTTTATTTATTTTAGAATATTTCAGTAATAAATTTTTCTTAATGGTTGTTATAAAAGCACAAAGAGACTTCTGGACTCTTTTGATGAAGTTACATCTTAGGGATACTAAGGGGAGAATAAATCCCTAACCACTACATAGTTGTGAATAAATTATAAAGTAGAAAACATAGACTTATTTTATCAACTGTCTTAATGAGAAATCATTTCAGGTTCATTGAAGTCGATAATATATTATTTGAAATTATTTATTTTATCAAACATGATTAAAAATTATTAATTTATAAAACAAAAAAAATAGTGCTGAAAATAAATAATGTGCATCAAAACCAATGTACCCCAATCGCAAAGGAAGGTTGGGGTATGCTTCATTAGAGAAGAAATTGGTATATATTTTAAATGAAAAATAAAAGTTTAACTATGTGATATTAAACAACATATGTTCCTTTGTTTATATGTAGATAAATGAATCAAAATATGAATCCACTTCTATCCCATTTCATGAGCTATGGAAGGAGGCTCATGTAAATAAGGAGGTTAAATTAGTTGATGAAAACACAAAAATAGTTTGGGAAGCATGTGTAATTATGAAATAATTGTAATTAATTATGATTTATTATAATATTACGTAAAAATATATATTTACTTTCATATTTTTTTAATATGGATTAGACATAAGAATTGTCAAAGATCATACCATACGAAAATCTACTTTCAGTAGCTTTCAAGCGGCTTGAACAATATAGTCGCGTTAGAGGATTAGATTTTGGTGTCTCTCCTTGAACATATTTCTAGAAGATGAAACCACATGAAGATGCATATAATATGGTGAGACAATTATAGACACAAATAGACCCATTGTAAGATATTATTTTTTGGTTTGGATTGGAAAACCAATGTATAAGAAAACGATAAAAATGAATCGGCGGTGGATAAAAGATCTACACACAAACCAAATGATCCTACTAGCTTTAAAGCTAGTCATTCCCCCCAACTGCATACCTTACCTGGGGTAACCAATTTTTTCATTACTCTTTCTTCTAAATGTGAATCAAACAGTTTCTGATGACTTTATATTACCTAAATTTTGAAGGGTATAGTTGTATGTGAATTTTATCTATCAACACCCATGTATCACCATGTTGCAATGGGTATAGTGTATAATATACTAGTATACTAGATACATAATCAAGACCTCCCAAAAGATCACATTAAAGTGGGGATTTAGGTAGATTTTGATTTGACTACTGAGTTGCATGTTCCACTTGATGGTCCAAATATTACAATTGTCAATTTTTTATTGGAGCTTTCATAGCATAGTTGACTAATCGTATAAAGATACATGATATATGTCTTCAAAAAAAATTCATATGAAAAACATGTAATAGTTGATGATAAAAGGACTGAAGTGAGGTATGATATTACATATGAATAAATCAGTAGAGAAATGAAAGGTCGAATTAACAAAATCTACTGAATCAACCAAGAAAAAAAACATTCTGAGAGTACCTTCTCCCCACCAATTCCAGAGAAAAATTTATCATCATTACAACTTCATGAGGAGACCACATTTAAATATAAAACTATGTCTTACATTTAATTTAATGAAAAAAAATATAAACATGTTCTTTCACAGATGTAATTGGTCTCAAGAATCTAAGTGAGATTCTAAAAAATGACTGGTTTGGGGTTTAAGTTGTGAATACATACATAAGGTATATTTTTATAATACATCTGTCTAAATAGTGAGATAATATGTTCATTAACATTAATAACTTTTCATATTTTGTATAGGTGTTTATATCACAACTATATAAAGGGAATATCGTGTGAATTATGTTTTAAATTCATTAATCATTGTACAATTTCTATGTTGGAACTTACTTTGAATGAGGAAGAAATTAAGGAGAAAAAATATGAGTTACTCAAAGCGTTTAATAAAAAAAGCATCATATGACATACTATTTTTTATTCCTATAATGAACAGGTAAAACTATACAATCTAATCACATAAAATATATTGTAATTTTTCATTACTTAATTGTTTTTGTTTTTTAGGACTCTTTGGATGCTAATAGCAGTCAATATAGACACCCCAAATATTTATTTTTTGGATCTAATATATGGATATTCAAGAAACCGACCACACCTAATGTGTATTGTGAATATGTAATACACCACAATAAATATTTTATAGATAAACTTCAAAATATATTTTCATTCTATGTTTTAACTAGAATTCTTTTATAATAAGGCGATTGCTCAATACAGGCTAGATCATGGAATGAAGTCGGGGTCTAAAGGGATAATGCCCATGGATTACTACAAAATATAAAAAGATTAAGATATATATAGAAATATTTAACTATCAAAAAAATTCAAAACAATTTAATTATTTTATTAATGTTTTTTCAGTGTCTGAAACAAGATAATAAAATCGATTTTGGATATTATGTTTTTAAATTTATTATAAAAATCATAAATCATGAAAAGAACAGCATCCCCTAATAGGTGATTTTTTAAGGTAATTACAATTTCATTAAATATATTTCATAATAATTTTTTTATCTATATTTTTTCAATACTATCAAGATTAACAACAACCTAGTTAATCAAAATAAGAAATCAATTTTTTTAGATATGAGTGGGTAGCATACTTTTTGTTAGAATTTATGCCGATAAGAACTGTAGGTGATTACCTTCTATATTTATGATCTAGAACAAGTTAAGACCTTTAAAAGATATATGGGGTGTGAAGAATTATTGTTAGAAGGGTTATATATTATTTCTGATCTCTTTCTCAAGGAGAATAATAATGTAGGAAATCAATTTCTTTAGAAGCACTGACCTACAAAGAATAAAATTGTTGGGAAATCATGGAGCTGGAGGTGGAGGCAAAGGAAATGGCTGAGGCAACGGCTGATGTAATGGTATAGGTGGAGGTAGAGTTAGAGTCAAAGACTGATGTGGAGGAGGAGCCAAAGGTGAAGATTGAGGTGGAGACCAAGGTAGAGGAGGATAAGAAGCGTTGTCTTGTAAATAATAAAATTGTTGGGAAATGAAGTAGAATGAGGACCATACTATGATTTTGTTTGAAAACAATTGTTTAAAACTTCACACAACACTTGTCACTTAAGATAAGACACATTGTGAATGTTTTTCAGGAGACTTATTGAAATAATATTTTTCACCACTTGTTTAAGTGATTTTATTTAGGGTATTAATCCACCTATAAGAACACTCTATGCTGGAAGATTAAATTTCTCCACTAGTATTATTGAAGCAACATCTGTACAAATCCCAATCATCAAAAAGGTATATAATACAGCATAAATTTATGAATAAATATGTGTTTAATCAAACATCAAATTCAATAGGTGTATTAAATAACTATTGGAACAAAACCAGCATTAATATATCATGGTCATCAAGGGTGGCTGGTGTCAAATTTTTTGTTAATAGTTTAAAATTGGCATTTTAATAAAAAACAATTTCACTCATTGAAAACTAAGAAAAAAAATTTAATTTTGTTTATAATTTGGTACAATGATTAATAATTCACTTGTGATTTTTAGGATTCAGTCACATGTCAAACCCACACATGATGCCACCTGTATTTCTCAAAGTGCATGTTTTCATTTTAAAATGACATTTTTGTAAAAAAACCCAAGTGGCATACTCAAAAAACAATTAAACACGTTATTATTGTTTTTATACTTTATAAAAATGATCCATAAGTCATTTGGGATGTGTAGTAATCATCCACACCTCAATCTAGTGCATGGTAAGACCGGTATGGCTTTAAGTGCATTTTTTTTATTCAAAATTGACATTAATTTTAGTGAAAAAAAACAACTAAAAACTCAAAACTAAGAAAACACATTCATATTTTTTTGGTAATTTATGAAATTGATACATAATTTATTTTTTATGTGTAAGAATTATCCTCACCTCAATCACACACACAATGATACCGGTATGACTCCAAGTGTCGGTTTTCAATTTAAAATTGAAATTTTAATATAAAAAGTGTCACTCACTGAAAACCAAGAAAACGCGCTTAGATTGTATTTATAATTTGGGGAAGTGATTAATAATTCATTTATGATATGTATGAATTAGTCTCATGTAAAACCCACACACAATTTCACCTGTATGGTTCAAAGTGTGTGTTTCTAGTTTAAAATGACATTTTAGTAAAAAAAAGTAGCATACTCAAAACCAAGTAAACGCATTCTGATTGTTTTGATACTTTAGTAAAAGGATCCATGAGTCATTTGGGACGTTTAAAAAGTATCATTACTTTTATCTGATGCACGATGTGACTGGTATGACTCCAAGTGTGTATTTTTATTCAAAACTAACATTAATTTCAATCAAAGAAACAACTCACATACTCAAAACTGAGTAAACGCATTGATGTTGTTTTGGTAATTTATGAAAATAACCCACAAGTCATTTTTGACATTTAAGAATCGTTCACACCTTAATTAGACTCATGGTGTGACCGGTATGACTCCAAGTATTCTTTTTTATTCAAAATTTACATTAATTTGAGTAAAAAAACAACTAACATACTCTATAATAGTGTTCTTTATTGTATTTGTTTTAGAAATTTTATTTCATTTAAATTCAGTATTTGTTTCCTATATTGTTGATTTCTGTTATTGTTTTTGGTGATGCATTGTGTTGTTATAGTAAACTACACCTGTTTCTGGTGATGTAGTGTTCTACAACATCACACTATAGTTTTCAGCTTTATCAGAACTACTAAATGCACTAATAAAGATATAATTTATTAGTGCTTGTATAAGCACTAATAAAGGAATCCTTTATCAGTGATTTTTTAAAGTTTTTATAAAGGTTACTTTATTGGTTCTTCTAAAAGTGCAGATAAAGGGAAATTTATCAGTGCTTATAGAAGTATTGATAAAGCATAATTTTATGAGCACTTTTTAAAGAACTGATAAATGAATATTTTTCTATGCTTCTAAAAGAAATGATAAAGTGTCTCTTTATCAGTACTAAATAAAAGAAGTGATAAATGGGGTCTTTTATCATCACTTTAATTTTTGTTGATAAAGTTACCCTTTATCAGTGCTTTTCTAGTGCGATAAAATCATTGTCCACTTAATCGCACGGAGGTAGTCGTCACTTTTCTAGCGCTATTAAATGTGTGTTTTGTATTAGAGTTGGGAGGGAAGACTCGGGTTTCCTACACATAGTTTTCACACATATACATATATTACACAATGAGATTACACATTGAGTTTATATACATGTATCACACACTAATTTTTCAAACATGGATTATACATTTATTTTATATATATATATATATTTCCCACAAAGATTACACACTGACATGAATTTCACACACTGATATTGCAAAAATAACTTACACATATGTTTCACACATAGAAAAATATTTCACACAAAAAATACACACTAGTACTACAGACTGATTTTACACACATTTTACACACACATACGCAGATTAAACACACATATTTCACACTAACCATACACACTAACATTATAATAAATTTTACACACAATTTTCACACACATAAATAGATTACACATATGAAATACACACTGATATTACATAGAGTTTACACACATTCTCTATAGACACAAATTACACACTAAGTTTAGAGGCACATATTACACATTGAATTTATAAATATAGATTTCATGTATAGAATATACTTAGATTTCACACATTTATTTTTTACTTAGATTTCACACATTGATCCTACACAGAGATTACACACTAATTATATAGACACAAATTTTACTAAAAATATAGATATTATATATTTCATAGTGTAGAGTACAATAGAAATTATGACATCTCATTGATAATCAAGATTCTTATAGTAATTTTCTTATTACAGGGCATATATAATCAAAGTAATTCCATGTTATAAAAGAAAAAATATAACATTAGTGAATTGAAGCATATTTCTAGTACCAAATTTAATAGTATAATTTCAAGTGTTCAGAAATATAATATATGTCAAAGATGATACTTATTTTTGTAAAATATGGAATAATATTCAATAAATGTGTGAAAAAAATAAATATTTAATGAAATTGAAATTTATAAAAATATTTTATGTCCTATATATACAACTCTTGATTATATAAAAATGTGTTAAATGTAAAATTAAAGGAATCTATACTAAAAAATCTAGCCTTTTCTCAATCTATAAGAAACAACACCAACTAATATGGATAGAACATTTCCAAATAATGTTATGATTTGAAAATATTATGCATATAGTGCATAAATTGTATCCTCACACACATCAATGTATGTTACCTATAAAAAAATAGAACAACCATTAAAATTAAACAAAAAATCCCCAAAAAAATAATTTTTTCCTTTCCTATAGTTCCCTATATAAATGAGTTACTTAGCTTGTATAGGTTGTTTATATTTTCAATATGTATTCAGTTACAATAGAGTTGGTATTTGATATATGATTCCCAATCTATACCCAATGATAATATGGTTATATATTTCAGGAAATTTTACTGAGAATAAATACGTGGGAAAGTTGGTATGATTTAAAACCATTCAATTCACTTTATCATTCATCCTCATCAACATTGACACATGAAAATATAATAATATAAACAAAAAAAAGATAACATTTAAGGAATATTGTGACCTTTCTGATGAAGGAACCATCCTAAAAATTTAGAGCACTTTGCATATCTGGATCTCCAATCATAATTATGTTAAATTATTCTTAATTGATTAATAAAAAATTTAACACCAATAAAAAAAATATCAATCCTCTTCCCCTTTTATTCCCTCTTCATTTATTCTCCCCTAACTCATGTCCTCTCTAATTTTCTATTATCGCAAACCAAAGTTATTAGCACTATTATTCCCATTTTAGATCATGTATTTAACATCATGTAATGTTTTTTGTTTTAATAGATAAATAGAATCTTGAAATAAGTTATGTTTCAATGAATACTTTAATGTTCTATGAATCTAATATATGTAGAATTCATCCTTCTCTTTTTTAAAGTTTTAGCATATAGGAATTGGAAATTAATAAATATGGAAACTATAATGATTTATTTTATAAATATACATCATCCCATTTTATTGCATATTAAAGCTTGGCATTATATTCAATCTCATGATTGAAAAATAATTATAAAAAAATGTGATGGAAAAAAATAGGAACATTCAAAAAAATATAATAACCCGTAAATCATGAATTAAATTATTGAATCATATTTTTTCAACCCTATTTTTTATTTTAATATGTACTATAATAGTGGGTATAAAAATTAGAATAAGAAACAATATAAATTCTACAATGACTATATATGTAGTTCATAGTTGATGACCTAACATATAATAACTAGAGTGGGGAAGCGATTATCTACTAGTGATAGATATAAGAATGAGTATGTGTAAATGTATAATGGGGGTGGAGGAAAGGAGGATGAAATTTTGAGGAGCTATGGAGGAGGAGAAAGAGGAGACAATGTTGGTGGACAAGTGTGATGGCAATATGGGGAGTTGGGGAGATGAGGAGGCATAACATTGAGTGATGTGGGAAAGATAGTGTAACATCCCACCCCTCCACATTGACTTGAGACAAGGTAGAATTTCTACTTGACATTAAGCGACATCTGCAAGGTTACAAAGGTTGGAAATAAATTCCAAGGGATTCATTACAATTAGGGGATGATTTTCCCTTTGGGAAATAAAACAACCCAACCAAACCCATCATAAAAAAAATAACCACTATATAATGCATGATAACAATGTAAGACAAATCAAATTAATACCATTGATATAAAAACCAAACTACAACAGAGCACTACAACATAAGACTACAGCCATGAAAGTAAAAAAGTATAATACGAAACAAACAAAACCCAAAGTCTCCAAAGAAATAGCTTCATAAATCTAAATATTTTCCTTGATTAAACTCCACAACACTACCCAAGTATCATGAAGCACCACAAAAGAAGTTTGATACTTTACCTTTTCTTGTGTATTGATAAATGAAATTTGAAAAGGCACCAATGTTCCAAATCAGGTATGAGTAATGAAACTTGGTAGGTTTTCCCCAAATGACTTCTCTACTCATGTCACTATGAAAGAAAATGTTAGTAAATTTATATAAAATAATTTATATAAAAATTTAATAACAGTTTATATCAAATCAAATAATTTTAACACAAAAAAAGTTTTCCATGCTAAAATAGTTTCCAAGTAAAAGTATCCAAACAATACTTTAAACTATTTCACATTCATTTTTTTCATAACTAATCCATGATTAAAAAATATACCCACACGTGCATGCTCCACTGATAGTTACATAATCATGAGCAGTTTTTTTCATCCACTAAGTCGTCACAAAGTGTCCAATCTCTTGGTGCCTCAATGACATACACGCCTTATCCAAGGCCATGTCTCTTTTTACCCATATGTTACACTCCCCTTATTCAGGGTCTTTTTGAAATCATGAACTCGCACAAACCCATGTTTTCCAAAACCATTTCAAATCAACCATTCCAATACATTTTAGCAAAACCATTATTTTATTGAAACCCTTTTAAAAAAATCATTTCAACAAATCCATAAAAACCATATTTAAAAATCAACATTTTAAAATCAAGAAAACTAAGGACTTTGCACAACTATTTATGTAAATCCACAAACCATCACAAAATAATTTTTCTACAAAAAATCCTTCAAGTCCTAAAAGATTTGTCAAGAGTGAAGCCACCTACCCTGGGAATTATAGAAAAGATGAAGAACAGCACAAAAACATCCAAAAAACTAGATTGAATCTCCAAAAACCCATCATATATCTCTTTCCCTAAAATCAATATAGCCATATCTCATCATAATTGGCCTAAAATATCATAGATTTATCTGTATAGGACTATATCTAACAATCTAAGAGAGGGAGGTAAATTAGATATAATAAAAATCTACAAAACAACTAACAAAAACAAAGACTTGCCAATAGAATCAGGCTCCAACACACCAAGAAAATCCTCCAGATTGCTTTTAGTTTGATGGGTAAATCCTCCATAGTCTTTGAGAGGAAGAAATTTTGATTTAGGGCCGAAATTGACTAAAAATGAGAGGCTAGGATATAAAAACAAGTGAGATCCAATTTTTTAGGATCTCACTTTTAAAATGTGCATGGTTAGTGACACGGTTAGGGAAACCATGTGTCAGACTCTACCATAAGTATCACCTTGAATGGTTTTCCCGCAAGGTTAGACAAATCGTGAACCAACCATAAAAAGGATCTCTATACCACTTTTCATAGTTTTCCATGGGCATGCACAAAACCCCCTTTTCACCTTTCACAGTTTTCTATAGGAGTTATAAGGTTTTCACTAACTGTGATCAAACTGTGTGTCTTAAGAAAAGTCCCAAAATAATTACAAAAGTATTACAAACCCTCCCAAACTTCACCCAAAAACATTAAAAACATAAAAATAATAAATAAATGTGTACTTTATTGAAATCAGAGTATCTACATATTGCATTGGTGGGGAGGGTAGGAAGGGAGAGGAAAATAGTAGTGTTAGTGTTGTAAGAGAGTGGGACAAGTGGAAATAGAGAGGAAGCTCGAAGTAGAGGAGACATTGATGAGCTAGTAGGAAGTTATAGATGATGGGAAATGTGATGGATGATTATGCAAGGGTTAGATGAGTGTGGGGTGCGTTGATCCTTTTTCCCCACCTTCCATAAAGTAAATTTTATTATTATTAGAATATTCTTATGTGAATTCTAAATAAAATTATATATTTTTATTAATAAATAATTTATTGGAAGAAAATAAATATGTATTATTTTTTACGATCTATTTCAACATATGTTCATTATAAAATATGTATGGTTAAATATAATTAGAAATAAGAACTTCATATATTGTAAAATAATTGTTGGTATTTATATAAAATGTTAACATATTTAACAATTAGTAAAATATTTTTTGGTATTAAATTATTAATACCAAAATATATATGTGTTGATAAAAAAAATTTGCTACCTAAAATTAATAATAAAAAATTTTCATATTTATTGAAATTAATCAATTTTACTGATATATATATTGTTTTTTTGGTGTGTTTTTTTTTTGTTTTTACAGGTCATTTTTTGTGGTGAACAAACCCAAAAGGACCCCCTAGCCTAAGAACACCGGACACTAAATTGTTGAGAAATATACATGAAATTTGATGCATGATAGCGTAGTTTAAAAGTAAATTTAAAAGTATGAGGGGTAACTAATGTTATTTCATGTATTCTTCAGCTGGATCATAATAAGTGGCTAAATTATCAACTAGTTCTATGGACCCCATATGGTCATCATCCAAACCTCGATAAGTAGGAGTGACAACTAAATCATCCATGTCAGATTCCATTTCAAATCCTCTTTGGATTCCATTCATTATCACTACCATAGTCATAATAATTTCCATTGGTTTATCTTCTATAAGGATGGGATCCATTTACTCAAGGAGAATGGGAACAACTAGATCTAAATCCACCATGGTAACACCCATTTATATCATATCATTTTGAATAAGGGTTGGCACAATAAAATATAATTTCTTTAATTCTTCACCCATCACCACTACTACAAAATTATCTTCCATAAGTATAGATATTATTTGATCATAGGGAGATATCACCCTTATATATGGATCCCCCATGGAATCATCCACTATTATTTATTTAGTAGTATTATAATACAACCTATCCCGCACTCCACTCGTTACTTCCCCCACATATGCACCTAATAGAGATATGGAGAGTAATTTTTTTGGGGGGACTATATATCCCTGATTCTGGAGCTCCTGTGACCTTATCTGCTATCCTTGGATATATGGGATGGATAGCTAGAAAAATTTGAGTCTTAGTTGGGATTGGCCATCTTTTGGATCCCTCAAATACTCCGGTAGAATCTATTTTTGAGGTAACAAGAGCTTTTCATATTTAGGGTAGCCTTAAACATGTGGATATCAAGACAAAATTTACAAAATTATTACACTAATGGAGCTATAGAAATGATTAAAATATGTATAAATAATTATAAATCTTTATTTATTGCCCTAATCAGATACACATTTCCAGATTTCTCACTCACTCTCACCTAGAAACTTCCTAAAAAGGTAGTTTCAAATAAGGAATAGTTAGCAGTGGTTGAAATGGAAATACCCCTTTAGGGTTAGGTATCACTTTCCATATACATGAAATCAATGAGGGGAAGCTTAATATTTAACTCATTATTCTAAAGGAGTGACTATATTGACTATTTTTACCCCAACTGAATACGTTGGAGAGGGTATGGTTAAGTTTTCTCTATTAACAACCTTAAAAAAACAAAAGTATTAATTGATCACTCCTAATGTTGGTAACTCACTATAAAGAGAGAAGTTATCTTACCTAATCTTAGAATGTGATCTCCTCTACTTTAGTTTTAACTCCATTAATAGTCAACATCTCAAGGACTATATTAGTATAAAAATCCCACCCTTATGGGAATATATTGTGGATTCAACATCGTTAATATAGTCCCTTACCTCACCAGGGTGATCTATACAAGTGATATGAATAGGAGCGTTCACATGCCCAAAACATGTTAATATAATCTCGTCCTTTTGTAGAATTACCCAAACCATTTCCATAAATCATGTGCTTCTCCCAAAATCCCATTCTTCCCATGAAATGGAAAATTATTGTTCAATATGAATAGATGGAGGGGTTGGTACCAAGTTTTTTGAAGGATCGGAATTTAGTCATCTGCTTTTCTTTATCCGGATCTAGGAAATTGGTAGCTATATTAGGTTCGATCACTTGAGAATCCTCTATATCTCTACATTCAATGTTTTTACTTCCTTTTATTCCCCTTCCTCCTCAGCTAGTGGAGAACCCTTTATTTGAGGAATGAATTTAAATAACTTCCCATTTGGGTATAACAAATCCAACCTTCTTCATGTAACTTTTCAAGATGGATCATAGTGTCATTGAGTGGAAGGACTACATGTATTCACATATCCTCTCTGGTAAAAATGATCCATAACTAACATGTGACCGATAAATTTTGTTTATTGATATACTATTGAGTGTATTATGGAGTCTTTTTTCATGCACTCGATTTGTCACCCAAATCTATAGGGTGAACACCCTTCCTAGATCAATTACCCATCGATCTCTATGGCTATAAAACCCTCACTGAGTGACATAACATACCCTCACTTTCTATGTTTTCTAGATTCATTATTTGTTATGGAAATTTTCTAAGGTGTGTAATGAATGTAAACAAAGTGGTCATGTTTGTTCAACTTGATCCACACACACCACTTTTTAAAATTTGATGGATAAACTACATTAATACATTAAAAATGTAGATTAAAGATGGTTCCTAGTATATCTTGGTTATTTATGATCCCATAACACCCTAAATGAATTGTAGTCCACCCCTAGAAAACCTCAAGTTGACTAACAATCCTAAAGGGATCTTTCCCCCTATTTTTGTATCTGAGAAGGTGGTATAGTTATGGTAAAACATAGACGACCGGATTGATGTGTTTTTCAGTCACCAATTATACCTCCATGAAAAATGTCATGAATCCAACATCTATGTGAAACTCATTTAGAGGCAGAAGATAGTCACTTAAGAACTTGGATGAAAAGGTTTCTAGTTATAGTAGAAAATTGACTATAAATGAAACTTCTCAACCCCACTAAGTATAGTGTATTTATTCTATCATTAAATGGTATGCATCCAGAAGTCCATGAGCCTAGTTGGTTAGGAAATTCATTTGCCTCCTAACCTATAGTTTATGACCATTGGGTGTCATGAATGAATATTCCCAGTTGATGAAGGGAGTGTCAAGATTTGGTCAAATTTCCTCCCCATCTAGAATATTTTTTGTTATCAAGAACAATTATTTCATAAGTGGTTGTGGCCTCTCTGCATCCTCCCAAATGGTGGTAGTTATAATGAACTCCTCATACATTCCCCCCATGAATAATGCTCTCCAATGGCCCAAAGGCCTTTAATTTTTATTGATTTTTGATAATCCACCTTTCAAGGGGTGAGGTGAAACACTTACAAGGCCCATAGGCATAAGTATTACATGGACCGTAGTCCTTAGAGGAATTCATTTCCCATAGGATTCAAACATTACATACAACCCAGACTAAATACTTGGATCTGCTCCTCCCCAACATCTTCATCATGAAATCATCTCTCTACATTCGCATGGTTGTTCATCTAGGCTTTCTCGTGCACGCACAGGCTTGTCCCAATGGAAGGTGTCATACCCTCTTATTTTTGAAATCCATTTAGCTTCTGCTATGGTGAAAGCTCCTTGTTCATCATCCTTCTAGAGCTTTCCCTTGTAGGTTGTCTAGTTTGCATCTGCACTTAATGTGGCTTGAAGGCCTTGAGGTGGCCCGAAGGCCTCACTAACCTGAAGTCCTGGGTCGCCCGAAGGCCTTAAAGGACTCGAGGACCAAATCGGTGGCCCAAAGTTCCAAATGGGGAAATATTCCCGGATACTACAGTGAAAAGCAGTACCTGCTATAGTTCTTGCTACATCACCTACTATAGAACTGCACAGTTCCTACTACAATACCTGCTACAATAACCCGGAAATTATCCTCCGCTATAATTTGATCCTGATTCGCCTGGATTCACTTAAAGTGTCCTCACCAACCGGGTTGAGGCTCATGTTCCCCATGACTAATGTTCTCATAGTCCTCTATACATCCCAATGATTAATAAAAAATTCTCCACACTCTAGATGAAACATTATGGTATTTGAATTCCATCTACTATGTGAGAATGTATAGTAAACCCAAATAGATTCACAAAGTCCCATGGATTTCTACTCCCACTCGAATTCCTCTCAACTCTTCCAAACCGAGAAAGGTCATACATAGTATATTATAAAAAAGTTTCAATAGGGAGAAGATCTTATATTAGAGACCATTCCAACTTATAACTCGTAGTTTCTATCTCAAATATTTTCCTATAGTAATCAAAATCTAGATATGGTACCTACCATATCTCTTATATCATCAAATGAGTAAAAACTAGGACGTACACTTAGGCATGATTGGATTCTCTAATATAGTACCCTTTTGTCAAGATGTTTGCTCGAGAAAAATCTATATAGTTATTGATCTTGGAAAATAGTTGGTTCTTATGAAGAGAAAATATAATGGGAACATCAGTCAGTATCCCAAAACTGTAGATCAAAATCATGTCCAATACTGGATAATTTCGAAGGCCAAGTCCCATGATTATTAATAGAGTTTTAAGTTCAGTCTAGAAATGTTATGGATAACTGGCCTTAATAGTTTTCATCATGGTAGTCCTCATCTCCTCAGCAACTTAAGGGATATATTTTCAAGTCACTCTCTCTCACACAATTTCTATAGAAAACAATAATTAAGTGAACTCATAGGGATCTCAATGGTAAAACGTGAAATATTACCAAATCCTACATAGTAATGATATGTAGATGTGTTGATTTCACAAAAAGGAATGGTTCAAGAATTACCATTATGTGGATAGAGACTTGGTGGTTTATGAATATATGTGCTTAAAAAGTATAATTCCTATGTAAAAGGAAGTTAGAATATCTGAGCTCTTAGATGATCTCATAGCACCTTCAAAAAATAGTAACAAATAAGGGGCTCATACCCCCTTATATAGAGGTTTACTCTCTTACAAATGGGTCATGAAGTGCTTTGTGGGATACCCTTTCTCCTATGAATATAATCTACTTCATATCGATCAGACCCCAGTCCAAGGGGGGGAATTTTGAGGGCTGAAAATTCCCTAATAAATACTTCAAACATTCCAAAAGGACTTAGAACATAAACATAGATGCAAAAGGAATAAAAATTAGTAAATGAAAATTCAACACAAAGAAGAAAGACTTCTCCACAAATTTTTCATCCATCATGATATTCCCATGTTGTGTGATTAAAATTTCCCTCCATAAAAAAACCACCCACCTCTCTAAATAAAAACATTTTATTTTGTTGTAGTGAAGCAAACCCCTGAGTGATTTTGAAGCATCTAGAATCCCACATGTAATTATATTTTTCATTACAAACAAATTATTTTGTTCCCTTCCACATAGGATTTTCATTTCCCAAATTTGAGAATGTATGGAATTTTTTACATCACCATGGGTTCTTCATGAAGAAGTTTAAGTGTTGTGCAAAGTTTCACTTCCTCTACCAAGCAATACATGTTCCCATTAAGATTTTAGCTTGTAGAGGTAAGGTATATAATTATATAACTATATAGAATAAATATTTTTTTATGGTGAGGTGTACCCCTATGTGATCACATAGCATATCCAAATCTGTTTTCATAGAAAAGCCCGAGTCATTTTTGGTAACTAAGGGGTGATTACATGCCACTCACATGTCTCCACGTAGAAACCTATTCTGGGTGATAGTTTTACATGGAACTATATATAAATAGATCATTCACTCTCTAAGTTTAAGAGGTGGAGAGTTATGGAGAAATAGATAAAGATTTGGATCAAAGTATAAAGGTATGGAATTATTCCAAATGAATCCCTCCCATTTAGATAAGTAAGAGTAAACTTAAAAATGGATCTTAAGAATGTATCTTATAAATAATTTCCTTCATCAAACACCTCCTTTGTGGAGGTCCCTCATGATGTGACCCTTTGACCTCAGTTCATGGATGGTGCTTCATTAAGGGTGTTATACATAGGTCCTTCACAAGGTGGCCCATGGACTTGGTTTGTAGGGATGCTTTGTGGAGAGTGATTTTCAAAGGATGCTCCATGATGGGTGCTTCACGTAACACCTTTTAAATATAATCCTTCACAGGATATACCCACTTCACATATCATATTCTCCTATGTGTGTTGGGTGGATTCATATGTGTTCATTTCTCTCTCTCTCTCTCATATCCCCATCCCATTAAGCATTTGGACCTCTTATGTACATTTTTGAGGTAATAAAATAGTGAAAAAACTTACTTTATCATGTTCTATAATTTACAAAAGTCACCCAATATGTCAACACCAACACAAATGGCATTTTCAATGCCTCTCTTTAAAAAAAGATCCCTTTCAAAGGTTTATATTCTTATTGAAACATCTATTATGGGATAACTTAATGTGCTACCCCCATAAAACCGTTCACTATTACTCTTTTCATGGCATTAATGTCCAAGCTACGTGATGATAAATTTCAAAACATAATGTATTAATCACATGACCTTAAAATTCATGAAAATTACCTCAAATTAAGAGTCAAAATTAAAATATTACCTAATATGGAAATCATAGAATGCTTCGCTTGATGAGCATGGGAAGCCTCATATCACGTGCACTAGATAGTCACTCATTCATGGGAAGCTCTAGTACTTAAGACCCATTCCATCTTGTCTAAACACTTTCATGAAATGTGACTAATATTCTATTATATATTGATTTTATACCAAGTATGGCTCATACGGTCTTAGATATCTAATTGTATCATGCCATTAGTACAATTAAAATTCCTTTTAAAAGGAACTCTTATTTAGCATTATCCCTAATTCTCCATTACGGAGAATCCCTAATGCATAATTCCCACTAAATCCATTGTTTTCACACCTCTCGTAACATATAAATTCATGCAACATGATGTTAAAATGTTTGAGACACATCCTTGTCATATGACATTAAACTACGTGAAAACATCCTTATCATAGAACTTTAAATTTCCCGGTATGGTCCTTCCATATGACATTAAATTATACACCTAGAAATATGTTGGATTTGATTCCTATGAAGCAAGATACATAACACCACATCCTAGTCATATGACATTAAAATACATGACAACATCCTTATCATACGATATTAAGCATCATAGTATATTCCAGCTACATAACCTTATATTGTACACCTTGAACTACATGGCATTTCATTACCTTAAAGTATGATATGTAGGACACCTCTAAGAGGTTCAAACCCAAAATAATCCACCTTAAAAATCCATACTCATGGGGATATATTCCTCATAGATCCACTAACATTCTTCTTTACCAAGATATATTCTCCATGAGCCGATACACCCCCTTCACTAGGGTCATATTCCCTAGGAAGCCTCCTCGTTGGGCTATATTCTTGATGAAATTATTCCCTTCTCCTAAAGATCCAAATTCTCTCTAATAATTATCATATTATTATCATTGGTTAATATTATCAATGAGACCATCCTCCGCCCGAGGAGTTATATTACCATTGAGGACATCTAAAAAGGGTTTCTCATTCACAAGTCCCACACTAACTGTCAAGGAATCTTTCACCTACTAATCCTTATTGTATAACATTAAAATCCATGGATCATCACTTTTCACAAGGCGTTAAAATATAAAATATGTTGCATTAAGTGGCACTAAACTATATGGGTCCCAATTCCTTTCACATGGATACATAGTAATCCATTTTCATAGGATCGATCCTAAAACCATCAACACATACCACTTCCCTAGATGTAAATAAATTCCATAGTGCCCAGTTATGTGATTTAAACCTTGGTATCTTAAAATTAGGAATCCATAACTAGTAAAGAACAAAAATGTAGAATCTATGATACATACATATGTTCATATTTAATAATCTTAATGACCAAATTTTGGCATGGGGGTAACCAGTCCCACATTGGGGTTAGGGAATGACTTGTGGAAATGGATTAAATATAAGAGTGTAAAATATTAGTGAATAATCCCCTAAAAAGATGCAATGATCCTAACCTCTCACCCACTCGACCAATGTACACTCATAATAATCATTAGAATAAATCCACATAGGATGTCTACCTTTAGAAATTGAGCTTTTTGTGATGTTTTAAGCCTTTCCATTTTGAATGTAAGGGCTCATAAAAGCTTCCCATAAAAACAATGTTATAACATTTTTCATATAGGTGGTAAACCAGATAAAAAAAGAACATGTTATAGTGATAGAATAAGTAGTAAAATTTTATTTTATAGTAATAATATCACTTCTACAAAATCTCAATGATTTAAAACACATATTATTGAAGTGATAAATTATATTTAAAATATCTAGATGAATGATTAAAGAGAGGATAACTATCATGACCCACCTTCATCAATATGAGGGAATGGATAGAAAGATATTGAGACCTTCCTTCCTTAAAATGAAGAAGAGATAATGACCCTAGAGTCATCCCTTCAATATGCCCTGGTGTGGAGACCAGCACCAAGGGTATCGAATCTCAAAAAAATGGGAGGCATTACCCTTTTTCATAGTAATGAAGATCAGGAGATAATATATATCAACCTCAAACAACTCCAAGGCACATATATATAAAGAAAACAAAATCCATCCCACATGCATATTTAAAGTAAAACTACAAGAAGTGCAAGGAAAACACCAAAGTAGAAAAATAAAAATAAGCAGCAACAAAGCAACCTTCCCCAATGTTTGAGCTAGTAAGTTCCAGCACGGTCTGTGTAATATCATTGGAAACCTAAAAATAGTTTTACATACATAGGGTGAACATACAAGTATACTTGGTAGGGAAAAACAAAAGTCACTCATGAACAACTAGGAGAAGCATACTAATTCCCCTATGGAAACAACATAACCAATAGTACTTATCAAGTAATATTATCCATCCCAGACTCAGTAAGGCACACTAACCAAATAACGCAATTCGAGTAAAGTAATCATATAAGTGCATCAATGATTGGGTACCTTGCACCACTTCCCACTGGTTAACTGCTCATACCTAATGTCGAACTTCTTGGTGCTACCAATCTTCCACAAGCCCCACTTTCACAACTTGACCACACACACTTGGGCCAAAACCACACACATCCCACCTGCAGGCACCTGGGCCACAACCACATCACATCCTTCCAATGTACACCTGGTCCACACCCACTACACGTCTTGCCCAAAAACATCTGGGCATCATTCTGAAGACACCTGACAAAAAAAAATCTCACACAACCAATACCATAAATCTAGTAATAAACCTCAAGACATTATAGTCTGCTTGAAGAGTCTTGGGGGATAAATTCATAAAAGATGGAGCAGGAAAAAGTTAGTTACCAGCCATCCATCCTCCCAGCAGGATGTTGGGAAAGACACCCTCCTCCATGAAATGGGGGCTTTCGGTACATAGTGATCAATGAGGGTGGGTTGCATATAGAAAACACAAGGAACTACAAGTTTATACATATATGTAACAAAAACTCAGCCCAACCTATGGGTTTTCAAACAAATAACTATCCCACAAAAAACTGACCTTGTTGTTACCCTTGCATTCACAGCCACACAAATAGCCACATCCAAAACATAAACCCAACCCATTCCATTTAACAAATTTTCATTCCTTATTGAAAATTTTTACTTAATTTATTCCAAAACTACCCAGGAAACTACCAACCAGACCCATAACCAGCACATTTAATAGCGCATATAGCACACAACTATATTTGAAATGCCACTTCAAAATACTTTTCAATAACCACAACACATCACAAGAGTAGTCCCACTACTCTACAAGTTCATCCATTCCACAATCAATCAATCTCTGAACCTGAGATTCTGTCACACCTCCTCTACCACCCTATACACAAAGCCCACAAAAACCACCACCAAAACAAAATCCCCACTACACAAACATACCACACCCTACTCACAGGTCCAACCACTATATCCACCCCTCTACCCACAACTATGCTACCAAAATTAGCACCATAAAACCCACACAAGGAAAAAAAAACCCACATAGCACACAGCCACACCAACAATCTAAGTGTATTTAGATTTAGCCAACAAGGTTCTATAATTTCCACTTTCATTATTCAGGGGTGACCACAAAGCAAGTTTGATCCAAGGGAAACCTTTTCACTTAATTGGATGTATGTAATTAATGGATTGATATTTGTAGATTATTAACAAGCTACCATGGTGTGAAAACAAAGATCTCCAATGGCCATAATTTTCAGAAATCATACAACTAGATCAAACCATAATATGAACTAAAGATAATAGGTAAAACAAGTGATCAACATCATCATCTTCCATGCCAGTCATTCATTACTAAAGGTAACAAGTAGAATATATCATAACACCCTTAATAATTGGTTATAATTTTGATCATGATACAACAAGATTATACCCACCATGCAAGATGTATAAAGAAAGGAGAGATGAAGGAAACCCCTACCTAGAACAACAGGCATCCCAAACTCCTCCTTGTGCCAAAACAGAGGGGTCACGTGAGCAAGAGACACCAAGGAAAACTGAATAGGGGGTTACAACATAGGTGCATAGATTATATAAGAATGGAGGCCCTAGGAACACCAAAAAGGAATGGAAGGTTTCAAGGAAGAGAGGATCTTGACAGATCCTAAAATCAAGGAGATAATTTCAAAGTACTTAAAAGTTAGTTCGTGGCCTTGACCATGCTTATGGGAAGTTTCAACATCTCCACATGTTATGAATAATTAAGATATAATTATCCCCCTTGAATACAGGGGAAACGACTTGAGAAATGGTCAAACATTGATTGGTTACCATTTAACGATGAAAAACACGTAATAGGGGAGACACTAAAAAACTCGGTAAAACTGAAAATGACCCACCGTTGGGTGAGTAACTGGTGAAGAGTCACTATTTGTTGATTCATTGTTCGGGGACCTACCATTCGGTGAGTCACTGTTCTGGTGAGCCACCATTGGGTGGGTCACTATTCTACAAGTCACCATTCGTAGAATCACCATTTAGTTACCTACCATTCAGTGATTCATCGTTCACCGACCTTCCATTTGGTGAGTCACCATTCTTATGAGCCAATATTTGGTGAATCAATGTTTGGTGAGCTACCATTTCCACAACCTACCAACATAAAACTAAATTTTTGAAAAACTAATAAAACAAGCCACTGTGACCTCCAAGAACAACGTAGGAACTAGATTTTCACAAAGGAATATATTGAAGAGGTCACAGCCATTACATTACATACCTCTCAAACTATTCATTCCCTCAATAATTTAAAACCAAGTGCAAAATAAAGAGGGGTCCGAACAACCCCCCCCCCCCCCATAAGATACCTCTCATTGATAAACCACCTTGCATTGTTCAAAAGATGATGTTAAAAATTAGCATCCAAGAACACCTCCCTGACATCTATTTCCCCAAACAACCACATAATCACCAAGGGTCACACTGTTTGGAAACATGTATTTTTGAATTCCTTCCTCCATGTCAAGATATTATCTGATTTGGGAAGCATTGATTCGCCACCAAAGGTTTAAATGCATCTGCATTAATTCTTCTTGATAAGGGATTAAGCCCTCCCATTACCACATGTTAGGACTCTTTCACACATCAAAGAATAGGAAAAAACTCATCTTATAGAAAATAGGGTTCAATCATTACATCATAAAGCAAATAAAAAAAGAGAAACTCAAAATATCTCTCGGTATTAAGAACACATATGCGCTTCTCGCTCCCAAGTACTCTCCTTGAGGCCACCATGCCTCCACAACATACGAACCAAATTAATGGTCTGTCCACGAAGCACATTCTCCTGATGATCCTGGATCTCCACTAGCTAATTCACAAATGTCGCTTCGTCCTTGATATCCAACTCTCCCCAGTAAATGACATGGGAGTCATCATGTAGATACTGACGAAGAAAGGAGACATGGAAGATATTTTGGATCATCTCTAACTACAATGGCAACACCAGCTAATATTTCACATCACTAACTCGTCCCAACACCTTGAAAGGTCTAATGAATCTGGGAGAAAGATTTATCACTTTATTGAACCCACACTTCCCACATCAAGGGAAATCTTTGAGAACACGTGGTCTCTAACCTCAAACTCCTAGGGCCTCATCCTACAATCGTAATACGACTTATCCCGATAATGAGATACCTTAATCCTCTCATTTACAAGCTAAACCTTATCTTTCATGCCCTTCACTACCTCTGGGCTAAGAATAGAAGTCTCTCCAACCTCTATCGAGCACACAGGTGAATGACACATCCTCCCATACAAGGTCCCAAACAGTGTTATAATAATCATATAGTGATATTTATTATTTTAATAAAAATATACCAACGGAAAGTGTCATAACCATGATCCCCTAAAGTCAAAAACACATGTGCATAACATATCCTCCAATGTTGAGATGGTCTGCTCTGTCTGCCCATCTTTCTATGTGTGAGAAGCAATGCTAAGGTGTAATAGAGTGCCAAAATCATCATGTAATCCCCTCCAGAATAATGTGGTAAATCGTGCATCCCAATATGAGAAGATGTATCTCAGAATCCCATGGTGTATCACCCCCTCATCCATATACCTCCTCACTAATGCATCCATTGTGCTTGACTACTTGATCGCCAAGGAGTGAGCTGATTTTGTTAGCCGATCCACCACTACACTGATAGCATCACAGCCACCCTGAGACCTCGATATTATTTTGATGAAATCCATAAATATTTCATCCCACTTCCACTTGGGGACATCTAAGGGCTGCAAAAAAACATTGGTAATGTAGTGATTAACATTCACCTTCTAACACACTAGGAACTTTGGAAAGAACCCTGCCACAGCCTACTTCACCCCGGGCCACCAAAACTATTCCCTCAATCCTCAGTACATCTTGGAAGATCCTTGGTGTACAGCCAGTGGTGATCTATAGAACTCAGAGAGAAATCCCTCACGCATATCCACTGGGACAAATAGATTTCCATGGAATAGAATCTGATTCTGACTATCCTTCGACCATCCCTCCAGAGAATTACCCTAGTCAACATGATCGCACATCACGTTAGCCTATGAGTCTCCCCCACTGAGACTCTTCCACTTACCTCATTAGAGAAGATTGCATTGACATTTGAAACAGAAATTCTCTGCCACTATCCACTCCCACATCCAAGTGAAAGGCACCCAACTCCTCCATCACCTTCTAAGCATTTACAAATTCTAAAACCACTTCCCTCTGCGACTTCTTACTCAAGACATCGGCCACAAAATTTCCCTTTTCTGAGTTGTAAGAGATATTGAAGTCATAATCATGGAGAAAAACTCCATCCACCTCTACTTACATAAGTTCAAGTCTCACTTGGAAAAGATATACATCAAGCTCCTGTGATCAATGAAGACCACAAAGCACTCCCTGATGAGGTAATGCTACCACAGATCCAGCACAAACATGACCAATGAAATCTATAGATCATGGGTGGCATAGTTACGTTCATGGGGATGTAACTACCTAGGACCATAAGAGATCACTCCTCACAACTTCATTATCACAAATCCTAAACCTAGATCGAATGCATCACAGAACACCTCAAACATCACCCCTTCCTTTGGAATTTAGAGAATTGGGGAACTAACTAACTTCCCTTTAAGATGGGTGAGAGCTGCCTAACACTTCTCACTCCACAAAAACTCCTAGTCCTTTCTAGTCAAAGTCATAAAAGCATCTGTAACTCAAGAGATGTTGGTTATAAATCTTTATTAATATCCTGGAAAACCCAAAAAGATACGAACCTATGCCATTTTCTTGGGTGCTAGATAAGAAACAACCATATCAAACTTCGATGGATCCACTGATATCCTCTGCTGAGACACCACATGTTCAAGGAAGTGCACTTCTCACATCCAGAACTTACACTTGGACAACTTCCCATGGAGCTGGTGGAATCAAAGAACCTCCAAGATAGTCTTGAACTGCTCAGTGTGCTCCTTCTTTGAATTTGAGTAGATCGAGATGTAGTCAATGAAAACAAAAATTAAATGGTCTAGAAAATCAGGGAAGATAGAGTTCATGATCCATATGAATATAGTCGGTGCATTCTTCACACTGAACAAAATGACCACAAACTCAAAGTACCCATACCTTTTCTCAAAAGCAGTCTTCAGGATGTCACCCACCTTCACCCTTAGCTGGTGATATCTAGAACATAGATCAATCTTAGAGAAACAACTTGATACCCTAAGCTGGTCGAAAACATCATCTATCCTCAAGATAGTGTAATGGTTCTTGACCTTTACTTCATTCAGTCTTTGGTAGTCTATGAATAGTCTTAGACAACTATCTTCCTTCTTTGAAAACAAGATTGGATCACCACATGGTAACACACTTTATTGGATGAAACCCTTCATCATAAGATCTTAAATCTGAATCTACAACTCCAACAACTCATAAGGCACCATCCTATAAGGATCCATTGAGATCGTATGAGAACCGGGTTGTAAATATATCCTAAACTCAATGTCGTATTGAGGGGGTAAAGACGCAACCTCCATAGGGAAAACATCCAAGAATTATTCGACAACTCTCATAACTTCCACCATCCTGGTATCCATCGATCCCACTAACAGCTTGGCTAACAAGGAAATAAAAGTCTCCACACATCGAATTCCCACCTAACAACTCTGCTCACCAATGAAAGCTATAATCTAGCCTCCCATTTCTAAAAACCCGACTCTCTTACAGAAGCAGCTGATAACATCATGTATGGAAAAAAACCATTAGATGTTAAGAATGACATTGTATGGGTGAATCTATAATAGAAGAAGATCCCCACAAGATAGATGTGACCTCAATATCAGTCTGCATCCCTGAAAACCACCAAACAAGATGGTCTGACCTCCAACTAGTGTACTCAACACTGGGGGAATGAAAATTTTCTATATGTATAGTCCCAAGGAATGGATCAGACTGGGTGCAATGAAGGACTATGAATCTTTAAAATCAAACAAGGTGCAAGAAAGCATACTAAACAAACTGATCATACCCCAAAAGATCTTCAACCCCTCTAGAACTACTGCCACTGTAGTGTGCAACTACCCACACCCAGATCCAATGCCCCTCATCTGTTGGCCGCCTCCCTGGCCACATCCTGGTCAAGGTCCCTTAGGAGCACCCTGAGGTTGACCTCCTCCTACATCATCTACACCTGGTATAGTAGGGTCCTATTTTTCCTACTGCTGGAAAGGCCTGGTTGGAAACTACTATGGAGGAAGGTGCTGAACCTACCCACCTCCACCATACCGATATTGAGTTGGGTATTATCCCTAGAGGAACCCATATCCTTTGAAACCAAAACAACTTGGCCCCAAGCCTGTGGGAAAAGGGAGAGGACCAGAGGGTCGGAACTGAAACTGCTGGGTTCTGCTTTCCGTTAGCAGAAACATAGAAGGCCCTGACACCGAATACTTGATACTAACAGCCTTCCCCTTTGAATAACTCGGTTAGATTAACTCTCATGGAAGACATCATCATGATTTAATTATTTCCACTACCTCATCCTTCTTATGAACCACCAAGTATGTTGGTAGAGTGAAGGGAGTGATCGCATACTGAATAGAAGCATAGAGTGCCTCCTCTAAGCATCTCGCCCAAGACTCGTCATCGAGAAAGACATCCGGAGAAAAACATAAGAGATCCTTGAACTTTATCCCCAATTCCCTCACCAACATACAAACCTGATGGAGGGAGAGTAGCTCCTACCTATTCTAAACCTTCCGCATGGAAGAAAGGAATTCCACCTGGAATTCCTTCTCAAAGTTAACCCATGAAATATCAGTCTCCTTCCCCTCTCTGAGGTAAAGCGTCCACCACTTATGTATTATTTCCATCATCTGGCTCACCGCCATAGGAACCCAGAACACTTTTGGAGCCTAGATCAAGGTGAAAGTGATCACCAACCCCTCAATACAACTCCCAATCTCTATATCTGAAACATTTCCTTCGTACTTTCCTAGAGTTTGTTGCTAGAAAGCACGCAGGGTCTTCCACCACTGATCATCCTCCCCCACTGGGTCAACCCTCCATCGGTTAACTAGGTCAACTTTTTGAGACTCTACTGCTCGAGCCACTCATGACAATAACCAAGTGTCATAGCTTAAAGGTAAATAAGTAATTCCTAAGCCCGAGTAGTATGGAATTTATTTAGGATTCGTTTTAACTCATTATTTATTTAAATTTTCCAAAAACACCCAAAATAAAAAAGAACATGATTCATTATGATGCATGTACATTTCCTAGGGTCTCTACCCTGAAATTGGTGTAGCATCACTTGGTCATTCGGTAGGCTCTGAGTCCATCCATCAGACCACAAGGGGACCTAAAATCTCATGTCCTAGCCGGTCTTCCCTGGCCCATGTCATGAACTAAGATCACCTAACATTGTTTCCCTACCAAGCCAAACAATCCTCACTATACCTAACTCCAAAATCCATCATATCTCTCAACTATCACCTCTGATACCATTTTGTCATGGCTTGTGTTCTTCAAGATGAGGGAAGGGGTAACAAGATGTCTAGACCTTCCTTCCTCAAGATGAAGGAGAGATAATAACCCCAGATTCCTACCTCTAATAGGCCCTAGGGTGGAGACCAACACCAAGGTTATAGAATCTCACAAAAAAATGGGAGGCATTAACCTTATTTATAGTAACTAAGATCGGGAGATAAGATGTATCAACCTCACAAAAATCCAAGGTTCATATATATAAGAAAACCAAAATCCATCTGACATGCATGTTTAAAGTAAAAATACTAGAAATACAAGGAAAAATCCAAAGTAGGTACCAAAATAAAACTAAATAGAAAACAGAAATTGTCCCCAATGTTCAAGATAGTAAGGTCCAGCACAGTTTGTATAATCTCTCTAGAAACCTGAAAACTGTTTTATATAAATAGGATGAGCATACAAGTATACTCATTAGGGAAAAACCAAATTCACTTATGAACAAGTGGAAGAATCATACTAATTCACTCATTAAAACAGTAGAACCAACAGCGCCTATCAAGGAATACTATCCACCCTGGCCTCACCAAGTCACACTCACAAAATAACACAAGTCAAGTAAAGTAATAGTATAAGCACATCGATGATTGGTTACCTCACACCACTTCCCACTAGTTAACTACTCGTCCCTAAAAACAAATGTCCTGGAGCTACCATTCTTTGAAAATCCCCATTTTTGCAACTCGCACGCACACATGGGCCAAAACCACACACATCCTCCCTACAAACACCTGGGCCGCAACCACATCACATCCTGCATGTAGACACATGTGTCACAACCACCACATGTCTCACCCAAAAACACATGAGCCTCATACTGAAGGCACCTAGAAAACAAATCACCTCTCACACAACCAATACCATAAATATGGTAATAAACCTCAATCAATTACATCCTACCCGAAGATTCTTGGGTGATAAATGCATATAAGGGGGTGCAGGAAAAATCCAATAACTAGACATCCATCCTCCCACCAGTATTTTGGGAAATACACCCTCCCCCATAAAATGGGGGCGTTTAGTACATAGTGCTCAATAAGGGTGAGGTGTGTATGGAAAACACAAGGAACTAAAATTTTATACATATAGGTAACAAACACTCAAATCAACCTATGGGTTTCTAAACAAACAACCAGCCCACAAAAAACTGCCCTTACTACTACCCTGGCATGCACAACCATACAAATAGCCACAACCAAAACATAAACCCAAACCCTTTCATTTAACCACTTGTCATTATTTCTTTAGAAGTTCACTTAATTAATTCCAAAACTACCCAGCAAACTACCAACCACATCCATACCCAAAATAGCACCCCACTTCACAAACATACCACACCCTAATCATAGGATCATCCCCTTTGTCCACCCTTGAAACCACAAAAATGATACCAACAGTAGAACCATACAACCCACACAAGGAAAAAAATCCAAAAAAATCACACAGCACATAGACGCAACAATAATCCAAGTGTATTCATATTTATCCAACAATGTTCTTTAATTTCCACTTTCATTATTCAAGGGCGATCATAAAGCAAGTTTTATCCTCGCGCATCTTTTTCACTAAATAGGGTGTGTGTGATTAATGGATTGATATTTACAGATTATTCACAAGATACCATGGTGTGAAAACAAAGCCACAAAAAGCCATAATTTTTAGAAAGCATATAGCCAGAAAAAATCATAATAATAACCAAAGATAACAGAAAAAAATAAGCGCTCAATATCACCATATTCCCCACCAGTCAATTATTACGAAAGGTAACAAGAAGATTATATCATAACACCATTAATAATTTGTTCTAATTGTGATAAAGAGTAGAAAAAAATATAAATTCCCTGTATGATGCAAAAAGATTGGAAAGATGATGGAAATTCCTACCTAGAACAACAGGCAACCAAAAATCCTCCTTGTAGAAAAACAGGGGGTTGTGTGACCACTCTGTCATGACACGTCAAATTGATTATGTTTTTAACTTTGAATTATAGTCTAGGAAATACCCTAGGTCATCTCTCAAGGATCATTGGTGATTTTAGAGTGTGTGTTTTTAATAGTAATTTCTAATAGAGGGGTGGTTTTAAAACATTTTAAAGAAAATGACTTGATTTAAAGAGTTTAATAGTTGATAAATAAAATTGGTGTTTAGAATTATGAGATAAAAGGGATAATTTTGAGTTAACTACACACTTTAAAGTTCATCATTCTTATAAATTAATTTGGGTTTGGAATAATTCTTTTTTTGAAATTAATTGGAATCCCTATTAATTCCTAAGCCTTAATTTCATTTCTTGAAGAACCAAACTATGACATAACAATCGTATTATCAAGGTCCAGAACATATGAATGGAATAAGAGATTCCAAATTAGATTTAAATCTCAATATGGTGGGTATGAAAAGGATTATTGTATTATCCAATTATAACAACACAAGTCCCGCACTCAAAATGGAACTCCTTCTTCATTCTTGATCCCCCTATGAGGATAGGGGCCTCCAGAACTTAAAGGATGAGGAGGATACTCCTATAGGAATTCAAAATGTTAGATATTTACTTCTATTTCTAACTTACAAATGGGGATCCCATGGTGTTATTTTATAGGAAAATGGGAAGGTGGTTTTGAGCACACAGATTTCATAAAACAACTTGTCACATAGGTTTCGACCTATAGATAGCCTTATATTACTTTGTAGAAAATAAAAAAATTATATCCCCATCTCTTGGCGGTCTCCACAAAAAGTTTGGAACAATTTGGATAACTAGATCCTGAGATATGGATAGATCACAGTACACCACTTTTGACTTCGTGCAGATTCGGGTTGCTGGATAGATTAGGTCGGATGGGCTAGAGGATATTCGAATGAGTCTTGGGTTCCTTAATATGAAATGTATCTCAATGAATTTTGGATCGGACCCTTAACTTTCATCCCATTGGGATGCATGGTTCAAGAGAAGTGCATGGATAAGTCTATTGGTGTGCATGGATCTTGCGTAGTTTGGACCTTTTTTCTTGGACATCATCATGGGTCCCCCAAATCACATCCTCCTGCAATGGAATCATCAAAACAAGTAACATTGACCTTCTTACAGTGATAAACACAAAATAAATGAATCAAACATGGAATGTAATTTGTTATTACTTTTGGAATTTACAATACAAATTCAATTTAATACAATGGTGTAAGGGTGAAAAAGACACAGTGAATCGTGGTACGATCATCATGAGAGTAGGAGAATCCAAGGAAAATTGAATAGGGGGGACTATAGAATAGGTTCATGGCTCATTTGGTAATTAAGGCTCTAGGTAAACCAAGAGTTAATGGAAGGTTTCAAGGAAGAGAGGATCTTGGTAGATCCTAAAATTAGGGAGATAATTTCAAATTACTTAAAAGTTGAGTCGTGGCCTTGACCAGATGGCTATGTAGTTTCAAATATCTCTACACATTACGAATAATTATGATATAATTATACTCCTTTAATATTTTTCAAACATAATTATAAATGGTAAAACATTAACAGGTTCTCATTTAATAATGAAAAACACGTAACAGGGGAGAAACTAGAAAACTCAGGAAAACTAGAAATAACCCACCATAGGGTGAGTCACCAGTGACAAGTCACTATTTGGTGAGTCATCATTTGACGAGTCACTATTTTGTGATTATTCTATTCGGTGAGTCACTGTTTGGTGACCTACCTTTCAGTGAGTCACTGTTTGGTGACCTACCTTTCAGTGAGTCACTGTTTGATGACATACCATTTGGTGAATCTTCATTCTAGTGAGCCACCATTGGGTGAGCCACTATTTATTGATTCACCATTTGGTGACCATTCATTTGGTGAGTCACTATTCGGTGTGTCCCTATTCGGTGACCTATTATTCGGTGAGTCACCATTCGAGTGATCCACCATTGGTTGATTTGTCGTTCAGTGAGATACCATTTCCAGGACCTACAGATAGAAAGCTGGATTTTTGGAAAACTCATAAAACAGGCCATTATGACCTCCAAGAACACCTCAAGCACTATATTTTCACAAAGGAATAGAATGGAGAGTTCTGGGACATTATAATAACACTTATGTTAAATAATTGAATCTTCTCTTAGTGAACCTCTTGGAAATGATGGATTTGGGACTCCTAGTGAAAAATGATGCCTAAAAATATGAGAGTTTTATGTTAGGAATAATTTTGGAATATATTCAAGAGAAAACTAAAGGAAATGTGTGGTTTTATGTAGAGTTAGTAAATATCCTTTTATAGGTGGTCTTGAGTGCTATTTCTGCAAATATTCTTTCCTTAATGTGTAAATAATTTCTTTTTATAAGGAAATTAGATCCACTATAGATAAATAATGAATATAGTATAAGGAGAGGTTAATAATTCCCTCATAAACTCATTTAGAGATTTTTTTATGATATCTTAAGTCTTTATCCCTTAATTTAAAATTTTTACCTCATTTTAGCCTTTATTGTGGTGACTAGCTTTTACATTTATTAATTATTTACAGGATTAAAAAAAATTAACTTATTACCTAATTTTAATTGTTTGATTAAAATTTGAAACTCCATTTAATATAATTAAATTTTTAAATATAAGAAACCTAATTTTTAAATAAAAATATAAATTATCAAGAAAAACTTTTTATAAATAATGAATTTGTATCATTAAGTGTCCTTAATCTTGTATCATGTCAATTAATAAATAAATGGGTGTTAATTTATTATTTCATACAAAGGAAGATAAAATTTTACATAAAGAGTATTTTAAAAATGTTCAGTTTAATTTATTAAAATAAAAACACACAACACTTAAAAAAACAATTCTTTGAAAAATATCCCTTTTAACATTAAATGATTTTATTCACATCATATTATATATTTATCTTCTAACCATTCAATTATATAAATCATTATTTATTATAATATTTCTTTCAATTTTATAAACACTTTAAATAATTCTTTTAAAAATAATAATAATAATAATAATAAATATATTTTTATAATAAAGTATTATATTTTTATTGCATTTCATAATTATTTATTATATGTGAATAATATTAATTTTTATTTGTTACAAGAAATTATACATATTCAATATGCCTATTGGATAAAATTATATCTGATGACCATATATCTGACTATCTTATATCCAATGGAAAATGTATAAAAACCATATAACCAATGGATATATATATAATAATCATATTACATTCCTATACATAGCCTTACATATATCTCTAAAATCATTCATCATATTCTCTAATTTCATTATCAATATTTTTTCATATTTATAATGTGTTGTATTCTTTCTATTATTATCATCGATGGTGTGATCTGTATGGAAGATCATGATGATTAAAGTTTCAACCTTGTACTATTTTTATTTACTTTTGGTTTCATTTCTTTATTAATTTTACTAATTATGATTCATTTAGTAATTTCAGAATGTATTTGATTTTGTATCGCAATATTATATAGTAATGAAATAAATAACTTTCCATTTGGTTTGGTGTTTCATGTATAATAATAAAATGTGCACATATGAATTATTTAAATTGAAATACATATTATAATAATGGGGTGTGTCATTCTACCCACTTAAAATAATTTCACCCTTGAAATTTCATAGCTTTGATGAAATAAAATGAGTGAAACTATACCTCATTACATCTTTGAGTTCCCATGTTTCTTCCTCAAACATATGATTCCTTTATAGAACTTTAACAGGGTGAGTGGTCTTGTTCCATAGTACTTTATCACTACAATCCATGATTTCTATCAATTTTTCCACATAAGAGATATCATGTTCCAGATGTACAACCTCAAATTTTAGTACATGTGATGAATCAAGTATGTACTTCCTCAAAAGTGATACATGGAACACGTCATTCACATGGGAGAGGTATATTATAAGTGAAACAAATAAAAGCTACCATCATCACAAGATCAAGGATTTTAAAATGGATAGTGTATCTAGGGATCAAATTTCCATTATTATTGGATCTCATAACCCCCTTCTATAGTTATGTTCAAATGAATTCCTTATATTTAACTTCAAGCTTAAAATCTCACGAATGATTATCAGTATAGATCTTGTATTGATTTTATGTAGTTTTAATATATAACTTAATGTTTTATATCATTTTAATATTTCTTGATCATATCTAGTCCCATAATCTTATTCTCTCAACCTTAATCCCAACATGTTGTTGTTTTACACCTCTTCCCATATAAAGCCTAAAATTATTCCATTTGAATTCTAGAATGGAAATTGTTGTTATATGAGAATTCTACTAGTGGAATGTGTTGATCCCAACCTCCTTTTAAATCCATTAAATTAGATATTTTCATATCTTCTTAAGTTATAATATCCCTTTTAGATTGACCATTAATTTTATGATGATAATAAGTGATAAAGAAAAACTTCATATTCAATGTATTTTGAAGACCTTTCCAAAACTATAAGGTAAACCTTGAATCGTGATTTGATATAATGAAAATTTATACTCCATGAAACCTTAAAACTTACTTTATGTATATCTTGTAAATTTGATCAAGTGATACATATTCTTGAATATAAATTAAATGTGAATACTTCATAAGGAGATCAACTACAACCAAAATGGTGTTATGATTTTTATGGAAAGTTATATGATAAAATATATAGTGATGTTACCCTATTTCCACAAAGTTATGGGTAATGGTTACATTATACCCTTATAATTATAATGTTCAGTGTTAAATTTTTGGTAAACCAAGCATCAAGATATATACCCATAATTCTCCCTCTTAATTTTGTCTCTCATAAAATTATTATTGAAATAATTATACATTTTTTCTTCTATGATGGATAGAGAATGATGATCTTTGATAATCATTTTACAATTCCTTATTCAATTCTAGTATTGAAGGAACACATATTCATTCCCCTAATCTTGTAATTCCATCATTTTGATGGTTGAATTCTATAATTTTTTATACCTTCTTTTATAGATCCATATCCTCTATTGGGATTCCTTAATCGTCACATGGATAGGTAATTGAGAAATAACATGGGAAATGTAGTATTTTTTCCATTATATTATGTTTTAAAGGACTATACTTTTCAAATACATTAGTATTGGGTCTCTTAAAATCCCCGTCATGGATAAGGTTTCATGATCCTTCCTGCATAGAGAATCATCCACATCTTTTACCTTCCTATTATAGTAATATATTGAGAATTTATAGTCCTTGGTAAACTTCAACCATCTCCTTTGGAACCTTTTCAACTACTTCTATGTTAATATATACTTTAAGCTCTTGTGGTTATTATATATCACACTTTTTTCATATAGATAATTCCTCCATATATTTATGTAAATATTACTACTTCTAGATCCAAATCATGTATAGGGTAATTTCTCTATCATATCTTTAATTGATATGAGGAATATGATACCACCATTTCATTTTTCATAAGTATACATCTCAGTCCCTCCTTTCAAGCATAATTGTACATCATAAATCTCTCTCTACTACATGATAGTGTGAGTATATGTGAAATGGCCAACCTTCTCTTAATATTATTGAAATTTTCTTCACATTAGTCTATCTATAGGAACTTAAATACCCCTTAAGTTAACTAGGATTGTGGATTTAAAAATCATGATAAATATCTCACAAGCACAGATAGTATCAATCCAGTCCAAGAAAACTACGGATCTTTGTTATAGTGGTTGGTCTAGTCCATTCCTTAATCACCTTTATCATTAAATTATATATAGATATACCCTATCTTATGACTTAAAAAATCCAATAATGATACTTTATATATTTTTAATCAATGTTGTTAATTTAGTATACAGTTTCTCCTTTCTCAAGGGATTTAAAAAACCCACAAATAGCCTTTATGTTATGTGTTTTTACTAGAATATATGATAATATCATCTATATAGACAACCAAAATCTCTAAATACTCTATTTTCCATATCCATGAAGATGATTGCATAATTTTTAATTATTAATGTAATCACTATGAATTCATAGTGTTAATATCATGTAAAAAAGGATATCTTGGATATATCCTCTCTTTTCATGCTTAATTGATGATATTTAGAGAAAATTTCAATCTTTGAAAAGTATTGAACCCATTATAATTGATTTAACAATTCATTAATATGGGATACGGGATTATTTTTCTTAATTGTGATCTTATTAAGGTCATTATAATCAATATAGAGATGTATTAATCCATCTTTATTCTCAATAAAAAGGACTAGTTCCCTCCATGGGGAAGAACCTAGGCTTATAAAACCCTTATCAAGAATCCATTTTAGTTACTTATTTAATTTTTATAATTTAATAAAATATATTCTATATAGAGTCTTTGAAATATTCATAACACCAAGTATGAGTTATAGGGAAAAATAAACCTCAATATCTAGGTGGGAATAGACAAATATTCTTAAAATACATTGATATCTCCAATATTGGGGTTTTTCCCAACCATTTTATCTTTATATCCCTAATTATTTTGTAACATGATCAATATAAGGGAAGTAACTTTAATAGGTAGTTCATTATCATCCTTACACTAATAGATGATCATAGGTTGATTTGGTATATGAAATGTGATTTCTCTATCCCAGTAATTAATATGGTATCTATGTAGAGAGATAAAATCCATTCCTAAAATCATATCAAATCCAACTAAAGAAAGAATAATAATATTTTCATAAAGAACATTCCAACAAACATCAATTGGAAAAAGAGTTATAAACTTGATATTCCATCATCGTACCACTGTGATTTTTCATAAATATTTAAATATATAGATGTTGGGGGGATGATTTAATGCTCCTAGAAAACTTTATTGATATAAATGAGTGGTAAGAACCATAATAAAACAATATATTTTTAGTTCTTGAATGGATAATAATTTTATGCTTAACCATTTCATTTTCATGACCCACTTTCAAAATTGTTACTTCATAAACATTCCCTATATTCCTTGTACTTATAGGTTTTGGACATTTATTTCCATCATTAACCCTTGTATTGGTGAATTGGTTGGAATAATTATTATAATTAAATCATTAAATTGTGGGTGTCTCATTAGTATTATATTTATTTAAATTTATTTCATTAGTTGGCCTCTTAATATCTCTATATCATTCATATACAAGATGAACTAATATTCCACACTGGAATAATTAAATCATTCCTTTGAGATAATTCTTTACATAATTCTTCCCATATTTTTGGATTTAAATAATATTAATATTCTTTCCTTTATAAGTTTTATCATTTGAGTTTCCATGAAAGTCCATTTTTTTATTTTTATTCCCCAAAACTATAAGAATAATGGAAGTATCTAATTTCTATTTTTACTTTTGGGGAACATTGATAAATTTATTCATAGATACCAAATTATATGATAACAAAAACAATTTTGAGACTTGGTTTTAATCCATTAAAGAAATGATCAATTCTTCTTTCTATGTCAATGATAAAATTGTTGCAAAAACACTGGGATTCACAGTGACAAAATTGTTTTTATATGATGAAGAAAAAAAGAACAAGAAGAATAAAAACATAGGACATGAAAATTATGTGGTCAAAGAAATGATCCTTATGTCCATGTATAGGTATACATATCACTATAATCATGAGTATAATTATAGGTCAATTTCAGAGTTTCAGACACTACTAAAAACCCAAGCTCGAACGAGCTCATAAAGAAGAAGATCTAAATTTTTCACCAACATCATAGTAGTTTCCATTTACTACAGTGATATATGGATGGAATTATATGGATATATAGTGCCGATATCTCTAAATTCTGAGATGATATAGTTACTATGTCAAATTCCACACTACTATAGTTCTCAATCTGTGTCTCTTGATCATCACTACTAGAGTCTAGTTAGTGATGTTACAATGCCTACAATTTAGGTTGGAGGTATTTAAACACCCAACCCTAATCAAGGGAATGATGCCATATTCAACCCCTAGCGACCTCACTATGGAGTTTGAACCCTGATAGTTTGAATATGGTGTGTAGTATGGGCATGTAGTAGTTGTCCCAACTTTATCTTAAGGATCGGGCTCCACCATTCCAAAAAAACCAAAATAATACCTTGAAATTCATTAGAATTTTTTTAAATGATACTAATGGATTAATTATCCTTTTGTTTTTTGATCTATCAATTCCCTGTCCATTTTAGTTTGAAGAGTTTGGGGGAAATACTTACTGAAAAATATCTTCATAAAATCCTCACAATCTTGAGATTTTGATTTCTTCCTCTTTCCTCAATTTCTTGATCAGGGTCCACCATTTATCTTCCTCACCATACAAATGATAAATGAATAACAAAAAAATTTCATGAATTGAGTACTAGAGAAAAAATATATATATATTCTATTATGTTAATCCACTTCTTATAAATTGATGGATCAAAATTACCACTAATGTATGGTAGGAATTTCTTCATGAAGGACTCGATGGATATTTATTAATTCTATGGAAATTTTTAGATTTATTCATGGTTCATGTTATTATTTAAATCTTGATTAAATTGGTTGATAATCACTATTATATTTTGTACTCCATCCCCTATCCTATTTGGTTTCTCATTGAGTAAATCATTACATATCATGTTGCACTCATTGTTTATATAGTTTCACATGATTCTAGCCATTTACTAAAACAAAAAATGTTAGTGTGAGTATCAAGTAATAATAACTAGATTAATAAATCTTATGATAAACAAAATAAATCATAATATGTAATAAATTATAAAATCTTTATTTCAATCTATGACATTTTAGGATCATCCTACATAAAATTTGGTTCAATATAGGTTTTTTAGGTATTATCTTATTATTATTCATAACCTAATCCCCAAAATTAATAGAACCTCACTTTGATACCAAATTAGGAATCCCAATCATAAAAATGGTACACAATACATATTTTTATATAATTATTCATTACATATAAAAATCAAACACACCCCAGAACCTATATGTCTCATGCCTTTGGAGACTAGATACAAAACCAAATTATTTTACAAATATTATTTAATATGTCCCAAAAATAATATTTTTAAATGATACCTATCAATACATATCATACATTATACACTTCCTCATATCCTAGGTAATGGAAACATAATAAAGTGTTATCTCAAACACTCAACAATGGGTAAATGTAAGAATTGTCAATTGAAGATCACAAGTGATCATAAGATGAACATGTGGGTATGAGAACAAAATAAAGGTACATGAACATAGCATATGGAAACCATTAAAAATAAAACCTATATCATAAATCATGAATCATGACATGATTATTTCAACATAACATGTGGAATGAAGCTTAGGGTGGTTGAATCATGAGGCAATTATCATAATCCATATCGTAGGATTGTGGAATAACATATAAATATGGAATAAGAATGTGGAACATAAATAATAATGTAAAATCATTTCCTTTTTCAAGTATCACTATCAACACCATCATAATATAGTGCATATAGTCTCATAGTGAATTGGGTTCACTCCCCATTTCTATTAATCTTTATAGGGTTGGGTTTAACCCTTTATCCATTTCATGTCATTTCAGGAGATATAAAGATTTTCCAATTTAATTGGAGGGATATATAATTCAATCACCACCAATAAAATAATTAATATATATAAATATATATATATATATCTGTGTGTGTGTGTGTGTGTGTGTGTGTTTGACATATTAATATAAAAATACTCATAATTCTATCTTAACTTAATTAACCCCAGAGAATGAAACATGTTTGATGAAAACTTCCCCAATAAATGATTATAATCCATATGGAGATTGAAGGTTGATGATATAATTATATTATAACCCTATATAATTATAATAAATTTTAAAGTATATTTAAAATATATATATATATAACACTTTATAAGATAATTAGAAAATAACTTTGAAAAACAAGAAGATATTCTATTCACATTTTTAAAAACTTTTATTTTTAAATGGAAATAATTTATAAAACAATGAGAATAAAAATTAATTTGGTAAAAAAAGAAAACATGTAAAGTAATATTCAAAAATAAAATTTAATAATACAATGGAATAATGAAATAATTAATAAAATATTTAAAAGGTATTTCATTCACACTTATATAAAGAAAATCAAATTTTGTAGAAAATGACTTTAAGTAATCATAGAATTATAGATAAGAGAATATATAAAAAATATAAATATTATGGACATATAGGATAATAAAATATATTAATTTTTAGATATAAATAAAATATAATTACCTATATGTAAATCTATTCATAAAAAATCTTCATTACAAAGTGATATTGGACAAGAAACACTTACCTTAGACTTCTACTTGATAAAAAACACTCTAACTAATTGTATAATAAATTTAAGTTTATTGTAATAAACTTATTCATATCTATTTTACTTAATATCATTCATTTATAATTATTTATTACCAACATATTAATTTTTCATTATTAAAATTAATATTTGGGTGTTAACTGTTTTGTTTTCCACACAAACTTCGGTTTGGTGGTTCCAGTCCTTACTCCATGATCATGGGTTCATCATCTTAATAATGTTTATGAATATTTATTAATTATTTTTTATATATTTCTATATTCCCATTTTAATTTATTGGATCTTATAGAGAAGTTTCTCATGGAATGCATAATAATCACTTTTTTGGTGATTATTGAATTTGCAAAATAATTGAATTCATCGGTGAATATATTTTGGAATATTACTATTCCTGAATTATGAAACCATCTTAAAATAATAATTATTAAATAATATTCTAGTATTTATTTTTTATTACTCACTAATTATGTAAACATTATAACATCTTACACATATGTGGTAAACTGAACCAAATAAGGACACATAAAAATGATTGAATGAGAAATTTTTTGTATTTTATATAAATAGTATCAATTTAAAAAAAATTAATGATTCTAAAAAAATATTTTATTAATGTGATAAGATATATTTAAGAATAGGTGGATGTATAATAGAAAAGTGAATTATTACGGAGAGGGTGTCACTTATGTTGGAGACTTGAATCTCCTCTTAGAGAGCCTCTTCGAAATAAGGTATTTTTGAATCCTTCTTATGGCCATAGGTTCTGAAAACTAGGATAGAGTAATTATAGATATAATTTGGGTGGATATTAAATACAAAACCAAAGGAAGGTTTTAGGTTTAAGTTAATAGACGAGGTCTCCATTTATAGGTGAGTTTGAGTGGCATTTTTGAAAAAAACCCATTTCTTAATGTGTAAAGAAAGTTCTTATACATTGAAAGTGGATCCAAAGTGGAAAATAATGAAGATAAAATAAGGTATGGTTTATCATTACATCATCCACTCATTTAGAAATAATATTTTATGATATTTTATGGATTTAACCCTTAATATAATTCTTTTACCTGACTTTATCTTTTAATGTGGTGGCATATTTTTACCTTGGTAACTTATTTTTAAGCCTAAAAATGAAAGAAAACTACTTAAATAATTTCGAAGTGTTGATTATATATTTTGAATCCATTTAATCTAATTCAATTTCTAATATTAATCTAACTATTAAATTAAAGCATAAATTCTATGGAAAGAACTGCTTTTATATAAAAATGAATTTTAAAATATTAAGTATTATTAATATTATCTCATATCACTTACTAATTAAATTAGTGTCAAATCATTAGTTTATACATTGTGAAAATAAATTTTACTAGAATAATCATTTAAAAATAAATAATTTAACTTATTAAAAATACAAACTTTAAAAAAAATCTATAAAAAATAACCCTTTTAAAATTAAATGATTTTAATCACATAAGATTAATTAGTTATCTTCTAAATATTTCAATTATATTAATTCATTATTATTAGAATATTTTATTGAATTTTATAAACACATCAATACATTTTTTTTAAACACTAATGATGATGATGAAATTTTTAAATATTTATAATAAAGTATTTTCTTCTTATTTCATTAAAAAAAATTATTATCTATGAATTATATTATTTTAAATTTATTACTAAGAATTACAAAAATTCAACAAACCTATTGGATACAATTATATCTATGACTATATATCCAATGATCATATGTCTAAATACTATATAAACATTGACCATATTTAATTCCTATATATAGCTTTATATACATCTCTAAAATCATTCATCATATAATCCAATTTCTTTGTAAATATTTTTATCATGTTTGTAATGTGTTTTATTCTTTCAATAGTTATCATCAATGGAATTATATTCATGGAAGATCATGATGATGAGAATTTCAATCTTGTAGTATTTTTATTTACTTGTTGTTTCATTCCTTTAGTAGCATTAATAATTATGTTTCATTTAGTTTTCATGTAATGTATTTCATTTTTTATTATAATATCATACTATAGTTAAATAAATCATTTTAAATTTGGTTTTGTGTTTCATGCATCACTATACAATGATCACACAATATTTATTTAAAGGGAAACACATATTTAATCATTGTGTGTTTCACATAGATTTATATATCTATGAACCAAAGGAAGGGTCGGATTTTATCATTGTGGTAGATGGGTGAATTTGAATGATTGAATTCAAATCAGGTGAGTAGTACTTTAGATATATTAATTATATTCAGAGATATGTTTTTGGGGTGGTAACTTGATTAAATAATACCCAAAATAGGTTATCAGGCATTTTATGGAGGATAAGAGAGAAGGGGTTGGAAGTTGGTGCCATAGGGTACCCGGTCTATCTCTATCAGGTACCTAATGAGGGGGGCAATGGTAAAACACCACTATCCAGGACACCAGGTGGCTAGTAGAATTTCACCAGCTACACGATATCAAGTAGAGTATGTTTGACATTCGACTCTTGAAAGTTAAACCATGTTAATTCATATTAATATGGAAAAATATATTTTATTGGAAAATAATGAAAAATAAATAAAAAATTATACTATAAAAAATAAACTTTTTTATACTAAAATATCATTTGAAATTTCACTATGGGAAGTGTTATAACAGTGATATTTACATAATAAATTTTTTTATATCACTTTAAATAGTACTTCATATTACAATGATATAGTTTCTCATTTAAAATATGCATTAGAAGAAAATTTCACGGTGAAATTATTTCACATTTGTTTTTATACTTACATTATATATTTAATAATGAAATATATTTTATCAGTATATGATTATTAGATGGAAATCATTAAAAAGGTATAACTATTGTAAATTATTATGTTAATCATTTATAATTTTAAATAATTATATGTAAAATATAAAATTTATGAATTTATGAATTACCTAAAAATAATGAAAAACTTCTAAATTAAAATTTTTATTATTTAAATATATTTTCAAAACAAAGAAAAATAACACATTTTTCTATACAATAAATTTATCCAATAAGAATTTTCCTCCCATGTGATCAACATTTGGTCAAACAAAATTATATAAAAAGTTTAAATATTTTTTGAAATTTTTTTTAAAAAAATATCAAATTTATTCATCCACTTCGCATCAAGTACTACATAAGTTAGATTTATTAATTATTTTTTAAAAAAATCATGACTATAAGTAATTATAATGTTGTGATCATGTTAACAAAATAATTGATAAATATTTTAACCCCTCTTAATTGTATAGAGTTTCAATGTTCTACTTGATCCTTAAATGAAAGGTGAGAGGTTATAAAAAAATTATATATTATATATTTTGATAATGATGCATAATATAATGTAATCATCATCACTGAATGTGATTTATATATTGAATATAAATCAAATGCGCTAACATAAATGTGCACCACCATATCAAAAACACCATCTTAATTATTTACACAACATATATATGATGTCTTAAGATATGAACAATACATATTGATAAATTAATATAATTTTGGTATTTACAAATATTATAACTAGATTAAAATAATTCAAATAATTTTGATTTTTTTGGTGATATCAAAAATGAATATCATCACTTCATACTTGTAAAAATAGCCTCTAATAAATTTTTACTATAATTATTTTTATTGTAATATCGGGGTATATTTTTTCTATAGGTGATCATGTTATAAGGATTTATTGATCATGATTATCATAAAAAAATTAAAGAAACATTATAAATCAAAGGGGATTGGTTGTATATTTGGTAATAATGACAGCCATACATAGAGATTGTGGATATTGATGCATGTTTTGAAAGGATCTTATCAATTCAGTCATATAAAAAATCATCTACATTGAATGATTATATAATTATTTTTTAGAATTATTTATATTTATATTTATTATTATATAAATTTAATAACAATATTAAACATATATATATTTTTAATATTTTTATATATAATTTTAATTATTAAATTTTATTTTAAATTTATTAAAAAAATATTTTTATCTTTCATATATATATATATATATATATATATTCATGCATGAATGAATTTATAAATACATATATACAAACATAAGTAAGTATAAATGTACATACATACATATATAAATTAATATATAAGAACATATATACATATATAAATATATATTATAATAAAATTGGTATCGTAAAATCGATTGAAACCAAGATGTGTTAATTAAATTAGATGCATGATTTAATTAGTATACAAAGCACATAATTGATGTTGAATGACAATAAACATAACATAATGTAATTAAAAGATTACATAAGAGGGACAAAAAATGTATAGATCCAAAAGTCTAATTTTCAATGTTAAGTGTCCATATATATAAGAAATGTGATAATATAATCAATGGTCTATATAATTTCATAGTCACAAAATAAAATCCAATTTTCAGAATTGTATCATGATAGATAGAGGATGGTGAGAAGTTGGAGTTAATAAGTGGTGTCCATGGAAGTTAAAAAATGTTAAAAAAAATATGTCATTTATAATTTAACAATTTATAATACCCCCTATTTTTCATCAATATAATTTCATCTTATTTAATATATATTTAAAAAACATGTTGGGAAAAAACAATTGAATCCAAAATGATTTAATTTCATGAAAATTATAATCCACCTTATTAAAAAACTTATTAGGAAAACTCAATAGAAAAAGAGTTCATAATTTTAAATTTCCCCACATAAAATTATGATGGAAATTACTATATTAACATATCAATTTTAGAAATCAATTTCTCTAAAGTTTTAATAAGTAATAAATTTGTGAATAAATCTACAAGATCATCACCTAATCTAATTCGTTGGATATAAATCCCTCCATCCATTATTTTAAAACTCATTGGTAAAAAAAATAGAAGATTTCTTTTATCTTGTAGAATTTGATATACCCATCATTCAATTGTGTTATACAAGTCACATTATACAATTTTAAATTGATGAGAATATCATTATTCATAGTTAATACATAACTTCATCTTATATGATTAATAATTAATCTCTACAAAATCCATTATCAACTTGCCTCCTAAATTTCAATCATCTCAACATTATTATGGGATGCCATAAAATTTTTTATTTTATAGAATTCATTTAAATTTCATTTTCAAAATATATGAATAAATATTCAATACATGATCTAGTTTTATATAGATCAATCAAATATCCAGCATCAGTATAACCAACCAATTTTTATATAATTATAATTTCTCAAATTAATTTAATTATGGTAACTTGATAATAAATTTATAAAAAATGATATGCCTAGTGTTGTATTATTTTTTTGGTAAATCAATGCTCCTGTAGCACCGTGATATTGTACCTTGGGACTAAGAAGATACTTATTATCCTATTATGGATAAAAATGATTTTTATCATGATCAAGATATTTAATAACCATTGGTATATTTAATGGATGAGGTTATTCAAATATATTTTGATTGATTAATGATATTTCTATTATCTAGATGTTCAATATACAATCCAAGTTAGAAATTTTTATTTTTATAAATTTTATTTCAAGTTAATTATTAAAATATTCAACTATCTTGGAAATTTTAATGAGATTTCTTATAATTTTCAAAGAATCAACATTTCTTGTAATGATTAAATTTTTAAATAAAATCCTCTTAATTAAAACACGTGGATGAATTGGATCATTTGTATAAACTTATTTCATAAAATACTCTATCAAATAGTAATAATCAAAACAAGTTAGATTCAAACCCATTTTATTAAAAAATAAAAATAGAGACCCTTTTCAGTTGGGTTTATTGCTAACCCATTACCAGACAAAGGTATCAAGCACACACATCCCGAAGTCCAACTACAATTAATGTCCCAAAGGCCCAATGGGAATAAAGTCTAAAACATGGACTAAAGACCCTAATGGCCATTAAAGGGAATTAATTTGTCTACCAAAATAGAAAATAAATGTTCTCCAAGGTCACCCCATGCCAACAAAATCATGATTCATCCAATGCCATCCCAATACCTAATAAAATACACCACTTGAGTTCATCATCCTTCACCTAGATATCATTTATGTGTCGTTAGCGTCCTCCACCCAAGATCAACCCTCACTGAAAGTCCTACACTGACAACACCCCATGTTGATAACCTATCTTGTCCAGGGTATCATATGGGAATCTTGAGCACTAAGGTTATCATCATTTATCAACAACAGCAGGCCAAGGACTTTGTTGATATCTCTTTGCGTCAATCGATGATTTATCTGCATGTTTGGCTGATAGCCTAACCTAAAACCATCAACCAAAAACTCTATCTAATGAACCACAATTAGCCGCTCATCCACCTAAATACCTCCTTAAAATTCATATTCTTCCCATAGGGGAAGAAAAATAATGATAGCACAAGGTCATTCATTTATAATAACATCTTAAATAAAGACATTAGACTCATCCCAAACCAAACCTGAAGAAGGATCAACTCTACACATCCGTTAAAATGTGAAGGTACCCTCTATAACTTGCCACTATATTGAGATGACCATCATTTCCAAAAGTATTTGATATTAAAACCACCCAAATCTATAAAATATCATAGATTTGAAAAAGGAATCATGCTAAGAATGGAGCTATCAGATGATGTTGAACACCCCCAAATCCACAAAATATTTAGATCTTAAAAGAAAGCAGGCTAGGGAAAGAGCTACTGACTGATAGATCTATATTAATTTATCTATATAATTATTTATTCAATTTAATGGAATGATGATCAGGAGATCTAGTACATATTATAGGTATTTTGAACCCTTAGTGATTTTCATATAAAAATCATTATCCATATTTCCATATAGGTATGTGGTTACAGCATCTATGAGATATAATTCAATATATTCATATATAACCAATTTCATGAAATTCTAAAATGTGAGAACATTCACTATAGGAGAATTTGTTTCATTATAATGAATCCATAGTATTTCTTAGAAAACATGAGCAAAGAATCATGATTTATATCTCATAACTTCAGTATTTTCATTTCACTTTCTCACAAATACCCATTTATAACCAACAAGTTTAATTCCTTCTAGTGTTTTCATAAAAAATCCAAAAACCTCATGCTTTTAAGTAAGTCTAATTCAGATTGGATTGAAACTTTCTATATATCCCAATTTTTCTTATCATGACATTCCTTTTCTGATTTAGGTTTCGGATCCTCATCAAGAATATCCAGTGTCATGTGATATGAATATTTTTCATCCATAAAGGTTTATATGAGTTTCCAATAACTTTTTTCATTAATAAAATATATTTAAATTTTATCCTGATCATGATCATGTACTTTAGGTACATTTTATTCTTGAGTAATGTCATGATTCAGAAAAATTCTATATTTCTCACGATCTTTCCCAGTATCAACTAATATTATTTATATTATCATGAAATTCCTTTTATGATTTATCTTTTTGATCCTCATCAATAATATCAAGTGTCATGCTATATAATTTCATGTCCTATGATGTGGTTCTCTTCCTTTAAAACCAAGAGGTCTTACACACTTCAGATACGAGCCAATATAATTGTAATTTATACCAGTAGATTCTCTTTCTATGATATATATTATATTTAATGAATTTATAATGGGTATATAGGATTTTTTAACCCATTCAAAATCATTGAATGCATCAAATAGTTAATTTATTAAAAAAATAAAGTAATGATATTTTGAATTTTTAGTTAACTAGTATTTATACTGGGACAATGATGTAATAACGATGTTGTTTTCTAAGATATTTATTTTGATGTTGATTTATTTCCCCCATTTAAAGTTAGTAAATTTTTTTTATAAAAATGATTATAATAAAAACTTGTATTAAATAAATCTCCTATAATTGTTTCAAGATATTTTATAATTAAAGGATATTTAAATATAATATAAATATTTAACCAAATTTAGGGACCCATTTTTTTCTTTTTAGGGGGTGATACTTTCACATTACAACACAGAAAAATTTATCTGAATGTGAAATATTTAATTCATGGCCACAAGATAATTGAAAATGGGGATATTCATGATATCATGGTATTCCTATTTCAATCATTATAATTATATGAAAAATCACATATCCCCATGTCAAACTAGAAAACTATATCTTCAAGATAAGTATTATAGTGATGAAAGGAAACTAATTTTAAAATTATTAAGTTACACAATTTTTATGTGTGTGAAAATGATTAACAGGATGTTTGAAACTTATTATAATAAACGTTTAATAGTAATTAAAGGCATATGATTCATATTAATCATCAATATCAAGCCAAATGTTCTTAATAAATTATCCTTGTAATTTTTTACTTAATATGATTATATAGAAAAGTTAATAACAAGCATGCATGGGACTATCTATTAGAACTGTAAATAAAAATCATAAAATATCTAAATTGTACACATTTTGGATTAATTGTATCACATATATCACTATGAATTTTTTCAAAAATATATAGGGGAATCAGTTCAAATTTTTAATGGTGATAGTCTTATAGTTAATTTCATTCAGAACAATTCATAGAGGTATAATAGAAATTTTATCAACAAAAGGATGATAATGCATACATTTAATAATTTTTCTCATCATAATTGATTATACATGACCCAAAAAGTCATGTTATATAATGAATTTTTCATGGTCGATAAAATTTTGACTTAACTTATTTGATTTTGTTGTACATATATTCATATAGTACAAACTATAATGATCCCTTATATATTTTCACAAATCAATTTGTTTCCATTATTAATTATTTTAATATAAAAGTATTAAAAACCTCATTAATTTATAGTCTTGATAGGATATAATTTTTCACAAATATCATTAAACATCAATAATTCTAGTTGTGATGTGTGACAGAACAAATCATTATTTATTAAAATTTGCAAAGCACCGGATAATCATATGTTTTCTTTTTTGGAACCTATGATTAATTTTTTATTATTGATTAAGGTAATCATATAATCACTTTACATTTTAAAATTTATAAATAATTTCTCGTATTTAAATTATGTATGTGTCGTGGTGCTATTAATGATATAGATGTCATTATCATGGGAAACATTTCAAATAGAGTGATTCATAAATTCTATTTCAAATAAAATGATATGATATATATATATATGAATTAAAATGAATAAAGGATTGAAAGAAACATAAATCAATCTATATATATTAAAACATTTCAAAAAACTTATACAATCTCATTTATTAACATTTAGAAATCCGTATCATGTTCAAAACCTTTAGGGTTTAAAAAATAATCAAAGATGTCAAGATTTATTATGTCAGTATCATGTATCATAGTGTGATAAATAAAAAAACAATGTTTTCTCATGTTATTTAATTAAATATTGTCAATGTACTATAATATGTTTTGGAATACATCACATATACAACTCTTTGACTTTCATACCACTTTAAAAGAATTAATTTCCAACATTTTTGTTTTATTCATATGTGGTTATTCATCACTTGATCACTTATGTTGGTGTCATTTCCTCTTTCCATTCAATGTATGATTATGTCCACCTCAAGAACGTCATTTTTCTAAACCTCAACCATTTTATTTTTACCATAAGAACGGTGATAAAGAGTCGCATTTTCTTAAAGAAATGTAATTGAACCAGTTGGTCAAGTTTCATGATTTATCATCATGATCTTATTAATTTATTCTCCAAAAAAAATTCAAAAACATTTCTCAATATAATTTTTAAAACATTTTTTTGGCGTTTTTGTTTTAAAAAAATGTCTAAGTCATGAAAAGTAGAATATATATTTTCTAAATAGAAGTTTTTATCATGGTATTTGAATGTGATTTCAATAGTGAATTAAGACTAGAAATATCATCTAGATTTAAATGAGGAGACCATTCCTGGTGAAGATCATGGAATTACCAAATTTTAATTAAAACCAAATATTCATTATATATTATTATATGAATATATATATATATATATGTGAATGTAGGTGATAAGTAAATATGAGGTACTTGAAAATATTATTCGATCCATGAGAATTTTTAGAGTTAGATACATTATTATTAAGGAGAGAGGGGGATTCAAAGTCAGGAACCATTGAAGAAGAAGAAAATTTTATATTAATCCATGTATTTATGAAGGTTTTGGACGTAAAGATCACTCAAGATCTGGATGAAGTCTTAAGACAAATGTTGTTATTGAAGTTCTTTAGGGGTTACACATGTTGGCCTACTGATCCATCTACTCATAATGGAGGACCAAAATCTAGTGTTTTAGATAGCACTAGGAGCAAGATAAAGGTATTTATTAGTTAAATCTATTATGAAGAATAATTTTATATTCTAGTGGAATTTATAAGTTATGGAGATCAAATTTGATTACTTCTTGTAGATGATTGTTCAAGATAATGGAGAATCTAAGTTGGGGGTATATCCAATACAGAAAGGAGTTGTACTTTCATCTAGACCTTATAAATATTTTTTCTTTCTTGGTTAATTTATATTAATTCACACAAAGGTGAGGATATTATAAATCATTAAGTGGATATATAACCTTAACAAGTGCAATATGTTGGGTAAAAAGGGATTAACTCATAAAAAATAAAATTGATCATTGATTTACCCTCTGTAGTAATCCAATTGGATCTGAGAATCATAAGTGGTATCAGAGATAGTTCCCTCTAAATATAAAAAATAGACATATAATAAACATAGAAATTAAATTATATGATTAGTCAAGGAATATATAACTTAAAGTTCATGAGTTATCATAGATGGAAGAATAAGATGTTGCCCTGCCTCCTCTAACATAGCCTAAAAGTCAAAGATGGTACTATAGTGGGTTTTACACCCATTTTTAAGTTTATCTTATGAATAAAGATAAGAAAAATATGGGTTTATATAGAAATGATAAAAATTACATATTTATTTCCTCATTAGAAAAGTTATACATAAAGTTAATGGTCCTTCAAACAAAAAAGGAGATATGAAAAAAAATTAGGAAGCATCAATGAAGGTAATATCAATGTGAAGTAAGACAAGCTACATGTATAGTGGAGTAAATTTGGAGATATTAAAATAGATGATTATGAGAATATAAAATACTATTTCACCAGGTTGAATGAGATAGTAACATTTGAGGATTTGGTGAGAAACTAGGGGATTCCATCATAGTTAAAAATCTAATGAGAAACTTCCCAAGCATATTTGATTTCAAGGTTTCATTTTTGGAAGAAGGGGAGAATATTTACTTAGATTAGCTTCACAATATCATAATTACATATTAAATGATAGGCTCTAGACTTTAAGAAAAAGGTAAAATATGATATCACTTTTGAATCCATGAGAAAAGTAAAAGTAAAATAAGAAGAGGATATTGAATCTAATGATTTGTATATTGGGGATAGTGAAGAATTTGACCAAATTATTTCTATTCTATCAAAGACATTCAATAAAGTAAAATTATAAAATATAAAAGGTAAGAAATTATAGATATGTTAAAATTGTGATGATATTGGTCATATTGAAAAATATTTTATATAGAAACAAGTTGAAAAATCTAAATAATATGAGAAGAATATGAAAAAATGAAAACATAAAAAGGGTAAGAATAATAAAAATAATTTCAGTAGAAAAAAAATAATATTTATGAGCAAGAAAGTGAAATATGAATCATCTAGAACCTTATATAATTAATTCACTATATTTTCACAAGTTGGGAATAGATCTGATTCATCAATAAATGATGATGATGGAGAGGAAAGTATATATATTGAGTTAGAGATGAAAATAAAGATTGAATCCTTTTTTGAGTAGATTACACAAATCTGTAAAGACAAAATGAAGTTTTAAAAGGAAAAAAATAGGATGAATAAAAAATAAGATAATTAAGAAGGAAGCAGTATATGTTGGTGAGACCAAGATACACAATCTCAGAGAAGATGAATAAGAAAACATTATCTATGACCATGAGAAGAAAATAGATTCAATATAAGTAGAAGTTGGAGATACATAATTGATATTTCTTATTGTCAAAAACATGATAAAAAGGTTATAGAATAATTAAAAAATATTGATGAGGTTAAAGAAGAATCTTCCCAAGTTAGTGAGAATATGGGTCTTAATAGGAAAGAGATATATGCACTTAATCTATCCCATAATAAATCTATTATATCTAATAGTGCTAGTAAAAATCACAAAGAAGGACATATTATGTCTAAAATTAATTATCAGATACACTCTTCCCCATAAAAGTGAGAAAGGGGGCCAAGAAGGCCATTTCCCCTTAAGAAAAAGGAGGATCAGTTTACAACAGGACAACAATATAGTAAAATCTGGATATACCCATGAAATCAGGAAAATGAGGTATAAAAGTCCCATTTTAATCCCTTATTCTTTATTATATCAAACATTTTATAAAAGGGGATCATTGTTTTATGAAAATTTCAGACAAAGGGGGAGTTTTATTCCTTGTGCATAAACCTTTTCATGTGATAAGATGTGTGTAGGTTACAATGTATTTATTAATAAATTGTATAATTAAGCCTTAAAATTATAGTTTGAGAATGATATAACAGGGTTGGTTATTTCATAGAGAAGATTTCCAAAATTGGTTAAGTCCCCCTTGTTTTCTACATTGGGTTAGCCCAAGTAAACTTAGAGTGGACAGACTAATATCTGTTTGAAAAGAAAAGGCAAGTGGTATCATATCTCCCCCATAAGTGGTTTGATCTATTCTTTAAATAAGGAGAAGATTTTTAAAATAAATGATGAGATGAGAAGACCCCCATTTTCACTTTCCATCTGATTTTCAATAAGGGGTGAAATAAATAATCATGTATATTGACATTAGAAATGTATGATGATATTGAAAAAAATTAGAAAGGGGGAGATTTTTGTGCCCAAGGGGTTATTGTGGAGGAGGGGTAAGAAACCACCATAGTGAATAAATATAATATTTCTTTATTTTATTCAATAGACATTCCTAGTGATACAATGTTAACAAGATGGATATACATGTATTATTGATTCAACCTGCACATCAGGAAAGATTCACAATGTTTTTGCATAGAGATTTTGTAACATCCCAAGTAAGTAATGAAAAATAGATATTTTTATCTATGTATATTAATAAATTAGATAGTGTTTTCGAGGCTTAAAATGAAAATAAATCCAATCTTAAGCATGGAATACACTAATATTTTTAAAAGATTGTTTTACAGCCTTTTGATGGCAAACCATTTTTAAATCTATCTTTTGACAATTTTATAAACTATGTTTGTCAAAAAAAACTTATTCTTTATGATTGGGACATCAAAATTTACTTTGTGTGAATTTTTGGTATTTTTCTGACAATGTTCATTTTTTAATGAATAGTGAGAAATACTGCATTTTACATCAAAACTGCTTTTTAATCTAATTTATTTATATGATTATATTATCATTTGAATTGGTTTTGAAGTTAAATTAGAATATATTTTTACCATTTTATCCAATGGTGGTCATTGGAATCAATTTCACTTTGAAATTGGACTTAAACTGGTGTCAATCTTTTGATACTTATTGTTTCATAAAAACACGCTATTTGTCATGACCGTGGGAATTAATTATTAAATTATTTAATGTGACTTATATGTTTTGAATTTTTTAAAATAGACTTCATTTTTGAATTCGGAATATCGAATATATCTTAGAGTGAATTTTTGATAATTTTCTGAAAAACACCAAGTTTTGATGAATAGTGAAACCACTAAGTGGTAATCAAGCAAACTGATTTTTCAGATAAATTAAAGTTTACCACTAATTTGTATTGAATTTTGAAAATCCGACATACATCGTTGTAATTAGTATGTAAAATTTGGTTCAATGGGATGAAAATAATTTTTTGGTGAATAGTAACTTTTTTTCATTAATCGCGATTAGAGGTAATTAGTGTAATTTATGGTAAAAATGATATTATAAAAATGTGAAAACACCATGACACTTGTCCTACCCCTATTGGATGATTCATGGCCGACCAAGACAACCCATGGGTCGATTTAGGGGACCCCATGGAGCCATTTGGGTGAGATAATGACTTTAATGCCTTTTTTTAAATCAATGTGAAAATGACACTAACATAAATTGTTTTACTAAAACAATTTTTAGAAGGGGTTATAATAATCATATTTTTGTCTATAAATATTTATTAGAAAGCTAAAAATATTTCCTACATCATATTATTTTTTTATATAATTTTTAGACATTAAATAAATTAAATTATTTATGACATCATGATGATGCAGCGATAACCTCATTATTTAACGATTAAAATAAAATGGAAATATAATGTAATATCTAAGACATAAACTTGTCCAAAAACTATTGGATGGGAATATTTCGAAGCCTTATCATCTTATCTTCGAAATATATCAATGTGGGACCTTAGAAATTCGAAACACTTTTGAAAATAAAATAATAGTTTCATGATTTCCAAAAGTGCCCCTCCTCTCCTCTTATAAAAGGCCGCCACCTCTACCTCATTTCACACACTCCTCAAGCCTTTGCTCGGACAACCCCTGCCCATTTACTCTCTCCACATCCCTCTCCTCATCCTATAGGATTCCCTTTGGGCATAATCTTTTCAAAGGAAGCCTTTAGGCTCAAATCAAACGGAGTTACACTTTTAAAGGTAATTCATTCTCTCGTGTTCATTTGTTTTATTTTGCTTCTTCAACCCCCTAAACTCTTTTTATTTACTTCTTTTGTAACAACACCAGTATCTTAAATATACTAGGATATTGTTATAAGATTTATTTGAGCTACACTCTCACACAACTATATCAAATGGTTAAAGAACATACGGTTTCCGTGGATGGTGAAATTCTGCCTCCCGCAACGATGATTGTTCAATACTCATTTAACACCTTCAAAGGTGGCCATTATGATGTCACTATTTTTATATATGATATATAATATGTTTATTCTTTACTTAAGATTCTGTATTTTTCATTTATGGCATACTATTATTGTTTCCATTATGGGTAAACACGATATCTTTATTTTAGGAAGTGCGGACTACCACCCCCTGAAAGTGATTTGATTCGTTAATACCATATGTGGGATGTGTAAAGGATAAAGTTAATGATATTATAAATGTTATTATACTGGAATTATAATATACTCTTATATCATTATTATTCCATTCCAGAAAATACGAAATAGAAATGGAAGTAGCGTTCATGCGTACGTACGGCTTACCGTCTCCATGAACGGTGCATTTCATTTCTTACCTCTAAATGTGATGTAATATTATAAATACATCTACATTCTGAATATATATGATATATATGTTATACAAATAATTAATATCATTCTGGATATAACGAACCTTTCACTAAATTAACAACATGTAAGTGTAAGAAGTCTATTTTTGACTTAAGAACCAAATACCGACAAAATGAACATTATTAACTTAAATGATTACATGATGTTCATATCATGGTATAAAAGGAATAATGAACTTGAAAAAGGTTCTTAAGCAAGTATATATTAACTCAAGTTTATTATTCAGGAGATTAAAGAACGATCGGGTCAAGTCGGTTACGAGGTATGGGACTTCGTCTCAATCTCCTTTCGTTGAGGCATATTTTGTTTTATACACAACCTTCTTTTATATGGTGTATAAACCCCTTTGACTTTTACGCTTATTCAAGAGGAATCTTTTTTATATGAAGCGTTTACTAAACGAAAAAAGGGAATGTTTTTGTCGTACGTATGCGGCGACAACGACTTCTCTGCCATCGTGGCCGTTATTTGAGTTTCGGCTTCCTCTACAAGCCATACCTTCTTTTTAAAAGAAAAATAAATACCATGTTTTAATTTTCTTTTATTTTGGTATTGAAAATGGTTTTCATAATATTTTTATATCAATGTTTTGTATTGATATCTTGTGATTGAAAGGTGGAAATGTTATGTTTCCTTTATGCATGTTTTATGTGATACGATTATGTTGAGGTTCTTGGGCATTATTATGAAGACGGGTGGTTCCGTGATAGACTAAGGGAGGGTGAGCCCGATATAGCTCTCCAATGCGTTGGGTAATGTGAAGGAGTGAAACGTTAAGGTTTCTCTGAAGAGATTTAGGGAATATACTGTGATGGGTATTCCAAATGTAACTAAGAGGGTTACTCCCTACGTAAGAATGTTATGAATGCCTCAAGTTACCTTTATGTCTTATGATTTATATGATTTATTCATGATTTGATGAGGTATGTTAAAGTGATTATGTTTTATGGGTAAAGTATGATTTCATTCTTATGTATATATGTACCCATGTTTCCTTTCCATATTTTTATATCCCTTACTGAGCTTTTTATGCTCATCCCAAGTTTTTTTTGAAATGTTTTTCACAGGTCAAGGGAAAGGTACATGATATGATGATAGTGTCAAGGAAGTATCAAGAAAGAATCCATGTTTATTTTAAATGTGTTTCCATTGATGGGAATGAAGGATACTATCTTTATGTAACCACTTTGTTTATATGTGGAATGTAATGCAAGTTTTATGATCTAATTCTCTAAAACTCTAAACCCGAAAAGATCCTCAATGTGTAATCTTGTAATAACTCAAGATAAAGTAAGGTTTAAGGATGGGGCCTTATAGTTGGTATCAGAGGTCGGTTTAGACAACTTTAGGAGTTAGAAAAGTGTTAAATTATAATATGATTGAAATCATATAGCATTTACAGATTACCATGTTGCTTCGCCTAAGATATTTCTGTGTTCTGAATGGTTTTCCACAGAGGAAACAAAGCAGCTATGTTGGGAGGCCATCAGGAGGAAGACAACCTTCCAAATCAGCATACTGAGATGGTCAGAATCAGAATTGAGCAGTTTACTACAGTGATGGCTCAGTTGAATCATGTGATAAATGGTGGTTATGTTATTGATGATATTTTGGTGTTTTCTAAAAGTAAAGAGGAGCATGAAAGACATTTAAGGGTTATCTTGAAAACCTTAAAAGAAAAGAAACTATATGGAATATTCAACAAGTGTGAGTTTTGGTTGCAACAAATTTCTTTCCTTGGTCACATTGTTTCTAAATATGGAATAACGGTTGATCCTGCAAAAACAAAAGTTGTGGAAGAATGGCCAAGACCCACAAATGTAACTGAGATTCGTAGCTTCCTTGGTTTCGAAGGATATTACCGAAGGTTTGTTAGAAATTTTTCATGTTTATCTAGTCCAATGACTAAGCTAACTCGGAAGGGTGTTATGTTTATCTGGACAAAAGAATGTGATGATTGTTTTCAGGAATTGAAAAGAAGATTGGTGAATGCTCCAGTTTTGGCACTACTTTCCAGGAATGGTGAGTTTGTTATATACAGTGATGCTTCATTGAAAGGACTTGGTTGTGTCCTAATGCAGAATGATCAGGTAATTGCTAATGCTTCACGACAGTTGAAAACTCATGAGGTAAATTACCCTACACATGATTTGGAATTAGCTTCTGTTGTTTTTGCTTTAAAATTTTGGAGGCATCATTTGTATGGAGTAAAATGTGAAATGTATACCGATCACAAAAGTTTAAAGTATATATTCACTCAGAAAGAATTGAACATGAGACAAAGGAGATGGCTAGAATTAATCAAGGATTATGATTGTACAATTCATTACCATCTGGGAAAAGCAAATAAAGTGGCTGATGCTTTAAGTCGAAAAATTAATGCTTCATTAGCAATGTTGTGTTTGGAACGTGATCCTTTGGTTAAGGATTTGATGAAATTTGGAATAGAAGTTGTTGGTGCAGGAAGTTCTTCTGTTTTGTTTCAGGTATCAGTGAGATCATCTCTATCAGATAGAATCAAGCAAGCACAGAAGCAAGACAGTGAGTTGTAGAAAAAGGTCGAGCTGGTTCAGAAAGGTAAGTTGCCTGAATTCAACATTGATAATGATTGCATTTTGAGATTTGGGAAGAGATTGTGTGTGCCTTGTGATTAATAGTTGAAGAGAGAGTTGTTATGTGAAGCTCATAGTTCTCCGTTTTCAGTTCATCCTAGCAGTACTAAGATGTACAGAGATCTGCGGGAGTATTACTGGTGGGATGGAATGAAAAGTGATATTGCTGATTTTACTGTGAAGTGTTTGACATGTCAACAGGTCAAAGCAGAGCGGCAGTTACTGAAAGGGATGCTTCAGCCTTTACCAGTTCCAGAGTGGAAATGGGAGAATATCTAATATAGCTTAGAGTGAATTTTTGGTAATTTTCTAAAAAACTCCAATTTTTGATGAATAGTGAAACCACTAAGTGGTAATCAAGCAAACTGATTTTTCAGTTAAATGAAAGTTTACCACTAATGTGTATTGAATTTTGAAAATCCGACATACATGGTTGTCATTAGTATGTAAAATTTGGTTCAATGGGATGAAAATAATTTTTTGGTGAATAGTGACTTTTTTTCATTAATCGCGATTAAAGGTAATTAGTGTAATTTAAGGTAAAAATGATATTATAAAAATGTGAAAACACCATGACACTTGTCCTACCCCTATTGGATGAGTCATTGCCGACCAATACAACCCATGGGTCGATTTAGGGTACCCCATGGAGCCACTTGGGTGAGATAATGACTTTAATGCCTTTTTTTTTAAATTAAGGTGAAAATGACACTAACATAAATTGTTTTACAAAAACAATTTTTAGAAGGGGTTATACTAATCATATTTTTGTCTATAAATATTAATTAGAAAGCTAAAAATATTTCCTACGTCATATTATTTTTTTTTATAATTTTTAGACATTAAATAAATTAAATTATTTATGACATCATGATGATGCAGCGATGACCTCATTATTTAACGATTAAAATAAAATGGAAAGATAATGTAATATCAAAGACATAAACTTGTCCAAAAACTATTGGATGGGAATATTTAGAAGACTTATCATCTTATCTTCGAAATATATCAATGTGGGACCTTAGAAATTCGAAACACTTTTGAAAATAAAATAATAGTTTCATGATTTCCAAAAGTGCCCCTCCTCTCCTCTTATAAAAGGCCCCCACCTCTACCTCATTTCACACACTCATCAAGCCTTTGGCTCGGCCAACCCCTGCCCATTTACTCTCTCCACATCCCTCTTCTCATTCTAGAGGATTCCCTTTGGGCAGAATCCTTTCAAAGGAAGCCTTTAGGCTCAAATCAAAAGGAGTTACACTTTTAAAGGTAATTCATTCTCTCATGTTCATTTGTTTTATTTTGCTTATCCAACCCCCTAAACTCTTTTTATTTACTTCTTTTGTAACAACACAAGTATATTCAATATAATAGTATGTTGTTATAAGATTTATTCAAGCTACACTCTCACACAACTACATCAAATGGTTAAAGAACATACGGTTTCCGTGGATGGCGAAATTCTGCATCCCGAAACGATGATTGTTCAATACTCATTTAACACCTTCAAAGGTGGCCATTATGATGTCACTATTTTTATATATGATATATAATATTTTTATTCTTTTCTTAAGCTTCTGTATTTTTCATTTATGGCATACCATTATTGTTTCCATTATGGGTAAACACGATATCTTCATTTTAGGAAGTGCGGACTACCGCCCCCTGAAAGTGATTTGATTCGTTAATACCATATGTGGGATGTGTAAAGGATAAATTTAATGATATTATATATGTTATTATACTGGAATTATAATATACTCTTATATCATTATGATTCTATTCCAGAAAATGCGAAATAGAAATGGAAGTAGCGTTCATGCGTACGTACGGCTTACCGTCTCCATGAACGGTGCATTTCATTTCTTACCTCTAAATGTGATGTAATATTATAAATACATGTATATTCTGAATATATATGATATATATTTTATCCAAATCATTAATATCATTCTGGATATAACGAACCTTTGACCAAATTAACAACATGTAAGTGTAAGAAGTCTATTTTTGACTTAAGAACCAAATACCGACAAAATCAACATTATTAACTTAAATGATTACATGATGTTCATATCATGGTATAAAAGGAATAATGAAATTGAAAAAGGTTCTTAAGAAAGTAGAGACTAACTAAAGTTTATTATTCAGGAGATTAAAGAACGGTCGGGTCAAGTCGGTTACGAGGTATGGGACTTCGTCTCAATCTCCTTTCGTTGAGGCATATTTTGTTTTATACACAACCTTCTTTTATACGGTGTATAAACCCCTTTGAATTTTATGCTTATTCAAGAGGAATATTTTTTATACGAAGCGTTTACTAAATGAAAAAAGGGAATGTTTTTGTCGTACGTATGCGGCGACAACGACTTCTCTGTCGTCATGACCGTTATTTGAGTTTCGGCTTCCTCTACAATCCATACCTTCTTTTTAAAAGAAAAATAAATACCATGTTTTAATTTTATTTTATTTTGGTATTGAAAATGGTTTTCATAATATTTTTATATCAATGTTTTGTATTGATATCTTGTGATTGAAAGGTGGAAATGTTATGTTTCCTTTATGCGTGTTTTATGTGATACGATTATGTTGAGGTTCATGGGCATTATTATGAAGACGGGTGGTTCTGTGATAGACTAAGGGCGGGTGAGCCCGATATAGCTCTCCAATGCATTGGGTAACGCGAAGGAGTGAAACGTTAAGGTTTCTCCGAATAGATTTAGTGGATATACTGTGATGGGTATTCCAAACGTAACCAAGAGGGTTACTCCCTACGTAAGAATGTTATGAATGCCTCAAGTTACCTTTATGTCTTATGATTTCTATGATTTATTCATGATTTGATTAGGTATGTTAAAGTGCTTATGTTTTATCGGTAAATTATGATTTCATTCTTATGTATATTTGTACCCATGTTTCCTTTCCTTATTTTTATATCCCTTACTGAGATTTTTATGCTCATCCCAAGTTTTTTTGAAATGTTTTTCACAGGTCAAGGGAAAAGTACATGATATGATGATAGTGTCAAGGAAGTGTCAAGAAAGAATCCAAGTTTATTTTAAATATGTTTCCATTGATGGGAATGAAGAATACTATCTTTATGTAACCACTTTTTTTATATGTGGAATGTAATGCAAGTTTTATGATCTAATTCTCTAAAACTCTAAACCCGAAAAGATCCTCAATGTGTAATCTTGTAATAACTCAAGATTAAGTAAGGTTTAAGGCTGGGGCCTTATAGATTTTTTCTAATAACCATCACCTACTAAGTTATTTTCAATAGAACTAGAAGGAGTGAAAGTAACCAAATCACCACACAAAAATCATTAATTGAAATTCACACAAAAAATAGAAAAAATAGATAAATAATATTTAATGTGGTTTGGAAAAATTACAACATCCACAGAGAACACTACAAACATTTTTCATAATGGGAGAAAAAATGAGTATAAAACTCTTTATCACTTCCTATACACTATTGGACTCAAAATTTTAAGTCAAAAACATCCATTTTTTACTCAATTATCATTCCATTATATATCGACAACAACACCTCTTTATATAGGTTGATATCTGATCACCAAGTTGTACTGATCTCTGAGTTTCATGGTCAACATTATACTCACTTGAATAACTACCAATACACTATTGTATATTCAATTTCAACTTCCAACATCTATTCATCAAGAAAAAAAATACAGTAAATGAGTTTATACACTTTATGAACATCAAATCCTCTCCATCTGATCATTAAAGCCTCATAGCATAATTCCTCAGACGGATGTCATTGTGTCCACACAACATTGTATAATGAAATTTTTTTCCAATCAAAAACCTTCTTCCAAAAATATCTACAAAAATTTAATGTAGGAAACATCAATATGGTATGTCTAATTATTTATGCCCAATCATATCCATTTATAAAACTCATTCTGATTAACTTGAAGAAAAAACCAAAAACCAAACAATCTCCCACTTAGAAATTGCTTCAAGATTTTAGACTTCTTCTTCTTTCATTCACCTAAGCTCTTCCTCTATCTGATGCATGTTATTTTAACCATTCTATCTAGTCATTCAAGTATCTTTTCTTAGAATATCACCTTTGTAAACATATCTATAGGATTTTTCTTCCTATAAAATATCTAAAGATCCAACACTTTATCCTCTAGTAGACTTCTGATGAAGTTATACTACAAATAAATATATTTTTTACTTTTATAAAACACTAGTTTGTGACTAAGATGAATGGAACTATGACTATAATAGAATAATATTCCTCTTTTCAGTACCTTATTGATTTCCTTCAATGAATTGATCGACCAGATAATCTATTTACCTACTTTAGTAATAGAAATGTACACTATGTATATTGTACATAACGTAACCACCTGTTGTAAAGGAGATATCCAACTAACTACAGTTCCACTAAAAATAAATACAAAACTTGTAGTGATTTTTCATAGGTCTATGTATCAAAATATATATCTACAAAACATTTTAGCTAATAATCATCTCAAAAACATAAATCTATATCATCTAATCCTTTTAAGTATCATAAGATCCATTTTATAGCTTATTAATGTTTCCTTCTAGTATTTGACACGAAAATTCTAACAACTCCCACTAAAAAAATATAGTTGATTACAAACCATTGTGTAAATAAAACTTATTATAGCCGAATCATAAGTAAATTTCTTCATGAAACAAAATTATCTTTCCATTGATGGTTCATGAGTTTCAATGAGTTTAAATTTTCCAGTGAGGGAATGATAAAAGTTTTTAAACAATCATTCTGAATATTTTGATAAATTTTCTAATGTATTGCTTCTGGGATAAAACCAATTAGTCAACTTTTGGATCTCACCCAATTATCATGCACAAGATATTTTTATCTTGCCCAAAATTATTCCTCTCAATCCTTCTTGAAATATTATTATAAATTTCATCAATCCATTGGAACTCTAGACCACAAATCAACATATAATCCACATAAAACAACATTGTGATATATGTTTCATCTTCAAAATTAGTTATATAAAAATAATGATTATAATCACATAAAATAAAACTATCTTCAAAATTTAAAGTTTAAAACTTCCTATTCCAATGTCTTGGAGATTTATTCAAGCCATAAAAACTATTTTTCAACTTACAAACCAAATTATCATTCTAGTGAACTCTATAACTCTTGGTATGAATAAAATAAATTTCTTACTTAAAGTTACCATGAATAATTTTTTTATTTACAACTATCTACTCAAAGTGTATATCATCATACGCAACAATGATAAGAACAATTTGAATGGTTGTATGTTTCACCACTAATAAGAATAATTTATAAAATTCAATTCCTTTTTTTTATGAAACCCTTTACCACAAACCTTTATTTGCATCGACTATTCCCATAAACTTCCTATTTTAAATTAAATACCCATTTGTTTTCCAAATTTATCTTTAATTCTAGTAGATCAAATAACTCTAAAGTGTTTTTGATATTTAAGGAAATTATTTCCTCTTCCATGGATGAATTTAACAATTTAGATTCTCTAAGAGTATCCAATTCTTTATGACTATCAAATTCCTCTATATTAGTTAGAAGCAAGAAATCCATATCATCCCCAAAACTATTAACATGTTTTCTAATACTAATTGATCTCCTCAACACAACCTCAAGTTCATCCATCCATACCTATCTATCACGTATTATTATTTACATTAAAGGTATGTCTAAACATTAATAATCTATAAAAAAAAATTCTAATCCACCTCTATCCATTGCCATGACTAATGAAGTACTAACCTCTGATGTTTTCCCTAAACTTTCTAGATTGAAAGTTGGTCTTGTATCTTTTTTATGATCTCCCTAAACTTTGATAGTTGAACTTTATTAAAATTCTCTCTCATCCAAGATCCAATATTTTCCAAGAAGTACTTTATTTAAAGAAATATCTAAACTTTGGATGGATTGTTTCTTTTCATCATCCCATTAGTGATAAACAAAGTTCTCATCATTATAACCAACAACAAAACACACTTTGGATTTTTTATTTTCAACACTTCCAAAGATCTTGAGATGGATGATATCTAGTCTCTTACCTGAACAAAGTTTCTTAAGAAGTTATTATCCCATAGCTAAAGAGATAATTTTATTAACTAAATAAGATTTTGTATTCAAGTCCTCTTCCCAAATTCCCTTAGGAATTCCTAAGTAAATCCCCATGGTTAGATTTCTATGTTAGTGTCTGATTCATTCTCTTAGATATTCCATTCTATGGGGGAGTCTCTAGAGAATTCTTATCATGATTGATTCCCTTATACTTATAGAAATTATGATAGTTCTATATGGTATATCCCCCACCATTGTTTAGCTAGAGACATTTAAACTTTCTTTCACACTCTTTATTAACAAAAAATTTCCAATAAATAAATACTCTAGACACAAAAAATATATACTTTAATAAGTGAACCTAGAACTTGCAACTAGAATCATAAATAAAGGTCAAAAATTACAGTGATCTTCTATATGAGAGAACAAGGGATGTTCATCAAGCATCAAAATGATCAAGTTATCAAATTCGATTACTTGGTTTTATTCCATCGAAATTGAAGGAAAATATTTTTTTTCTAACATATAGCTCTCACATACTCCATGGTCTATGTGATAAAGTTTTAGTATTCCCTTCACTACAAAAACTTTAATATTTTTCTCATTTTAGTGACCAAAACAATAGTTTCACATTACCAGACCATTCGATGAAGTCATTCTAATAACTGCAACTTCATCACTTTGTTTGATAAGGTATAATGTACCATTATTTACTTTATGATAAATCACCATGAAACCTTTGATGATATTACAAACTCAATTCAAAAATTTCCTTCTAAAACCCACATCATCAAGTTGTACCACTGATATGAGGTTCTTTCAGAGACTATGAATATGTCTAACATCTTTTAGTTTAAAGACACTTCCACTTTTCTTTTGAATATTCACATCACCTTTCCCAACTATATCTAAACCTTAATCATTTACTAGATGTACTATACACAAGATTAATAGTATATAATCAACCAAAAATCCTCACTCACAAGTTTAATGAAATGATTCCCCTCAGTTAATAACCCATGACTCCTCTAGAATGATCATTCTCAGTATAGAGTTGGACCTCTATTTTTTTTATTAGCCACGTTTATTTTCCCAGAAGTAGAAAACTCTCACCTATTCCTTCAATATTTATTAATATGAAATTTTTTACCACAAATAAAAAATGTAATACCTGAACTAATTGATTTAGCTCACCTTATTCTCTCTGAATTATACTCTTAAAATTTTTTCTTCTAATGTTATGTACTATGAACTGACTATCCTATTCTAATAGTATTGAGAGCACTTTTAGATAGATTCTAAACTTCCTTTCACATCAACTCCTCATTTAAGATTAAGTTTCAAATATCAATAAACACTATATCAACCTTACCACGGGAGTTTCTCACCACTTTCACTATGTTATCCCAACTCTCTGGACGTGATTAAAGAATAAGAAAATCCAAAAAATCATCTCTGATGTTACCTTCATAGATTTTATCTTCCTTAAAATCATATTGAAGTCATTCACAAGATTAGAAATAGGACTTCTATCTTATAACCATAACCTGAACAATATTTACATCATGAAACTTTATTGAGAGCTATCATCTTCTCATAATTTTTATCCAATGCTTTCATAACTTCTTCAAAATTTTCTTCTCTCTAATGTTGAACACAACATTCCAAGAAAGAGACATCTTGATTAAGGCTAAAGCCTTCTTGAATAACTTCCCCTATTCCTCTTGGTCTGCTGTCTTAGGATACTTATAGAATAATGGAGTATCAAGATATTTCTATATAAAAATATATTTCAACTAGATTCTCCAAAAGGCAAATTTTGTTCTATTGAACTTATCGATGAAAATTTTTCTTTCCTATAAATACATTCTTCTATTAATATCAAAAAATTGAAATAAAATAAATTACTAATCAAATGGATAAATTTACATGAATATTGTGAGTGAATTAGAACCAATTGTACCCACTGATACCACTTTTTGGGAAGGATGGGAAACAAACCACCATATTAAAATAAAAAAATCATCATTTGTTTGATCAAACAAATATACCTATCAAGACAATGTTCACGGGATGGAGATGTTTATCTGATCACTTAATCGTGTGTAGTGTAAATTCTTCACAATGTTATCATAAACATGGTTTTTCTGATAACCATCACCCCCTAAGTTATGTGAATGGAAACAAAGAATATTGAAACTAAAATAACCACCAAACAAAAAACATTGATCGCACTTTTCACAAAATTAGGAAAACAAATAGACAAACAATATTTAATATGGTTCTTACAAAGTCCCATATCCATGGGAGAAAGCTGTAAAAAATCATAATGGGAGATACAAATGATTGAAAAACTCTTACTCATTTCTTCTCAACTCTTTAGTCTCAAACAATTAATTTAGAAACACCCAATGATCACTCATTTATTTTACGTTAGAGTTGGGCCACCAAACCTATTTATAGTGGTCTCCATCCAATCAACAAGTTAAACCAACCTCTAAGTTTCATGGTAAATATTCTATTGAATTTAGAAACTACTAATACATAGTTGTGTATTTCATTGCAACTTCCAACAGCTAGTCATTAAGCAACAACCCATGCAATGATTTTCTATTCCTAGTGAACATTAAAGCTTCACCATTTGATCATTGAATCCTCACCAAAGAATTTTTCAATTCGATCACACTATATTTATAACACCCTGATATTTTAAAATTAAAACTACGTTTGATAATGTATATATCATGCAACACTAAGCCTAAACGAACTATGATTATTTAAATATGATCGTTATAACCTCATTTTTAAATTGGGATATATGAATAGGATTTACTAATTTATGAAATTTACATAAAGTTAATACTCAATATAAATTTATTTATAAATTATAATAAAATAAGCACTCAATTTTTAATAAAGACATTTTTTTCTTCAAAAAAATATGTTTTCTTCTAAAATAATTTTTATTGCTTTTTATGAGAAAATATTATAATTAATTTCTAGAAAATATAAACAAAATTATTTAATAAAATGGAATTAATTTTTAAAATTATCATATTAAAATTAAATTAGGATGAAATTTTTTTATTTTTATGAAATGGTTGATTTTTCACTAAATAGTGAAAATTATCGATTTTTCAAATATTATCATTTCTTTTCATTAAATAAAGTAATTTTAAATTACCATTATATTTTAGATTTTATATTAAAGTGATATATAAACCATTTCATTTATAATAGTTTAATTAATTTTATTTTAATAGTAAATTTTCATGATTTTTATATATGTGTATTTTTATGCTTAAAAATGTGGTTTTCTGAAAATTGATTTTAAGTGCATAAAGTTTATCCATTTTAATTAATTAAAATAACCCATAATTGGAAAATATTTAAATTAAATGTATATTATATATCTATATATATTAATTAAAGTTAATATATTTATTATTTCAAGTCATAATATTAATATAAGATCATATATTTCTTGAAAAATGCATTTTTCTAAAAAGGTGTTTTTCATCATGTTTTGTGGGTTTAATTTTAAACTAAATTCTACTACTTATGTAAATTATATTTGATAAAATAGATTCCATATTTATAATAATAATATTTAATTATATTTAAAAAGTTCAAATTAATTTTTTTTCATAATGAATTGTAAAAATAGTAAGAATTTATTACCATATTTAAGGTTAAAAAGGTTTATTGAGGGTTAAACTAAAAAGATAACGGTTAAAATAACCCCAAAAATTTTATAATTTCTATTTTATATCCATATTTAAACCCTATATAATCCAATATTTGGTAATGATCCATTTTCGATCCATTTGTTGTGAAACCATCCTAGAAACGCTTTTGGTGAAAACCGAAAGAGGTTGTCTGAAGACGAAGTATCATTCTTAATGGAGCATTTTGGTTTTATTTCTTCTTCAATATCCTTTAAAAATTATTCAACTGTGATAATATAATAAAATCATTATATCTCGTATACTGATATATTATTATGTTAATGGAATAACCTATATCCATCTCCTCATCCATCAAATGGGAAACAAAACCATTGTTCATGTGTACAGCGGATTACCGCCTCACAAACTCATGTAATTTCTTTTCAATCAATGCCTCTCATGGATGTTTATAATGATGGATCTAATGTATATATATGTTATTTATGATATATTATCATTCTATAAATTTAATATATCATATATTTTATTACCTTTTCATTCATTAAAAGATGATAATGTCATTTGCGTGAACATGTGGATTACCCCCTCCACAAAGCAATGTTATTCATTTTGAAATACTGCATCACATGGAAAGTATATATAAGTGTGTTTAAAAGAAATAATATTATAATTATTATATTATTATAATTATGTAAATATAAAACAACACTTACCTTATTTCAATCATTATTGTTGAAAAACGGAAATATTACTCATGCGAACGTACGACCTACATTCTCTATGATTGTAACATAGTTCATTTTTCATAACCATATTTTATAGTTGGTAAATTTTTTGAATAAAAATGATAATTATTCCACTATTATTATTCTAGATATAATGAAATTATAATATCTCTTACCATAGTTAACTTACCAAAGTGATTTTGAACATATGAGTTGAATGTCATCAAAAACATCCAACATGAATCTAAATGATTAAGTAATTTAATATAACATGATAATAAGTAAAATAATAAAAATAATAAACTTAAAAAAGAGTTATTATTAAATTAAAAAATTAAAATAAGTTTATTATTTAGGAATATAAATAATGTACATGATGAGTTGGAATCAAGATAAGGGATATCTGTAATCAACCCTTTTCTTCTGGTCATGACCATTCTCTCTATAACTCACTTCATATCTCTATTTAAAGTTATGTAATTCCTATAAATTATATATTCATTCATCTCACTTATATACCTATCATATTCTAACTTCCTTTTCTGGGGTAATACATTCTGTATGTTCATTTATAATAAACCTTCATTATGAAACTTCCTTTGATTATTATATGAGGTGAGATTATACAACCCATTTTATTTCTATGGGAAATTATTGTGTTTATGAAATATGATTGATTTCATTTTAATGTCACACATAATCATGAACATGTTATGATGGGTGTTCCCAGGTAGTTCTCTAATGCATGGGGTAAATCATTTGTATTGGGAGATGTTAAGTATGGATTTAAGGAGTAAACCTAATCCAATATGGGATTCAATCTGCCATATCATATTGTCTTGGAAGTTGTCCATGACTTATTCTTATTTAATGCTTTGTGTTGAAGCCACATTTCCTATGTTTATATTATCTTAAGATACAATTTTTTGCAGTTATTCTACTATTTTATTACTCATGATCCTTGTCTTTTATGATATCATGTTATTCCTTTGACTCAAAAGTTTTGTTTCCTTATCATGTTTATTCCCTTAATGAGATTTTTAGCTCACCCATTTCTTATATATATTTCCTCAGGTTATCCTTTTAAGTTTTAGGAGATCAAATGCATTTAAAATCTCATTCTAAAGAATAAAATAAGGATGTCATGTTTTAGTTTTCTTTTGATGTATTATAAATCTAGTCTTCCCAAGACACTTGGGATCACAATATTTTGGGTTGTGATTATTGGATATTTATGTTAAAAATCATGTAATAATATGTGTAAAAGGATTGTTTTACTATTATGTCTACACAACTCTATCGGATAAAAGTTATTTCTGGTGACAAACTTTCAACCCAAAATATCTTTGAAACATTAAAGTAGAAAACATCCATATGGTTTTTTTGGTGATTTTCATCTAATAATCTCCATATAGAAAACTCAATCTGATTAAACAAAAGAAAATTCCACAAACCCAAAAAGGGTCTCGTTACACTTGTTGTCAATATGTCAATATTTTTTTGGAGAATAAATGAGGTGGTGATTCTTGGATGATTTTTATAGATTTATGAGTTGGAATTGGATTTCATATGTGATAGTATATCCAAGTCCATAAGTTGAGTGGGTTATTTTCATTATTTACAGCAAAATGTAGATGTATTGATGCATGAAGGTATTGCTTTAAATATGATTATTGATTTGTTATTCCTCAAATAAATCAAGGAAAAGTTTTTATAGAAGTTAGATACACTATATACAAACTCTTGGATATATTTTATGTTAATTGATAAGGGATTGAGATAAGGAGGCCCCAGTTTGAAGAAATGCAAGTCTAGAATTTCCAGATTAATATAGGAACAATTGATTAAATTTGTATGTGTGGTTGTTCCACTGACCGCTACATCATACCATCACTTATCAATGTGTTTGACCATTGACTATGGATTAACATAGTTGATTAAGTTGTCTATTTAGTCGGTCCAGACATATGTTTGATCCAAATTTATACATACAATCAATTTAAAACTTAGAGAGAAATAAAGAATGTTGTCTCATGGTTGATCCAGAGTAAGACACATGGTCGATATGGATTGCTTCATGTGGTCACTTGCCTCATAGTTACTCCATATAGTTAGTTTCCAGACTCATGTTTGATCCCATAATTATAAAATTATAGGGTGAATATACTAGGTAAAAAACATGGATTCTAGAATTTTCATATTCTGAAGAAATCCTGATTAGACGATGTTATAAAGGTGTGTATCATGGAATTAAAATACCATGATAAACTAAATGTTCATGATTTAACCTAAGAAAAAGGTATATCCAGCCAAGTGAAATCTAGACAATGATATTAATTCTACATGATAGTAAGAGATCCATGTGGTAATTATGTGTGATTCCATGTATGTGAAGATTTAAAATAATTTTAATGAATTATATTTAATGGATAATTAAAATAAGTGAATACCCTAAGTCATAATTCAATTTAAATGGGAGGTTTGATAGATTATTTTTAATGAAATTTCAAGGGTGAATTAAAACTAGAAATATCTTCCAAATTTAAATGAGGATATCACACCTACTAAAAATGATGGAGTTTCCAAATTCTGACAGAAACCAAATATTTGTATGATATTATTCTATGTATATATATATGAATACTGGTGATAAGTAAAGATTGGGTGCTTGAAAATATTTTTCAATCCTTGATAATTCTAGGATATTGATGCATTATTATTGAGGAGAGAGGAGGAGTCAAGGTAAAGCACCATTAAATAAGAAGTTAATATTCTATGCACCCAAGTATTCTTGAATGCTAAGTAGGATGTAAATCACTCAAGATTTGGTGGTAGTCTCAAGACCAGGGTTGTTACTGAAGTTCTTGAGGGAGTATACATGCATACCTACTGATCCATTTTCTAATGGAAGACTATTACCTAGTGGTGTAGAGATCTCCATGATAAATTTTAAGGTATTTCTTTTTTGGATCTGTTGTTAAAGAATTTTTATATCTTCCATTAGACTCCATAAGTTGTGAAGAGCACAGTGGATGACGTGTTATATATGATTTTCGAAGATAGTGTATAATTCAGGTTGGGGGTATGATCATTATGGAAAGGGTTAGGCCTTTAAATAGAACCTTTAAAATATTTTGAGTGCCTATTTCTCTTTCTATTACTGCACAATAATTTGGGTCTGTGAGAAATCATTGAGTGGATCGAGAAACTTAACAAGTTCACAAATTTGGGTTAAAAAGGTATAAATCATAAAAAAATGTAAACACCGATTTACCCCCCCCCCCCCCCTCTAGTGATATAATAAGATATAGGAATCGCCCCATTCATAATGTAACATCCTGATATTTTTAAACAAAACTATGTTTGATAACGTACACGACATGTAACACTGAGCTTTAATGGAAATGAAATATTATTTTTAAAATATAACTATTATAACCTAGTCATTGAATTGAAGGGTATGAATAATAGTAACCACAATAATATATATATATATATATATATATATATATATATTCTACTCAATACAAATTAATTTATTAATTATTATAAAATAAGCACAAAAGTTTTAGTAAAGTGGTTTTATGATTTAAAAATATGTTTTCTTCGAAAATGGTTTTTATTGATTTTTAGGAGTAAATATTATAATTAATTTCTAAAACTATTATAAATTTTATATTATAAAAATTATATCATTTTTTAGTCAACATACCAAAATTATCTTACAGTGAAATTATGTGATTTTTTTGAATATATTGATTTGTCATTAAATAGTGAAAAATACGAATTTTAAAAAAAACTGTCATTTCTTTTCAACTATTTAAAAAGTATAATTTTGTTTTAAAATTTTAACATTTAATTTTTATTAAAAAAATCCAATTAAATTTATTTTAATATACATTATGTTTAATTTTGGAAAAAAAATATTTTCGTACTTAAATATGTATTTTTCTGGAAACCGTTTTTCATTGAGTTTTGTGATTTTATTTTAAAATTAATGTCTTCCACTTATATGTATTGAATTTGATAAAATATATTCCATATTTTTAATCATGAGGTTCAAAAAATTTAAATATATTCCTTTTATTTTTTTCATTTTGTATAGTAACCATGCTAAAAAAATAACTTCGGAAAAGGATAAAATGAGATAAAAAGGATAAAACTATAGAATAAGGATTTAAAATCAACCGTAAACTTGTTTATATATCATTGGATGAGTAAAATTATACCAAACCATTTATTTATTAAAAAAAATGACATTTTTGTGCCATTTTTCTTTGATAAAAACCTTTATAGTATTTTATGTAAAGGAAAATTCTAAAATGTCTCTCTATTGATTTTATAATATTTTTTTGATAGGGATAAAAATAAGTTATAATGGTTAAAAAAGGTTATTTTTAAGATGAATAAATTTTTTTATGATGTTAATTTATTTTAAATTTTTATAGATGAAATAATTGCCTTAAATGTTTACGCTACGCTGACACGACGCTTATGCAAGCAGTATAAAAAATCAAGTAAATGATTTTAAAAACTTAAAAGGTAATATTTTTTGGATTATTTATGGTGTTTCATGAATTATATAGATAAATATAATTTATTATTGATGTGTTAAAAGTTTATATTCGAATTACACTATTGTATTGATATTTTTTGAAGTCAAATTATGTGAATAGTCCTAAAAATAACTTTAATGATATTTTATGATAAATAATATTATATTAAATGATTTAAAATTTATAGAAATATTATATTTTTTCAATTAAATATGATTTGTTTTATAAATTCAACTATATTACATTTCTAGTTCACTTTTACTTTTATAATAATTTTCTTGACCCCTGAAGAGTAAAAAACATTCTTATCGTGGTAATTGTTGAAAATGCTAATGGGAGGTTAAAACTAAGAGATGAGGGTTAAAAAATCACCTAAAATTGTTTAAATTTTATTATATGAGATTATTTATACTTATATTAACCCTTTATTTTAAATATATCATTTTTTCACATGAACATGAAAATTAATTTATATTAATTTAAAACTTTAATTAATTATAAGGGTACCCCTCTCCTCATTTATATAAGGACACCACCCCTCTTCTCTTCATTATGATTCATGATCCATGTATCTAGAAAAAAAATATACCAAAAAATATTTTTATTTTCATCATATACATTCTATAGGTGTCGTTATTCTTTAAATACCATCTCTAGGGTCTATAAGGAGATATCCAAAAGAGATTCTTCAAAGAGGAGGTAATCGTCTCAACCGAGCATTTTCATTCTAATTCTTCTTATACCTCCTATAATTATATCCTAACCATTACAATATAATAATATTAGTATCTAACATATATTAATATTTTATTATATTAATTACATAACCATATTCATTTTCTTTTTCTATCAAACGAGAAATGAAACTATCATTCGAGCGTACATGCAGACTACCGCCTCACAAACCAATGCAATTTTTTTTCTATAAACTCCTTTCATGGATGGTTATTATGATGATTTTAATATATATATATATATAATATTCATGAAATAATTATGATTATGTAAATATAATATATCTGATATCTTTATATGATTCCAATCGTTAGAAATAGAATCATCGCACGTGTGTGCATACGGATTACTCTCTCCGCATAGTGATGTACTTAATTTTTCACAAAAAACTATCATGGATGGTCATGGGGATGTATTTAGTAAATTTATTTTAATTATAAAAAATTATAAAGATTCTATAAAGATAAAATAATACTTATCTTTTTTCCCTCATGATTTGTTGAAAACGGGAATGTTACTCATGCATACGTACAGACTACTATCTCCATGTTGTAACCAAATTCATTTTTCAAAACCACCTTAAATAATTAATTGTAAATTTATAATTAATTTATAAAAAATATAATTATATAATTATTATTATTTTATATATAATGAAAAAATGTACTCATAGACCATGGTCAATATACCTAGATTGTTTTAAAATTATGAATCGAACATTCTCAAAACAACCGTTGTGGATTTAACTAATTCAGTAATTAAATATGCCATTGAAATAAATAAAATAAATGGTTTAATGATATGGTATTAAACCTAGAAATGGTTTTAAATTAATTAAATAATAAAATTTTATTATGTAGGACTTAAAGAATATATGTGATAAGTTGGACTCATGGTGAGGGGTTTTTCTTTAAAACCTTATTTTAAAAGTTTTAAAGTTTTTCTTGTATTTTTACTCCATATCCATGTTCTTTAAAATGTTTTACGCATGTTATTAGTATATTTAAATGTGTTTTTAAATTTATTTTACAAATTTTTTTAATTTCTTTATTATTTTTTTAAAATAAGTTTTTTTTATGTTTTCCAAATGTGTTTTTTTTTGACGTTTTTACAAAAGTGTGAAAAAATATTTTTTAAAATATATGGAATGATAAGAATTTAACATTATAATTACTATTATTATTTAATAATATTACTCTTAAATTTTTAATGCTTTTTTCAAAATAATATCATGTTTCACTTTCTTTTGGGAATTTATTTTAAATGTTTTTCAAAGAAAAATAATTTTTATCCTTATTTTTACATAAATCCTGAAAGTGCTTCTACATAAGTGTTAAAAAAAATATTTTATGAGATTTTATGATGGAAATGAAAAATTATATGTGTTTAATGTATTTTATATTCCTTGTAAATTTTTCATGATTATAGGTGATCCTAATATATCTATCCAAAGCATTTGTTAATGATTATTTTCCCTGAATAATTATATTGGAATTAGTCAAGTAGGTTATTCCATTTATAAGGGATATTTTAGGGGTTATTGTAAGTGTTATATAAATATTATGTTCCAAGACATATACATGTATCTTCTATGCTTTATAATGAGATTTTAGGGAAATATTTTGATTTCATAAGGTAAACTAATGATCTTTTGTCTAAAGAAATGATTATACCCTTTAAGGGTAAAAGTTATATTTTTTAGAACAATGTTTTCATGGGTTGTAATGTTTTATAAGAAACCCTAATGACTATGATTTTTCCTTTATATTGTCTTTTAAAGTATTTTATGAAAAAAATTGGGCTTTAAAGTTTATTTCATGTGTAATTAAATGATTATTGAGTTCAAAGTTTATTGTATTAAAGGAAAACTGATTTATATGATCTCGTTTTTTTGAAATAGACTAAAGGTTTCCTTTTCTTCATTGTATATATCCCTTACTGATATTGTTTTAGTCATGATTAATTTTCATGTGTTTTTAAAAGGATTTAAGTAGTAGTAAGAATAATTATGAAGACTTAAAATAGACAATAAAAACCTCAGTATAGTAGGAAAAATGATCACAAAAATATATGGGTATTGGTATGTAAGAGTTTTCCCTAATTATCTAAAACTCAAAAACCTAAAAATATCCTTAAGTATATAAGTTATCTTTTATTTATTTTTTATGTTTTATATTTTAGATGGCTAAAATTGGGTCACATTTAATGGTATCAAATCCATAAATGTAAAAATTGTGTTTTTAGCATCGAATCTAGGAGTATGGGTTTGAGGATATTATAGTTAGTATCAAACCAAGGTTTAGATAACTATTTAGATTAGGTTATTTTTATGTTTGTTTAAATAAAGAGTTATAGATATCATCATGGTTTTATAAGTTTATGGGTGATCATAAATTTAAATTTATAGACACCCATTTTGAGATTTCATGTGATGGGGGTTTAAGATGATTAAGAGTAATTTTGGGGAGAGTAATATTAAACTTGGGTTTGGTATGTGTTTTTGTGAAAAGGTTATTTGAGGAAAAATTATTTTATATTTTATGGACATGATTTTAAATATATTGATAAACATTAGAATTAAGATGATATTTTATGTTGACGTTAATATGGATAATTGGGTTAAAAGGGTCATTACAAGTTGGGAACATAAGATTTATCATATCGATAACCATGGGATTGAAAAGTGATTTGGTAAATATGTTATTAGTGTAATTTTTGAATAAGTTTTCTATTTTGGTAACATTATATGATTAAGGTAAATATAAATACTTTTGTCGATGATTTTTTTTATTTGGGGAATAAATGTTGAATTATTTTTTAGAAGTATATATGATTTTATTTTGTCTATATAGTGATTCATGTTATTTATGGAAATGATTAGTATATTTTTGAGATTATATGATTGGGGAATATATAGTTTTAGTATGTGACTTTAGGAGTGATTGATCTTATATATAGATAAATGTTAAACTCATCTTGTAAGAATATGTTATAAAATATTTCTAATTTTTTTTTAAACTTGGTGAGAAATATTTTGAAGAATTTAAAGATTAGTTATTTATAGAATGATTTAAGTTGAACTTTTGTTGTTATTGTTAAGGCTTTAAATATTGATGTCATATTTCATCGTATGAAGGTTTATTCTTATTGGATATTATATTACCCTGTATTAACCACTTTGGTTTTGGTTATTGTCTAAAGATAGGATGAATAACTTGGTTTCCTTTTATGGATCCTGTAATCCTTTAAAATTTTATTTTTTTCTCCAGGTAATAAAATTTTATTTTCAATATTAATTTCTTAGAGTGAGAGTTGAAATAGAAGTCAAAATTGATCAAATCACAACCAAAGGAAGAAAGTGTACTTATGAAATGGAAATAAATAAAATAGGTATATTTTCTCATGTTATTTATCTTGATGGTTAAATAAAACATTAACTTTAAGAAAAGGATATTGAAATAAAAAAATTATACTTTTACCGTTATTTCTTATGAGTTTATGGTCTTATATATCCTTTAATAATTTATGGTTTTGTGGACATTAACTTTCTCAGGATCTCATTCTCTATCACTCCCAATCATTATTAAGACATTAATTTTCTCATCCATGCCCATATTTTCACCTCTCAATAATTTTATCCTACTTGGAAACCTAGTTATGTGTTATTATATATGTCCTTAATATTTATCTTCCCCACTTCTCAAAAGGATGTTTTATTATTCCTTTTTATGATGTAGGCTTTCAATAAAGATAATTTTAAATATTAAAAAAAATTATTTCATGATCATATGTTTTATATTACACTCCCCAGAATTGTTTTTTAATATTTTAAAACCTTTTACCAAGAATTAGATAAAAAATATGGATTTAATTTCTTTAAGTTGGTAGAATTTGATAGCCTGATATTTTAGAATAACACTGTGCTTGATAGCGTATATGATACGCAACACTGAGCTTTAACAACCATGAAATATTATTATTTAAATATGACTATTATAAACTAGACATAAAATATAAATTTATTTCTATATAAAATCTCAACTCAATATAAATTTATTTATTAATTATTGGTAAATAAGAACTCAAGTTTTAGTATATTCATTTTATGTGTTAAAAAAATATTTTCTTCAAAAATGTTTTTTAATGATTTTTTTGAAAGAATATTATAATTAATTTCTTCCAAATTTAGAAATTTTCTTTTATAAAAATGATATAATTTTTGAAATAAAAATATAAAAATTATTATAGGACTAAATTTTAGTATTTCACAAAAAAAATTGATTTTTCAGGGAAGAATAAAAAATACTGATTTTATAGAAAACTGCCTTATTCTTTTCAAGTATTTGCAAAGTCCAATTTTTTTAAATTAATTTTAAAATTTAAATATTTCATTTTTTAAATAATCCAATTAATTTCATTATAATATATATGCTACTTAATTTTGTAATAAAAACATTTTTATGATTAAAAATATATTTTTCTAAAAAAATATTTTTCATTGTGTTTTGTGGTTTTATTTTAAAATAATTTCTTTTAATTATAGGGATTTAACTTGATAGAATTTATTCCATATTTATAATTATAAGGTTAAAATTTGGTAAATATTTCACTCTTATTTTTTGTTATTATGAATAGTAACCTTGGTGAAAATTTATCACCTTGGTAAATGGTAAAATGTGATAAAAAGGTTAAAACTATAGAATAAGACTTCAAAATACGGATGACTATATATCATTGGATGAGTAAAATTCAACCACCCATTAATATATTCAAAAATATAGCATTTTAGTGACATTTTTCTTTGATAAAGACTTTTATATTATTTTAAGTAAAGGAAAATTCAAAAATTAATTTTTCTTAATTTTAATATCTATAATATTTTGTAATAAGAGTAAAAAGGTTAAAAAATATTATAAAAGGTAATTTTCAATTTGAATGAATTTTTTTTATGATACTAATGTTTTTTAAATTTTTAGTGGTAAAATAGTTACCAATATTAATTACCTTAAATGGATACGAAACATTGATATAGTGTTTGTGCAAGCAGTAGAAAAATCAAGTAAATGATTTTAAAAACTTACAAAATAATATTTTGGGGTCATTTATGGTGTACCATGAATTTTTTAGATAAATATAATGTATTAGTGATATTTTAAAACTTTATATTCAAATTACATTACTGTCATGATATTTTTTTAAAGTCAAATTATGTGAATAGTTCTGAAAATGACTTTAGTGGTATTTTATGTTAAATAGTATTTTATTAAATGATTTAAAATTAATAAAAATATTATATTTGTCCAAGTAATTGGGATATGTTCTATAATATAAAACATTTCCCATTTATGGTTTAATTTTCTTTTTATAGTAATTTTATTGACCCATAATGAATAAAAAAAATTATCATGGAAACCTTTAAAAGGGTTAACAATATTTTAAAACTAAGAGATATGGGTTAAAACATTACTTAAAATTATATAATTTTTATTGTATAATAATATTTCAAATTATATTTAACCTAATTTAAAAATATATCATTTTTTAGCCACATGAACTTGGAATTTAATTTATATTAATTTAATATCTTAAGTAATTCCAAGAGTGCACCTCTACTCCATTATATAAGGACACCCCCCTATTCTTTACACATCATGATCCAGGTATCTCAACAAAACCCTACCAAAAACTCTTTTTAACAATCCTATCTACATTATAGATTTTTTTTTATTCTTAAAAACCATATCTTGGGTTCTTAAGGAGATATCCAAAGTAGGTTCGTCAAAGAGTAGGTAATCATCTCAACCGAGAATTTTCATTTTACTTATTTTCTACCTCCTTAAATTTTATAATAATCATTACAATATAATAACATCAGTATCTCCCATATAATAAAATGTTATTATTTTAATACTATATCCTTATTCATCTCTTTTTCCATAAAATGGGAAATAAAACCATCGTTTGTGCATAGGTACGGACTACCTCCCTACGAACCCATGTAATTTGTTTTCCATCACCGCATTTCATGGATGGTTATTATGATGGATTTAATGTATATATATATTATTAATGAAATAATTATACTTATTAAAATGTAATATATCCTATATCTTCATACCTTTACAATCATTAAAAATAGAATCATCATGCATGCATACGTATGGATTATAATCTCCACATAGTGTTATACATCATTTTTCAAAAACCACCTATCATGAATTTTCATGAGGATGGATTTAATAATTTTATTTGATATTTATAAAATTATAATGATTATAGAAAGTTAAAATAATACTTCCCTTTTTCCCTCATTATTTTTTGAAAAATGGAAATGTTACTCTTGCGTACATACAGACTACTCTCCACGTTATAATGTAATGCTTTTTTAATAATCACATTAAATAGTTGGTTATTAAAGTTTAATTAATGTATAAAAATGATTATTATTTCATTATTATTATTCTTAATATAATGTGTAACAGTGAACTCTTTTACCTGGATCAACATACCAAAATCATTTTAAAATTATTAACTGAACATCTTTAAAAAACCCATCATGGGATCGATCGATTAAGTAATTAAATATGTCATTGAAATAAATGGTTTAATAATAATTTATTAAACTTAGAAAAAAAATTAATAAATTATATAATATAATTACATTTCAAATTATTTAAAGAATTTATGTGATAAGTTGGACTAGATGTAAGGGGGATTCTTTAAAACCATGTTTTAAAAGTTTCATAGTTTTTCTTATATTTTTTATCCATTTAAATATTCTTCATAATGTTTAAAATATGTTGTTAATATAACTAAATTTATGTTGAAAATAATTTAAAATCATTCTTAAATTCCTTTCTGATTATTTTAAAATAATTCTTTTGATTTTTTTCCAAATCGACTATTTTTTACATTTTTACAAAAAAATGTGAAAATGATACTTTTTAATGAATATGGCATGAGAATAATTTATCAAAATCATGGAAATTATTATTTAATAATATTACTATTCAATTTTTAATGGTTTTTCAAAATAATATATTATTTCTTTTTCTTATGGGAATTTTTGTTCAAAGATTTTTCAAATAAAAATGATTTTTATCCTTATTTTTATGTAAAGTTTGAAAGTGATTCTATATATGTGTTAAAAATAATATTTTATGATAATTTATGATGTAAATGAAATATTTTAGGTGTTTTATATATGTTATATTACTTATACCATGTTTATAATTATGGGTGATCCTGATATAACTCTTCAATGCGTTGGGTAATGATTATGTTCTCTAGATAATTATTTTTAAATTAACTAAGTAGGTTATTCTATTTGTAAGTGTTCTTATAATAATTTAATGAAGATTATGTTTCAAGGAACCTAATTTAATTTTATATTATTACTAATGTTTTTTCATGGAAATTTTTTTATTTCATAAGATAATATAATGATCTTTTGTTTAAGGAAATGATTATTCTATTTAAAGGTAAAAGGTAAGTGTTTCTGTCTGATTCATGTTGGTTTTTCTGTGTTTATTAATTATATTTAATAAGGAAAATCCCAACAGATCCCACATACAAAATGATCCATGGCCCTTCTTTCCAAAGGTATATGGTCATTCTGGTTTTCAAACCCAATGAAACTTTAGAACTCACATTGGTCGAGGGGATGTGATTTTAGGCATGTTACACTATTTTTGGGGTAATTATTGCCTACTTCAAGACTCTATTGTAGATTTAAGATATGATCATGAATCTTTCCCATATCCCAGTAAGGTACTAATTACCCTAATGAAATGATTGGGTGTCGAATCACTATACATGTAATAGGTAATTATATTAATGACACCATATACATATATCAAAGGTTCTGTATCTATTTCCCAATATTGCTTAATAGTGAGGGATAAATTTTTATTTGAATCCATATGACCAAGCACTCTAGAGTTTTCTATTTTTCAGGAAAGGGATCAGTGTTTTGGGATTGGGATTGAACCTCCAAGAGGTATCCTACATATCCTATGAGTATAGAAATCAAAGACCAAATAGTTCATATAGGACCATGTAATGCAGTTTAACGTTATGAGGAAAGGATGTATATGAGTGCATTTAAGCATTGGGTATAGAGATCAGGCCTTTGGAAGGAATTATATGTATCCTTCTTATAATAGAAATCAGATTCCTCAAAGTTCAGTTCTTATACCAAGATGGATTCCTTGTTTGGGAGGTATTTGTATCGTGTTGTTGACATGATCACCAAAAATCTATAAACCTATGTGAGTCATGCTCAGTGTGAGAAAAAAGAGATAGTATAATATTAAAAATGTCATAACGGATACAAGATTGGATTTATATAGGGTTTACAAACTAAGGCTTCCCTTAATGGTGTATTTTCATTATGCTAGTGGCACAATCGTTGCAAATACCTAAGCTCACATGAGTCATGCTCGGTGTAGGAAATGAGAGATAGCAAGGGATGGGACACACTTCCTATAAGTGTGGGACTTAATAATTGAAGCATACTTAATGAAATATGATTAGAAACCTTGTGAATGATATTATCCCACAAGGAAAGATCTGATATTAATGTTTTTTATGGAGCTCGGGCCTTAGGAAAGTGTCTTATGTATCCTGTTTATGACAAGAATCGGAGTTCTCATAGTTCACTTTGTCCTCAACCCACTGATGGATGAGGAGAGATAGTAGACCAACATGAGATATGTCTTATGGGATAAAGTAAATGGAATGTCAATGGACTTACACCAAGGTGGATTCCCATATAACATATCTAACCCTTATCCTCTGAAATATAATGAGTGGGGACCATGAGAGGTCTGTTAAGTAGACTGAGATGGCATGAGGACCCCTTCTGAGGACATGGTGCGAAAAAGGTTGCACAGGTTCATATCACTTGGTCCATTATAGACACTCTTCTCATAAAGGGGATGCTCGACCAAAGGCTCGTGTTCAGGGGTTCACATGGTTTGAGAGAACATGTGAAAGTATGCCTTCATGACAAGGCTGACATATCTGAGGATGTATATCTGAGAAGGGTAACATGACTAAGGATGTATGCCTGACATATTTGAGGATGTATGTCTGACAAGGCAGATATATCTGAATATTTCTCCGGAAATTTCTGGGGATATCTAATTGACATGTACAATAGTATTCATTTGATCAAGCTCGCATGTCTACAGATAATATCATGATCAAATCGACATGTCTGAGAGTTTTCATGTGATAAAGATGACGTTTCTGAGGGTTTTCATGTGATTAGGTGGATACGTCCAAGAGATTAATATGAACTAGTATGACATGTCCATAGGTTATTGTTTGATATTCCCAACATGTCTAAAGGGCGCCGCATGATCCATATAATATGTCTAAAGGTTTTAATGTCATCTTCCTGACATGTCTAAAGGGTGTTACATAATCTATATGACATGTCTAAAGGTTGTTATGTGATCTACCCAACATGTCCAAAGGTTATTTAATAATCTAGATAATATGTCTAAAGGTTGTTGCATGATCTTACTGACGTGTATAAAGGGAGTCACATGATCCAACAGACATGTCTGAAGGTCGTCACGTGATCGATGAATAGATCATGAAAAACATGTGACACCTTCGCATGAAAATCAGAATATCTTCCTTTGCATAATGATTCCATCATTTTCATCCCTCATCGCATGAACACCTCGATGTTTTTCAATAATTTTACTACTAAGTCATCATGTGATCAATCAAACATGTTGAAGGTCCTTCACATGACCCAACTGACATATCATAGATCCTTTATATGATTAATGAGTTGATCATGCATAGAGCATCTCGCCTTTTTATCACATAAAACTTTTATTACATTTTACAAAACCGAGGATCTTTAAGGTTTAGTGTCTTGGAAACCAGGAACTTAAAACATGAAAACATAAAACATTCTTCTTAAACACTTTAAAGGATTCTCCTCATGTTCATCCTAGGTTCATTACTTCATCTCATAACCTGGGGACATACATCAAAAGAAAGGGTGAGCAGAAGGCCCCGTAAGGGAAACAAGAGAAACATTTTACATGTGAACTTGAGATACTTTAATAAGGTCATGAAAAGAACTTTAAGGCATGAGAAAGAAATCATGAGGCATATCATAATAAAAAAGCATTTTTCATAACTTGAAGATGTGGATACATAATTTAACATAGACAATCATGAACATATCACCAAGGTCCATCCCCAAGGTGTCATTTGAAAATTACCAAGGTTATTCACCAAGATATCGTGAAAATTGTAATCTCTAGTGGTTACATCATTACCCAATGCATTGGAGCGCTATCAGGGTGCACCCTTAAATTTTCCTTTATTATCATGTGAGACACATATATCATCATAAATCATTTCATAAACAACCCATATAGCATAAAATAAATGGGGTTCATTTCATAATCATAATGTTTTAAAAACTGGTTTAAAGAAATGATCTTTACGTCACTTTAAACCCACGGAAGGGGAGAGAGGGTCTCATGTATGTAAATCACAGAATTTAAAATAAAACATTTTGTTATATATGTGAATATCCCTTTTTAAGAAATATCTTTGAGTATTCACTTAATATAATAAAATTACTTTAGAAAAAGAGAGAGACATTTTGAGAAGGAAATTGTGCAGCATAACGGCTATGTTTTGGGGTTTTAGAAAACATTGAAAAGAGAGGGGACATGGGTCAAACACTCATAAATGACCCATAAAAAAGTATAGGGACATAATATAAAGGATTTTAGAACATGGTAATAAAATTTGAAATATATACCATATGAAATGAAGAACATGAAAGGAAGACAAAAATAAGATTTCTCTTATGAAAATTCGACAGCCCAACGGCGTCACTTAAACTTCAACAAAAATGAATTGACAAGATCAAAATAGGGTATCTCATCATATGAACATAAGGGTTCAGTATGATAGATATATAGATCATACCCCAACATAATAAAAAGGAACTTGAAAGACTTGACATGAAAATAGATCTTGAAAATGAGAAGGGTGAAAGAATCCCTTAAAAATTCGGCAGCCTAACGACGCCTCTTAAAACTTCAAATTACTGAATTGAAGAGATAAAATGGGGTATCTAATCATATGATCATAAAATATCATTATGATAGATATATATATCATACCCCAACATAATAAAAAGGAACTTGAAAGACTTGACAAGAAAATAGAACTTGAAAATTAGAAGGGTGAAAGAATCCGTTACAAAAAATTCGGCAACCTAACGGCGCCACTTAAACTTTCATAAAATGAAATGATGAGAGTAAGAGGGGGTCTCTCATCATATTAACATAAAAGTTAAGTAAGGGGAATATAAAATAACATCCTCTCACATAATAACATGGACCATAAAAGGAATGACATAAAAGAGATTACTTGAAAAGAAAGAGAGAGGTCAGATCCCTTACCTTAAAACGTAACTCTTAAAACTCAAAGGTTTGGACCTTGAGGACTTGGGGGCACCTTCGGAGGACTTCTTGGGAGGTAAGGATACCAGAAATTCATTGAGAATTATTTTTGAGTCCAAAGGATGAGAGAATGTCTTGGTATTTTTAGGGAAAGTGAGGGGACAAGGCATTAATGGCCAAGGGACACCTCATAAGTGGGTTTCTCAAAACCATGTGCTCCCCCAAGATATTTCCCATGAAGTTAGGCCACATGGGGCCCCCAATAAAATAATTCATCACCTTTGGTCTTCCAACCCATAAAATATCTCATGAAATCATCATGACACAGTTATGATGTCATTAAACATACTGAAACCCTAAAACTCTATTTTTACTATTCACTGAAAATTCAACTTTCTCCGAAAAATCCCAAAATTTCACCTTAACCAAATATCAATGCTCTGATTTCAAAAATGAACTCCATTTTATAAAAATAATTTTCTAAAAAAATTTAATTTTTTTTAAATAAATACACTATTCACTGAAAATTCATTTTTTTCAGAAAAATCCCCAAAATTTACCTTGACATAGTATCGATGCTCTGAGTTCAAAAATGAAATCCATTTTATAAAAATATTTTTAGAAATATTTTTAATTTAATTTTTAATTAAAAAACAATATTCACCTGAAAAAACTAATACTTGAATAATAATTCATGAAACCGTTATTTAACCATTTTATTGAATCACATTACTTAATCAAGGTGACTAGATTATATTAATACTTTCTTTAAGTGAGATTAATAATCCATTTGGACACATTACTAATCCTAATCATAAAATAACTATTCAGAATTTATTATTCATCAAAAATCAAGTTGATCTTATTAGACTCTAAATTTCGTACGGAACATAATTATAGAAGAACATTTTTTGAAAATCATTACCCATTTTTAATTATTTAAGGTTTACCTAAACATTTTTAAAATATCCTTTTTCTAAAATTCATCAAAAATATGCATACTATATTTATCTGGACACTTGAAAATTCATAAACTTCATCATAAGAAGAAATCCCAATTTTTATTTAAAACAAATGATTACACAAGGCAGTTATGGTCTCCTTACATAGCCCCTTATCAGACCAGCATAGGACCTAAGTGTAAGGTGGGATAAGGTGAGAGAATCCTAGGGAGGCTCAGCCAACATCACACGAGTAGTAATTTCTATCAGTTTGAACTTCTCGTGAAGGCGATTCTGTTCTAGCTTCGCGCGATGAAGTTTGGCTTGGGTTTGGTCCAGAGAAAAGCCCAGTGGCGCTACCTCCTTCCCAAGTTCTGTTAGATGGGATTCGATCGGTCCAAGAATATTGGGTGAGGCCATCGAATCTTCTTTCTATATTAATTAACTAAGATTACTTGTATTTAGAGACAATAATCAAAACGTTTAGTTTCCAGCGGTCATATTGACCAATTTCCATGTAACAGTCAAAACCCAACGTTCTCATTTTAATTATACTCATGTTATCAAATGAAATAGTTTTTTTGAGTATAAAAATAAAATAAAATAACACACAAAATTAGGAAACAAGATTTATTCAAAATTTCGGGTCATTACAATCTTCCCCCCTTAAGAAATTGCATCCTTGCAATTTTTAAAATTGGGTTTTGAAATTTCATTGAAAGTCCCACATCAGAAAAGGAGTCAGTAACACTATTACTTTAAAATAAGGAAAGGGAAGTACAAAGGTCACCCGAGTTAACCCACACTAGGATTCCATGTAGGAAAACATGGACATGGAGGAGAAAATAAAGCGTCAAGTTCTGAGGGAGAGTGATAGAAAACATGATTAGGAGAAAGTTAACCACGAGAAAATCCCAAACTTATGATGTGTGTAAACATTCTTTGATTACCTAGTAGGAAACGTAAACCAACAATGTTTTTTTTTATGTTCCTTTTCATAATTTTGAGGAATTCATTTACTACATAGAACAAAAACATAAGGAAATATACCTACCTTCAAGTAGAGTTTCATCCTTTAATAAGTCTCTACCAAAACTAATCTTTTCTCCAAACGATGAGCATTCAAAACAAATTGGTCTCATCAAAACACAATAATCATCTTCTAGACAATCACATAATCCACAAAAGATTAACTATCTATTTCTTCTATCTTTAAACATTATCCCAAAAACAGAAAGGTTAAGGTAAAACAACTATTCAAAAATAAAGAATCCCATAGGAATGGAAACTACTTTTAAATCTTCAAAGTTTCATGGTACTAATCAAAGTTCATCATAGACCATTCCATAAATAACGGTCCTTAAAATTCCTCAAAATAAACTAAACTAAGATTGAAACCCAAATACAAGAAGGATTTGATAACATAGTCTTCCAAAATAAACTTCATTGTTCATCTCCAAACAACATCAACCACTCCTAAAATCTTATAACAAAAGTAGCTAACCTAAACATATTTTACCCAAGATAGGTTAATCATTCCCATAAGTAACCTAAATTACTATAAGTCCACCTTAAATTCATCGATTCTTCAAAATATAAGTCAACCTTACTCCTCAATGAAAATACCGTAGTAATCTATATACCTCGATCATATAGGGTCCCTAAAATAGTGAACGTCTTCCAAAATAATAATCATCTTTTAATCCCCTAATCATCTCTGTCATATTAATACAGCAATCATTGCATTTCCTATCACATTGGTTGTTGGGACATGTTCTTCCATTTCCGACCATTAACTAAGAAGAGAAAGTGTAATTAGGGGCCTAAATTCTTGGCCAATAATCATGAAAAGGAACTTAAAGTATATAAGAATAACTTTTAGAAGAATATTATACCCTAACTTGTGATCCCCTAGGTTCTCATCTAGGTTATAGATGATCATATATTCTTATGTGAATCTTTATTTTATTTTATCTTTATTCCTTTAATAATGGTTCATACTAAGCTTATGAATTTGCCAAAGCATATCCCCCGGGAGTGTCGTAACCAAGAGTGCAGCAAGGCCCATTGTCGTGTACCAGTTCTCGTTTGAGTCTATCTCAAAGTAGTGTTTTCGGGTTTTACCCCTATGTACATCTGTGCCAGAGCCACCTCTACCTGCTCACATCCAGATAGGGATATATTTGCTTGGCAACCCATTACTCAATACTCACCAAAATACCAGGAAGATTTCCTATATATAAACTTTTCTATAGGATTCTTCCTAAAGTTTTCATATCCTAATTTCCATAAATAACTAAACCATCCTTTGATACCAACTATAGCATCCCACCTTTTTATCACATAAAACTTTCATTACATTTTACAAAACTGAGGATCTTTAAGGTTTAGTGTCTTGGAAACCGGGAACTTAAAACATTAAAACATAAAACATTCTTCTTAAACACTTGAAAGGTTTCTCCTCATGTTCATCCTAGGTTCATTACTGCATCTCATAACCTGGGGACATACATCAAAAGAAAGGTTGAGCAGAAGGTCCAGTAAGGGAAACAAGAGAAACATTTTACATGTGAACCTGAGATACTTCAATAAGGTCATGAAAAGAACTTTAAGGAATGAGAAAGAAATCATGAGGAATATCATAATAAAAATAACATTTTTCATAACTTGAAGATGTGGCTACATCATTTAACATAGACAATCATTAACATATCACCAAGGTCCATCCCCAAGGTGTCATATGAAAATTACCAAGGTTATTCACCAAGATATCGTCAAAATTGTAATCTCTAGTGGTTACATCATTACCCAATGCATTGGAGTACTATCAGGGCGCACCCTTAAATTTTCCTTTATTATCATGTGAGCCACATATATCATCATAAATAATTTCATAAACAACCCATATAGCATAAAATAAATGGGTTTCATTTCATAATCATAACGTTTTAAAAAATGCTTTAAAGACATGATCTTTACGTCACTTTAAACCCACGAAAGGGGAGAGCGGGTCTCATGTATGTAAATCACAGAATTTAAAATAAAACATTTTGGTATATATGTGAATACCCCTTTTGAAGAAATATCTTTTATTATTCAATTAATAAAATAAAAGTACTTTAGAAAAAGAGAGAGACATTTTGAGACGGAAATTCTGCAGCATAACGGCTATGTTTTGGGGTTTTAGAAAACATTGAAAAGAGAGGGGACGTGGGTCAAACACTCATAAATGACCCATAAAAAAGTAGAGGGACAGAATATAAAGGATTTGAGAACATGGTAATAAAATTTGAAAGATATACCATATGAAATGAAGAACATGAAAGAAAGACAAAAATAAGATTTCTCTTATGAAAATTCGGCAGCCCAACGGCGTCACTTAAACTTCAAAAAAAATGAATTGACAAGATAAAAATAGGGTATCTCATCATATGAACATAAGGGTTCAGTATTATAGATATAGAGATCATAAACCAACATAATAAAATGGAACTTGAAATACTTGACATGAAAATAGATCTTGAAAACAAGAAGGGTGAAAGAATCCCTTAAAAATTCGGCAGCCTAATGACGCCTCTTAAAACTTCAAAATACTGAATTGAAGAGATAAAATGGGGTCTATAATCATATGATCATAAAAGATCAGTATGATAGATATAGAGATCATACCCCAACATAATAAAAAGTAACTTGAAATACTTGACAAGAAAATAGAACATGAAAATGAGAAGGGTGAAAGAATCTGTTACAAAAATTTCAGCAACCTAACGGCGCCACTTAAACGTTCATAAAATGAAATGATGAGAGTAAGAGGGGGTCTCTCATCATATGAACATAAAAAGTTCTGTAAGGGGAATATAAAAGAACATCCTCCCACATAATAACATGGATCATAAAAGTAATGACATAAAAGAGATTACTTGAAAAGAAAGATAGAGGTCGGATCCCTTACCTTAAAACGTAACTCTTAAAACTCAAAGGTTTGGACCTTGAGGGCTTGGGGGAACCTTGGGAGGACTCCTTGGGAGGTAAGAAGACCAGAAATTCGTTGAGAATGATTTTGGAGTCCAAAGGATGAGAGAATGGCTTGGTATTTATAGGGAAAGTGAGGGGACAAGGCATTAATGGCCAAGGGACACCTCATAAGTGGGTTTCTCAAAACCATGTGATCTCCCAAGATATTTCCCATGAAGTTAGGCCACATGGGACCCCAATACAATAATTCATCACCTTTGGTCGGCCAACCCATAAAATATCTCATGACATCATCATGACACAGTTATGATGTCATTAAACATACCGAAACCCTAAAACTGTATTTTTACTATTCACTGAAAATTCAACTTTCTCAGAAAAATCCCAAAATTTCACCTTAACCAAATATCAATGATCTGAATTCAAAAATGAACTCCATTTTATAAAAATAATTTTCTAAATATTTTTAATTTTTTTTTAAATAAATACACTATTCACTGAAAATTCATTTTTTTCAGAAAAATCTCCAAAATTTACCTTAACATAGTATCGATGCTCTGAGTTCAAAAATGAAATTCATTTTATAAAAATAATTTTCTAAATATTTTTAATTTAATTTTTAATTAAAAAACACTATTCACCCGAAAAAACTAATACTTGAATAATAATTTATGAAACCGTTATTTAACCATTTTATTGAATCACATTACTTAATCAAGGTGCCTAGATTATATTAATACTTTCTTTAAGTGACATTACTAATCCATTTGGACACATTACTAATCCTAATCATAAAATCACTATTCATAATTTACTATTCATCAAAAATCAAGTTGATCTTATTAGAATCTAAATTTCGTACGGAACGTAATTTTAGATGACCATTTTTTGAAAATCATTACACATTTTTAATTATTTAAGGTTTACCTAAACATTTTTAAAATATCCTTTTTCTAAAATTCATCAAAAATATGCATACTATATTTATCCGGACACTTGAAAATTCATAAACTTCATCATAAGAAGAAATCTCAATTTTTATTTAAAACAAAGGATTACACAAGGTAGTTATGGTCTCCTTACATAGCCCCTTATCACACCAGCATAGGACCTAAGTGTAAGGTGTGCTAAGGTGAGAGAATCTGAGGGAGGCTCGGCCAACATCGCACGAGTAGTAATTTCTATTAGTTTGAACTTCTCGCGAAGGCAATTCCATTCTAGCTTCACGCGATGAAGTTCGGCTTGGGTTTAGTCCAGAGAAAAGCCCAGTGGTGCTACCTCCTTCCCAAGTTCTGTTAGATGGGATTCGATCGGTCCAAGACTACTGGGTGAGGCCATCGAATCTTCTTTATATATTAATTAACCAAGATTACTTGTGTTTAGAGACAATAATCAAAACGTTTAGTTTCCAGCGGTCATATTGACCAATGGCCATGTAACAGTCAAAACCCAACGGTCTCATTTTAATTATACTCATGTTATCAAATGAAATAGTTTTGTTGAGTATAAAAATAAAATAAAATAACACACAAAATTAGGAAACAAGATTTATTCAAAATTTTGGGTCGTTACAATGCAAAGTGCATAAACCTGCTATATAATCCTATAAATTACTCACAGGACTTTTCAGGTGGAAGACTCTTCAGATCATGCAGTTTTCCACATTAGAAATTCTGCTCTTACATCCATGTATGTATATTTCTATATCACTACATTAAAAAGGAATTTTGGTGATGGGTTATTTGCGATAGGTGAATGACCCATCGCAAATAACCTATAAAATGGAATTATTTGTGATGGGTGAACATTTCCCTCACAAATAATTCCTGAGAAAAATTATTTGCGACAAGAGTTGGACTCCCATAACAAATAATATTAGTGTGAAGGCCTTCCAAATTGCGGGAGCATTATTTGTGATGGGATTGATCCCCTGGCACAAAAGTTGTTTATATGTTATATATATTTAATAACCCTATGGTATTGGAAATTATTGTCCTCGCCAATATAACTTATTAGTAACAAGAACCATCACTATTAGGTGGATATTTGTGATGGTAATATTCATGAATGTTATGTCAGGGGTTTTTATTTGTGGCATTTTTCGTCACAAATAACTATTTAGTGTTTCCATACGCATTTATGGAGGGTTCCTTTTGTGATGGGATTCTTATCATAATAAATCTCATCACTAATAATCTAACCTATATATATGCCCCCCCCCCCCATCTGAATTCTCACTCTACTCTACGCTCCTTTGCACTCCTCTACTCTCCTCTGCTCTCCTCTACTCTTCCTTGTTTCTTCCTATAAAAATGTTATTTTTTACGATGAACTACCCTTGTGAGATTCAGCTCAGTATTTTGATTTTCATAAAGTTCCAATTTTGAGGTATTTTTAGAGAAAAAAAATTGTAAATTTTTTTATATTAAAATTTTGTATTGCTGCTTTTCTATAATTAGTAGTAATTAGTTATAATTAGTTATAATTAGTTGTAATTAGTTAAATTAGTTAGAATTAGTGACAATTAGTGGTAAATACTTATAATTGATAAATAATTAGTACTAATTAACAAAACATGGTAATATTTAATATATGTTAGTAATAATTAATAATAATTTACTTGAATTACAAATAATTAAAGGTAATTAGTAAAAATTAATGGAAATTAGTAAAAATTATCAATAATTCGTAATAATTAGCATTAATTAGTACAAATTATTAAAAATTAACAATTATTAATTGTACTTACTAAAAAATAAGGATAATTACTAAAAAATACTGATAGGAAGTAAAAATTAGTGCTAATTATTAAAAATTATAGGTAAATAGTAAAAAAAAATATCAATAATTATTACAAATTTATAAAAAATAGTGGTAATCAGAGATAAATAGTAAAAAATAGCAGTAATTGACTGTAATTAGTAAAAACTAGTGGTAATTAGAAGTACTTAGTAAAAATTAGTAGTTGTAGCACAACCTGTTTGAGGAATGTAGAATTTATTTATGTCTTCTTATGTGTCTAAAGTGCTTGGAATGAGTTGGGAAGAGTTTGGGAGAGTTTGGAATGGTTTTGAATAATTTTATAGGATTTTCAAAGGCCGCATGGTTTGAGCACGGTTAGGGGAAAACTATGTGGGATCTCTAGGTAATTGTGTAGTGGGAGACAGTGGTCTTCTCATGGTCTGTGCATAGTTTTCCAAATCATTCAAGACAACTATCCATGATCCCTTCTATTGAGGTAGTGGCATGCGCACGATTAGCACATGGTTTTCCAAACTGTGTGGGGCTAACCATATGGCCACTTAAAGAAGTGATTTTTTAATTCAGGTTCACTTGCGATTGACCTATTTCACTTAAAACCTTCCTCCCACTTGAGCCTCACTCATGATATTTGGTAATCAAGGGTTTGAGGGGCTCTATCACTCATTTTGGAAGCGATTCAAAAGGATTTCAAGGTGGTGTGAAGGTGGTTCCTCCTGGGTAAGTCTATCCTCTCGGTTTCTGTTTTCTTTTCTCTAGATCTACTCTTCCCTCTCTCTCTATTTTCTAGATCTACATCTGTTTCATATAGATCAAGGGTTTTTGTTTGAATTGGATGTTGATATTAAGGCTTGTGGATGATAGGGAAGGATATATAGAGAGATTTCAGTGGTGTGTTTTCCAGATTTGTGTGCAGTTGCGTGTGGGTTGAATTCTCCAGAACTCTAAAGGTAGGTGACTTCTCTCTCGACTCCACTTGGTTAGAATTAGTTGCCTTGGTTAAAATTAATTTGTTTTTCTTGAAATTAGTTGTGATAATGATGTGTGAATCTTTTTTTAAATCCATTTGGTGATGATTTGGGGGATTTGGGGGAAAATGGGTTATTTTTACAAAAAGGGGCTTTGTTGTGTTATTTTAAAATGTTGATTTTAAAATCATGAGGGGATGATCATGAAAAAAGTTTTTTTAAAAGACAGTTTTCAATAAAGATGTTGTTTATTGAAATTTGGTTAGGAATGGAAAGTTTGTTAGAGGGTGTTTTCAATAAATGTGCAATTTATTAAAGTGAATTTGCATGTGTTGGAAATGGTCGGGTGCCTATTGTGCAGCCATGGTGATTTGTGCTTGTTGGTTGATTAAGTGTTATGGATTGTGTTGGTTGTGTGTAAGTGGGTGGAAAGTCTCACTATAAAAGTTGATGGATATTGGTCGAAAGAACCACCATTATGGATAGTGATAGGGAAGCACCACTAGTTGAAAATGTAGTGAATGGGTTGGATAGAAGCTCCACCATTTTGGTTGCCTTGTTTTGTATTTATTTTCAAGATGGAATTTCTTGTGCTAATGTGAAATGGTGAAATGGATTATGGAATGGTTGTCTGGTTTTCCCTTGGGTTGCATGGTTTGAGTAAAGGTTTCTTGGTAAGGTTGTGTTTGGATTATTGGTAATTGTTGAATGGTTCAATGTTTTATATAAATTGTTTTATATGAATGTGATAATGGTTTTATCCTAGTGACATGTGTAGGGAAGACATTCGGGGAAATTCTACTTAGTATTATTACTCACCCCTAATTTGGCACTTAAGTTATTTTGCATATATTCTGTTCTGGGACACAATTAAGAGTAAAGCATCTCATTTTACTAGCTTTTGGGAATTATGCTTTGGTGATGTTGTGGTGATTGGAGCATGGAGCTTGGTGTGGAGCTATAGATGGTGTCCTTTTTCTGTTAGAGTCTTGTTATAGTCTTCTGCTTGGTACTCTGATCTTTGCTTGGTTGTATTTAGAATGTGGGATTGTTATGGACTAGATGGTTTTTTTGGTAATGTATGGGTTTGGTTTTTTTCAACATGTATCATGTAGTTTGGTGATAGTGTATTATTTGGTTGGTTGGTTGAATATCAATGGAAAATCATTCCCCAATTTATTATCGAAGCCCTCATCATTTATTTCCAGCCTTTGGAACCTTAGGAACATTGCTTAAGGCTAAGTAGAATTCTCCCACCCTCTGAATCCAATGAGATAGGGAGGGATGTTACAAGTGGTATCAGTTTGTTCGGTCCTTGGCTTTCAAGTGAGAATAGTTGTTCGGTCCTTTGGCGTTAATTGTTGGTCTTGGTGTTGACATCAGTTCTTGGTCTATTCTTTGAGTTGGGATGGTAGCAAGGAATAGGATTATTGGAACTTATAATGTAAAGCATAAAGGACATAGTTATCCATTTTATGCTAAACTTCAAGTTACCAAGGGTTTGGGTGCATAAGTTTTTGGAGACACTTATAGTAATTGGATATCTAATTGTAGTGGGTGTAGCCAATGATATGAGCATGGAATGCGTGGTAGAAATTACTTCCCACTTGGATACATATTTCATTGGGGTATAATGATCTATGGTGTGGTATGAATGTGTGGATTTTGGAAAATCTGAATTGGGTTTCAAAATGCATGGGTTTGAAACATGGAAACTAGTGGTATTTTTAAAATGGGTTGATTTTCAAAACAAGGTGAATTTTTCAAAATAGTGCAATATGGGAAATGTAAACTTGTAGAAAAATCCTGGTTTTTATAGTTTTTGCATAATTTAATTTGAAAATTGTATACCCTTTATTGTTAAGGGAGTGGGACTTATGGTTGTTTTTGTGTTGAAAGAAATGGCATCGGGTAGGTGTCGTATAGACCAACTGGAGGAAGCTGTAGAAAATGTGGTTTCACCTGAGCCCCAGGTGAACCAGCAGTTAGTGGAGAGTATAGTGAAAGATTTTCAAGCTGTGGAAAGTGGGAATAAAGTGGATGAACCAAAACATGTGGATTATGCAGTTCAATTTCAAAGGACGAATCCACCCATGTTTAGGAGTGATTTGGAGCCAGAAAGGGATGAATCATGGATGAACAGAATGAATAGGATATTTGACTTCTTGGGAACACCAGCAGAGTTGAAAGTGAAACTAGACATGTATATGTGGGAATATCTCATCCTTCAGTGGTGGGAGCTAACAGTCCAAGCTGGGACAAACCAAAGTGTGGCATAGTAGGGTTTTGAGGAATTGTTTAATAAACAATTATATCCTAATACATTTAGAATTTAATGTATAATTTATTTCTTCATTTTGAAGTAAGAGAACTTGTCGGTAATAGAATATGTGGCTAAGTTTATGAACTTAGTTCAGTTTTCACTCAAGGAGGTGGGTATTACATCGTTCAAGGCATGAATTTTTGAAGTTCGGTTGAACCAGGAAATTAATTCCAAGATAGTGGTGTTGTGTATAGATGATTACACAAAAATAGTTAATAGATATACAGTGGCTGAGTGAGACCTTTTGAGGGCTATAGGTGGGGGAAGTAAGTTGGTACCCATGGGAAATAGTGGTAACTCAAATGTTGGGTTCAAGTGGAAGAGGGACACTTATTTCCAAGGTGGGATTATGGCTCAAACTTTGATGGTAGGATTGATGAATCTTCCTCCAAATCATTATAGTAAGCAAGGATGTTTTCAATGTGGTTCTACAATCTACATCAATCGGGATTGTACGACACAACCTCAAGCGTGTCATAATTGTAAAAAGATGGGGAATCTGAAGTGTTATCATTGAAATGCTCCAAGTTCGTGTGTATGTGACACTCCTCAGGGCCGTAGAGGTCTTATGCCTTGATGGGATAGGGGCAGCAGCATACCCCTCGGAAGAATAGTAAATTTGGTCATGGTGTTTCAAGGAAAACTACGACTCCTCATTAGGGTAATAAAGAGCAGAGCATGGAAAGTAAGCAGTTGTTTGGAGATGAGCAGGATATGATGGATGATTAGTCGGTACAATAAATGGTGTGAGGTATGATTCTTTTAAATTCCATGTTGATGCAAGATTAGTTTGATATGGTTGCTTTGCATTATTTTATTTCTTCTCGCATCATTGATTTTTTGGGATTAACAATGGAAATGTTGCCTTCTGTTTTAAAACTACAAACTCCTATAGGTCAAAGAGAGTGTCAAGCCTTCCTATATTGAGTGTGTTGTTTGGTTGTAGACAAAATTTAATTGATTTGGGATTTATCAGTGCTTGAGATGGATACTTATGACATAATCCTGGGAATGGATTGGTTGGAAATCTTTAAGGAACACATCGATTTCTATGCATGAACGGTGAGTTTTACAATAGAGGATGGAATTTAACATCTCTTTAGAAGGGAGAGGAATGAAAATGTAGGTGCAAAATATTTGTTGGAATAAGTGGTTTGCATGATCTCACATCAGTTATAGGATTTTTTGTTGGCATCTCTAGAAGGTGTTGAGATAAGTGTTCTTCCAACGGTTTTGGATCAGTTTATGGACATATTTCCTGAATAATTCTTAGGGTTTCCACCTATGAGAGAAGTGTAGTTTATGATTGATCTCATTCTGGGGACCAGTCCTATCTCACTTTCGTCTTACCGAATGGAACCAACAGAATTATGGGAATTAAAGGTGCAGTTGGAAGAGTTAGAAAACAAAGGTTTCATCCTTCCTAACACATATCTATGGGAATCTCCAGTTTTGTTTATTAAAAAGGTGGATGGAAACTTTCGGATCTGTATTAATTATCATAGGCTTAATCAGGTAACAATAGAGAACTGATATCCACTTCCACACATTTATGATTTGTTTGACAAGTTGAGGGGAGCTCAGTGCTTCTCCAAGATTGACTTGAGGTCATGGTATCATCAATTTTAGGTGATGAAGGAGGATATTTTGAAAATATCTTTCAGAAGTAGATATGGCCATTACAAGTATGTGGTTATGCCCTTTGGTCTAACAAATTCACTAGTAGTGTTCATGGAATTGATGAATTAGATATTTCAAAGATATTTAGATTCTTTTTTGGTGGTATTTGTGGATGATATACTGGTGTATTTGAGGATAAGGGTAGATTATGAGCACCTCTTGGTGATAGAGTTGGGGATCTTGAGGGACCATCAGTTTTATTCCAAATTGTTAAAGTGTGACTTTTGGATATAGGAGGATTATTTCCTTAGACATGTTATTTCTGAGAAAAGTGTTTCAGTTTATCAAGAAAAGATAAATGTTGTTATATCATGGAAACCGCCAAAGAACATTTTCAAGATACAGAGCTTCCTTAGTCTAGCTGGGTATTATCAACATTTTGTTCATTATTTATCATGATTGTATTTGCCGATGATAGATTTGAAAATGAAGAATATCCCATTTCAATGGGATTAGCAATGTCAGAAATTATTTGAAGAGATAAAGGGTCACCTTACATTAGTGTCAATCATGGTTTTTTCTAAACTAGGAAAAGGGTATGTGGTGTACTAGGATGCATTGGGATTAGGGTTGGGTTTTGTTATTATGTAGGGGGTCATGTGTTTATATATGGCTCACGGTAGTTGAAGTTGCATGAGAAGAACTACCCAACACATGATTTGGAGTTTGTGGCAGTGGTTCATGCTTTAAAGGCGTCACTATCTCTTCAGTAAGAAATTCACAATGTTTACTGATCATAAGAGCTTAAAGCATATCTTCTCACAAAGGGATTTGAACTTGAGGCAAAGGAGATAGATGGAATATCTCCATATGTTTGATTTTGACTTAATGTACACAGTGGGTAATAGAAATTCAGTGTTGGATGCTTTAAGTAGGAAATCATATGCTCAGATAGTGAAACAGACATCAGATAAGTGGTAGTTGATGTTAGTTATAGCTGACATGTGGTTGGAATGTGAGGATCAGGGTGAGAGAGTGGTATTATTTCCGGTTTTGTTGGTTCATAACTTGGATGGTTTGGTTAAAGAGGCACAGGCATCTGATTCTGAATGTGTGGAAATTAGGTCGAAACTCAATGGCAGGAAGACTATTAGGGGCTGGGAACTGAATGGAAATTTGGTCTTGTGTTTTCAGAATAGGATGGTGGTACCAGTGGCTTGTTAGGAGGAACTTATTTGGGATTATCATCATTCTAGGTGGGTTTTCCATCCTAAAATTTACAAGGTGTTGAAAGCATAGTTTCTGTGGGCTAGTATGAAAAGGGATGTGGCTAGGTTTGTCTCGAGATTCTTGACTTGTCAGCAAGTCAAGGAAGAGAATCAGTCGACAGCAGGCTTGTTGCAGTCTTAACTTATCCTAGTGTGGAAATGGGAGAAAATAGCAATGGATTTTGTGACAGTTATTCTGAGAACGGTCAAGAAACATAATGCCATATGGATGTTATGGATCGGCTCACAAAGTCAACCCATTTCATCCTGATTCACGAATCTCTTACGGTGGAGGATCTATCCAAAATCAATATCCAAGAGGTGGTAAAGAGGCATGGTGTTCCAGTTTTGATTGTATCAGATAGATATCTGAGGTACACATCTCGTTTTTTGGAAATCCATGTAGAAATCTCTTAGGAAAAAGTTGACTATGAGCATGGGATATCATCGGCAGACGGATGTCCAATCCGAGAGGATGATACAAACCTTGGAGGATATGTTAAGGGCTTGTGTGATGGATTTTGGTGGTTCATGGGAGGATAACTTACCATTGGTGTATTTATCCTATAATAATAGTTATCAGGATTCGATAAATATGGCTCCGTTTGAGGCATTGTATGGGAATTCATTTCATTCTCCACTATGTTGGGTGGAAATGGGTGAGACTTCAATGATAGGATCGAGCCTTGTCCAAGAGACTACAAAAAAATCAAGTTTATTAGGAAGTGGATGGAGATGGCTCAAAGTTGTTATAAATCATATAAGGACCATCTTCATCGACCATTGTCATTCAAGGTGGGTGATCATGTATTTTTTTAGAGTTGCACCTAGGTGAGGACGTCGTTGGTTTGGGAAGTAGGGTAAGTTATCTCCAAGGTATATTGGGCCTTTTGAGATACTTGAGCAGACTGGATAGGTGGCTTATCATTTTGATTTTCCACCATAGTTTATTACGGTACACAATTTGTTTCTCGTGTCCCATTAGAAAAAGTATCAGCCGAATCTTGACCATGTGATTCGTTAGGATCATGTTGAGCTAGAACTGGATGCTTCCTTGGTGCACGTGCTAGTGCAGATCCTAGATAGGCAATAGAAAGTCCTTCATGGAAAATCATTGATTTAGTTTGGGTTTTGTGGCATCATGGTCAGATTTAGGAGGAGACATGGGATAGAAAGAAAGACATGTCCAAGAAATGGACCGAGCTCTTTCGACAACGAGATGGTTCTCTACTTTCTGAGGACAGAAATTCTAATGGTGGGGAGAATTTATCACCCCTAATTTGAGGTATGTAGCCTTTGTGTATTACTTTTTTATGTTTCTAAAGTGCTTGGTATAAGTTGGGAAGAGTTTGGGAGATTTTGGAATGGTTTTGAATAAGTTTGGAGGATTTTCTAAGGTCGCACAGTTTGAGAACAGTTAGGTGAAAATCATGAGGGTTTTCCAGGTAACTGTGAAGGGGGGGATAGTAGGTTTCGCACAGTCTATGCATATTTTTCAAAACCATTCGAGACAACCATGTGGGACTGCACGCTCGCGCGTCATTGGGCATGGGCGAAAAACTAAAATTTATACCTACTTACTACTTAGGATAGTGGCAAGACATGGTCGAACCATAGGGAGGCATGTTGTTGTGTTTGTTGTTTTAAAATAAAAAAACTAAACAAAAACACACATGAAAAAATCGAGCAAGAAAATTGGTGGTGGTGAAGTGGAGTGAATGAGACTTAGTGTGTGCAGAAGTGAGAGTGAGATGGTGAGTGAAAAGTGAGTAGACAGAGCAGCAAGAGAAACTGGGGTGCAAACAACCAATAAATGAATAGGGGGGAAAGTCCACCAGCCGATTCGATGTTGCTTAGCCTTATTCATGCACTGCGATTTTAAGAACATGGATCTGCCTAAAAATAACTGGCCAGATTTGTCGTCTGGTCAGTTTGTGATGAAATAGCTCTTACAGTCCTTCGACTGTAAGAGTCATTCCAACCAATGATGAAGAAAAGTCAGAAGTCACCAAGCTCAACTTGTCAGTTGCGTTCGGTGTGTCTCTCTCATTCGAGTATAATTCACTTGTCAGTGAGTTACTCAGATTAGAACAGTTTGAATTATGGTACAAACAAGATCGGTTTTCACACAATCTTGTTGTTTTGAAAATAATCTTGTCTGTAAAAAATGAGAGACGATCCAGCAATGATGCAGTGCATGAATCAGATTAAACAATTCGAATCAGCCAGCTTATTCTCCCCTAAAGGAATTTAGCCAGAGATAATGGTTGGATTTAATGAAAAAATGGAATTAAAAAGAGTGAAGTTCATGTTGAATTAAGTTGCAGAAAAAAAAAACAGAGCACAAATAACGTAAAGATGTTTGTCTCCCTTCATGATCTCCTGAAGTTCTAAATCCCCACTACTCAATGGTGGATGCGGCGCTGGAATGTGATCAATGTCCTGCCCTAGGAATCGAGGTGTGAAAATGCTTTGATCTCCTGCTCCAATCTGCTATGAGGAAGATGGTGTAAGTTTCTCCTGCTCTGCTCCCCTGGTCTTGAACAAAACCTTTGTTGCCCGTCTCTCCCGATGGAAGTGAGTCCCAACTTGATGTTCCCCGCCCCTGCTTAGCTTCATTCCTCTATGCCTCTCCCACCTCTCGTTCATTCATCACCCAACCGAAGCCTCTAGAATCTCCCCCGAGGAGTTCCCTGGCCTCCACGTGGTGCCTTCATTGTGCTGCTCCTCTCGTGCATTCATCACCCAACCAAAGCCTCTGGTTAGAATTAGTGGCCTTGGTTACAATTAATTTGTTTTTCTTAAAATTAATTGTGATAATTAAGTGAGAATATTTTTGGAAATCCATTTGGTGATGATTTGGGTGATTTTGGGGGAAATGGTTTACTGATTCAAAAAGGGGCTTTGTTGTGTGATTTTAAAATCGTGAGTGGATGGTTGTGAAAAATGTTTTTTGAAAGATGGTTTTCATTAAAGATGTTGTTTATTGAAATGTGGTTGGACATGGAAAGTTTTTTAAAGGGTGTTTTCAATAAATGGGTGATTTATTGAAGGGAATTGGCATGTGTTGGAAATGGTTGTGTGCCTATTCACGATGAAGGATGGAGCGGGTAAGGGTGATGCGAGGAAGGGGCTTCGGGTGGCTCTGTGCGGTGATGTACAGGGAGGTTCGGCCAGTGGGAGGTCTAGGCTTGGGTTCAGAAGCCGATGAAGAGATACGGGTGTGGTGGCACTGATGGAGGAGAGGGTTAGGGATTAGGGAAGGAGAGGCGGCGGGAAACGATGAGGTCCAGAGGTGGTCAGGCGAGATCGGCTAGTGGATTTCAAAGGATGGAGGGATCTACTCGGCTCGAGGAGTGGAGGCGCGGACGAGTGGTGGAGCTTGAGCAAGAAAGGTGATCTGGCCGGTGTTACGGATAGCCGTGAGTTGAGCCAACGGTGCGGGCTGCGTTTCAGATTTAGGTTGAAGAAGAGTATTTTTTTAAAATTTTCAATTATGTTGTGAATATTCTGCTCTGATTTGATGCTGCTATTTGATTTATTTGGATTTGGCGTGGAACAGAGGTGGAAGGGAAGGCCGAGGCAGCATCGGGCATGGGGGTTTGATCAGGGGAACCGTCGGCAGCTATGGGTCGGAGCAGCGGGACTCGCTCTGGCGAGCTGGGGTGTGGCGAAGTTTAGATTCAACAACACATGGCATTTGGAAATCCAATTTTCAGATCGGAGTTTTCACAGTGTTTCTAATGTCTTGATTTCCTGAATTCAATTTGCCATTTGCGGTTGGGTGGTCTTGTTGCTATTGTGAATTACTAATGTTGGTTCGTTATTGTGCTGTTGTTGTGGAGATTTTTGTGAGAATTTTGTTGTTGTTGATGTTGGTTGGTTTGGCGATGTTGCGAGCTGCTGGAACGGAGGCGTAGAGATGATGAAGCAGAGGAGTGGAAAGGTGATGATTGAAGGTAACAGTGAGGAATAGAGGAAATGAAAATGGTGATATTCAGCAGAATGGAAACAGTGAGAAAAGTGAAACGGTGAGGTTGAAGAGAAATGGACCAATGTTGAGGGAAAGGAGGGGGCTTGTGACGGTGGGGAAATAATGGGTAAGTCTATCGGTGAGGTAACAGTGAGGTGGATATAGCAGTGAGGAAGAAATAAAAAGTATAACAGTGAGGTGGAGGCCACAGTGAGGTGGAAAAGTGTATCAGTGAGGGTTAGAAAAAATGGGAAAATATGGATGTAATGGTGAGGTAAGGGATAACAGGGGATTACAGTGAAAAACACCCAACATTGAGGTGCAGCAATAAGTAATGTAATGGTGAGGCAGCAGACTTGGGTAACGGTAAGGTGCAATAAAGTAATAGTGAGGAGGTGACTGCTACCGGTGAGGAAGAATAAAAGCGTAACAGTGAGGTTGTTTGGATAACAGTGGACTTAGCTTGGCGGTGAGAAAAAAAATGGAAACGGTGAGGTGTGAAAGGAGGCGCTGCGAAAAGGTAACAGTGAGACAGTCATTATTAAGGACGGGACCGTGCGACTGCAACACCTGCGAACGAACATAACAAAGAAAATTAAATAAATAATATAATTTAATGAAACTAAAAAACAAATAAATCAATTAATAAATTAAATTAAATAGAATGGAGTTAAAAAGTGAAAAAAACATAGTTAAATAATAAATAATAATAATTTATTTAAAAGAATGAATTAATTTGGGTTTAAAAATAAACAAACTTAATTAAAGAACAAATTAAAATATTTACAGTGGCTTGCTTAAATTATTTAACTAATTAATTAAAGAATTAATTAAATTAAAGAATAAAAAATATTAAACGAATAAAATTAAATTGTAAAAACTAATTAAATTATTAAAAGACTAAAAACCAAAAAGAGTTATTTATTTACAATTTAAAGAATAAAGAATTAATTAATTTTATGAATGAATTAGTAAACTAACTAGAATGAAAAATTATAAAAATAAAAGAATAAATAAATAAAAGTCTAATTCGCAAGACTAAGTTAATTTAAGACTTTTTTTTTAAATGACATTAATGTACATTAAAACACATTTTTTAAACTAAAAACAGATTATTTTACACATCAAGAACAAAAGCACAACACTTATCAAAAAATGACTAAAAACAATCATTTTAATATAAAAAAGTCAATATAAAATACAAAAAGGATGTGGCAAAGAGTGTGAAAACACTGCCACATCAAACTCCCACACACTTAAAGCCTTGTTTGTCCTCAAATAAATACATGCCTTAGACTTTAAAACAGAAATATAATTTGTGAGTTTTAGTTCAAAAGGTGCATGATTAAACTTGAAAATCCAGATGGAGAGGACCAAACAATGAGTCAGGTTTTTCAAAGGTGTTCAAAAATGTTGTCCTGTGTAGCTTCAAATACTCACTAGAAATCAAGAGCATCACAAATTTTTACACTGTCAAGTATGTCATGCCTCGTATATGTAATCATTAATTGTCCTACTTCACCTTCCAATTCAATTTGTAATTCAAGGAGTGTTGACAGGTTAAAATAAGTGGAACTTAAAACTCAACCAAGGGCACCTTCCATTCTCACCTTCCTCCAGGTTCAGAAATTAAAGTCCATTAATTCGATCACTTTATTGATTCAATCCAAATGAAGATTGACCAAGTCAATTTCTCCCTTATTCATCTGGGTTCAAAATTCCCCTCACCTTAATGAGTTAATTTTTTAAAAGGGCACTTTATTTTACTTTTTTCCCATCCATATTCCATGTGCAGAGCACTGTGCATAGCACTTATTAAGATTCAAATTGTCTTTATTTATTAACAGAAACGCACCCAATGCACCTTGTCTCAGATACTCACTGTGGGATCTCATTTTTCCATTTTACTCCAGTTATAAAGGACTTAATTAATAATCATTCGGATTGACTTCCTAAAGTGATTAAATATTATTTAATAAAAGAGTGAGTCCCCTAGGTTCTAGTGAGAACTTCAAGTTATCCTAAGTCATGATCTTTACTCCACAAAACCTATCATGTCACACTCCCTTCCTCAGTTTCTAAACTGAAATGTTCATAGAGACAGTGAACAATTGCACTCAGCAATCATTCATACTTAACAGTTTCTGACTAAGTGTCACTCTCAGCATCCAGCAAACATTTATCCACTAAAAGAGACATAATTGAAGTACCAGTGAACATCCAATGACCAGCATGTGATGAAATAATTTGAATTTTTTTTTGTTTTTTTGAAGGAATTTTGAACCTTTTTTTGAAAAAAAAACAAAAAAACACAAACACAAACTTGGGTTAAAGAAGGGGGAATTCGACATGACACTAGAATGACCCCTCTCCCCCCACACTTAAAACCCAACATTGTCCCCAATGTTGAATCGCAAGGTGGGAGACAGTGAAAGTTAAAAACAGATGGACATTTCAGCTGAAAAAGGAAATGGAGGGGTATCAATGAAGTTGAAAAATTTTCTTTGCCACAGAAAAAGTGAAAGAAAATAAAAACAAAAAAGAAAAAAACCCCACCAACCATCACCAGCAACCAAGTACATTTTTATTCCTAAAAAGTTCATGCTTTGAATCATTTTGAGCAGACAAAAGATTTTAACAATTTACTTCAAAAATTAGCATGTTTATCAATGATGTGCAGCATCAGCATAATGAGAATAATAATAATGGGTTCAAGCATGTTTCATCAAATCAACTCAAGTACATTCTTAACTAAGTAGATATTAGTAGCTAACACCCAAGAAAGAAAATACAGTCATTACTCATAGATTGGGAGGAAGTCCCCCACACTTAGTTCACAGCAGAGAGTAAGCAATTAATTGAAAGTGAAAAAGGGAGAACAACACTTCCCTGAATTATTGGATCTTTAGTTGTGTCTTTCATCAACAGATCCTCATTATCATCATTGGGTTGTTATTCCTCTTTAGAATCTGCAAGTTCAAAGAAGTAAAATAAGATTTCAGAGTTTACAGTTCAAGAAAAGTAACCCAAGAGAGTGAGTAGAGAGAAATTTTATCCATATGATGCAGTGGATTGCTCCCTTGGGTTTCCTAGACAAGTTTCTGGCAACAACAACTCTCTCTAACACAACAACAGATCATGAAGCACCATCAGTAGCCAGGAAATTGAACTGGAGAACAAGCAGTAGGGATTACTTTATTGAAAAACATAAAATAAAAGAGAAACTACTAAGCAACCATGGTTTACTTCCCATGCAACACTGAGCTTATAGTCCTCAGTTAGACTTGGATCAGCTCATTCTTCCAACAGAGATATGGTAACCAATCCCTTTGGTTGCCCTTCAAAGAAGTGCTTTATTCTTATGCCACTGACTAAGAAGGGTCTGTTCTCATCTCCAACCAACTCAACAGCTCCATTAACCAGAACTCTAACAATGGTAAAGGGTCCTGACCACTTGGACTTCAACTTTCCTGGAAACAGTTTCAATCTAGAATTGAAAAGCAGGACCCTCTCACCAACCTTGAAATTCCTATTTTGAATGATTGAGTCATGAAAATCCTTTGTTCTTTCTTTGTAAATTTCAGCATTCTCATAAGAATCTCTTCGAATCTCATCCAGAACACTTAGCTCTAGCAGCCTCCTCTCTCCATCAGACTTAAAATCAATGTTAATAGCCTTCACTGCCCAATAATATCTCTCCTGTAACTCAATAGGTAGATGGAATGATTTCCCAAAGAGTATCCTATATGGTGACATCCTTATAGGAGTCTTATAAGCAGTTCTGTAGGCCCAAAGGGCCTCATCTAATTTCCTTGGCCAGTCTTTCCTAGAGCTAGACATTGTTTTCTCTAAAGACTGTTTGAGCTCTCTGTTTGAAACTTCTGCTTTCCCACTAGACTGTGGGTGGTAAGTAGTGCATGTCCTATGGGAGCACCCATACTTCTCCATCAAACCTTTGAACTTATAATTCTTGAAGTGAGTTATATTATTAGTTATGAAAGCTTCAGGCACCCCAAATCTGGAAAAGATGTTTTTCTTAATGAATTTCACAACACTAGCAGCTGAATTTTCAGGCAGAGCTACTTCCTCAACCCACTTGGACACATAGTCCACAGTAACCAAGATGTACTCATTCCCATAAGAAGATGTAAATGGTCCCATGAAGTCCAATCCCCACACATCAAAGATTTCAACTTCCAGAATATCTTTTTGAGGTAACTCCTGTCTTCCTCCAACATTTCCCAACATTTTACATTTTTTACAGCCAATAACCAGACTTCTAGCATCCTTAAATAGTGTTGGCTAGTAGAAACCAGCCTGGAGGACCTTCTGATCAGTCCTTTCTCCTCCATGGTGGCCACCCCAAGGTGATGAATGGCAGCTCTCAAGTATGGGTAAAATCTCATCCTCAACCACACATCTTCTCATAATCCCATTAGCACACCTCCTAAAGAGAAGAGGGTCATCCCAAAAATAATATTTCAGTTCAGATATAAACCTCTTCCTCTAGTTGTGTGAAAGATCCTTGGGAATGACTCCAGCTGCCAGAAAATTGGCATAGTCTGCAAACCAAGTAGACTGCTACACAGAAGCAGCAAACAACTGTTCATCAGGGAACGAAGTATTGATCTCTTTTGGTTCCTTACTTGGGGAATTGGGAAATCTGAAAAAGTGATCTACAACAACAGAGATATGGCAGCCAAGCCCTTTGGCTACCCTTAAAAGAAGTTCTTTATTCTTATGCCATTGACTAAGAAGGGTCTGTTCTCATCTCCAACCAACTCAACAGCTCCATTAACCAGAACTCTAACAATGGTAAAGGGTCCTGACCACTTGGACTTCAACTTTCCTAGAAACAGTTTCAATCAAGAATTGAAAAGCAGGACCCTCTCACCAACCTTGAAATTCCTATTTTGAATGATTGAGTCATGAAAATCCTTTGTTCTTTCTTTGTAAATTTCAGCATTCTCATAAGACTCTCTTCGAATCTCATTCAGATCACTTAGCTCTAGCAGCCTCCTCTCTCTAGCAGACTTAAAATCAAAGTTAAGAGCCTTCACTGCCCAATAAGATCTCTGTTGTAACTCAATAGGTAGATGGCATGCTTTCCCAAAGATTAGCCTAAATGGTGAAATCCCTAAAGGAGTCTTATAAGCGGTTTTGTAGGCCCAAAGGGCCTCATCTAATTTCCTTGACCAGTCTTTCCTAGATCTAGACACTATTTTCTCTAAAGTCTGTTTGAGCTCTATGTTTGAAACTTCTGCTTGCCCACTGGACTGTGGGTGGTAAATAGTGCCTGTCCTATGGGAGCACCCATACTTGTCCATCAAACCTTTGAAATTATAATTCTTGAAGTGAGTTCCATTATCAGTTATGAAAGCTTGAGGCACCACAAATCTGTAAAAGATGTTTTTCTTAATGAATTTCACAACACTAGCAACTGAATTGTCAGGTAGAGCTACTTCCTCAACCCACTTGGACACATAGTCCATAGAAACCAAGATGTACTCATTCCAATAAGAATATGTAAATGTTCCCATGAAGTCCCATCCCCACACATCAAAGATTTCAACTTCTAGAATACCTTTTTGAGGTAACTCCTGTCTTCTTCCAACATTTCCCAACATTTGACATTTTGCACAACCAATAACCAGACTTCTAGCATCATTAAATAGTGTTGGCCAGTAGAAACCATCCTGGAGGACCTTCTGAGCAGTCCTTTCTCCTCCATGGTGGCCACCCCAAGGTGATGAATGGAAGCTCTCAAGTATGGGTAAAATCTCATCCTCAACCACACATCTTCTCAGAATCCCATCAGCACACCTCCTAAAGAGAAGAGGGTCATCCCAAAAATAATATTTTAGTTTAGATATAAACCTCTTCCTCTGGTTGTGTGAAAGATCCTTGGGCATGACTCCAGCTACCAGAAAATTGGTATAGTCTGCAAACCAAGTAGACTGTTGCACAGAAGCAGCAAAAAACTATTCATCAGGGAAAGAAGTTTTGATCTCTTTTGGTTCCTTACTTGGGGAATTGTGAAATCTGTAAAAGTGATCTGTAACAAAATTCTCATCCCCTTTTTTATCCGTAATCACTAAATCAAACTCATGTAATTGCAAGTTCCACCTCATGAGTCTAGGATTTGAGTCCTTTTTAGCCAGTAAATACTTAAGGGCTGAATGATCTGTGAAAACTATGATCCTTGATCCTATCCAATACTGCCTAAACTTTTCCAAAGCAAACATGACAGTAGCCAACTCCTTTTCAATGGTAGAATAAATCTTCTGGGCGTTATCTAGCAGCTTACTTGCATAGTAAATAACATGAAGTTTCCTATCCTTCCTTTGCCCTAACACAGCTCCTACTGCAAAATCTCTAGCATCACACATAACCTCAAAGGGAAGTTTCCAGTCAGGAGTAGTGATTACAGGTGAAGTAGTTAACTTCTCCTTGAGAAAATTAAAGGCCTCTAGACATGTCTCATCAAAGAAAAAGGGTGTGTCCTTAGCTAGCAGGGAGAACAAGGGTCTAGTAATCTTAGAAAAATCCTTAATTAACCTCCTGTAGAACCCAGCATGACCCAAAAAACTTCTAATTCCTTTAACATTTTCAGGTGGGGGAAACTTTTGTATGACCTTGATTTTAGAATTATCGACCTCCAGCCCCTTCTTAGAAACCTTGTGTCCCAAAACTATGCCTTCAGTGGCCACGAATTGGCACTTTTCCCAGTTTAAGAATAAGTTGGTCTCTTGGAATCTTTCTAACACTAATTCCAGGTTTTTCATACAGTTCTCATAGGTATCTCCCACAACAGAAAAATAATCCATGAATACTTCAATAATCCTCTCAATCATATCTGAAAAAATTGCCATCATACATCGCTGAAAAGTGGCAGGAGAACCACACAAGCCAAAGGGCATCCACCAGTAGGAAAATGTCCCAAATGGACAAGTGAAGGAGGTTTTCTCTTGGTCCTCAGGTGCAATGGAAATCTGGTTGTAACCAGAATAGCCATCAAGAAAGCAGAAGAATGCATTGCCTTCCAACCTCTCTAACGTTTGATCCAAAAATGGCATAGGGAAGTGATCCTTTCTTGTGGAAGCATTCAACTTCCTGTAGTCTATACAAACTCTCCATTTGTTCACTGCTATTTTCTAGATTTTCTCATTCCTTTCATTAGTGACCTCTTTCACTCCACTCTTTTTGGGGACCACCTGGACAGGACTGACCCAGGGGCTATCAGAAATTGGAAAAATTATTCCAGCATACAGCAACCAAATCACTTATTCTCTCACAAATTCCTTCATTTTGGGGTTGAGTATTCTTTGGGCTTCTACTCTAGGTTTACACTCAGGTTCCATGGAGATTTTATGCATACAGAAGGCTGGACTTATCCCTTTGATATCAGCAATTGACCAGCCTATGACAGACTTGTACTTCCTCAAAACAGAGAGAAAATTGTGCTCTCGATCCACTTCCAGATTGGATGAAATGATCACAGGAAGTGTGGAATTGTCTCCTAAAAAGTAATATTTGAGATGGACTGGAAGGGTCTTGAGTTCAAGGGTGGGTGGTGAATGGATTGAGGGAAGACACTTTGGCCTGGGTGGCCCAAGGTCTTCATGCTGCCTCTTGAAGAAGGCAGTAGACAAGGCTTTTTCCTCAGTATAAAAGCTTCCAAAATATATCTCCTCAAACTCAGACTCCTTTCTCAGGGTAAGAATGTGCTCTAAAACAAACTCATCTATGCTCTCCAAGAATTCTCCCTCATACTCATCAACAAATTCTCTCTCCTTACTTAAGCTGATCCCCATGCAAGAGGCGGCAGGGATTTCAGGTTCACTGTTGATCTTAACTATCATTCTCAGAAACTCTTCTTCCTCCTTATCAACACTACTCTCAGCAGCTAACATCTCATCTTTTGGGAAAATTGGGTGGGTGGGTTCTTGGATTTTCTTAAACACATTGAATTCTTCTTTCTGTTCACCCAAATTGAAAATCAGTTTCTCCTTAGACACATCTATCACAGCTCCCCCTGTGTCCAAGAAGGGCCTACCAAGAATGATAGGAACCTCCTGGTCACCCTCCATATCAAGGATAAGAAAGTAAGCAGGCAAAAAGAGTTTGTCTAGTCCCACTAACAGATCATCGACCTTACCCACTAGATGAGTGATAGACCTATTAGCAAGTTGTAACACCATAGTGGTGGGTTGGGGAACTCCTAATCTTAGGTGATGGAAAAGTGACAGTGGAATCAAATTAATACTAGCACCCAGATCACACAAACAGTTGAACTTACCACCTCTATCCCCAAATGTGAAAGGGATGACAAAGCTTCCAGGGTCCTGAAGCTTAGGAGGTATCCTATTCTGCAGGACTGCACTACACTCCTCTGTTAAGATATAGGTAGAAAATTCTTCCAAAGTCTTTTTGTTTGAACATATTTTCTTGAGTGATTTCGGATATGATGGGTTTTGTATCAATGCTTCTAGGAATGGTATATCAATGCTCAGTTTTTTGACAACTTTCAGAAATTTCAACAGTTCAAAATCATGAATTGGTTTCTTAATTCTTTGTGGGAAGGGGATTTCAAGGGAAAAATTCCTCACAATTGGGGACATATCTACATATTCTTATTCAACAATTTTCTTCCCTTTATTGTATTTGTTTTTCAAGCCATTTTATTTAGATTTTTGAGCTAGAACATCAGGAACTGGAGGGATTCCAGTGGTGCTATCCAGTTTTCCAAATTCAGGTTCTTTCAGATTTGAGTTTTCAGCTTCATTCGGTTTTTCATTTTCATTATTTTGGTGTTCTTTCCTAGGCTCTTGGTGAGTTTTGAGACCACTTATGGTGGTCAAAACCATGACATTCTCCCAAGGATTGGCTTCCGTGGAGCTGGGTAGCCTACCCTTTTCTCTATTACTAGTCTCCCTAGCCAACTGCCCCATTTGAATTTCCAGGTTTTTCATTCTAGCATCCATTTGGACTTTATCAAAATCATTTTCGGTCTTCTGTTCATCAAACCTCCCTATCAACTGATGGAACATGTCTCTCACCTCATCCTTTGAGTTGGATGACTCAGCCTTTGGTTGGGATTGGGGTTGGAATTGCTGCCTAGGAGGCTGCTGGAATCCAGGAGGGGAAGAAGGTCAGAGGACTCCCTACTCCCTCCATGAAAGGTTCGGATGGTTCCTATACCCCTGATTGTAGGTGTTGGAAAAAGGATCATCCCTAGTCTACATCCGAGGTCCATAGCCAGCAAATCTGGCACTCTCATGAGGCTGGATATGCATATCAAAATTTTGACAATAGGTTTGAGAATGGCCATACATGCCACAGTGGTGACACTACTCCTTAAGGATTTGATGTGGGTTCTCATTAAAGAACCCAGCAGCTTAGGCTTCAGCTTGAGGAGAAGGGGCAGTTTCTTTCCTAACAATGGTTCTCCTCCTAGAGCATTTGTGCTGGGAATTCTGAGCTAATGTGTTAAAGATCTGTTTGAGCTCCTCAACAATCATATCACTAAAGTCTCCTCCAGAATATTGATCCACCAAAGTTTGGTGGTAACGGGTGAGACTATTGTAGAAGGTGTCCATGAGGAATTGAGGTGTCCATTGGTGGTTTGGACACTGCCTAAGCAAACCTATAAACCTCTCCCATGCTTCATGAAACAGTTATCCTTCATCCTGAAGGAATCCAGTGATTTTATTCCTAATTTCAGATGTCAACATCCTAGGATAGAATTTCATTGTGAAGGCATTGTAAAATTGATCCCATGTGACAATGATCTCTTACTCTAACTATTGGAACCAAGACCTAGAATTTCCCTTGAGGCATAAGGGTAACACTCTCAATTTAAGCTCTTCCATAGTGAGACCCCTAAGTGGCAGTTGCGGGACACTACAATAGAAGGCTCTAACGAAGTCAAGAGAGTCTTCACTAGGCATTCCATTGAAGGTAGGCAGCTGACTAAGCATGGATTGTTTGATCTCATAATTCCTGGACCTAGGAAAGATTATAATGCATGAAGGGTTACTAGACACTGACGGTAGTAAGAAATCTCTCAAACTGTGCCTCTCAGCTATCTCATTCCCAGGTTGATTCATCATTCCATGTTGCTTCACATTCTTAGGAAGTGGATTGTTCAGGTTTTCATTTCCATTTTCTTCCATTTTGACCTTGTCTTTGTTCTTTTTTACTTCTTTGAGGTGCTTATCAATCTCAGGATTACCAGGTACTAAGTGTTCAGACTTAGACCTGGTTTTCATGCAGCAGGTTCACAAATTTTTTTTGAATTTCAATTTTCTTTTTGCAGATTTTTTTTTTGTGATTTTTTTTTTATTTTTTTTTTGTGAATTTTTGTTTGGGTTTTTTTTAAATGCACCTAGCCTCCCTGGAAACGGTGCCAAAATTTTCCCGCTCGTGCATCATTGGGCGCGGGTGACAAACTAAAATTTATACCAACTTACTACTTAGGACAGTGGCAAGATAGGGTTGAACCACAGGGAGGCCTGTTGTTGTGTTTGGTGTTCTAAAATAAAAAAAACTAAACAAAAAAACACATGCAAAAATCGAGCAAGAAAATTAGTGGTGGTGAAGTGGAGTGAATGAGACTTAGTATGTGCAGAATTGAGAGTGATATGGTGAGTGAAAAGTGAGTAGGCAGAGCAGCAAGAGAAACTGGGGTGAAAACAACCAATAGATGAATAGGGGGAAAAGTCCACCAGCCGATTTGATGTTGCTTAGCCTTATTCATGCACTGCGATTTTAAGAACATGGATATGACTAAAAATAACGGGCCAGATTTGTCGTCTGGTCAGTTTTTGATGAAATATCTCTTACAATCCTTCGACTGTAAGAGTCATTCCAACCAATGGTGAAGAAAAGTTAGAAGTCACCAAGCTCAACTTGTCAGTTGAGTTCGGTGTGTCTCCCTCATTCGAGTATAATTCACTTGTCAGTGAGTTACTAAGATTGGAACAGTTTGAATTACGGTATAAACAAGATCAGTTTTCACACGATCTTGTTGTTTTGAAAATAAGCTTGTCTGTAAAAAATGAGAGATGATCCAGCAATGATGAAGTGCATGAATCAGACTAAACAAATCGAATCAGCTAGCTTATTCTCCCCCAAAGGAATTTAGCCGGACATAATGGTTGGATTTAATTCAAACATGGAATTAAAAACAGTAAAGTTCATGTTGAATTAAGTTGCAGAAAAAAACAGAGCACAAAGAACATAAAGATGTTTGTCTCCCTGCTTGATCTCCAAAAGTTCTAAATCCCCACTGGTCAATGATGGATGCGGCACTGGAATGCGCTCAATGTCCCACCCTAGGAATCGAGGTGTGAAAATTCTTTGATCTCTTGCTCCAATATGCTCCGAGGAAGATGGTGTGAGTTTCTCCTGCTCTGCTCCCCTGGTCTGGAACAAAACCCTTGTTGCATGTCTCTCCCGATGGAAGTGTGTCCCAACTTGATGTCCCCCGCTCCTTCTTAGCTTCATTACTCTATGCCTCTCCCACCTCTCGTGCATTCATCACCCAACCGAAGCCTCTGGAATCTCCCCCGAGGAGTTCCCTGGCCTCCATGTGGCGCCTTCACTGTGCTGCTCCTCTCGTGCATTCATCACCCAACTGAATCCTCTTGTTAGAATTAGTGTCCTTGGTTGCAATTAATTTGTTTTTCTTAAAATTAATTGTGATAATTATGTGAGAATATTTTTGGAAATCCATTTGGTGATGATTTGGGTGATTTTGAGGGAAATGGGTTATTGTTTCAAAAAGGGGCTTTGTTGTGTGATTTTAAAATTGTGAGTGGATGGTTATGAAAAATGCTTTTTGAAAGATGGTTTTCATTAAAGATGATGTTTATTGAAATTTGGTTGGGCATGGAATGTTTTTTAAAGGGTTTTTACAATAAATGGGTGATTTATTGAAGTGAATTGGCATGTGTTGGAAATGGTTGTGTGCCTATTATGGGGCCTTGGTGATTTGTGATTGTTGGTTGATTAAGTGTTATGGCTTGTGTTGGTTGTGTGGAAGTGGGTGGGAAGTCTTACTATAAAATTTGATGGATAGTAGTCAGAAGAACCACCATTATGGTTAGTGTTTGGGAAGCACCGCTAGTTGAAAATGTAGTGAACGGGTTGGACAGAAGCTCCACTATTTTGGTTTCCTTGTTGTGTGTTGCTTTGAAAGATGGAATTTGTTGTGCTACTATGAATTGGTGAAACGGATTATGAAAAGGTTGTCTATAATTCTCTTGGGTTACATGGTTTGAGTAAATGTGGCTTGGTAAGGGTGTGTTTGTCTTATTGGTAATTGTTGAATGGTTTAATGTTTTATATAAACTATTTTATATAAATGTGATAATGGTTTTATCCTAGTGGCATGTGTAGGGAAGTAATTTGAGGAAATCCTACTGAGTATTATTACCGACCCCTGCTTTGGCACTTGGGTGCTTTTGTAGATATTGTGTTCTGGGACACAGGTAAGAGTAAAGCATCTCATTTTTCTAGCGGTTTGGAATGATGCTTTAGTTATGTTGTGGTGTTTGGAGCATGGAGCTTGGTGTGGAGCTATGAATGGTGTCCTAGTTCTGTTGGAGTATTGTTGTAGTCTTCCCCTTGGTACCCTGATTTTGGCTTGGTTGTATTTGGCATGTGGGATTATCATGGATTAGTTGGTTGTCTTTTGGTAATGTATGGGTTTGGTTGTTTTGTCGACATGCATCATCTAGTTTATCGATAGTGGATTGTTTGGTTGGTTGGTTGAATCTCAAGGATAAATCGTTCCCCAATTTATTCTCGAAGCCCTCATAATTTATTGCTCGCCTCTGGCACCTTGGGAATGTCGCTTAAGGCCAAGTAGCATTCCCCCACCCTCTCAAGCCAATGAGATGGGGCGGGATGTTACAGCGGTGCGCAGTATAAATTAGTAAAAATTAGTGGTGATTAACTATATTTAATAAAAATGAGCATTAATTACTAAAAATGAGTGGTGATTAACTGTAATTAAGGAAAATTTGTGGTAATTAGTAAAAAATGCTGGTAATTTGTAGTAATTTGTAAAAAATAGCAGTAATTAGTAAAAAATAGCGAGAATCGGTAAAAATTAGAGGTAATGAGTATAAAGTAATAAAAACAGTGATAACCAGTGATAATTAGAAAACAATAGTTGTAATCGTTGATAATTAGTAAAAAATAGCACTAATTAGCGGTACTTAGAAAAAATTAATGGTGCTCAGTAAAAATTAGTCGTAATTAGAGGTACTTAGTAAAAATTAGCGATGCTTAGTAAAAATTAGCAATAATTAATTAGTAAAGAATATTAGTAATTAGTATAAATTAGTGGTAATTGGTGTTAATTACTAAAAAATAGAGGTAATTAGTAAACAAATAGTGGTAATTACTAAAAATTAGTGGTAATTAGTAAAAATTAGTGTTAATGGATAAAAATTAATAAACATTAGCGATAATTAGTGATAATTAATGATAATTAGTAAAATTTATTGATAATTTACTGTAATTAGTAAAATATAACAATAATTAGAATTAATTAGTAAAAATAGTATAAATTTGTGGTACTTAGTAAAAATTAGCGATAATCGGTAAAAAATAGTAAAAACTAGAGATGATTAACAGTAATTATTGGTAATTAGTAAAAAATAATTTTAATTAGGGGTAATTAGTAAAATTTAACAATAATTAGTGGTAATTAGTAAAAAATAATAGTAATTAGCAGTAATTAATAAACATTAGAAATAATTAGAAAAATAAATAATTGTAATTATTGGTGGTTAGAAAAAAATAACAGTAATTAGTGGTAATTACTAAAAATATTGTTAATTAGTAAAAATTATTTGTAATTAGTAAAAATTAATTGTAATTAGTAAAAAATATTGGTAATTAGTAAAAAAATATTGGTAATTAGTATAAATTACCTGTAATTAGCAGTAATTAACTGTAATTAGTGGTAATTAATGGTAAATGGTTAAAAGTAATGGTAATTAACGATAATTAACATTAATTAGTAAACATTAACTATAAAGAATGATAATTAGTAAAAAAAATTAATGGTAATTAGCGGTAATTGGTAAAAATTAGTAGTAATTACTAATAATTAGTGTTACTTAATCATAATTATTAAAAATTAATTATAATTATTAAAAATTTACCGTAATTAGTAAAAATTAACGGTAATTAGAAAAAAATAGTGACAATTACTAAAAAATAGCGATAGTTACTAAACATTAGCGGTGATTAGTAATAATTAATGATATTTAGAAAAATAAATATCGGTAATTAGTAAAATTTAGTGGTAATTAGTAGTAATTACTAAAAAAATAGCGGTAATTAGAAAAAATTAGCGATAATTAGTAAAAAATAGTGGTAATTAGCCAAAATTAATGGTAATCAGTAAAAATTACTATTAATTAGTAAAAATTACCTGTAGTGAATATTAATTAATAGTAATTAGTAAAAATCAGCACTAATTCTTAAAAATAAGTGGTAAATAGATAAAATTTATAAAATTTACAAGTAATTTAAAATTATTTAATTTTATATTCTTTTTTGGATCATATTTTTCTTATATCAAATTAATCATAGATAATGTTTTTATTTTCTATTTTTTAGAGAAATATAGAACAAGGAATTGGGAAAAAGTCTTTATTACATGATCATGATTGGATAAATCATCATAGGAATTCAAACGGTTTTTCTATAAATCCTATATATATTAAGGGTGTTGATGATTTTTTATCATTTGCATCATCAAAACTAGAATTTATTTTAGAATGGAAAATTAAGTATCCATGAAAGAAATGTGATTTGAGGAGGTTTGACACATTTGAAAATGTTGGGGGTCATATATTAAATTTTTATTTTCAGAAAGATTATGTTTTTTGATATCAACATGGTGAACATAGTTCTTGAGAAGATACTAATAATTTAGTTCCAGATTTATCATGAATTTAAACTTTAGTACATGATGTTGTTGGTCTGTCTTTTCAACAAACCAAAACTCAGGATGATATTGATTTAACTCCTGAGTTAGAACTGTGTCGATTTTATGAGTTGTTGAAATCTGTGGAGGATTCATTATATCCTAGATTAAAGATAATAAAATTTGAAGTGGTTGAAAATTTTAAAGCTATTAAATCAAATAATGGAATGTAAAATAGTTGGTTTGATCAGATATTCTCTTTGGTTAAATCATTGTTACCTAAAAGAAATGTGTTTCCTACAAATTTTAATGAGATCAAGAGGATGGTTCACAATTTGGGTATTGGTTGTCAAAATATTCATTCATGTTCAAATGATTTCATCTTATATTAAGGTGAAAATGAGTTGATAGTCAGTTGTACTACATATGGAAAATTGAGGTACAAAGAGGCTCAATAAAGTGTGTCTAGATTGATTCCTATTAAACTATCGAGATATTTCCCACTTACACCTAGATTGTAATGTTTATTTATGTCTAATAACACTCATGGAGAAAAAATAATATTTCAATCAATAAAATTATAAATCATCTTTATGATAGTGATTCATGGAATCATTTTGACCAGGTACATGAATCTTTTTCTTCAGAAGTATATAACATGTGATTGGGTCTTTCTACTAATGGTTTTTATCCAATTGGTTCTTATAGTAGTCAATATTCTTATTGGATCATTTTTATAACTCCACAAAACTTACCTCCTTGGATGTTGATGAATGATCCATATATCTTTTTAACATTATTAATTACAGTACATATAAAAAATAATATTGATGTTTATTTGAATCCATTTATTGAGAAGTAAAATTTACTATGGAATAATGGTGTCAATACATATGATGTTGTTTTGAAACAAAAGTTCCTAATGAAATCTATATTAATGTGTACAATTAGTGAATTTCCAGCATATGGCATGTTATTTGGATAGAGTACACATGGTCCAAAATTGTGTTTATACTGTATGAGTGGAATAAAAGTGTTTATGCTCATAAATGGAATAAAATATTTTCTATTTTACTGTTATCATATATTTCTTCCCTCAAATCATCATTTACAAAGGAACAGAAATAATTTTAGAAAAGGTACAATTTAAAGAGATGTACCTCCAACAATGATCTCAGGTATTGATTTAAAATATAATTTCTCTTTATTACCTCCCATTATATTTGGACAGGCTATAACCCAACAAAAATAGATGTCTTTGAGAAATAACACAATTAGATAAAACAGAGTATTTCTGTGATCTTATGTATTATTATGATTTTTTGGTTTGTCACATGTTGTATTTCATGTATATTGAGAATAATTGTTTTTATAATATATTTTATATAATTTTGGACACAACTAGTAATACCAAAGATAATTTAAATGCACAATTAGATCTTGCCCAAATTTTTAGGTGACCAAAACTTGAGTTATTATAAAATGAAATATTATAGATGTTAATGAATCCAAAAGTGGATTATACAGTTTCCAAATAAAATTGGTTGTTATTTTTTTCATGGATTTTGGATTTGAGTTTTTAGAAGGTTATATTTCCAATTTGGAAAGATGTGTTAGAAAAAGTCATATTACTGGATTAAAAGGCCATGATTGTCATGTTATAATGGAAATTCTTATATCGATTGTATTTATATCTTTTTTGAATTATTTGATTTGGGATGAACTAATATAAGTATTATATTTTTTCCGAAACATTTGTGTGGTGATAAGAGACTGTAATTCACTTAGTAGACTATAGGAAGATATTGTTTTAATTTTATATAAATAGGAAAAAAATTCTCATCAAATTTCTTTGTTTCAATGGAACATTTTATATTAAATTTTCCACACAAAGAAATATGTGGAGGGTTGGTATGGTTATGATGGATGTACCCATATAATATATTCATAAATAAATTGAGTAGAAAGGTACGTAATAAAGCATATGTTGAAGGATTGATTACATAAACTCATTTACAGGAGGAAATTTCTATTTTCTAGTATCATTATTTCTAATTTTAATATCCCTCAAAACATAACAAAATGGGATATAATGAGGGAAATATTGATGATGTAATGAACAATCAATTATTATTTTTTAATCAGCCTAAACTTAGCTTTGGTGGAGTTCATAAATGATGGATTTTAGATGATGAACATCAAAGGGATCATACATATATTCTACTTAATTATGAAGAAATTAAACTATTTGTATAGTGAGTGTGACTATCAACTATTCTATATTTTTTAAAATTAAATTAATATTATTTTATTTATATATTATATGAAGATCATATCAAGAAATGTTTTTCACAAATTACACTAGTTTCCCTTGAAGAACATCAGCAAAATAATTTTTTCCTATTAGTTTCAAAGAATGGTGAAATGATTTTTTTATGGTTTAACATATGAAATCAATTTATTATTTATTATATTGATAATTTGTTTTCTATTTTTTAGGTTTCCCAAAATAATGATAAAATTGATAAATGATTTTTTGTATTGAGTAACCTATAAGAAAAAATGGGTAAAATTTATTATGCATATGTGGTTAATGGTTTTTGATTTCATACACGTGCATGTGGTGAATCAAAGAAATAATGAATAATGGTGTTTTCTTGAGAGGATGTCATCATAAATAAAGTGAGGCTTACTTTTATAGCATGTTGGATGAAATAATTGAGGTGTGTTTTCTATGATATAATTATGTAATGATGTTTAAATGTCATTGGTTGGATATTGATATAGGATTTTGTATTCATCTACATTAAGAAATCATTGATATTAAATATAAAATTCATCTTATATTAAATGAACCATTTTTTTTGTTCATAAAGAACATAAAAAAATTTTTGATAATTATTGTATTGATGTAAGAGAGTTAATTTATTGTTAAAGTATTATAAAAATTAAATCTCATGAAAATCAATTCATAAAAAAATGAATTTGGTTCTGATGAAGTGTGAGGAATTAAAAATTTTCAAGAGACAACTCCAAATAAATCTCTACCATGAAGAGACATGAATATCAATGATGACACCCCACAATTATAGGTTGATGGTGGTGATGATGTCAATGATATAACAAATGAATTTGAAATAGCAAGAGATGATAAATTTGAAGCTCCTATGGAAACTGATGATACTAAGGAGGAAGATAAAGATATTGAAATTTCCATATAAAAAGATAAGGATGAAGATGAATAATGACAAAATTATATTCTAGTTGTAAATATAATTAATATACATATATATAATACTCATATTCAATTATTTATTGAAAAAAATCATTTCGTGTTTCAGATTGTTAAATAATGTTTAGATGAGATGTTATGTGACTTCGAGGAGGCTATGCCTCCTAATGATGAGCCATATTCTTCATCATTTGATCCTCAAGTTGTAGAAAGTTCAGCAATGACTTTATGTGTTCATGGTCTTGTGAGATTGATGATTCATGACCCCATTCCTAAGTGACATCCACATATTGATTTTGATCCACGCATGAGGAAGTATATTTAGTTGTGTACTCTAGTTAATTTTAATTAATTATCAATAATTTTTAATAATTTATTTATGTGCTAATTATTTGATCATTTGTTCTATTTTCCTGTAGTTTTTTGTATATAGTTCTTGGACAGGGGAGTGCTATTCAGCGGAACTATTTTTTTAGAGCATGGTTGATGTGAGATTATATTACCATTTACATTCAACATTTCATGTTTGATCATTGGGTAGTACATAAATAAATAATATCTATTTTGAAATTTATTTAATTATTAACTTTCTATTATTAATTATTTTCAAGGTTTATGGTATCCCATAAAATATTATATGAGACACTCTATCTGGAATTCCTGGGAGGCTAGTATGCATGAATGTTGTCATTATTTTTTACACAATTATACAAGGATATCCATGAAGAATTCCAGATTTGCAGTTTTTTATTATTCTTGTTTCACCCACCGACTAGAATACATATAATCTCAGGTTTAGGATGGATTATGTTCATGCTGAATGGGATATAGTTTTAAGAGGATATCATCATTAGGTCAATATAATCGAGGGAGGCGGGAGGTGACGCATCAAGCTAGTAGTCATAAATTCATTACTATCGACCAAATATGGTAAGTACTTTTATTTAATAATTTATATAACTTTAAATGTAAACTATTTATTTTATACTCGTATAGTTAGTTTAAAATCCTTATATTATGGAGTATTATGTTTATAAGAGGATGTATTGTGAACCTGTCACTGGATATATTACAGGTGTTTGACAGTGTCAGATTGTGGTCTTTATAATTTTTTGAGTTTTAAAATTAACTAAAAATAATATTTTAAATATTTAAATTTCAAATTTCAATTGAAAGAGTCATACTAGGTTGTGACTTCGGAGAAATAGGATGAGAGTAAGGCTAAGACTGAGAGTTATACCACTAGTGTAGTAGGATTTGATGATGCAGCATGGATACAGGCGACTCAATATGCTTTTGAGAAGGTTCAAGTTATTGGTATCAGTTCTTGATTGACATCTGGTAGTTATTATGGTACTATTACATGGGTGGTGTCAAACTCGAGGGGATCTCATGGACATTCTTCATCATCATATGCACAGTATGAGGAGCATCTATGATCTCAGGGTGAGGTTTTAGAGACCATGCATAGGGATCAGGAAGAGCTTCATCGATAGTAGCAACAGTAGAAGGAGGAGATGTGTCGGTGGAAGGAGAAGCAGCATGAGTAGATGAAGGAGTACATTCAATGTCTAGATCAGGGTGTAGGGATGGATTTCCCTCCTCCTCCTCCTCCAGATGACCCTCCCCCTCTATAGTGATTAATACATTATGTACACATTTATTATGTTATCCTTTGAATTAAAATATTTTGTGTAATATTTTTATTATTTTAGATTTTTATAGTTTTATATACTATGTTTTTTTAATTATTTTGATGTTTTTATAATTTTTAATTTTTTTTGTTTTTTTATTTTTTTATATTTTATTTTTACAACTTATTTGTGATAGTCAAAAAACCCATTGAAAGTACTTATTTTTTATGGTTATATCCACCTACCATAAATAGTTGGGTAAATAATTTCGATGAAGCACTATTTGGGGTGGGAGTGTGGCCCATCGTAAAATATTATTTTTTTATGGCTTGTTACAAAAAAATATTTTGGTGATTCCTTTTTTATCTATGGGTTATTTTCAACAGGTTACCATCACAAATAACCCATTGAAAATGAAACATTTTCTAGTATTATGTGTCAGGGGGTTTATAGACATCGCGCCCCATATCTACGCCACTTTTCATGGAGATGAAGTCTCATATCTTAGCTTGATTCGGTGGAGGAAACATTTTTATAAGATGATAATGTTTCATGAGCTTCATATTATCAAGATGTGTGTCATCAGTGACATCCACCTTTTGTCATGTGATAAAGAATGACCACATGATCACTCCATCATTACCAACTTTCTTGAACCCATGGATCATCCAAGGGTCTTACATGATTAATTAGACATATACAAGTGCCTTTATGAGATCAGGTTGACATTTATGGGACCCTTTACATGATAAATCTGGGAAACCAAATGGATTTCACATTATCAAGAGGGATCGATGGATGGGATTAATATAATTAGTGAGCAGATCATGTGGAAGATATATTCCCTTCACATAAAACACTTCACATAAGGATCCTATAATGTTCATCTTCCATCACATGAACTCCTTGATGGTTTTTGGGATGTTTCCAATTAACATGTTTCGTGATTAAAAAACTCATCTAAGGGTTTTTGCATGATCGTGAGGGATTCATGTGATCAGTGAAAAAATCATGTAAAGTGAATATTCCCTTCATGTTAATGTCATTGTAACTCACTTCGCATAAGTATCCCATCATTTTCAACCTCCATCGTGTGAATGCCTCAATGGTTTTTTAGGAGTTTGTATACTAACATGTCGCATGATCATAAAAACTCATCTGAGGGGATTTTTTTAATCAGGAGGGATTATCTGAGAGGATTCATGTGATCAGTGAAAAAATAATTCAAATCACATATTCCCTTCACATGATGTTCCAAGTTCATGTGATCATGAGTCATATTGAACATCACATGACTCCCAGTCACTTGATATGTATCCATGTTTCTTCCTTCTTTCCATTTATAGGAGAATAATACTTATGTTTTGGGTGTTTCTTCATCCCCAAATTTATCGATTCTCATTTTAAGGACATCAAAAAATGACCCCCCCCCACCAGAATTGAAGTCCATATAGAGGAAGGTATGAGGACGTGGTTCATATGAAGAAAATGACAATATGAGTGGTTGTTCTTCTGGGCATATCTTGGTCTTCTAAGAGACCTTTGGTATTCCACAAGATTCCATATAAATGGTGACTTACTTGAACCATGTTTCACATCCTTGAACATGGGTCTTCTTCACGTTATGTACTTGGGCATCATACAACCATATAATTATTTACATGATTCACATGACCTTCCCATGGTCACACAATCATAATAATTGGAATGGATTATGCCATCATGAGACTTTACATGGGCCACGTGATCACGAGACCTAGAATGGATCATGAGCACTATGTGATTTTATAAAAATCATACGCATATCCACTTATCCCACCATTTTTAAAGTTCCAACTTTTCTCTAATGTTTTATTTTTATGTCTTGACTAGATGGATTCGAGCTCACAGGCTTTACCCAACATGGCTTCCCGGAGGGATATGATTACTAGGAACCACATTTTTGATCCTCAGTATTGTGTCTTATCTAAAAATGAGGTTATAAAAGATATCCTTTTGGTTAATATTCATAACTATCCTATGTCTCATATAATACCATTATATAACTTTGGTCTTCTAGATGATGTCATTATCCTTTAAACCAACCAATATATTCTGACTAGATGGTTTTTATCTTCCCTTTACTATATACAGGTAATTGTCTCCAAGCATAGTCAACTGATCTTGGTGCCATTTCATGTGTCATCCCACACATTGAATCACTCCTCTCTAGGCTTGTATGGTTGTGATATCACTCATCAAAAAAATTCCTAGAGTTAATCAAACATACATATCTCCTCTTTAGACAACCTGAAAGGTGAATAGAGTTTGAAATGGGATCTACGCTCTAGTATTAATTTATCTAATGAATCTGCATGGTTGTTCTTGGTAAGATAGAGTTGTACAAAATTTTCAGATCAATTGAAAACCATTTGTATCTATGAGGTAATGTTTATTTCTCAATATATCATGTACCATCAACCAAAACTCTATATATAGATTATCAGTCATTGGTGTCCTTAGACCAACTCTTTTCATCTTGCCTATGGTGTGGTAGGAATAAGTCTATGGGACATCCATAATCTTGGGGGAATAATTCCTCTTGAGGATATTTATAATGAATTCATCCCTACTATGATAATCTTTTATGACCCTAAATATACTCCAACCTTGTAATTAGATATGCTCACCATTGTGAAGGAGAGGCTAAAGAAGGAGCTAAACCTATGCTCAATCATTCCTTTCAAGGATTGGATCAGTATATTTCTTTATCAAAGAGGGGATTATACAACTGTATTACATATACACTTCTTCCATTATAAATGGTTTTGGGATATTGTGGGCTTGGATTGGGCCACTCTGGAGGTTGGGGGTACACTTTATGGGGATATAAGTTGTAACCCAGTGTGTCTTTAAGTCTTCAGTTGAAAATATTTTTTACCATGTCTCTAAATGGATTGATTTTCCCCAATGGGGATTCATGTCTTTTCATTTAGTTCATAATATTATTTATGGTATCTTTATTGGTAGAAGGGTGGACTCTCAACCTAGTTATGCCAACCCTTACTCATCTTTATTAGCTTCTCAACCTTGTTCAAAAAGTTAATAACCCTTAATGAATTAGTGGGCCCTTTCGGTTTCTATTTGGAAAGATAGGTGGGAAATTCAAGTGTTATGCATACCAAAATACCATTGAAATACCTTGTTCCCTATTCCTCCCTTGACTACTAAATATCTCTTAGGTTGATCCAATGCTGTTATATGACTATTATTCTGTCAACATACTAATTGAAAATAATTTTTTTAATTTCATTCCATACTCTACACCCTCTAGGATGATCATTAACAGTGATAGTGGTTTGGTTGGTGATAGGTCATACAGAGTTTCCTTCCAAGATGAGGTTCTTAAAACCCATTTAGATGATCTAATAATCTATGATCCATACACCCCTTATATATTTTCTCGAAATTTCTACTGCATTCAATAAGTGTATTCTCTCATTTTTGTTAGTGTGTGAGGAGAATGAAATCCTAGGCTTATTCATCAATTATAACTGATGTTATCATATGAGGATACTAATTCCAAGATTTCCTTTCCACCCATCGATGCTTCTACTTATCTGTTTAGAGACTATGTATGGTCTTGAAAGGAATCTTATCTAAATGGTGTGTTGATCCAACCTATTCAATGGGTAGATACACACTATTCCTCCCTGAATTCCTTGTTCGTGGACTCAATAGAACTAGTTCAAGACTCGGGAATAACTTAGAATAAATTCCCTCATCATTATAAAGATACCTATGATGATGAGGTAGTGTTTTTAGGGGAAACCATCCCCTCAATGTTGATACTGGGTGATGTGCTGATCAGAGGAGGGTCGAAGCATGTCATTGGAAAAGGGAGAGTAGTCCATGATACTCTTTGCACTTATTCATTAGCTAGGTTAGGATTTCCCTTTATATATTTGATACCTAAATATATCAAAACCTTTTCTATTCATGTCGATGCACCCTATGAAATGGCCATTGAGAGAGGGGTGTCACAAAGACTAATTTGGCACCAAATTCATGACTTAATTATTCAGACTCCCTTAGAGTATATTCATGGTTAAGGGGGGAACGTCCTCTAGATTTTCCATATACTAGGGTTAGTTAGCTTCAATTATCAAATATTATATGATATCTCACTTCAAATCATCCTGGGATGGAAATAATTATCCAACCATGAGAAGGAGAACCATGAATTTGACAACAAGAGTTCCCTACTTCAGTCTATGAGAGATACCTCTAAGGTATTGAATCAAAACCATCATACATCCTCCCAGTTTCATGACCATATGAGTGACTTTTCCACATAGATAGTGGATCATGAAGCATTTATAGCTCATGTTAAGGATGATTTCTTAAAGTAATCTACTTTACTATATGCTACTCGAAAAGAGGATCATGAGATATCATTATTGATTGGGGATATTCCTACACTAATGATAGTGTAGGAAATGTAGTGGATGAACCTTATCCATTTAATTGATGACTCCTTCCAGGATCTGGTCAATCTGGAGAACTTATCATACCAATTTTTATAATGATCTTGTTGTATGTTCTCTAGGAAACCCTAGTAGAGACTCCATACTATGGATATTTCTCCTTCCTTTGTACACTTTTAATGAATGTATCCTTAAAACTTTGTATATTTTTGCTGATCATTCTCTATTTTATCATTTTTATGACAATTTTTTAGCTTCATATCATACAAATCATCAGATACATCAAGAAACAATCATAATTCCAATAAAACCCCAAAATCTAACTCAAATGCTTGAATCATAATAGACCTCTCATTAGAATTTCCCACAAATGATTGATAGAATAATCACACTTATTGATGATTTGGGTAGGTCCTATTGGGATTATCAATTTTGAAAGGGATAATTTGGGTAAATATTTTCTAAAGGGAGAGTGCTATAATTTTTTCCTAGGTCAGTGGAAACAGCTAGCATAGATTGATTTTTTATAGGGCCAAATAATGGTTTCTATAAGCTTTGTATATCTTTTTTTCATCCCTAAATTTCTCTTAATCCATTGATGGAAATAATTATAGGGCATATAATCATCTTTTACTTAGGTTTCCAATTATGGGTTTTTATCCTAACAAGCTTTGTGTATTTTACATTTCATAAGTGTTAAATGTTTCATAGATCATACAAAGTGTGTTTACAATAATAAGAGGCTCAACTTTTACCTAGGGTACCCTTTTTGGGTTTTTAACTTGGTGAGAATTGTGTCTCTTTCAATTATAATTTTTAAGGTCTTGCAAGTTAGACCGATGTTGCGGTATAATTTTAGGCTGAAAATAATGTACCCTTTTGTTGTTTTAGTTTTGGTTATTCTAACTCAGACTTTATATTGTTGTAGTTTAGGGTCTTTTGGATCGTAAATTCTATTTATATATTTTAAGGTCTTCTAGATCAGACCTTCAATTTCTATAGTTTAAGGTCTTCTATCTTGGACCTTCTGTTGTTGTAGTTTAGGATCATATAGATCATACCTTCTGTTGTTGTAGTTTAGGGTCTTCTAGCTTAGAACTACTATTTTTTTGGAAGTTGAAGACGTGGAGGATGTATACTCACAAAGGGTTTTGACACCCAATATCCAAGTTGAGATTCTGAAGAATGAATATTCATGGAGGGTTTTGACACCCTACATTCTTGCCGAAATTAAGAAGGATTAATATTCATGAAGGGTTATGAAACCATGCATCCTTATTTAAAATGTTCGAAGTAGATGATTACATAATGTTAGGATGTCTAATCCACTTGGATAGTTGTATTATGGTCTATTTAAATCATACATCAAGTATTTTAAATCAAATCTGATGAGATGGGGAATACATGTTGGGGATGATTGTAAAACACTCTGTGGTAATGAGTTCCATTTCAATGTTTCTAAGGCTCAAAAGGATCAGAGGGACCTTTCTTGCAATGGGGAAACACCTCTAGTTGATGGATCAATGGCCCTTATTTATGAGCCTAGATGGATTTACAAGCATGGTTAAGTATAGGGGTCCCAAATCCTTTCTAAGTTCTATGAAATATTTCAGAAGATTCAAACATTTGGAAAATGAAATAGGGTATAGAAGAAAGTATATCCAAGAAGGGATCTAGCACCCTAGGTTTGTTTGGTTTTATAGTTAGGAAGATCATTCCCTTTATCACATGTTTTTGGGTCACGCGATGAGGCCCACTAAAAGGTTCAATAATTAAGTACTACATTCCTTCTTTGAGAATGGGTACAATAAATGTTGTCATAACATCGATGATGTTGAATCTACTTGGATATTTTGGTCATAATATTGGTAAATCATGGTTTGGGATTGTCTAGTCCAATGGTAAATAGAGACTAGTGGGTATAGGTTGAAACTAGTATCTCATGAAACCAATGAAATATCTCATGGATTTGATGTTGAACTTTCCTCTAGGACCAAAACATTCACTAGGTTCAAGCTCTAAGGTGTTACATTATTCATTGGTGAATCCTAGTAAGGTCCCTTAAAAGTAGTTGGTCCTTGTTACCAATATTATATAGGGAAGAACCAAGAGGAATAACTCAAGGCTATGGGGTTCCATTATAAGTATGAAAACTTAAGGAACTAGTGGGTACCAACTCATACTTCAAATATATAAAGGTGATTTGTGGAAAACATAATATTCAATAAGGGTTTGATCACCCTAAAATTTATTTCACCGCTTACTAAACATGTTAACACTACATGGATATGTGATATATTATTTCTCTAACTTTTTTCTAGATGAAGTGGTCTATAAATCATGGATCAGATTTTACTAGGGCCATAATATGGGCCCAATGATCTTTAGTCCTTTTTTACCAGTGCTCTAATTATTACCTAAACTCTGGAGATGAAGAGTTTAGCAATCATACACTTGAATTTTTCTCAGACCGCCCTTTACGGGTTTTCATCCTGAAAGTATTTATGTATATTCCACTATCATTTTAGGGTCTTGTGATTTGGACCATAGGAGGATAAAGAAGTTTTTACACATTTTACTAAGGTTCATATATTTTATGGTCATGGTACTTGGACCCGGTATTAAGGGAGTGTTACACAACATCATAATTAGGATTACCATGACTAAGAGTACTACAAAACTATTTTGAGAAAGAGATGAGAATTTTTTAAATCACGGATCAAGGTTCTTGTATCATGAGTATGGTATGTCAAAGTCATGCTGAGGATGATCATGAATCACCCTATGGTGATGATTTCCACTGTGATGATGTCAGGCCTCGTATGGATTGGAAGAACCTTCTTGAAAGTCCAAAATACCTCTAGTTGATGGGTCTATGGCCTTTATACATATTTGAATCTTACAAGGTAAAATAAAGGGATATTTTATCCTTCTGGTGACCATAGAAGTTTTTCTACAAATTGAGATGCTCAAGGAATGAAGTGTGATTTATGGATTTAGGTTCTCAAAAATATGATGGAATCACCCTAAACTTTGGTTAACCAAGGTTAGGATCTTGTGGTCCTTTTATAAGGAGTGATGATGGAATATAGTCCGCATGGTTTAATTTCATGTAGTGGGGACGTGACTTCTATGGATTTAACATCATAGGATGAGGAAATAATTTTTATAAAATTTAACTTCATGAAACTAGGATGTATTCCTTACAGTTTAACATCATACAGTAAGGACGTGGGAACCAACGTGGAATTATACAAGATATACTTATGGAAAATCTTCACTAGATTTGGGTATTTAGATATAGGAGGCATCTTTTATCCTTGAACGGGATTACTGGTGGGTAGTCATATGTCAGAGTCCCTTTTTCATAGATCTGATTCATGTGAAAACAATCCACATGTGGATCTGATTCATATATAGGTGAAGTGATTCTGTATGACTCATCTGTCCTTAAATAACTTAAGGTCTTTCAAGTTAAACCAGATCTTAGGGGTATATGTAATTTATGTGTCTCGGATTCCCTGGGTTTCCCTATGGATTTTGTAAGGGTAGGAATCGTGACACAATCATCTATTTCAAGGAGATCCCTCTCTAAGGATTTATCTCATAGAAAAAAGGGTAAAGAATTTTTTTTTACATTTTCTTTTTTAGTTGGGCCTAGGTTTGAAGCATTGTGTGTGTCACTATATATCAGGCATTAATAGGAATCAAGAAACATGTAGCTCTTATAAATATCCCCGTATATATCGAACTCATATGTGGGGAGTGGGAATTTTTCAATTCATACATAACACTTGTGATGCTTCATCTGCATAGATCCATTAGAAGAATTAACTCATACCTTAGTATAGATCCATTAGAGAAGTGAGGTATCGCTTCAATGTTTTAAACACTTAGGTAGGAGGGGACATTTTTTAAAAAAAATCATGGTCGGGCTTAGTGAAGGGTGGTTCAATCATCACTACATATCCTATAAGGATAGAAATTAAGTCATATATAGTTTTTTAGAAGTTAATAGAACCATCACTTAGATCTGACACATATGTAGAGGAGAAAGGTGTATTTCTCTTGAAATATAAGTCGCCCACTATCACTTGGGTTTATGATCTCTAACCATAGGTGAGGCTATAAAGTTTAAAGGTCTCTCGTATTAGAAGAGGCTTCCACTGGTGGGGTCATATTTACATTCTTGTGGCCAAATAAGATTGAAATCCTTCAATATAGATCAAAAACCAAGAATAGTTGTTATATTAGAAAAAATAAGAGTGGGATTAGGACAATATACTCAGGCATCACTACATATCCTGACATGTCAGGAATCAATATACACGTAGTTATTATAAGAAAATATTCCCTGTATAGAATGGAATCATATATAGGTAGGGGGAAATTATTGTATTAAATATTATGGTTAGGCCTGGAATTTGGGATTAGAGCATTACTATGTATCCTAGGACAACATGAATCAAACCACATGTAGTTCTTTTAAAGACTCCATTTGTGAATCAAAATTATATGAAGAGAGAGGACACATTTACTTTATTCCCTTATTGATCCTAGGCATCATAGTTGGCTAAAGGGTTCTCTATATAGACCAATATCATATATATGGAAAGGGTATTTTCATATCACATCCTGGTATGGATATGAAACATTTATCTTTAAAAAACATTTATGGGTAGGATTGATAGTATTCCCTCTATAATTAGTTTTTTGTCTTTGTACGATGGACCATATGTCATGCAGTTTAATGTCATATGACTAGGATGTATCACTAAGAGGAATGACTAACTCGGGGAATTTGGATCTTCACAGGACATACATACCCCAGAATGAAAGGGTATAAAGATATAATGATTTAATCTTTCTTTGAAAATAAGTATAATGCACAAATGGGTAACATATAGGAAATATAATCTTCTTGAATGGTTGGGTTATAGGAAATGTAAATCATAAACCAAGAATATTTGAGTCAATTAAAGATTAATACTAGTGAGTATAGGTCCAGTGCTAATAATAGTGGAAGCCCGTATTCCACACAGTCGGGATAATAACTCCTATATTTAATGGGGGGTCTCCTTTAGGACCAAAATATCCCATAGGAACAAGATCTAAGGAATTATGTTATTCTCTAGTGAATCCTAATAGGGCCCCTTTGGATTATTCTGTCCTTGTTACCAATAAACTATAGGGAATAACCAAGAGTATGTTGTCTCAAGTTCCTTGAGGTCCCAAGAGAAGTATAATAACTCAAGGAATTGGTTGGTATTAACTCATGTATCGAAGATATAAAGTTAGTTCATGGAGAAATTAATATTCAATATGGGTTTTAGTACCCTAAAGGCTACACCAACATGTATTGAACACATTTTGGGGGAGAAGGGATAAAACATGAAATTCTTGAGTACACAGTCATCAGGGGGTGATCTATTTAGCATGAAGACCTCTTGTCATGCATTTTAAAATTTTGTAACTAGGATGTGATCATGGAGTTTAGTATCTCTTGGATAGAATGTGGTTCATTTTCTTTGAATAAAATTCACCATGATCGTACTATTAAGAAAATATTTCCAAGTTCCCTAAGATCACATAATTCATGCTCAGTGTGAGAAACAAGACAAAACTGGAAGTCAATTAAGTCGTGTGATAGTTCATGATAGGTAACATATGGGGGTTATTAACATTTTTATATGAGAGTTAATCCCCATAAAAAAAATTTCTCCTCAATGAATATAGTTTTGAGTAGTGAGAATTCATGGATGGGCCTGAAATGGAAGATCTATCCAACATTGTGTGTTCTGTGATGATAGGAATAGAGCCACACATAGCTCTCAGACATAAAACTCTACTCATAGATATGACTTATATGCAAAGAGGGGGTAATTTCTTTTTATTTATATATATATATATATATATATATATATATTACAGATAGGATTAGGGTTTAATATTCGGGCATCACCACTTATCTGGTGACAATAAGAATTAATCCACACTGAGTTTTCATAAAATAACTTCATGAAGTAGTCTAACCCATATGAATCGAGGGGGAATTATATATTTTATATTTTTTATACCTTGTATTTGGGCCTAGGATTAAAGAACCTGGTAATCATTATGTATCCTACAAAAATAAGGATCAATCCACATGTATTTTTGGAGAAAACTATATGCATGAGTCTAGAACATATATAAGGAGGGGTATTTTTCTATATATTGTGGTTGGGGCTAGGATTTTAGATCCTGGTGTCACTATGTATTCTATGGTAATAGGAATAAAGACACATGTAGTTCTTATATGGAAAATTCCCTATGCAGGTTTGACTCATACATAGAGAGGGAAATTTTCCTTTCATATTGAGGTTGAACCCAGGATTTGAGATCCAGGAATCCGAATGTATCCTATAGTAACAAGAGTAAATCCACACGTACTTATTATATAGAAAATTCCCTATATGGGGAGGGGATATTTTCTTGATTCTGGGACTTAGGTATGAAATCATAAACCACTAAGTCATTATTTATCCCTCTTGGACATGGTAAAATAGATAAAATAAATCATGTATTTAAATGCATATATCAAGGATAATCATTTAACAAATAGTGGGATTAGCATCGTACCATTAGAGAAAAGTCTTGTGGAGTTAAGGGGAACCTTTCCTCTACAACTAAAACATCCACTAGTTATATGCTTTTAGGTATTTTTTTTATTCACTAGTGAATCCTAGAATGGTCCTTTTGGGAACTAAAACATCCCAAAGGAACAAGCTCTTAGAAATTGTGTTATTCACTAGTGAATTCTATCAGGGTTCCTTCAAGATTAGTCAGACCCTATTACCAATATGTCATAAGGTAGAACCAAGAGGACATGGAATCAAGGTCTATATAATTAAAATAGAATATGTTCTTAATGTATCTAGATATTTAGACATGAAAAGGGGGTATGAAGTTTGTTTTCTAGAAAAAGGGGTGTCCAAAGGGATTTAGGAACTCATGGAAGTTGGGTCTTCATTAGAGATACATACCTCAAAATAAAAGGGTGAAACAATGAGATATTATAATCTTTATTTAATGATTTATACAATGAATAGATGGGTAACATCAAGGGTATCTAAATACACTTGAATAGTTGGGTTATAGGATGTGTAAATCATAACCCAAGAATATCAGAGTCAATGGGAGATGAAGACTAGTGGGTACAAGTCTAACATTAATAATGGTAGAAGCACATATTCCGCACAGTTAGAAAATTGATCTTGTATTTAAGAGGGCCTCTCCTCTAGGACCAAAACATCCCCTAGTCACAAGATCTGAGGTATTTTGTTATTCTCTAGTGAATCCTAGTGGATTACCTTTGGATTAGCCAGTCCTCATTACCAATTTTCTATAGGGGAGAACCAAGAGTATGTGGGATTGACGCCCATGGGGATTTAAGATAAGTGTATCAACTGAATGAATTGGTTGGTATTAACTCATATATCAAATATTTGAAGTTGGTTCGTGGATAATGTAATATTCAAGAAGGAATTTAGTGCCCTAAAGGATAATACAATGTGTATTGAACACATTTTTAGGGTGAATGGATAAAACATGTGATTCTTGAGTACACTATCATCGAATGGGATAATATGTTCAGTGTGAAGACCTCATGTCATGTAGTTAGTCATCATGTGACAAGGATGTTGTCATGTATTTTAACATCATTTGACTAGGATGTGGTTACCTGTCTAGAACACGCCATGATCATGCCAATCGGAGTGGATTTTCAGGTTACCTAAGCTCACATGAGTCATTCTCAATATGAGAAACAAGATACAACTAGGTAGTAGATTGACCCGTGATAGGGTTAATGATATGGAATATATGGGTTTATTCACATTTCAATATGATCAGCACTACAAAATATTTCACTTTTTTCAATAGGGGCATATCTATTGGTAAAATTACATTTTCTATTGGTAAAATATTTTACCAACATATATGTCCTTGTCACTTAATTTTTGGTAAAAACTATGTCTCTAAATGTTTTTGTGACAGATAAAATAGTTATGTTACAATTATAATAATACCAATAGATAATATATGTGCTAGTTAAAGTGTTTTTTAAAAAGTTCTAATGAAAAAAAATTCTGTTGGTAATAATATTACCAAAATATAATATATGTTTATAAATTACATTTGAATAAAAATTATAAATTTTTATTGCTAATAAGATTTCATATTATATTTATTAATTTATCATATTAATACATCTGCTTTAATTATTAAATCAAAGATGATTTTAACACATGTTCAAACTTAGAAAAAAAATACTTATATTAATAATGAAATTTAATACAATAGGATCTATCACACCCCACTCACACAACACCAACCCCCCCCCCCCCAGACCCATCCATGCCTCCGCAATAGCAGCCCATCCATGCCAGCGAACCAGATCCCACACTAGTGACTAGAAAGTAGCACCAGGGACCCATTCATGCCATGCTAGCATAGTAGAAACATATCCATGCCAGCAAGCCATCTCCAATAGCACTAGTTTCCAGCAACTCATCCATGCCATCGAGTAAGCTCCAGCACCAACCAATCCATGTCAGTGAGTCAGACCAAGCACCAGCCCATCCAGGATAGCAATCCATCTCTAGAACCATCGAGCATTAGTGATCCATCCATGCCAGCAAGTCAGCTCCAGCAGCAGGCCATTCATGCCAGTAAGCCAGCTCTAGTGACTAGTGACCATCAGCGACCCATCCATTCCAACGATCCAGCTCCAGCATGAGTGAGAAACCTTAATTCACTGTTATACCATAGCCCTAAGCTCTAAGATCTCCACCAAACACAACCAAAGAGCATACCAAAAAATGATCCAACTCTAGTACCAATAAGAAACAAATTGAGTCAGCTCTAGTACCAGCGAAAAACCTCAAGTTGCTGGTATGAAACACCCATCAACTCCAATATCTACATCAAAAACAACCAAAAATCATACCAACAAATTGGTAAAAATAAATCCATGAATTGAAACAAAAATTTAAATAAATGGAAGTATAAAAAAAATGATTTTCATAGTGAGCAATTTTCATCATCCCTGTTGACATCTCAAGGATCAGTAGTCTGAATGAATCAAATCTAGGCATCATTTCTCCAAAAAGATTCCAATAGCATCCCAAACACTATCATGTCACAAAATATCATTTCCACCTTGACTAGTGATATAATTGATTAAAAAGGTTTACTTTTTATCATTAACATAAGAATAGAAATTTATAAAACTTCCCATATAATAAAATCCATGCATAGTTATGGGCCTCAAAATAATCATACAGTCTCCAAAATAACATTATCTCTTGTAAAATATCAAAGGGACAACAAACAATTCAAATCACAATATTAATCCTAATGAAAAAAATCATGTATACTGATTCAAGGAATATGTGTAATAAAAAAATCATGATTCCCACTACGAACACCTTGAGCTAAGTTTCTCTATTAATTTAGCATGCGCATTACAAAATCAGCATAAAAATAGTTTCAAAGCCAAAATAAAATTAGAAACAGTAGGAATTAGTGGGAAACCATGGTATAAATTAGTTAGGAAAATAATAGATTAAGCATATATGTATATATTGTACCTTTATCTCCATTTTTATATTTCAGCATGTGAAGAGAAATTAGACATTTAAAAATAATAGGGTGTCATGATATGACCTGGAGGATCAATTGTTGAAGTGGATAGCTAATTGAAGTTGTCTTTAATATGGTGGAGTTAATTTATCTCTTTATTTTCATGAAAAGGAAACAAGAAGAAATATTAATATAATTAAAACCCAAAAAAAGAAACACATACCTAAGTGTTTTATTTCCAAGTGAACAATTGCTCCATTGTATGTACATGGACAGTCCATCTTTATTTCTGAGACCTCTTCAGTAATCCAACAGGATCAAATGGAACTAGAATCCATACATGAACTTTGAATTTTTCTCAATTTTCTCCTCTAAAAAACATATAACACCTTTCCAAAACACTAAATAAATGGTTAGAGTTCATGTTCGGTAGAGGTGAGAAATATTTGAAGAAATATTTTCCAATGAATACTCCCCTATGCCTAGATGCATGAAATGCGGGAAAGTAGTGGTCACCTATGAATTGTGTGTGTCATTACCTATCCTTAAGTGGTTTAAAGGTTGATAATAAACTCCCTTATCCAGGAAATAAGTTTTGATTTTGATTTTCTAGTATAGATGGTAGTGTTGTAGTGCAGGTAAAACACCCTCTAGTGATAAGATTCATTTGCAGGAGATGAATGTAGAGGCTAGGATGAAAAATAACTTTGAGATATTATGTAAATATTTCATGGTTAGAGAATATTTTGAGGGGTGGGTATCACCGAAGTCAAAATGGGAAAGGAAGAATTCTAGTAGCCTAGAGTTTTAGGCTAAACAAGCGTATTAGTTTCATGTATAGAAGACTGATGGATATGAGGAATCATAAGGGTCTGATAAGACTCTATATGTCTATTATGATAGTTAATTATAAGACCTCTTTGCAAATATTAATCGAGCAGGTTCCAAAAACAAAAATGGAGGATTCGATCCAGGGTGTGATTTAGTTAATAAAGGTAAGATAAATAGAAAAAGGAAAAACTATTTCAAGCTTCCAAATCCAATTCTCACTAGGTTGCCGAAAAAAGACCAAGGTCCCAAGTCTCATTATAAATCTATTTTCAATGGGGATGGTCTGATAAAGGATAGAATAGATAGTAATCATCCAACTATTGAAGTGGAACTAGGGAGGGTGGAGGAAGTCCTAGCAGATACAGTGGAACAAGGGAGGAGGGAGAGTCATTCCAAGTCCATTCTAGTCCCCATTGAACAAGGGGCCATAGTAGAACATATCACTCAGGATGATGACCAAGTAATTCACTACCATGAGGATACTAAGGGGATGGTAAAAAGGATATAATACACAAGAATATGAAATCTTTGTGGTCATTGAGTTGAAACTCACATGAAACTATATAATCAATCCAATAAATACTTTGGATCTGCTACTACACTAAGGAAGTGATAGAGGATTTGACCATCATGTTTCACTGGAGGCTTTGACTATCAATACTTCACTAAATAATGTTGACAGAATTTATAATATAATGATACAATTTGATACAAATTAGGAACAAACATGATGGGTTAACAAACAACATTGTATTTTAGCGTGAACATTTAATAGGGAAATATTGGCTTGGAAGAGTTCAGCAGGACCTGTATAAAATGAAATAGAACTTCAACTACCTCATAAAAGATGATCCAGAGAAAAGAGAAAGTTTTATTAAATAGATATTTCAAAGTGTTAAAAAACATTTTAATTTTTTTGGAATGGTCTAATGATGTCTTATGGAGTTTAATTTCCGATCTAGATTGGTTTTTTTATGAGGGTTCCCACTAAACCCATAAAATTGGTTTATCCTAAAAATAAAATATTCGATTAGAGAGTGTAAAACCTGGTGTGTCATTTAAAAAAAATAATCATGTTACAAAGGACACAACCAAAAAAACACACACACACACAAAATATATGAGACAACAAGTTGTAGATAAAAAATCTCACTTGCAATAATAGAAGAGTTCTTCTCAAGACACATAAATCAATTTCAATGAAATAAAGTATAGGATCATAAATTATAACATCTTCAACATCCAATATGGTCAGATTTTTCTCATTAGAATCAATTAACATGATAGTTTGTAGGTCATACACTTTTGGTATGATATCAACTGTAACAGCTTCATGTATGATCTCTTCCTCCTTTTCAGATATGATATATTCTTCATCAAAACCCTGGAGTAAATTTCTCCACAATAAATATATAAACCAATTAGTTTTCAATGCTGAATAGAGTGAGTTAGAGGAAATAATATATCTATAAACATGAATAAATATAAATCAATATGAATTGAAAAAAGAAAGTTAATAAAGTTAGTAAAATGTGAAGAATCTTTGTGATGCTTAGGTTATTCAGCAATAATATGCAAAGAACAAATGTTTTGGTATTGAGCTATAATTTTTTTTATATAAATAAGGGTTGATTTATATAGTTTATATAAGAGAAATAATTATTAGAATCCAAATATATGTTATCAATATATGTTATATATAAAGAGTGAACTTCACAATTGCTGTAGAAATTATTACGAAGGCTGGAAACCAAATTTTGTTTCATAGTTGTTAACAATGTAAGAATCCTAAGCAACTAATTCTAGTATAAAAAATAGAATTTCAATAAAAAATAAGAAAAAATAGTGATCATACAAGCATAGAATTCATCAAATCCTCTTATAGATGGATTGGGAAAAAATTTTCATAGCCATACAGGCATGGGAATATCATGGACTACCATCATAATATGTATTAATAGTATTAAGTAGTATGTTGACATGATGTTTCACTAAGACATTACAGTGCCTCATCAAAGCTGAAATCAACCAATACATAATCACTCTCCTGGGTTCAGCACCAAACAATAGTGCATGTTTCAGTCCACTAGATCACCAGCTTTCCAAACTATCCACTATTACAACAACATTTCAAGTTATCCACATCATAAATAAATGCACAACAATTAACAGATTCCAGTTTATCCATCCTCTTTGAGAAAACATCAATTATATCTGGTGAATTTGTTCCCATGCAAGAAACAGAAAAAGGAGCAACAAAAAACCAACTCAGAATAATCAGATAGATAAGAACTCTAATTTGACACACTGAACGTCAAACTAGTAGAACCACCATCATCGTGATTGAAAACTTAGGCCCAGTTGAAATAGATTCAAAGATAATGCAAAACGACGATCACTAGAGAACATCTTCTAGATCCACAACACCAATCAATTCAGTGCAATAGGATCCATTACTTTTAGGTACCAGAACCACTATTGAGCAACACTTGGATCCCAATATGTGTCACCATGCTTCACCGCTATGAGAATCATCCACCACAACAACCTCAACAAGAACTCAAAACCACCATAGATACTACTGAATCCAAACAAAGACTCCCACCAAAATGAATGAAAATACTGCAAGAGGCAAGAAACTGAAGTTTGAATAGTAACCAAGAACCACTGATAGATTTCTATTAAATACCCTCAGAACCTTCATGAAAAAATCAATTTCAGGAAGATCCTTTGATAGATGATTTCAGAAAGATCCACCAAGAGAGGAGATAAATCACGCCATCCCCAGCCCCTTGGAGATGGAGGGGTCAGGGCGCACCCATCACCGATCTTGGGATTCATCAATTGAAGAGATAAAATCACCATATTAAAATTAAATAATTAATTTATTAAATTTATTTTGATTATATTTAATCATTTTTATTAAATTTAAATATAAAAAATAAATTTTCATGTATAGAGAGTATATAAAAATGTATGTAAATATATCAAATATCATAATGATTAAAATAATTTTTTTATAAAAAATATTTAAATTTTTATTAATTGAACAACATTCAAAAATATACAGTATTTATTTTTAGAGAAAATTGAAAATTAAAAACAATTAATGGCATATTTTTAATAAAACCCAAAAAAATGAATATTGACTTTGTTGTAAAAATAATAATATGTATATATAAAATTCAGCTTCACTTGATTATTTATTGATAAAATATTTGTTATTATTTATTGGTTTATTATAATAATTTTTATTGATGGAAAAGGATTTTTGGTAATAGTTTCTATTGAAAACTGATTAATGTGCTAGTAAAAAAATGTAGGTATTAGTATGATAGAGAAATAGATTTTACTGTTTGTAAAATACTTGTTGGTATTGAGTGATCAATATCAACAGATATATCTATTAGTAAAAACAAATGTTGGTAATTAAAATTAATACCAAAAAAAATAATTTTTGTTGGAATTGTTCATTTTTACCAACAGATGTATTATCTAACAGTAAAATTTTTTTTGTATAAGTGATTTTTTTGTAGTGCAGTAATCCACACACAAATTTGGTTCTCATTGAGTAACACAGTTGGTAGTTATGAGAACTCATGGCTAGGCTTGAAATAGAGGATTAATACATCACTATGTATCCTTTTATGAAAAGAATCAAGTTACGTGTAGTTACTTAAAAAGAAATATCTCTACATAGTTTTTTCTCATATGCATGGAGGGGGTATTTTTTTCTTTCTCTCCTATTTTATATAGTGGTTAGGCCTAATATTTAAGATCTGGACATTACTACATATCTCGTGGTAACATGAATCAAGCCACACTTAGTTCTTATTATAGAATACCCTATATAGGTTTGATGCATATTCAAGTGAAGGGGAATTTTTTTATTTTATTATGGACGGGCCTCAGATTGGAGACAAGGGTGTCACTACGTATCATGTGGTAACAATAATAAATCCATGTATAGTTTTTATATATATAAATTCTATACGTGGGTCTAACCCATATGAAAGGAGGGGTACTTTTTTGCTTTTACATATTGTGGTCAGACCCAGGATTTGATATCTGAGCATCTCTATATATCTTTTGTTAATAATAATCAAGCCAGGAATAGTTCTCAGATGATCCCTTATGTTGTTCTGACTATCACATTATAGTGACCAACCCCTAGATAGCCTGAATTCTATGTTTACTATCAATTACATTGGCATGATTATAAGGAATCAAGCCCTGGATGATTGATCAGTTTAGTAGTCTTATTAAACCATATACATAAATGAGTATTGTATTACAAATGAATACACAAAATACAACATTTTTTTTCCTAAAATAAAAACTTCAAGGATAATCTATAATCCATCTAGTATATTCCTACATATCTCTCATAGTATGCTTCTTGGATTCTTAGGGAAAGAAACATAATAAGGATGAGATCAAATTCTTAGTAAGGATAAAATATAGTGGAAGCATTAATGAATCAATGAGAGTAATAATTATGGAATAGTAAATAACTGAACACACATACCATGTAATCAACAAACTATCAAGTATTTGAATAAAAAAAATGGAAAGGTAATAACTGAAAATACATGTTATTCAAATAACTAGATAAGGAAAAATAAATATGGAAATGTATGAAACTAAAACACAATCCATTAATTAATCAACATAAATGAAATGTATCTATAGATATATCGATGTAAAATCTCATGGATAAATAATAACTGAAACTACTATGAGGGAAATTATTTCTTAATGGATGTCATGTATAAGGCACATGAGGACCTATTACCATCAAGACCTTTCAAAATATGGTCTAAAACTAAGGTTATAAAACCATTTTCAAAATTATTTGTCTCATGAGAACCTATCGATGCATCGAGGATCTATATAAAGTCTGGGATCCACCTGTTATTTACAGTCCAAAGCATTTCTCATATTGAATAACAAAAATAAATAATGTGATTTATCAAATAACCATATTGAATTAGTAATATGGATCTATAAATAATTCCATAATTAATCAAATAACTGTCAAAGTAGGCACCGTATGTAAAATGTTATACGGTTTAGGAAATAGTAATATCCATAAAAATGGAATGGATGATAAGGGAAATTTAATGTTTGATGGTCATATGAGATTAAATATTTCATGCGGACTAAAAAATAAATCAAGGAAATTAATTTTAATACTATCCTTGGAAAAATAAATAATAAACCATCTAGAGGAAGAATAAGGATGGTATCAATACAAAAAATTCTATCTGGGGTAAAATAGAGGGTTATTGTTGTTGACGAAATAAAAGAATAAATTTTAAACATATTATTGAGGAAAATATCCTTTGATTTTGAAAACCCTTTTGAAAATATTTTTCATTAAAAGACCCTTTAAAAAACATTTTAAAAAATAAACCATTTAAATTTGAAAATGAGGCTTCGAAAAACTGACGGCAGATAAATCTGTACATATCGTACAAGGTAAAAAGAATATTCCTTTTGTAGGGTAAATAGGTATAAAATTCCTTGTTTGGAAAGTGACAAGAATATTCCATTGAAAACATTAGTAAAATACAGAAAAGGAAAAAAATCTTTAAAAATCATTTTAAAATCATTTTTGAAAACATTTTAATAAAACATGGTTTTTAGAAGAAAAGAGGTTCTCTAACTAAAGATGGAAATAAAGTCAGGTTTTCTTAAAAAAATTCTAAAACATATTAGTACCAAAGAGTGGAGAAATAGTACTAATACTTGAAAATTCTAATGAATAACCAGATAATAATGATAGGTTTTATTGAAAAAAGTTTATATAATTTCCTTGAATAGAAATTCCATTGAAAGATCATTAGGATCGGTCTAGAGGAAAATAATATTTAAACCTCACAAAGTGTACCATACCACTTTGAAACATTTTAAATCATAAACTCATGAAGGAGTAAAATTGAATGAAATTTATAATATCATTATATTAAGGATATTAATGATATATAATTAAAATTAGAAATATATACACCATATAAAATATACTAGGTACATGACAATACAATATGCCTCAATGAAATGAAATTGAGACGAAATACATTACATCTAAATCGAAAGATCTAAAAGTGATAATCATCAAATGAAGCATCTAAATAAAATTAATATAAATTAATTCATGATATAATATATCAATATTGGTATTAGGTACACCATACAAAATAATTAAGCCGTGAATATGACATTTATTCCATGGATGTAAAAAGTGAGATGAGAATCCTTACCTTGAGTTTTCTTTTAGGTGAACATAAATTAACTTTCTATATAATAACTTTATGTTAATTTTATACTTGCTTAATAACCTTTTTAATTTTTATAATTACTTTTGTTTCACTTATTACCATGTTTTTTATAACTACTTAAACAATTAATTTTACATCTGGTGTTTCAACTAAATTCGGTTAATTTATCAAAATCAACTCTGTTAGGTCAACAATGGTCAAATGGGTAATTATATAATATCCCCATAATAATAATAATGATATTATTATCTTATATACTTAGTTAATATGTATTTATAATAGTCCATGATATTTGGAGATTAGAAATGAAGTACACCATTCATGGAGATGGTAGGTCGTACATACGTATGAACGCTACTTTCATCTCATTGTTGTATTAAAAGAATTAAAACTAAATAATACATATGTATATTATAATTAAAGTATAATATATATTTTATATATTTTTCATATTTCTATCAACATAATCATTTATACATTCCATGTATGGCATGAATGGGTCATTTTGCTTTGAGGGTTTGTAGTTCACACTTCCCCAAACAAAATTATCATATTTACACAACATGGAAAGCATAAAGGTATGTTAAAAATAAAAAATAGAGAAGCATGGAGACAATATAAATATAATATATATCATATATAAATATATTTTCCATCATAATTTCCACCATGATAGGTGGTAGGTAAAATTTAACAATCATCGTTTCGTGAGGCAGTAGTTTGTTATACATAGAAACAGTATGTTCATTACCCATTAAATGGAGGTCTGTGTAAGTGTAGGTCAAAACCATAGCATAAAAACATCATAGTTTATTGAGGATATTTTTTTATTATGTAATTATAGAATAAGGATAGTATAAGGAGTGGATAATGGGAATGAAACTAAAAATCTTGAGAGAAGGTGTTACCTCTTAATTAGGTAACTTCTTTTGGTTTATACGAAAGGGCTTCCTTGGGAGGATTTCTTCCCTAATAAAAAATTCTAGAATAAGGGGAGGTATTTTGTAAAGATTTTTGGTCAGATATTGGTTGAAACAAATGTTTTTTGAACTTTGAGTATTAGAGAAGAGTGGGTACCTTTTTATAGGAGAGGGGAGGGGCACCTTTGGAAAATCTTAAAATATTAAATTAATATGAATTCAATTTCCATTACAAATGGTACCAAACTCATTTATTTCTAATATAGTATGATTTTGGTTCTAAATACCATCATAAAATTAAAATTATACAAGTTTTGAATATTTTTTAATCCTTATATTTTTTGTTTATCCCTTATTTTACCCTTTTTAATCTTACTCTAATATCATGTTATTTGCACTTTCTGTGTTAATGTAATCACCATAACATGTCAAACGACCATAAAAAGTGTCATTTGTGCCATATTAGGACTTATACTAACCTCTTTTTTGAATCTTATATTTTTAGTAATTTTAAAACAATTAATAAACTATTTTATATTTTAAGTTATGAATTATGTCAATTTTTTCACTATTCATACTTGACTTTTTTAAAAATTCATAACATTTTTATTCCTTCAAAATAAATACATTAACTCAATCCTAACATGTCATAGTTATCCATAAAATTCATTTATGACTAAAAATAATTAAAATAATATTTATTTTAATATTTATAATATCATTTTTTTGATTATTTCATTAATAAATCTATTATTGCATCATCATTGTGTCATAAATAAATTTAATTATTTAATATTTAAAAATTATAGATAAAATACCATGATATAGGTAATTGTTTTAGATTTCTAATTAATATTTATAGTTGAAGATATCACTTATACATCCCTATATAAAAAAAATTAGTAATAATAGACATGTTTATGATATTTTTGCCTTTACTTAAAATTAAATGTTATCAATGTCTTAATCACACCCAAGTGGCTTACAAATGCCAAAGGTTAAGGCCAAGGATTTTATTGGTCATTAATGACTCAACCAATGAGGTTATGACAAGTATCAGGGTATTTTTATATTATTATAATATTACTTTTACCTCTATTTACCTGATTTGCCTTTTAACTGTGGTAATAAAAATAATTACCAAAGTTACTATTCATAATGTCCAAAAAAAGGCACATATTTACATAATTTGGACCTTATGATTTCAAATATGGAATAAATTTTTTCAAATTCAAAACACATAATTGGTAGAAATTAATTGAAAATTAATCCCATTGACGGAATAAGAAAATGGGTTTTTTAAGTAAAATGTTCAAAAGTTCACATAGTTTTTATATTCAATTTCATTGTGAAATTGATTCCAATGACCAACATTTTATTAAATGATAAAAAAATTATTTAATTATACTTTAAAACCAATTAAATTTATAATCTAACTCTGTAAATAAATTATACAAAAAGGTAGTTTTGAATTAAAATATAGTATTTTTCACTATTCATTAAAATATGAAATTTATCAGAAAAATATCAAAAATTAAACCAAATTAAATTTTGGTGTCCCTCTTCCCAAGAATTATTTTATTTTATCCAAAATAACTTATAAAATTTTTAAAATTGGGACTTAAAATAGGTTCTCCATTAAAAGGCAGTAAAATTGCCTTTATAAAAATATAGGTTTTTATGTGTAAAATAGGGTTTGTTCTTATCTTATGCATATCAAACCTAATGGATGAATATCAAAAAAAATTATATCGAATATATATTTAAATTAATTATTTTTATTAAGATAAAACTCCTTTGGAATCATAAAAATAGTAATATTTCTTTTTATATTCAATTGATTCTTATTTTCATTTATCATTAATTGGTTACTCATGACTTAATTTTATATTTATACAAACCATATATTTTTATAAGTTAGATAATACTATTCATAATGGCTAGTTTATATCTCATTGTATTAAATAATAATATTTTAATAATATTTCATTTTTTGGTGAAACTCAGTCTTACATACTATGCAAGTTATCGAGGAAGGCCGCTCTTGCCTATAATGCACTCTAAATCAGTGATGTGTGCATTAAATTACTTAGAATATATTTTAAACAATAAATATATTATAATGTATCTTAATGTTATATTACCTTACATGCTTTGTGTTTTGTGTCATACATTCTATCGAATACATGGTTCTTCGTTTAGTTTTATGGGGCATCACATTCTCCCCACCTTAATTAAATTGCATCCTTGTGATTTAAACTTGATCTTGGTAATAGATTTTTTAATAATTCCTACATTGAAATCCCACATTGGTAGAATAGTTCATAAAACATCTTCTATAAAAGAGAGTGTGGAAAGTACAAATCTTACATGGACTACCATGTAATTAGGTCTATAAGTAGGAGAATAGTAGTGGAAAGTAGAGATACATACTTGGAAGAAAAGTGTAAATATTTATAGGGAGTGAATGTGGTCACCAATCACAAACAAGTGATTGATCATTGGAAGGTTTATGCCTAAAAACCATAAATCTGAGATGATTTAGAAGACCATTGGTTCAACTTAAATTAATGTATTATGACATCACATTTTTTAATCATTTTCCTAATGTTGAATAATTATTTTACTAACCAGGAATATAATGAAATATTATTACTTGATAGGTTTCGATCTCATATGAACAATCCTAACTTTTGGTTATTCTTTGATCAAATTTTAATTCATCCTTTCACTTCTATAAATTAGTTACTAATAAGGAATTTTGTTTTTTTTATTCTTGAATCACTAAAACAAACTTTTAAAGGATCATAAGAGTGATAAGTAAAACTATTTGTCCTTAACTATCTTCTAAAAATAATATGGTTAATAGATTAATCCCAAATCCTTAAAATTGATATTGTTGGTTCATAATTGACGTTTATTCATCAAATTGTTTAACTAAAAACAATGAAAATTTAATAAGGACATTGCATAGGTCAGTGGTTGGTGTGAAACCCTTATTGTCCTTCAGTCATGGGTTCAAGACCCACAACCATGATGGATTTTATTGGTTGTAACCTTGCTTATAGGTTTTCCTTTTACAAAACCAAATTAATATAATTTCCAAAATAAATATAATGGACATCCAAGAAATTAGGTTAATCTCTAAATAGAATTTTGACTAAGGTTTTCAATTCAACCTCAATACTTCATATATTTTATTTCAACATAGGTCCTTCATTGGTTTAAGGATTATCCATAATATCATTTGTATGATTTATAATCATGAAACATTATATTCAATCTAAAAATCCTTAGTTTTAACCTAGGTTATTTATTATCATTATCTATTCAAATCCTTTATAATAGTTTGTAAAGAAAGTGTGAATTATTCTAAGAATATCCACCCAAAATGTCAAAATAGATGCACAGTAAGTCTTGTTGTCATGTACCAAGTTCCCCCGAGTTAGGTTTGGAACACCTTGTCGGATTTGTTACTACTGGGTACATTTGTACGAGAACCACGTCCACTTGTAGTATCCAGATAGGGATATACTATTAGGAACACCCATATAATCTATACTTTACCAAAATTCTAGGTTGTTCTTCTATACTTATCCTCAAATTCTATCTTAGGTTTATGTTTTCTAACCTATTTTTTCTTAAATATAGTTTCCAATTTTCTAAACTTCCTCTGATACCAACTATAGCAACCCGACCCCAAATAGCCTTAAGCTGGTGTCTACTATCAATTACTTTGGAATAATTACAAGGAATCAATACCTTGAGGACCGATCAGTTTAGTAGGATTGGTAAACTAGATACATAAATGAGTATTTTATTACAAATAAATACAGTAATTACAACATATATTTTTTTTATAAAAGAAAAAATTCAAGGATAATCTCTAATTCATCTAGTATATTCATGTATATCTATCATAGTATGCTTCTTGTATTCCTAGGGAAAGAAACATAATAAGGGTGATCTCAAATTCTCAGGGAGGTTAAAATATAATGGAAGCAATAATGAATCAATGATAATAATAATTATGGTATAGTAAATAACTGAACACACATACCATGTAATCAAAAAACTATCAAGTATCAGGATAAACAATATGGAAATGTAATAACTATAAGTACATTCCATTAAAATAACTAGATAAGGGAAAATAAATATGTAAATTTATGAAACTAAAACACATTCCATTAATTAATTAATATAAATGAAATGTATCTATAGATGTATCAACACAAAATCTCATGGATGAATAATAAATGAAACCACTATAAGGGAAATTCTTTCTTAATGGACGTCATGTCTAAGGCACATGAGGACCTATTACCATAAATAACTTTCAAAAGACAGTTTAAAACTAATGGTAGAAACTCATTTGCACAATTATTTGTCTCATGATAACCTTTCAATGTATCGAGGAGCTATATAAAGTCTGGGCTCCACCCGTCATTTCCAGTCCAAACCATTTATCATATTGAATAACCAAAAAAATAATATGCCTTATAAAATAACCATATTAAATGAGTGATATGGATCTATCAATTAATCAAATAACTATCAAAGTTGTAAATGTATGTAAAATGGTATACGGTTTAGGCAATAGTAATATCCATGAAAAAGGAAATGAATAATAAGGGAAATTCAATGTTTGATGGTCATATGAGATTAAATAATTCAAGTTGACTAAAAAATAAACCTAGGAAATGAATGTGAATACTATATTTGTCCAAATTAATAATAAACCATCTAGAAGAAAAAGAGTGATGGTATCAATACTACAAATTCCATCTGAGGTAAAATATAGGATTGTTTCCATTGATGAAATAAAATAATAACTTTTAAAAATATTCTTGATGAAAATATCCTTTTCTTTTGAAAACCCATTTAAAAATATTTTTCATTTAAAGTCCATTTTAAAAAAATTTAAAAAAATAAACCATTTAAACTTGAAAAGGAGGCTTCGAAGAAATGACAGTGGATAAATCCATACATGTTGTACGAGGTAAAAAGAATATTCCTTTTGTATAGTAAAAGGGTGGAAAATTGATCATTTGGAAAGAGACAAGAATATTCCATCAAAAACATTTGTAAAATAAAAAATGGTAAAAATATCTTTACTAAATCATTTTAAAATCATTTATGAAAACATTTTAATAAAATATGGTTTTTAGAAGAAAACGGGTTCTCCGACTAAAGATAGAAATAAAGTCGGGTTTTCTTAAAAACATTTTCTAAAATATCTTAATACCAAAGAGTGGAGAAATAGTAATAATAATTTAAAATTGTCATGAATAATCAGATAATAATGAAAGTGTTTATTGAAAAATGGTTACATAATTTCTTTGAATAGAAATTCCATTGAAAGATCATTAGGATCAGTTTAGAGGAAAATAATCTTTAAATGTCCCGAAGTGTCCCATACCACTTTGAAAAAAATTAAACCATAACCTCATGAAGTATTAAAATTGAATGAAAGTTATAATATCATGATATTAATTATATTCATGATATATAATGTCAATAGAAATATATACATCATATAAAAGATATTAGGTTCATGACAATACAATATGCTTCAATGAAATGAAATTGAGATGAAATCCATTGCATATGAATCAAAATATCAAAAAGTGATAATCATCAAATGAAACATCTAAATAAAATGAGTATAAATTAATTTATGATATAATATATCATAATGGTTAGTATTTACACCACACAGAAGAAGTAAGCGGTGAATATGGCATTTATCCCACAGATGTAAAAAGTGAGATAAGAATCCTTACCTTGAGTTTCCTTTTAGGTAAACATCCTTTAAATTAATTTATAAAAAACTTATGTTAATTTTATGCTTGATTCATAACCTTTTTCATGTTTATAATTACTTTTATTTTTATTATTACCATGTTTTGTATAACTACTTAAACAATTAATTTTATATCGGGTGTTTCAACCAAATTTGGTTAATGTATCAAAATAAACTTTGTTTGGTCAACTATAGTCAAATGGGTCATTATATAATATCTAAAGAATAATAATAATGATATTATTATTTTATATAATCAGTAAATATGTATTTATAATAGCCTAAAATATTTTTAGATTAGAAATGAAGTGTACCATTCATGGAGACGGTAGGTCGTACGTACGCATGAACGCAACTTTCATTTCATTATTGTATTAAAAGAATTAAAACTAAATGATAAAAATTTATATTATGATTACATTATAATATATGTGTTATATATTTTATATAGGTTTAGTAACATCATCCTTTATACTTTCCATGTATGGAATGAATGGGTCATATCGCTTTGAGGGGGTTGTAGTCCACGCTTCCCCAAACGAAATTATCGTATTTACACAACATGGAAAGTATAAAGGTATGTTCAAAATAAAAAATATATAGGAATAGAGATAATATAAATATAATATATATTATATATAAATATATTTTCCATCATAATGGCCACCATGAAAGGTGGTGGGGAAAATTTAACAATCATCGTTTTGTGAGGTTGTAGTTCGTCATACACAGATTTAGTATGTTTATTACCCATTAAATGGAGGTGTGTGTAAGTTTAGGTCGAAAAAATAGCATAAAAACATCCTCGTATATTTATAATAATGGTGCTATTATGTATTTATATAATAAAGAGATTATAGGGAGTGTATAATGGGGATGAAACTAAAAATATTGAGAGAAGGTGTTACCTCTTAATCGGGTAACTTCTTTTGGTTTATACTAAAAGGCTTATTTGGGAGGATTTATTATAAGGCCCCAGCCTTAAACCTTACTTAATCTTGAGTTATTACAATATTACACATTGAGGATCTTTTTAGGTTTAGAGTTTTAGATAATTAGATCATGAAACTTGCATTACATTCCACATTTAAACAAATTGGTTACATAAAAGACAGTATTCATTCTTCCCATCAACGGAAACAAATTTAAAATAAAACATGGATTCTTTCTTGACACATCCTTGACACTATCATCACATCATGTACCCTTCCCTTGACCTGTGAAAAACATTTCAAAAACTTGGGATGATCATAAAAAGCTCAGTAAGGGATATAAAAAATATGGAAAGGAAACATGAGTTCATATATACATAAGAATGAAATCATACTTTACCCATAAAACAAAGGAACTTTAACATACCCCTTCAAACCATGAATAAATCATAGAAATCATAATACATAAAGGTAACTTGAGGCATTCATAACATTCTTACGTAGGGAGTAACCCTCTTGGTTACGTTTGGAATACCCATCACAGTATATTCCCTAAATCTCTTCGGAGAAACCTTAACGTTTCACTCCTTCGCGTTACCCAATGCATTGGAGAGCTATATCGGGCTCACCCGCCCTTAGTTTATCACGAAACCACCCATTTTCATAACAATGCCCAAGAACCATAACATAAATTTATCACATAAAACATGCATAAAGGAACCATAACATTTCCACATTTCAATCACAATATAACATTTTAGTATATTGAAATAATGAATCCATTCAAAAAGAAACCATTTCCAAAACAATCTAAAACATTTAATAAAGAGATTTTTGAATCAAAGTGTCCCATACCACCTTGAAGCTTAAAATTTTAAACCATTAATATCCATATAAATAAATCCTTAAAACCATTTCGAAAACATGGATATTAATAAGAAAAAATAATTAAAACATTTAAAACGATATTTTGGTTAAAGGGGTTTTACCAAAATTAGAGACACTTGAATACAATAATTTAGGAATAACATTTAGTCAGAACTTTATAATATCATGAGAATAAATGGATTCATGATATAATACTCCAAAGGACAATATATACACCATATAAGAGTGAATTGGTGCATAACAACAATGAACCCTCAATAGAAATGTCAAATGTGATGAAATCCCTTATAAAGAAGGTATCCTTAATTTAAGGGCAAATCAATCTCAAAAATATGTGTGACAAATATAAATACACCCAATATAAGTGGATATTAAGTGTAAAACAATAAGAGGTCATTCACACATATTCAATGGATTACATATTCAATGACTACATGTTGAACCCAAAGAAATCGAAATTGGGTTAAAAAGTTCCCTTGATAGCCTAACGACATCACATCAAAATGAGTTGATGAGAGATAAAAAGTGTATATCATCACTTGGACATAAAATTTACATCAATAAGGATATATGAGAACATATCCCAACATAACAATATGTAAATTAAAAGACCCAACAAAAGAAGTCTTTTAAAAAAGAGGAGGGTGAAAGGTTCCCTTACCGACTTGGGTATCTTTCAAAACATACACCCCATTAAAGAAGGACAATAGATCACTGATGTAAATACTCATAAACGAAATTATATTACACAAAGAGTATAATAATGGGCAGTACATACACCACTCAATGGAATTTGTGGCAAATGTAGCATAAATCTCACGGGAATAAAAGTGAGATGAAAAATCTCTTACGAAAACTCGGCAGCCTAACGGCGCCACATAAAACTTCCGAATATGGATTGATGAGATCAAATAGGGTATCTCATCACATTACAATAAAATTTACAGCAATATGAATATAAAAGAACATCCCCCAACATTACAAAGAGGATCTTAAAAGAAGTGGCATAAAGGAGAGTACTTAAAAAGAAAGAGATAGGTTAGATCTCTTACGAAAGTTCGGCAGCCTAACGGCGTCACTCAAAACTTCCAAAATGGATTTATGAGAGAGAATAGGGTCTCTCATCACATGAACATAAAAATTACAGTAAGTTTAATATAAAATATCATCCCAATAACAATAAATATGAGCTTAAAAAGGAATTACATAAAAGTGTGTACTTAAAAAGAAAGAGAGGAGTAGGATCCCTTACCTCGGGTCTGACTTGACTTGATCGTTCTTTAACGTCCTGGATAATAAACTTGAGTTAATTTCTACTTGATTAAGAACCTTTTTAAAGCTTATTATTCCTTTTATATCACTTATTTCCATGTTATAAACATTATGTAATCATTAAGTTAATAATGATTGTTTTGTCGATATTTGGTTCTTAAGTCGAAAGTGGACTTCATACAATTACATGTTGTTCCTGTGGTCAAAGGTTATTTATATCCAAAATGAAATTCCTGATTTTTATATCATATATATCATATATATACAGCATATACATGTATTTATAAAATCACATAATCATTTAGAGGAATGAAATGAAATGCACCGTTTATGGAGACGGTAAGTCGTACGTACGAATGAACGCTACTTTCATTTCTATGTCGTATTAATGGAATTAAAACTATATGAGAGGTACGTATATTTTAATTCCAGAGTTATATTAATCATTTAGATGTATCATACATCATATATATCCATTATATATATGTACTTATAATAGTACATTACATTTGGGGATAAGAAATAAAATGCACCGTTCATGGAGACGGTAAGCCGTACGTACGCATGAACGCTACTTTCATTTCTATCTCATACTTTAATGGAAACAAATAATAATGATATAGAGGTAAATAATAATTCCAGTATAACATCATATATAATAACATTAAATCCATCCTTTATACGTCCCACGTATGGCATTAACGAATCACATCACTTTGAGGGGGCGGTAGTCCGCACTTCCTAAAATGAAGATATCGCGTATACCCATAATGGAATCCATAAAGGTAAGACAAAAATGAAAAATACAGAATCATAAGTAAAACATAAACATATTATATATCATATATAAAAATAGTGACATCATAATGGCCACCTTTGAAGGTGTTAAATGAGTATTGAACAATCATCGTTTCGGGAGGCAGAATTTCGCCATCCACGGAAACCGTATGTTATTTAACCATTTGATGTAGTTGTGTGAGAGTGTAGCTAGAATAAATCTTATAACAACATCCTAGTATATTAAAGATACTGGTTTTGTTACAAAAGAAGTAAATAAAAAGATTTTAGGGGGTTGGAGAAGTAAAATAAAACAAATGAACATGAGAGAATGAATTACCTTTAAAAGTGTAACTCCTTTTGATTTGAGCCTAAAGGCTTCATTTGAAAGGATTATGCCCAAAGGGAATCCTCTAGGATGAGTATAGGGATTTGGAGAGAGTAAATGGTCAGGGTTTGGCTGATCCAAAGGCTTGAGGAGTGTGTGAAATGAGGTAGAGGTGGGGGCCTTTTATAAGAGGAGAGGAGGGGCACTTTTGGAAAGTAAGAAATATTACTTTATTTGAAAAAAAATTTTGGTTTTAAAAGGTCCCAAATTGATAGAATTCGTGGCTAAGGTGATAAGGGTTCGAAATCCACCCATCCAATAAGTTTTGGACATGTGTAGTTCATAGAGTTTACATTATCTTCTCATTTTATTTAAATCGTCAGATAATGATGTCATCGCTGCATCATTATGATTTCATAAATAATTTAATTTATTTAATGTCTAAAAATTATAAAAAAACTACTATGATCTAGGAAATAGTTTTATCTTTCCAATGACTATTTATAATCAAAATTTGGACTTGTGTAACCCTACTTAAAAACTGTTTTAGTAAAACAACTCATGTTTGTGTCCATTTAATTTTAACATTAAATAAAAATATATTATTGTCATTTTCCAACTAAAGTGGCTCCATGGGGTCCCCAAGTTGGCCCATGGCTTTTCTTGGTCGGCCATGACTCACCCAATACGTGTAGGATAAGTGTCATGGTGTTTTCACATTCTTATAATATCATTTTTACCTTAAATTACACTAATTACCTCTAATCGCGATTAATGAAAAAAAAGTTACTATTCACCAAAAAATTATTTTCATCCCATTGAACCACATTTTACATACTAATGACAACCATGTATGTTGGATTTTCAAAATTCAATACACATTAGTGGTAATCTTTCATTTAACTGAAAAATCAGTTTGCTTGATTACCACTTAGTGGTTTCACTATTCATCAAAAATTGGAGTTTTTCAGAAAAATACCAAAACTTCACCCTAAGCTATATTTGATATTCCAAATTCAAAAATGAAGTCCGTTTTAAAAAATTCAAAACATATTAGTCACATTAATTAATTTAATAATTAATTCCCGCTTCAGAGCAAATAGCGTGTTTTTATAAAACAATAAGTATCAAAAGATTGACACTACTTTAAGTCTGATTTCAAAGTGAAATTAATTCCAACGACCACTATTGGATTTAATGGTAAAAATATTTTCTAATTTCACTTTAAAACCAATTCAAAATATTATCTAATCATATAAATAAATTATATTAAAAAGAGTTTTTGAATTAAAACACGACATTTTACACTATTCATTAAAAAAATGAACTTTATCGGAAAAATACCAAAAAATTACACAAAGTAAAATTTGATGTCCCGATTCTTAATAAGAGTTTTATTTGGTCCAAAAGAATTTATAAGAGTGATAAAAACTATATTTAATGACAGTTCTCCATTAAAAGGCGATAAGTGAACCTTTAGTGAAAACTAGGGCATATACGCCTAAAATTGAATTCTTTCCGTATTTTAAGCCTTTAGCTTTTATTGGATAAATGTAAAAACATTTAAAAACATATATAATCATATTTTAGTTATTTCTATCCATTCCCGACAATACAACGGCTACATGTTAACTACCATTTAAAATAATATTATTTTATTATTAGAGTGCAACGTAAGATTCCCATGAAACTCGTTGTTGCGTGTTGGGTACGCCATCGAGCATAGCGTCCCCTTTAAAGTCATTTCAATATTTTATTCACAAATATGGATAAATATGAAATGTCGTATTCTTTATTTACCTGGGGTGTTACATCCTTCCCCCCTTTTGGGAATTGCGTCCTCGCAATTTTAAAATTGCGCTTGGAAACATCCTTGAAAGTCCCACATCGGAACAAGAGTCGGTAAAACAATCACTTTAAAATAAGGAAAGATAAGTACATAGGTCACCTGAGTTAACCCATACTAGGACTCCATGTAGGAAAACATGGACATGGAGGAGAAAACATAGGCTCATGTTCTGATGGAGAGTGATAGAAAACATGTTTAGGCGAAAGTTAACAATAAGAAAATCATAAACTTGTGATGGGTTAAACGGTGTTGGGTTCCCCAGTAGGAAAAGTTATTAGACAACATTTTTGTTTTAAGTTACTTTTTATTGAGGAATTTATTCATAAGGAAACATAATCACTTATCATGTTTACTTTCAACTTTTACTAGATTCCTTAATCAAACTCATATTTTTTTCAAAAGACGAGTATTTAGGGAGACTTGTTCACATTAAGAGTACTATAATCAACTTCTAGAGAATCACCTAATCCACAAAAGATAACTATATACATCCCATGTCTTTAGGCTTTAACCAAAACCAAAACCAAAAAGGTTAGTACAAGGTCAGATAATCCAGAAAAGGATAACCCATTAAAAAGAAAATCTATTTTTAATCTCCAAAATTTTTCCATCAAAACCCAAAGTTCAACGAGGACCATTCTATAATCAATTTGTCCATAAAATTATTCAAAGTAAACCAATATAAGATTGAAACCCAAATATTTGAAGGATTTAGTCGCATAGTCTTCCAAGATAAATCGTAACATTTATCTCCAAACAATATCAGTTGCTCCTAAAGTCTCGTTTTGAAAAGTAATTAACCTAATCACATATCCTCCATGATAGGTTAATCATTTTCATAAATAACCCAAAATAAACTTACTCTTAATTCATAAAATCATATAACTAAAAAGAATCGGTCAAACTAACCAGGGACTTCACGTAGTCCAGTGGTAGGCGATAAATACCAGTCGCACTTTGGTTGTGGGTTCGATTCCCGCAGCTTTGTCCGACGCGACGGGTTGTCACATGGTCTGCGTGTTGTCCTTTTTCCAAAACTATATAATTCTTAAATCATTCCCCAAAAAGAGATAAAATCATCAAAAATGATCATAACATATTTTAACCTCAAGTTTATCTCATGCCTTTCATTTTCCAACATATCATATAATAACCCATAATTACCTCAAAAGTAAGGATCATATAAACTCTAATGGTTACCTTTATAATTATTACCTGAACTTCCACATGGATTAGTCATCTCGTACATGATGCATTACAGAACATACCAAGGTTCAAGTGGTTGATCATGACTCCTTGATATTTGGTTTAGAACAACCACGAGTTTCCTCATTGAATCCTCCATTTTATCTAGTATCTTAATCAGAGAACCACTACAGTTTCCTTCAAACCTGTTGTCTCTTTGGTGCTTGCTAGATCCATCCATTCACTAAAAATAGAAATGTCAGTGTGAGTATATCAACAAAACCATCATGTACTAATGAGGAAGGTAAACACTAAGATACACTTACTCATTCACTTTATCTAAAACTAGGACTCTTTCTGAAATCCTAACCATTACGGTAATGTCACTTATGCTTAAAGAATACCCTAACCTCTAAAGTTATCTAAACCGACCTTTGATACCAACTATAAGGACCCAGCCTTAAACCTTTCTTAATCTTGAGTTATTACAAGATTAAACATTGAGGATCTTTTTAGGTTTAGAGTTTTAGAGAATTAGATCATGAAACTTGCATTACATTCCACATTTAGACAAAGTGGTTACATAAAAGACAGTATTCATTCTTCCCATCAATGGAATCAAATTTAAAATAAAACATGGATTCTTTCTTGACACATCCTTGACACTATCATCACATCATGTACCCTTCCCTTGACCTATGAAAAACATTTCAAAAACTTGGGATGAGCATAAAAAGCTCGGTAAGGGATATAAAAAATATGGAAAGAAACATGAGTTCATATATACATAGGAATGAAATCATAATTTACCCATAAAACAAAGGAACTTTAACATACCCCTTCAAACCATGAATAAATCATAGAAATCATAAGACATAAAGGTAACTTTAGGCATTCATAACATTCTTACGTAGGGAGTAACCCTCTTGGTTACGTTTGGAATACCCATCACAGTATATTCCCTAAATCTCTTCGGAGAAACCTTAACGTTTCACTCCTTTGCATTACCCAATGCATTGGAGAGCTATATCGGGCTCACCCGCCCTTAGTTTATCATGGAACCACCCATTTTCATAACAATGCCCAAGAACCATAACATAAATGTATCACATAAAACATGCATAAAGGAAACATAACATTTCCACATTTCAATCACAATATAACATTTTAGTATATTGAAATAATGAATCCATTCAAAAAGAAACCATTTCCAAAACCATCTAAAACATTTAATAAAGAGATTTTTGAATCAAAGTGTCCCATACCACCTTGAAGCTTAAAATTTTAAACCATTAATATCCATATAAATAAATCCTTAAAACCATTTCGAAAACATGGATATTAATAAGAACAAATAATTAAAACATTTAAAACGATATTTTGGTTAAAGGGGTTTTACCAAAATTAGAGACACTTGAATACAATAATTGAGGAATAACATTTAGTCAGAACTTTATAATATCATGAGAATAAATGGATTCATGATATAATACTCCAAAGGACAGTATATACACCATATAAGAGTTAATTGGTGCATAACAACAATGAACCCTCAATAGAAATGTCAAATGTGATGAAATCCCTTATAAAGAAGGTATCCTTAATTTAAGGAAAAATCAATCTCAGAAATATGTGTGACAAATATAAATACACCCAATATAAGTGGATATTAAGTGTAAAACAATAAGAGGTCATTCACACATATTCAATGACTACATGTTGAACCCAAAGAAATCGAAATTGGGTTAAAAATTTCCCTTGATAGCCTAACGGCATCACATCAAAATGAGTTGATGAGAGATAAAAAGTGTATCTCATCACTTGGACATAAAATTTACATCAATAAGGATATATGAGAACATATCCCAACATAACTATATGTAAATTAAAAGACCCAACAAAAGAAGTCTTTTAAAAAATAGGAGGGTGAAAGGTTCCCTTACCGACTTGGGTATCTTTCAAAACATACACCCCATGAAAGAAGGACAATAGATCACTGATGTAAATACTCATAAACAAAAGTATATTACACAAAGAGTATAATAATGGGCAGTACATACACCACTCAATGGAATTTGTGGAAAATGTAGCATAAATCTCACGGGAATAAAAGTGAGATGAAAAATCCCTTACGAAAACTCGGCAGCCTAACGGCGCCACATAAAACTTCGGAATATGGATTGATGAGATCAAATAGGGTATCTCATCACATTAGAATAAAATTTATAGCAAGAGGAATATAAAAGAACATCCCCCAACATTACAAATAGGAGCTTAAAAGAAGTGACATAAAGGAGAGTACTTAAAAAGAAAGAGAGAGGTTAGATCTCTTACGAAAGTTCGGCAGCCTAACGGCGCCACTCAAAACTTCCAAAATGGATTGATGAGAGAGAATAGGGTCTCTCATCACATGAACATAAAAATTACAGTAAGTGTAATATAAAAGATCATCCCAATAACAAGAAAGATGAGCTTTAAAAGTAATTACATAAAAGTTTGTACTTAAAAAGAAAGAGAGGAGTAGGATCCCTTACCTCGAGTCCGACTTGACTCGATTGTTCTTTAACGTCCTGGATAATAAACTTGAGTTAATTTCTACTTGATTAAGAACCTTTTTCAAGCTTATTATTCCTTTTATAACACTTATTTCCATGTTATAAACATTATGTAATCATTAAGTTAATAATGATTTTTTTGTCGATATTTGGTTCTTAAGTCGAAAGTGGACTTCATACAATTACATGTTGTTCGTGTGGTCAAAGGTTATTTATATACAAAATGACATTCCTGATTTGGATATCATATATATCATATATATACAGAATATACATGTATTTATAAAATCACATAATCATTTAGAGGAAAGAAATGAAATGCACCGTTCATGGAGACGGTAAGCCGTACGTACGCATGAACGCTACTTTCATTTCTATGTCGTATTAATGGAATTAAAACTATATGAGAGGTATGTATATTTTAATTACAGAATTATATTAATCATTTATATGTATCATACATCATATATATCCATTATATATATGTACTTATAATAGTACATTACATTTGGGGATAAGAAATGAAATGCACCGTTCATGGAGACGGTAAGCCGTATGTACGCATGAACGCTACTTTCATTTCTATCTCATACTTTAATGGAAAGAAATAATAATGATATAGAGGTAAATAATAATTCCATTATAACATCATATATAATAACATTAAATCCATCCTTTATACGTCCCACGTATGGCATTAACGAATCACATCACTTTGAGGGGGCGGTAGTCCGCACTTCCTAAAATGAAGATATCGCGTATACCCATAATGGAAGCCATAAAGGTAAGACACAAATAAAAAATACAGAAGCATAAGTAAAACATAAACATATTATATATCATATATAAAAATACTGACATCATAATGGTCACCTTTGAAGGTGTTAAATGAGTATTGAACAATCATCGTTTCGGGAGGCAGAATTTCGCCATCCACGGAAACCGTATGTTATTTAACCATTTTATGTAGTTGTGTGTGAGTGTAGCTCGAATAAATCTTATAAAAACATCCTAGTATATTTATGATACAGTTGTTGTTACAAAAGAAGTAAATAAAAAGAGTTTAGGGGGTTGGAGAAGCAAAATAAAACAAATGAACATGAGAGAATGAATTACCATTAAAAGTGTAACTCCTTTTGATTTGAGCCTAAAGGCTTCATTTGAAAGGATTATTCCCAAAGGGAATCCTCTAGGATGAGTAGAGGGATGTGTATAGAGTAAATGGGAAGGGGTTGGCCGAGCCAAAGGCTTGAGGAGTGTGTGAAATGAGGTAGAGGTGGGGGCCTTTTATAAGAGGAGAGGAGGGGCACTTTTGGAAAGTAAGAAATATTACTTTATTTGAAAATGTTTTTCGGTTTTAAAAGGTCCCACATTGATATAATTCGTGGATAAGGTGATAAGGGTTCAAAATCCACCCATCCAATAAGTTTTGGACATGTGTAGGTCATAGAGTTTACATTATCTTCTCATTTTATTTAAATCGTCAGATAATGATGTCATCGCTGCATCATTATGATGTCATAAATAATTTAATTTATTTAATGTCTAAAAATTATAAAAAAATATTATGATGTAGTAAATCTTTTTATCTTTCTAATGATTATTTATAATAAAAATTTGGACTTGTGTAACCCTACTTAAAAATTGTTTTAGTAAAACAACTCATGTTTGTGTCCATTTAATTTTAACATTAAATAAAAATATATTATTGTCATTTTCCAACTAAAGTGGCTCCATGGGGTCCCCAAGTTGGCCCATGGCTTGTCTTGGTCGTCCATGACTCACCCAATAGGTGTAGGACAAGTGTCATGGTGTTTTCACATTCTTATAATATCATTTTTACCTTAAATTACACTAATTACCTCTAATCGCGATTAATGAAAAAAAAGTTACTATTCACCAAAAAATTATTTTCATCCCATTGAACCACATTTTACATACGAATGACAGCCATGTATGTCGGATTTTCAAAATTCAATACACATTAGTGGTAATCTTTCATTTAACTGAAAAATCAGTTTGCTTGATTACCACTTAGTGGTTTCACTATTCATCAAAAATTGGAGTTTTTCAGAAAAATACCAAAACTTCACCCTAAGCTATATTTGATATTTCGAATTCAAAAATGAAGTCCGTTTTACAAAATTCAAAATATATTAGTCAGATTAATTAATTTAATAATTAATTCCCGCTGTCAGAGCAAATAGCGTGTTTTTATAAAATAATAAGTATCAAAAGATTGACACTAGTTTAAGTCTGATTTCAAAGTGAAATTAATTCCAACAACCACTATTGGATTTAATGGTAAAAATATTTTCTAATTTCAATTTAAAACCAATTCAAAATATTATCTAATCATATAAATAAATTATATTAAAAAGAGGTTTTGAATTAAAACACAACATTTTACACTATTCATTAAAAAAATGAACTTTATCGGAAGAATACCAAAAAATTACACAAAGTAAAATTTGATGTCCCGATTCTTAATAAGAGTTTTATTTGGTCCAAAAGAATGTATAAGAGTGATAAAAACTATATTTAATGACAGTTCTCCATTAAAAGGCGATAAGTGAACCTTTAGTGAAAACTAGGGCATATACGCCTAAAATTGAATTCTTTCCGTATTTTAAGCCTTTAGTTTTTACTGGATAAATGTAAAAACATTTAAAAACATATATAATCATATTTTAGTTATTTCTATCCATTCCCGCCAATACAACGGCTACATGTTAACTACCATTTAAAATAATATTATTTTATTATTAGAGTGCAACGTAAGATTCCCAAGAAACTCGTTGTTGCGTGTTGGGTACGCCATCGAGCATAGCGTCCCCTTTAAAGTCATTTCAATATTTTATTCACAAATATGGATAAATATGAAATGTCATATTCTTTATTTACCTGGGGTGTTACATTTATACCCTAAGAGAGGCTTCTAGACTGAAGGTTGGGATTTTAAGAAGAGTTTTGTGAAGTTTTTGGATGAACCAAATGGTTCTTTAAGTGTTGAGTATTAGAAAAGAGTGGGTACCTTTTTATAGGAGATGGGAGGGGCACCTTTGGAAACTCATAAAATATTAAATTAATGTAAACTTAATTCCAGTTCCAAATGATCTCAAACTCATTTATTTCTAATATAATATTATTTTGGCTATAATAAACATTATCCAAATAAAACTAGACAATTTTTAAATATTTTTTAATCCTTATCTTTTTTGTTTAACCCTTATTTTACCCTTTTTAATCTTACCATGATATCATGTTATTTACACTTTGTGTGTTAATGTAATTGTCATAACATGTAAAATGACAATAAAAAGTGTCATTTATGACATATTAGGACTTATACTAACTAATTAGTCCAATATTATATTTTTAGGAATTTTATAACAGTTAATAAACTATTTTATATTTTAAGTTATGAATTATGTCAATTTTTTCACTATTCATACTTGACTTTTTTAAAATTTCATAACTTGATTCTTTAGAAAAAAATACATTAACTAAATCCAAAAATTTCATAGTCATCAAAAAAATTCTTGGACGACATCAAATATTTCAAATAATATTTATTTTAATATTTATAATATAATTTATTTGATTCTTTCATTAATAAATCTATTATTCCATCATCATTGTGTCATAAATAAATTTAATTATTTGATGTTTAAAAGTTATAAATAAAATTCCATGATGTAAGTAATATTTTTAGATTTATAATTAATATTTATAGTTGGAGACATCACTTATATATCCCCATATAAAAAAATTGTAATAATAGACATGTTTGTGATATTTTTGTCTTTACTTAAAATTAAATGTTATAAATGTCTTAATCACACCCAAGTGGCTTCCAAAGGCCAAAAGTTCAGACCAAGGATTTTATTGATCATTCATGACTCATCCAATAATATTATTACAAGTGTTAGGATAGTTTTATATTATTATAGTATTATTTTTACCTTTATTTTCCTGATTTACCTTTCAACCATGGCAATAAAAATAATTACCAAAGTTACTATTCATAATTTCCAAAATTAAAAGGGACCTATTTATATAATTTGGAACTTATGATTCCAAATATGGAATCAATTTTTTAAAATTCAAAATACATAATTGGCAGAAATTAATTAAAAATTAATCTTGTTGACGAAATAAGAAAACGAGTTTTTTTAAGTAAAACATTCAAAAGTTCACATAGTTTTTATATTCAATTTCATTGTGAAATATATTCTAATTACTAACATTGTATTAAATGATAAAAAATCTATTTAATTATAATTTAAAACCAACTAAAAGTAAAATCTAACTATATAAATAAATTAGATGAAAAAAACAGTTTTGAATTAAAATGCAGTATTTTCACTATTCATTAAAATATGAAATTTATCAAAAAAATACCAAAAATTCAATAAAAGTAAATTTTCGTGTCCCTATTCCTGGGAAGAAGTTTATTTTATCAAAAATAACTTATAAAATTGTTAAAATTAGGACTTAAAATAGGTTCTCTATTAAAAGATGGTAAAATTACCTTTATAAAATATAGGTTTTTATGTGTAAAATAGGGTTTGTTTTTATATTATTCATATCAAACCTAATGAATGAATATAAAAGATATTTGGTTTAATATATAAAATATACATTTCATTAAAATCATTTACTAATTTAAATTAATTATTTTTATTAAGATAAAACTCCTTTGTAATCATAACAATAATAATATTTCTTTTTATATCCAATTGATTCTTATTTTCATTTATCATTAATTGGTTACCCATGAATTCATTTTATATTTATACAAACCATATATTTTCATAATTTAGTTAATACTATTCATAATGGCTAGTTTATATCTCATATATTAAATAATAATATTTTAATAATATATCATTGTTTGGTGAAACTCAGTCTTGCGTACTACGCAAGCTATCGAGGAAGGCCGCTCTTGTGTGTAACGCACTCTAACTCAGTGATACATACATTGAATTATTTGTAATATATTTTATATATTAAATATATTATATTTTATCCAGATGTTATATTACGTTATGCGCTTGGTGTTTCGTTTCATACATGTTATCAGATACAAGGTTCTTCCTTAAGTTTTCCAGGGCATCACACACATAGGGATAGGGCACTTTATTTTTTCTTCTACATATATTTAGATTATGTATAGTGAATCATTAATAAATTAATTTTATAGATTATGAAATAAGATAACCTATCATTAATGTGGTTTCAGTTCTAGAATCAAGCGGGACCACTTTTCTCTCATGTAAGATTATTAGGGAAAACTCAGTGTGATATGGTAAACCCCTACACCAGAAACCTTTTGCACAGATCTAGATCATGCGTAAGAAGAGTAAATAGGTCCCACAAGGTGACCCCATGTCATGCAATTTAATATCATTTTAACTAGGTCATGTTTTATATAATTTTAATGGTGTGTGGTATGGACGTCTTCCATGTAGTTTAATGTTGTGCAGTAAGGATGTCTCCTATGTAGTTTAACATTATATAATAAAGATATAAAATGTTGTGCATTTTAAATTATTTCCTTCAGGACTTTAATTTCATGATGTAATCTATGTGAAGTACTTCTTAAGAAACCTCAGATTGGTGGGGGCATCATGTGTTCCCCATCCATCGTGGCCAATGAGTAAGCCCTATTGGAATAGACATTATGTATGACATAAGGCCCTTCCCACTTGGTTTCTATTTTGGGGGGTTCCTTCCTCGATATCATCAGGGTTATGAGAACCAATACCAATTCTCCTAGGAGGAACAAGCATAAGTGAACTTTTTTGTTGAATTCTAGAACAATATGATTCTGATGGACTTCGAGGTTGTTCGGTGTATGAAACCTTTTTCACAAACTTATTATAAATCATATATCCACTTTTATGATTGTTCATAATCTGATATTTATCCATGTATAGCCATTTATAGCGATGGAAACTAGAATTCTATGGGTAACACTACCTCCATTCCATAAAATAGTGAATATGGGGTCACTTTCATGGCAGTGCATGTGGTGGTACGGTAGACCAATAAGGCATACAGGAGCCTATCCAGCCAAGACCTCTTATATTTGTCCACCATTTTTTAGAGTATATTCGAAAGAGTCTTATTGAATTCTTTTGTCTTTCCATTTTCAACTACATGATAATTATACGAATGGTTGGACTAGATGTTATACTCTTGATATAGCCACTTTAACTTGAAAGAACAGAAGTTGGTTCCATTTTCTATCAATATCATGTGAGGGACACTAAATTTGGTGATAATATTGGACTTCATGAAGTTGATGATGCTCTTTTTTAAGAATTCCTTGAGGGGTATTTCTGCATACCATTTGGAAAATAAGTTGATGGTGGTAAGTAAGTACTTAAACTTCTTAGCTGTAGCTGGGGAATATGAACCCACAACATCCATTCCCCATATGGAAAATGTCTAGGAATACTTATCTGTGTGTAGTAACTCTAGGGGGTGATGGAAGAAGTTTGAATGAATCTGACATGCGTGAAACTTCCTAGTGAATTATACATAGTCCTATAACATCATATTCTAGTAGTAACCAAGCCTCCTAATTTTGTGAGAGTGCCTAGTTCCAAACCGGTGAGCACCGTATGAGCCTGCATGGACTAATTAATAATGGTGGGAGTATCTCTTCTATAATTCATATGAGGAGGACTCCATCAAAGCCTCATTTATATAGGGATTTATGCTCATTCAACCTGTCCTAGAAGGTGAATTTTACTACTAAACATTGAATGTGTTCCCTTTTCGGTCGATCTGATGGAAGGGTCCCATTTTGGAGGTAATCTATTATAGAATCCATCCATCTTGGGGTGGATGCAGGCTCATCATGCTCTAAGGTAGTATTGATCTAATTAATTTCCACCATATAATAGATGATGACTAGTGAGACTAACCTTCAGTGAGTGATTTATAAGGATATCTCATCCTAATCGAGATCGACTAGGACTATGGTTGCATTATATAGTGCATCAGTACAAGCATTGTGTGATTGAGGGATGTGGTGTAGTATTAGTTCAAAAGGTAATTTTTTCATCAATCCTATCACATAACTGAACATAGGGGATAACTGTTCTTTCTTGATGTCATATTCTTCATTGATTTGTTTGGTCACCAATTCTGAATCACCTTTGACATTGAAATAATCTATCTATAGTTGTAGGGATAGGTCCAATCCTACAATAATGGATTGGTATTATAACTTATTATTAGTGCAGTCTTGGGACAATATAAAGGAATAGGGAAAATTTTCCTTGGTTGGGAAAACAAATACAATTCCTAGACCAACCCAATTGAGCTTCGGGTTTTCTATTTTCTTGCCACTCAGACTTCAGGAAGCACCATCAAAATATATCTCCCACGTTTGGGGAGTGTCATGGGCATATAAAACTTCTTTATCTGGAATTTTGGTGTCCACTGGAGTGCATTGCAGGGTAGGATGTGCTGTAAGGAAATCATCCAGCCCCTACCCTTTGATTACCTTTTATGACATGAATTAAATTTCATATTTTTTTAATAATAAGTGCCTGTCTGGAAAAACACCTGGTTAACATAGGGTTCCCTAGAATATAATTTAACACATCGATAAGAGAGACTAGGGGGACTTCATGATGATGTAATCAATGCATTAACTTTTTCACTACTAAGATGAGTGCAATGTGGTTTTTCTCGAAATCAGAATATCGAGTCTCGGTATCTTCCTCTAGAGGTTGATTTTCTATCATTATAATCTCCAGTCCAATCAACATCTGTATAACCATGAAACTTCATCTCATGATTTCTTTTTTATAATAACCCATGTGAAGTTGTTCCTTTGATATATCTCATAATTCTCTTTGTTTCCAATAAATGTGATTCTTTCAGATTACTGTGATACCTGGCACACAAAGTCACAACATAAACAATATCAGGTCTAAAGGCTATGATGTAAAGTAGAATTCCTATCAGCTTTCAAAAGTATTTCTGGTTCACACTATTGTTGGACTCATCTTTACTCAAATTCATCCCCACTGAGATAGGTGTAGAAACTTCTTTTGATTCTTCCATGCCAAACTTTTGTAACAATTATTCGACATACTTTTCTTGGGATTGGAAAATGTATTTTTCTTTTTGTTGAACTTGTAAATCAAGGAAGAATATTAATTCTCCTAATATTGACATCTCAAATTTTATTTTCATTTCTTTATCAAAATTTTGAAAAATATCTTCTCTATACCTAGAAAAAAAATATCATCTACATAAAAAATTACAATTAGAGTTTCGAAGTCAACATCTTTCACAAATAAGTTTCTATCAACTTCTCTATTAGAAAAATTCAACACACTCAAACAATTTTCAATCTTATAATACCATGAATATGGAGCTTGTTTGAATCTATACAAAGATTTCTTAAATCTACAAACTTTTTTTTCATCCTCATCAAGTAGAAACTCACAAGAATTTTCAATGAAAACATCTTCTTCAATTTCTTCATTGATAAATGATGACTTTATATCCATCTGATAGACTTTGTAATTACAATGAGTATCCACTGATAGAAACATTCTAATAGTTTATAACCTTTCAATGGGGAAAAGTTTTCATCAAAATCCACACCTTCCACCTATGCATATCCTTTACAAATAATCCTTTTTTGTTTATTGAAATTTATCTATGTTCATTAAACATGTTTCTATAAACCCATTTTGTTCTGATAACATTTTTACCTTTCAGATGAGGAACAAGTTCTTATGTTTCATTTTTCTCAATTTGATCTAACTCTTTATTTATATAATTCTCCCATTTTTTGTTGAATGATTCTGAAACTGATTTTGGTTCAATTTTTGAGATAATTGAAGTTTGATTTTCTAATCTCAGTTTTCTTCTGGTCTAAACTGGAGCCTTCTAATTCTCAAGAATATTTTTGGTCTCAACTTGTTATTTTAAAGTAGTAAATTTCATATTTCATATTCATGTTTCACTTTCCTAATCACATGATTCATATAAATATTCGTACACATTACTTTTCTCACTTACATTTTCATTAGAAACTTTCACTTTTTCTTTCTCAACATTCCCAAAACCCTTTTTTAAATAAGTTGGATTATCAATAACTTTCACATCATATGAGTCCACCAAATTTTGTAAATGTGTGTTCTAATATTTGTAACTTCTTCCATTGGTTTAATAACCCATAAAATTTCCTTCATCAATTTTCTCATTAAAATTTCCCAAATTATAATTTTTGATTTTAAGTAAACATAGACTTCCAAAAACTTTGAATTACTTCAATGAAGGTTTTTTGTTGTACCGCATTTTATAAGAAGTCATGTTGGATTTTAAATTTAACAAAAATTTATTCTAAATATTTCTAATAGATTCTCTCGTATAACTTTGAAAGTTTGTATCTTTTAACATACTTCTTCTTATTTCCACCAAACTTATATTATTTCTTTTGACTACTCCATTTGATTATGGATTATAGGGAGCACTATACTAATTTTTGATACCATGATTTTTCAGATAAGTTTCAAAGTATTTCTTGTGAATTTAGTACCATTATTTATTCTCAACTTCTTTATATAAACCCTCATTTCTTTCTAAACATCTTTTTGAAAAACCTAAAAATTTCCATAGCCTCTGACTTGTGTTTCATAAACATTATGTTTGTCATCTGAGTGAAATTATCAATAAAAGTGATAAATTATAAATCTCCTTTTATTGATTGATATTTCATTAGACCACATAAATCAGAATGAATAAGTTTAAGAGTCCTAATAGACCAAATCTCAACTTTCTTTTATTAGTCATATTCCCTTTCTGTCAAGTAACGTAAACATCTTCCTCTCTTCTTTTCAATTTTTAAAAATTTCATATAGCATCAACTTTAGAAATTTTTTTCATGTTATTCCTCCCAAGGTGGAAAATTCGTTGGTGCCACAACTTATTCTCATCTTCATCGCTTAGATAACATGAGTTGTTAAGTTCTCTAAGTTGAAAAAATATTCCCACTAGTTAGTTCTCATTTTGTTATAACTTTTTCATCTTTCACACTTCTAATAATACATGAATATTTTTTTAAAATCATTCTTTTATATCATCACAAAGTTTAATTACACAAGTAAGTTATGTTTTAGCCCATTAAAAAATAAAACATTCTTATAATTAAACTTTTCTGCTTCAATCTCATCCATTCTGATTCCTCTAATTTTTAAGGAATTGTCATTCCAAAAGGTAACAGTAACTCCATCATGATTTTCAACATGTTTCAAGATTTTTAAATCACCTATCATGTGTGAAGAACAACCACTATCAAGTATCCATGAACAAAAAAATATCTTTCCTCAACTTTCTTATTTACATCTTCCTTTTATTTTATCTTATAAGAAACCTGTTCTTGAATGAGTTCCATACATCTTTCAGCATGATGACTAGTCTGATCACATCTTCCACAAACTTCTTCCAGACATTAAAATTGATTTTTTTGGAAAGTCTCTAACATCTTGAGATTTTTCTTTTCTAACTTCTTGTGTATTAAGAAAGTTACTCATTCTACTTTAATTATTTATTAACTCTATTCAAAACTTCTTCCAAGAAGTGATAAATTATGAAAATAATTATAAGCCTTATGCCCATAGATTCTATAGTACCAATAAAAACTATCAAATCTTGATTTTATATTGAAGTACAATCTTTATTTGTAGAAACTTTATTGAGGTTGATAACTTCTTCATGCTCTAACATGATCTGGGTGTGGACCATCTTTCCATCTGAGTAAGTTTTCAACTTTTGTAGATTTGATAGATTTCTCACATCCTTTCTCCAGTAAAACTTTCCTAGAACTTTTATTATAACCTGAAATGTTAGAAAAAAAAGATGAAATATTATTTTTTGAGGGTGATGAATTCACTGGATTCTTGATCTAAGATTTCTCAACAACTTTAAAACTATCATATTTTACTTATGAATCTTTGTTAAAGTTTTCTTTCACCTTCCTAAAAGTACTTTTGGACTCAATAAGTTTTGATTGAAACTTGTTAACTTCTTCTTCCTTAGCTACCATCTTCTTACTAATATCTTTTTAACCATCCTTCCATGTTCAGCAATTCTAAGTTTGTAACTTAAGATCTTATGAATGTATTCTTCCTCCTACTTGATGAAATCTTTTATTCCTTTAGTAAATTCTTCACAATCTTTATTCATTACTCTAATTTATTTCTTGATAGTTCTATTTTTCTTAAGACATGTAACAAGTTATTTTCTGAGTTGATACTCTATATGATTCTTCACAACCTTCTTCACTATCTGAGTAATCTTTTGTTTTCTCAACTTTTTCAATGAAGGTTTTGAATTTTTATGAACTTTCATCTTCTGAAGAATTGTTGTTAGTTGAGTCAGATTTAACTTTCTTATTCAACATGCTTCTTTTGTTTCTAGTAAACTTCTTCTTGTATTTGTTATATGAATTTTATTCTTTAGAAATTTGTTCCACTTCTTCCATCGAGGTGGTTCATCAGGATCATATCAATACTCACCAAATTTATTCTTGGGTAAATTCATAGCAAAGTGTATGATTTCACAACACTCAAAAAAATTGAGAGGAAGTTTTCCAATATAATTTACTCTTCCCCTTCTATAGTTCTTAGAAATAAGAGACATGATTTTATCATTCAACTCATTATCCTCTTTATCTTTGGAATCAAAAGGATCTACATCTTCAACATCTTGAGTTTTTATTTTTCTCATAACTTCAAAATCCATTTCATCTTCCATCTTCTTTATGAAAATTTGAGATTTCCTCATTTCATAATCAATAAGAAAGTTATTCAATTCATCAAGAGATAAATCATCCTTATCTTTTAAATGGGAAATTTTAGAATCAAACCTTTTGGTAAATTTTCTCATAAGTTTCTTCACTATTTTAGAATCTTACAAAACTTCTCCAAATCATCTAATGTTTCAAACAATTTCATTTAACCGAGTGAAGTATTCATTAATAGTTTCTTCATCTATCATTCTTATGTCTTCAAACTTACTATTCTAGATTTTTATCTTTGCTTCCTTCACTTTAGTATTCCCTTCGAAACTATTTTACATCTTTTATCACATTCTCTTTGAATTTTTGAGACCCATCACTTTCATATAAACATTTTCTAATAGAGACATAAGAATAGAATTCCTAGATTTTCCACCAACTTCAATATTTCTATTATCAACAAAAGTCATCGAGGCATCTTTTTCAATAGGTGGAAACCCAATGTAGTGGCATCGAAAAATTTCATGCCAAGAGATAGGAGATAAAGAATCATCCTATTTTTTCCATCCATAATAATTTTGTCCATAAAACATAGGAATTCATCTATTTCTGAAAAAATTGATATTATCCATGATAAGGATTCAACAAGGGAACCTAGATCTAATGCCAATTGAAGTTCCAAAGGATCAAATAACAATTGATAAGGGTATGTTAAATTAGTTGTTCACTTTTTATAAGTTTCAATGCTTTTAGAAACTTAACCCTTATAACCTAATAAAGTTTATTACTTTATCGTCTTTTAGTAAATACTCATGCATGTAAAAGTAGGAAAGTAAGTAAATCACATGATATTTACAAGGTTCGGCCTCAGTGTGAGAACCTACATCCATGTTATTTTCACTCCCATGGGTCTATGGAAATTCACTATTATAAAGAATTGAATAAAACTTATTCCAAATCCCATTATACACCTTCTATCTCCTGATAGGAATGATTATACTAACTCGCATCAGTTTACAAAGTTTTCCTACAAACAATTGATCCAAAACAAAAGAATAAATACTTTGTTCAAACTAATCCACAAATTCTCTATCTGGATCCTCATTCTGTTTTGGATGGGTCTGATTCTCTTAGTCTGATGGGGCAGGCTCTGATGGACTCTGCAAAATGAACCCATTTTCAATCTACATAACTCAAAATCATCTCAAATGATCAGTATGATCTCCCTTAGTCCATTAAAAAAAACTTTTATATGTTTGGCCTTCTAATGAGATCTCAGTCCGGAAAGATAACATTAACATGAATTCTGCAGTGCTCCACCTTTTCCGCTCACATGAAAAATTTTCAAAGTATGAATGTATTGTGCTTATATTTAAAATCATACTAGAAATAAAAGGCAAGAAACTAAAAACCTTTTCCAAATTACTCAAATTAAAAACTACAAGATCTATGCATATTTGAATTTCAAGTTTGAACACTTCAACTCTTCACAAATATTCTTTAATCTTATTGAATATTCTTGAGTTTTCTCTATAATTAGTCTTCTAAAACTTTCTAAATTTTTTTCAGTATAATGGAAATTTCTCAGTTCATTGCAATGAAACTTATTTAACTCATTATGATGTACCTTCATCATCTCATTACAATGGAACTTCCTCAGCTCATTACAATGGAACTTCCTCATCTCATTATGATGGAACTTCCTCAGCTTCAATCTGATGGAATCCTCATAGTGATTGAATTCTCATTATGATGGAATTATCATTATAATGGAAACTCCACTCTGCAAATTTTAAATTCTTCAAACCTCCTTAGCTATAACTTATTCAGACTTCTGAAAATTTATGTGCCTGGTACTTCTAGATCTGATGAAAAATTTATCTTGATTCCTGGAACTGATACAGTCTTTACGAATTCCTCTATTTATAAAAAAGATTTTATCATGATAGTTTTCATGATTTATGAGAAATTCAATATTGGAAAAGCATAATATGAATTAAGGTTAGAAATTTTAAGAACTTTCTAACTCCTAACATCATTATTTTCATTCAACCTCTTTAGAAACATTCTGAATTTCTAACATAGAAACTTCTTTCTTTCTCTAGTTATGGTAAAGTAAAACTTCTAGCAATCAATAATTTCTACCTCCGATTCTTTTGGATTCAATGATCTATATATTTGATTTATCGATCTAACTAAAAACTATCATCTTTTTCATCTCATGTTTTTTTCACACTGATGAATTCATAACTCTTCAAACACAAACTCCTATATGTATCATGACTCTCTTATGATGTTGAGAAATTTTCATATCTTAGTAGAATCATCTAGCTCAAGGTTAGAAAGTAGAGAACTTTCTAACTCATGACTTCACACTTTTAGCAACAATTGTCTTACTAATAGAAACTTTGACTGATTCTTCATACCAATGGACCTGAGCCTGACAATCAGTATTGTAGGACTTTTAGCTTTTTTCTTTCTGAAAAATTATGTGTCTGGTACTACTCAGTCCTATCTTTTACATTTGGAAACTAACTTTATCAAAGACTAAACTTATTCTCCCCATTTGTGTTTATGTATCAACATTCAAAAACTTTTACCTATTTTATAAAAAAACTATTAGAAAATATTAGTTTTCAAAAAATACAAAACATTGTACCAAATAAAACATCACAAAGTATATTTAAGAATAATATCTATGGTCACAAGGAAAATAATGAACAAGTTTTTTAATCAATGCATCATCGTAAGTATGGAACATGCTCAACTAACTATGCACGGGTAACATAATTGTTCATTCTTATTGTGGGTTTATCCATTTTGCTTACATGGGATTTTTAGAAATGGAATGTTTCATAGGAAACCTGATTACATTTAATTATTAAAAGATTCAAATTGGGTCCACAATTTTTATTTGCATAGGAGATGTAAAAAAATGGACTGAAGTGTAGTCATCCCATCATTTTCATTATTGAATGATTCATGTCAGTTCACCATTTTTGTTTCTGTCATATTCATGTTGGTTTTCAAGGTTTACCATTTATGTTTCTGACATAAAATCCTAATGGATCCCACACCCATGATAATTCATGGGCTTAATTTCCAAAGTAAAATGATTATTTAAGGTTTCAAACTCAATGCCACTTAGGAACTCACATTGGTCGAGATGATGAGAGTTCAGGCTCATCACACCCTTTTGGGGAGAATTATTGCCTACTCCAGGACTCTCTTATATATTTAAGATATGTTCATTAATCTTTCCCAAATCTTGGTACAAGACCGGTTACCCTAATGAAATGATTGGGTGTTGAATCCATATACATTTAAGATGAAGTTCTATTAATGACATCATCTGTATATTAGATTTTTTCCATCAGTTTCCCATTATTTATTAATAATGAGGGAATTTTTGTGCTTTGAAGTTGTATGACCGGGCACTCTGGAATTTACTATTGTCCAGGAAGGTTATTGGTGTTTTGGGATTAGGATTGAACCTCCAAGAGGTGTCCAATGTATCATGTAATATCATGAATCAAATCCCACATAGTTCATATATGACCATGTCGTGCAGTTTAACGTCATGAAAAAATGTCTTATATGAGGTCATTTAAGCATTTGGTATGGAGCTCGGGCCTTAGGAAGGAATCCTACATATCCTACTTATAACAGGAATCAGATTCCTCATAGTTCTTATACCAAGACAGATGTCCATGTTTGGGAAGAATTTGTATCATATTATTGACATGATCACCATAAATCTCTAAGACCATGTGAGTCATGATCATTGTGAGAAACATGAGATAGTATAAGATCAAACATGTCACAAGGGATACAATATTATATTTGTACGGGGGATACACACTGAGGTTTCCCTTATTGGTGGATTTTCATTATGCAAGTGGACGATCGTTGCAAATCTCTAAGCTCATGTGAGTCATGCTTGGTGTGAGAAATAAGAGATAGAAAAGGATCAGACAAGCTTCATGTAAGTGAAATACCTACACGTTTAAGCATCCCTAATGGAATATGATTAGAAACCTTGTGAAGGATATGACCCCACAAGGAAAGGTATGATATTCATGTTTATTATGGAGCTTGGGCCTTAGGAAAATGTTCTATGTATCCTATTTATAATATGAATCAGAGCCCTCATAGTTCACTTTATCATCAACCTGTTGATGGATGAGGAAAAATGGGAGACCCACAGAAGATAAGTCTTATAGGCTAGAGTAAATGGAATATTGAGGTACTTATGCCAAGGTGGATGTCCATGTCACATATTCAACCCTTATCCTTTGATGTATAAAGAGTGGGGACTATGAGAGGTCTTTTGAGTAGGCTTGGATGGCATGAGGACTCCTTATGAGGACATAGAATGAATAAGGTTGCATGGTTGCATAGCACTTGGTTCATTATAGAAACTCTCCTCATGAAGGGGATGCTCGCCCAAAGGCTCATGGTCAGGGATTTACATGGTTCTATGGAACATGTGTAAGTATACCTGCCTGATAAGGCTGGCATGTCTGAGGGTGTCTTCTTGATAAGCCTGACATGTTTGAGGATGTCCACCTGACAAGTTTGAGGACATCTGCCTGACATGTCCAAGGGTCTTTGCGTGATCAAGTCGACATGTCTGCAGGTCATCGCGTGATCAAGCCAACATGTTTGAGAGTCATTGCATGATCAAGCCGACATGTCTAAGAGTCACCACGTGATCAAGCTGACATGTATGAAGGATGTCACATGATCAGGAGGACACGTATAGGGGCTTTTCATGAACCATGATGACATGTCTAGAGGTCATCATGTGATTTGCCCGAAATTTCCAAAGGGTGTCTCATGATCCGGCTAACATGTCTAAAGGTTGTCGCATAATCTTCCTGACATGTCCAAAGGGTGTCGCGTGATTCGACTAACATTTTTTAAGGTTGTCGTGTGATCTTCTCGACATGACCAAAGGGCGTTGCATGATCCAGCTGACATGTCTAAAGGTTATTGTGTGATCTCTCTAACATGTCCAAGGGGGTCACATGATCCAGCTGACATGTCTAAAGATTATTGTGTGATCTTTTGGACATGTCCAAAGGGTGTCACATGATCTAGATGACATGTTTGAAGGGTTTCATGTGATCTGTCTGACATGTATAAAGGGCATCACATGATCAAGATGACATGCTTGAAGGTTGTTGTGTGATCATTGAATAGATCATGTGAAACACATGACACTTTCACAAGAAAATCAGCATATTTTTATTTGCATTAAGCTTCGATCATTTTCAGTTCCCGTCGCGTAAACAGCCCGATGTTTGTTAGGCATTTTCCTATTGAGGCATCATGTGATCAAGCCAACACATTAAAGGTCCTTTGTGTGGTATGGATGACATGTTGGAGATCCTTTGCATGATCAATGAGCTAATCACGTAAAGAGCGTAAACCTACTTATTAATCCCTTAAGATAATCACAGGACTTTCTAGGTGAAATATTCTTGATATCTTGCAATCCTCTACTCCAGAAAGTCTGCTCTTGCCTTTGTGTATGTATGTTTCTATGTGTTAGGGGGGTTTATATGCATGATTACCCCATATCTATGCCGCTTTTCACAGTGATTAAGTCTCGTATCTTGGCTTGAGTCGATGGAGGAAATGTTCGCATAAGATGATAATGTATCATGCGCTTTGCATGATCAAGTTGTGTGTTATCAATGATGTTGTCCATTAATCGTGTGATAAGTAGTGACCGCGTGATCACTCTGTCATCATTAGCTTTCATGAACCCATGGATCATGTGAGGGTCTTCGCATGATCAATCTAACATATCCAAGAGCCTTCGTGGGATTGGTTCAATGTGTTTTGGACCCTTTGTGTGATCAATCTGGTATGCCAAATGACATTTACGTGATTGGGAGGGCTCATCGAAGGGGATTTGCGTGATTAGTGAATAGATTGTGCGGAGCACATATTCCCTTCGCATAACTCACATCACATATGGATCCTGTCATTTTCAGCCTCCATTGCATGAATGTCTCGACTATTGTCAAGTGTTTGTCAATTGACATGTCATGTGATCAGAAAAACTCGTTTGAGGGGCTTCACGTGACCAAAAGGTCTTGGATGAGGGGCTTTGCATGATCAGTGAATAGATCAGGTGAAGCACATATTCCCTTCGTGTGATGATGAGTGAAATTCACTTTGTATAAGGATCAAAAGGGCTTGTCTGAGGGTCTTTGATGGCATCAAATACAAAAATGTAAAAATTATGTTTTTAGCATCAAATCTGTGAGTACGGGTTCGGGATTATTATACATAATGAGATTTTGGTAAAATTATTAGTCTCATATAGTCATACCTTTTATTGAGATTTTTCCACAAGGTTATCTAATCTTTCATCTTCAAGTATTTTTTCTTGAATTTCTCATAGAGATAGTGGTGAAGAATTATCATGGCTTGGATATGATCTTGTGTAGAAGTGTGATTACTCACTTTCATCATCTCACTATGTTCATTTGAATTTAGATGCATCTCACAATCCAAAATCCATGAAGTGGTTTTCAGATAGAGGAAACCAAGTTAAACATTGTTTATCATGGAAAGTATAACTTTCCCATTACCAATGATCCCTTTGAGCATGTGGTGATTACATGGTTGAAAATTGGCTTCATAAAGCTTGGCTTCATAAAGCCGATTGAAACTTAAATTTATTTCAAAATCAGAAGTATGGTGTCAATTGTAGACAAAGGGAAAATGCAATGATAATCAAATGAAAGTAAAACTTGACATGAAAATGAGAAAAAAAAGTCAAAATCGGTTTTTTATTATCATGTCACATGTATAGTCTACACCATATTATAATTGGTGGTTTAGATTGCTTGATAGTCATTTAAGTAAAATCCAATAGTCATAATTGTCTCCTTGCATACAGAGGATAATGAAATTCTGGAGATAGAGTAGTGATTTCACGTGAATCACAAATTGTTAAAATTGTGACATTTAAAGTGACCAATGAGCTGTTGTGGTTGGGTGAGGCACATTTCTCCCATGAGGGAGGATGGTGCCCCACGCACCCACCGTACTTTTTTATACTTATTAGCGGAGGAATAATTTCAATATTATCAAATTAATATGATGGGGTCATTTGAATGTGCATCTTCAGTCTCATACTATACTCTAAGTAGTATGAATGGACGGATCATGTGGGGTGTGGATTTTATTGAATGGTCCGGTGTGATCCATAGATTAATGGGTCGATCTGCTAAATTAAAAAAAATAGTGTATAATATTTTTTTATTCGGTGAATACAGAAATATTTTGATAAATTTTTGATATACTATTTATAATTGTGGGGGTAAATGGGTTTTCTAAACCCTCACCTTTAATGGATGAGACCCCTCCCTTCCCCATATTGCAAGTCAGGCCGCCCTATCCTATGAAGCAGATAGGGGATGAGACCCCTGCTTTCTATCCACAAGTCGGAAATACTAATTTAATCCGGTTTTAAATAATTATGATATTAAGGCCCCAGTGTTAATTTTTGTACATAATTTAATGTATAAACAATTTTCAAAAAAAAGGATGACAGATAAAAATTATTGCGGTGTCAGTAATAAAAGTGCCCCACGTCGTCGTTCTCCCAAATCCAAACAAATGGAATTTTTTTAAAATAGTTTAAATAATATATGAAATTTAAAAATATTTATGGAATGATATTACTTTAAACTTTATTTATTAAAGGTTAATCTTTTGACTTTAAATCTTTTAAAATAAAATGGGAGATGAATCGAATCGATTTACCCGGGTAAGAAACCAAATTTTCACCTTGCCGGATCATTTTTTTATGGGTTTATAAATCATAAAAGCCAGAAAATTCAGTCCCTCCGATTCTTTTTTGCTCTACATATACTACGGATAATCCACTCAGATAACAAATATAAAACAACCCCATCATTGTTCGTTCATCTTATCTGCAACTTCCAGCTTCATCCATGGCATATGCCACAATCCCGTCATTATTTAATCATTTAATGGCTACTTCTCTTTGCTTGGCTTCTCGAACATCCCGGCCCGAAGCCCCCTCTCTGACTCCACCCTTTCTCATAATTCAGTTCTTATACCAAGACGGTTGTCCATGTTTGGGAGGAATTTGTATCATATTGTTGACATGATCACCACAAATCTCTAAGACCATATGGGTCACGCTCGGTGTGAGAAACGTGTGATATTATAAGATCAAACATGTCACAAGGGATACAATATTAGATTTGTGCGGGGTTTACACACCGAGGTTTACCTTATTGGGGGGATTTTTATTATGAAAGTAGACGATCGTTGCAAATCTCTTAGCTCATTTGAGTCATACTCAGTGTGAGAAACAAGAAATAGCAAAGGATCAGACACACTGCATGTAAGTTCAAGAGTTACACGTTGAAGCAACCCTGATGGAATATGATTAGAAACCTAGTGAAGGATATGACCCCACAAGGAAATTTATGATATTCATGTTTATTATGGAGCCCGATCCTTAGGAAGACGTCCTATGTATCCTGTTTGTAATAAAAATCAAAGTTCTCGTAGTTCACTTTATTCTCAAATTGTTGATAGATGAGGAAAAATGGTAAACCCACGGGAGATAAGTCCTATGGGCTAGAGTAAATGGAATGTCCAGGGACTTACACCAAGGTGGATGCTCATGTCACATATCCAACCCTTATCCTCTGATGGATAAAGAGTGGGGACCATGAGAGGTCTTTTGAGTAGGCTTGGATGACATGAGAACCCCTTCCGAGAACATGGAATGAATAAGGTTTCATGGGTGCATAACACTTGGTCCATTATAGACACTCTCCTCGTAAAGGGGATGCTCAACCAAAGGCTCGTTGTTGGGGGTTCACATGGTTTGAGGGAACATGTGCAAGTATGCCTGCCTGATAAGGCTGGCATGTCTGAGGGTGTCTGCCTAACAAGGGTGACATATCTGAGGATGTCCACTTGACATGCCTGAGGTTGTCTGCCTGACATGTCCAAGGGTCTTCACATGATCAAGTCAACATGTCTGTAGGTCGTCATGTGATCAAGCCGACATGTCTGAGAGTCATCGCATGATCAAGCCTACATGTCTAAGAGTCGCCACATGATCAAGCATGCATGTCTAAGAGTCGCCACATGATAAAGTTGACATGTCAAGCCAACATGTCTAAGAGTCGCCATGTGATCAAGTTGACAAGTTCGAGGGTTGTCACAGTATCAAGAGGACACGTATAGGGGCTTTTCATGAACCACGATGACATGTCCAAAAGTCATCGTGTGATCTGTCAGACATGTCCAAAGGGAGTCTCATGATCCGGCTGATATGTCTAAAGGTTGTCACATGATCTTCCTAGCATGTACAAAGGGCGTCACATGATCCGACTAACATTTCTGAAGGTTATCGCATGATCTTCTCAGCTTGTCCAAAGGGCATCGCATGATCCAACTGACATGTCTAAAGGTTGTCGTGCGATCTCCCTGACGTGTCCAAAGGGGATCGCATGATCTAACCGACATGCCTGAAGGTTGTTGTGTGATCTTTCAGACATGTCCAAAGTGTGTCACATGATCCAGATGACATATCTGAAGGTTGTCGCGTGATCTGTCTGACATGTCCAAAGGGCATCACATGATCAGGTTGACATTTTTGAAGGTTTTCTTGGGATCATTAAAGAGATCGCGTGAACTGCATGACACTTTCACATGAAAATCAATGTATTTGTCTCCGCATGAAGCTTCCATCATTTTCAGTTCCCGTCACGTGAACGACCTGATGTTTTCAGACGTTTTCCTACTGAGGAATCATATGATCAAGCCGACTGAAGGTCCTTCACGTGGTTTGCCTGACATGTCATAGATCCTTCGCATGATCAATGAGTTAATCACGTGAAGCGCATAAACCTACTGCCTGATCCCTTAAGGTACTCACTGGACTTGTCAGGTGGAAGACTCTTGAGATCTTATAGTCCTCTACTCCGGAAAGTCCTCTATTTCCTCTATTTATGTATGTTTCTATGTGTCGGGGGGGGGGGGTTATAGGCATTGTCGCCCCGTATCTATGCCACTTTGCATGGTGATTAAGTCTCGTATCTTGGCTTGAGTCAGTGAAGGAAACGTTCACATAAGCTGATAATGTATCATGCGCTTTTCATGATCAAGTCACATGTTATTAATGACGTCGTCCATTTGTCGTGTGATGTCATTATTAGCTTTCGTGGCCCATGGATCATCTGAGGGTCTTCACATGATCAATTTGACATATCCAAGAGCCTTCGCAAAATCAGTTCGACATGTCTTGGGCCCTTCGCATGATCAATCTGGTGTGCCAAAAGACATTTGTGTGATTTGGTTGGCTCATTGGAGGGGCTTCATGTGATTAGTGAATATATTGTGTGGATCACATATTCCCTTTGCGTAACTCACTTCACCTAAGGATCCTACCATTTTCAGCCTCTATCGCATGAACGCCTCGACAGTTGTTAAGCATTTGTCAATTGACATGTCACGTGATCAGAAAAACTCATTTGAGGGGCTTGGTGTGTTCAAGAGGGCTTGTCTGAGGGGATTTGCATGATCAATGAATAGATCACGCGAAGCGCATATTCCCTTCACATGAAGAACAACGTAACTCACTTCGCATAAGGATTCTATTATTTTCAACCTCCATCGCATGAATTCCTTGATGGTTTGTCGGGTTTTTGTTTACTGACATGTCACGTGATCATAAAAATCGTATGAGGGGATTTTTGTGATTAGGAGGGCTTGTCCGAGGGGCTTTGAGTGATCAGTGAACATATCACGCGAAGCACATATTCCCTTCATGTGATGTTATTAGGGTCATGTGTGAAGGATATGGGTGCAGCAGAAGCATGGAAGTTGGGAGGGTCCAACTTTGCTTTTTCTATAATTGATGACCGATATGGGATCAATACAATGATGAACGCCAGTATTCACGGATTAAAATCAAAGATTTAGACAAAGAGAAGAAAATCCTTGGATCTGAGAAAGAGGATCTTTCACATCATGTTTATAATTAATTTATTAATTTCTGAAGAAATTAAATACTTGGGTTTTAGGTACTTTCTTCATTTATGATCATTGATCTTCCAGAATGACCCTTCTGAAATGCATTTGTTGTGCTAATGATGATCCAAAGAAGAATCCCTCTAGTGGTGATCCACACATACTCCAATGGTCTCCGAACAACGCTACTTGTTCTCTAAGTGCTAGCACGGAAAAGAGAATGTATTGTGTCAATCATTCTTGATCGCTCGTTCTTCGGTCTTGAAGAACTTCTCTCGTTCTTGAGAAGGAGAGATGAGAGGAGTCGAGGGAGAAAATGTTTGGCTCAACAATTATCAATTCATCGGGGTTTGGCACAATAGACATACCTGCTTATTAATCAAGATGGGGTTTCAGGCACATGAGCCTCAGCCTGGTTGGTGAGGACTCCTTAAGTGCATCCAGGCGACCTGGGATCAAATCCAGACGGAGTCATATTTCTGGGGGTACTGTAGCAGCATTGTAGCAGTACTGTAGCAGGTACTATAGTGGAACTGTAGTAGGTACTGGAGTGAGACTGTAGCAGGTACTATTTAGTATTGTGGTAGCCGAGACTATTCTCTCGTTTGGGCCTTCGGACCACTGATTTGGTCCCCGAGTCCTTTAAGGCCTTCGAGCCACCCAGGACTTCGGGTTAGTAAGGACTTCGGACCACCTCAAGGCATTTAGTCCACCTTAAGTGTAGATGAAAACCAGACAATCTACAAGGAACAAGATCTAGAAGGAGGATGGTCAAGGAGCTTTCACCATAGCAAAAGATAAATGGATTGCAATAATGAGAGGTTATGACATCTGCCATCTGGAAAAGTCTGTGCATGCATGGGAAAGCCTAGCTGAATAACCATGTGAAGGTGGAGAGCTGATTTCACGATAAAGATGCTGGGGAGGAGTAGTTCCAAGTAGTTAGTCTTGGTTGTATGTAATGTTTGAAGCCTATGGGAAATGAATTCCTCTAATGCCTACGGGCTATGTAATACTTACGCCTACAGGCCTTGTAAGGGTTCTACCTCACCCCTTGAAAGGTGGATTATCAAAAATAAAAAAATGAATGCCTTCAGGCCATTGGAGTAAGATGGGGTTTCAGTTGCAATATTTAATTGTGAAACAACAATTAAATACAACTATAACTATTAGAGAAAACTCATGCCACATAATAACAATAACAACACCATTATTTGTGGTGTGCTAACTTGCGCAAAATGGAACCATAAATGAAATTTGGTGCCACATAATGATAACAGTGTTATTATTATTTCTTGTTCCAACTGGATAAACATTATTTACCAGCTTTTAAATAATTAATTTATCAATGGACACGGTCTTGGTCCGTTCGAACTCCTCTTCCATTTATTGAACACCCGAATAAAATATTGTATTCTCTTAAATAAATATTTTTATTTATAAACTAGTAAATAAATATTTATTAAATATTCAATAAAATAAATAAATATATTTTATTCACAATACGCTGAATAAATATTTATTTAATTTATGCAATCATTTTAACTTGAATAAAATTATTCCTCGGTCTTGAGAATAATATTTATTCCATTAATTAAATTCAAATAGAATTTAATCAAGACCACCAAAAACACTTATTGTGTGACCCTCTAAGATTATTTATCGTTGGCATTAGGCAGGCTTTCCTAAAACCTATTATTACTATCTAGAAATGGGTCAAGACACCCAAGAGAAAGAACTTAAAGTCATAGCGATGACATCCATATATGAATGTTCACTATGTAATATAATCTCTTTGTCACAATATCTTATTAAGAAGGTTTCATGATAGTTTCATCAACCTATATGCTTGATACCTCATTCTTTGACTACCTAAAATAAACTCATCATTACACCATGACCATGGATTTTAGGGAGACAGTTCTATTTTAATAAAAGGGTTGAGATATCAACTTCCATAAATGGAAGGGACAAATCTTTCCTCAACTTAACCATTAATAACATGTCACTCATGACGCACCCAACATACCCTACTTCCCGCCAACATATGTCGTTACAATTTTTGTCAGTAAATCAAAGTGTGTGAGTCGTGACACGTATTAATGATAATTTTAAAGTCTAAATACCATTACACACACTCGTAGATAAGAATATTTGATGACACCAAAACATGTAGAATTCCTACTGGTGGGTCTGTTCTCATAATCTCCCGTCTTGGAGATTACCAAGTGTGAATTTCATGAGAAGAAGTCTCATATTCTTACTAGTACTCACACCCGACGGTCTGTATACTATGTGTCCCATCATACTATGGCATCCAACTACAGAACTATATTTAATAATACTGTCTTAGCACTTCAAGGTTCTCATCGTAGCAGGGAACTGCTATTACTCTATTAATACGACAAATACTCTATGACATTATTATATTATAGTAATGCAGAATAATGAACAATATGTAAAAAGATGTTTAATATTTAAATACTTTAAATATTCATGTAATAAAAGTACAAACAGTTGGTTCCATGACACCAACTCCAACAAACTCTCACTTAGACTAGAGCCAGTTGCCTACAACTTTCAGTCCGCTAGACCTTACATGGTGATCATGTTTCTGCTGAGTCAAGGCTTTAGTCGAGGGGTCTTCCATGTTGTCTTACATAGAAATACTGCTCACTGCAACTTCACCTCTCTAAGAAAATTTCTTCAAGAGATGACACTTATGAAGTATGTGCTTTGTCTACTGATGTGTCCTTGGATATTTTACGAGAGTCATCACAACAGTATTATCACAATAGAGTGTGATGAGATCTTTACTAATAGGAACCACATCCATCTATTAAAAGAAGCTTTTCATCCAAACTGCTTCTTTAGCTACCTCATAATCTATGATATACTCAGACTCTACTATAGAATATGCGACCACACCTTTCTTGAAGCTATTCCAGCTCACAACACCTCTATTCAAAATGAATATGTATCTCGTTTTCGACTTCATGTCATCTTGATCAGTCTGGAAACTAGCATCTACATATCCACTAATAACTAGTTCCTCATCTTCTCTATAAACCAAGAACATATCCTTAGTACCCCTCAGATACTTAAGGATAGTCTTGACTTCCATCCAATGGAGATCACTTGGATCAGCTTGATATCTTCCTACCACACTCAATGTGTAGGAATCATCTAGCCTAGTATATATCATAATATACATGACCAAACCAATCGCCAATGCATATGGAATTCTTTCCATTCTATTTCTTTCCTCATACATCTGAGGACACGTTTTCTTAGAAATATGAATTTCATGTGACACTAGCAACAATACCCTCTTGGATTGTTCCATACTAAATCTTTTTAGTATCTTGTCGATGTATGTACTTTGACTTAGACCCAACAATCTCTTGGATCTATCATGATAGATCTTGATCCTAAGAATATATGCTGCTTTTCCCAAGTCCTTCATGGAGAAGCATTTATTCAACCATACCTTAACATACTGTAATACTGGTATTTTGTTTTCAATAAGTAATATGTCATCAACATATAATCTTAGGAAAATGAATGCATTCCCATTAAACCATTTGTAGATATAAGGCTCACATTCATTTTTTATAAAACCAAATTCTTTTATAGATTCATCAAAAATAATGTTCCATGACTTAGATGCTTTCTTTAATCCATAAATTTATTTTTGTAACTTGCATCTCTTATTGGCATCCTTTGGAGTCACAACCCCTTCAGGTTGTTTCATATAGACATCTTCCTGAAGGTTCCCATTCAGGAACGTTGTTTTGACATCCGTTTTCCAAATTTCATAGTCATGGTAAGTGGAAATTTCCAATAGAATTATGATGGATTTAGCATTGCAACTGTTGAAAAGGTTTCGATGTAGTCAACGCATTGATTCTATTTAAACCATTTTACAACCAGTCGTACCATATAGGTACTGACTTGTCCTTCCAAGTCCAGTTTCTTCTTGAATACCCATTTGCAACCAATAGGCTTTACATCTACTTGAGGATCTACCCAAATCCATTCTTGGTTTTGGTACATGGAATCCATTTCAGAATTCATGGCTTATTTCCACTTAGAAATGTCTGTGCCACTTACTAATTCCTTGTAGGTTAGAGTATCATTATTATCAACTAATAACGAGTCACCATCCTAGGTAACTAGAAAACCGTACTATTCTGGTTCTCTAACCTCTCTTGTACTCCTACGCAGTACTTGTGTCTCTGGAACATATCTTTCTTCCAAGGGGATTTGTGGAATCTGCACTTGTACCAAATCTTGTGTACCTTGAGCCTTGACTTCATCAAAGACTATCTCGCTCCCACTATCTCTTTTGGATATGTGCTCATTCTCAAGGAATATGGCATGTCTTTCCACTATATTTTTTTTATCTGAGGGGTAATATAGGTAATATCCCCTTTTTTCCTTAGGGTATCCTATAAAGATACACTTTTTTCCTTGGGGTGCGAGTTTGTTACCTAAAGAGGCCTTAACAAATGCTTTGCTACGCCACACATGTAAATTCGATAACATGGCTTTTTCTTCCACTTCAAAGCTCATATGGAATACCATTTATCGATTTAGTTGGTACTTAGTTAGTATTTGTGTTGTTGTTTGTAATGCATATCCCTAAAAGGATAATGAAAGACTTTCATGACTCGTCGTTGATCTCACCATGTCCAACAAGGTGCGGTTTCTCCTTTCGCTTACACCATTCCACTGGGGCGTGTAAAGAGGAGTGAGTTGGGATAGGATCCCAAACTCCCAAAAGTAATCAATGAAGTCTTGATTAAGATATTCTTCACCTCGGTCTGAGTGGAGTTTCTTAATCTTCTTACCAATCTGGTTCTCAACTTCATTCTTGTATTTCTTGAACTTATCAAAAGAATCCAACTTATACATTATTGACCTCACCTGTTTTGATAATATCAATTATGTTTTAATATGTTTTGATAATCCTATCTATATGTTAAATTATGTTGAAAAAAATATCAAAATAATCATTGGAATATGTTAATCAATGTTTATCTATGTTTATACATGTTTTGAAATAACACTAACTCAATCTGGATATGATTTCCATAGAATAGATAAGTATTAAGTTTTTGAGTCACTGATACAGACCTACCGATACATAGTCACCAAGACAGACATAGTCTACTGATAAGCAAAGATCACCGATAGAAAGAGTCTACTGTTATATCAAGAGCTACCAATACAGACAGACAGTCCTACCGATACATAGTCACCGATACAAACAGACAGCTACTGATATGAAGTCTACCGATACAGACAAAGCCACCAATATACAGAGAGAGACACCGATACAAGCAGCTACCGATATAGGTGAGTTACCAATGGAGAGATCCACTGATACAAGAATGCTACCTATACAGAAGATCTACCGATAAGAGGAGCTACCAATACAGAGTCACTGTCACTGTTACATAGTCTAGTAACAGCTACCGATACAGACCTACTGACTCAAGACCACCAATACAATCTCACTGATACTAAGAGCTACTGATGGAAACCAGTCACTATATCTCTAAACCCTACTTATATTTGTTTTTTAACAATGGTCATATTTGGTGCTTTTAATAAAACTGCTATTAATTAATTTATGTTTGTTGAATGTCAAGTAACCGTACCTCATACCTGCAGAAGTAATCATACTTTTGTCAGACCACATGAGCTATAAAAGGGAAGAAAAAAGCAGTGCATAAAGAGAGGATGTGAAAAAAGTGGTGACACAGTGCTGACAGAAAGGTGATACGCATGAGAGATAAAACACAGGAGAACTTTTTCTAAGAAGCCGAGGGACATTGCTGTGCTACAAAGATTACTGCAATATCGAGCAAAAACCCCAATACAAGGAAGCCAAGGAACCGAACTGTGATACTATTTTTCTCAGAAAAATTTCAGAGAAGGACTCAAACAACATCTACTCAATCCAAAAGGAGTCCATAGCTGCATTTCCATCACATAGAGCCTTCTAATATCATCTCAATTTTATTAGCTCTATTGTGAATTGTTTATTTACATTTCGAGTAGTGTGTGTGCTTTTGTTCTTCTTAGACACACACTAACTCCTGAGCATAACTGGAGGATATCTAATATCCTCACTCAATCTTTCTAAATCTTTTTGATTCCCACTGTGAATTGCGGTAGAGGTAAAGTGTGACCTGGATAACCTGTGTGCTATTGTTTTGGTTTTTTCCACGAAGAACTGTGGTGGAGGTCATAGGACATGGACATTCTGAGTACTGTTGTTTTCCACAATACAGGGTGTGGATCAAAGTTTATATAAACTGTTTGAGAGGACTAAGTCTCGGCTTGAGACTGAACCTCTTGGTTAAACCTCTTGTGCATCCAATTTCATTTTAAACTATATATTATATTCTGCTGCTAATTACTTTGAAATTCAAATATGTTTTAAAGTAACTCTAATAGTTAAACTATAAAGTGTTTGTAATTTTTGTTAGCCAGTAAGTTAGTTTCAAAAGCTAACTTAATCTTTAGATTAAGTTAACTGAGAAATAATCAATCTTTGAGAAACTAATTGAAACCTTTAAAGCTTTATAAATTCACTACAATTTAATTTTTATTTAATTTGGGGAGAATTTATTGAAAACTTTTTAACAGAAATTTTAATTGGAACTCAATTCACCCCCTCTTGAGTATCCACTCCGACCAACATTTGATATCAATAGATTTTTATTAATAAAGGATTTCCAAACACTCGGTTTTTTAACTTTGATTTTAGTTGTATCTTAAAGATCTTAAATATCTATTAGTTCTAAATTTTATCTCTTTAAATATATTTGATAAAATATAATTATGGATAATAGATTATAAGGTACTACTACCAACAGGCCACCTTTATTTAATGTTGTTAATTATTTCCAATGGAAAATCAAAATGAAAATTCATTTAGAAAGTATAGGATTTGATATTTGGACTGCTATAGAATCTGAGTATGAGATTCCAAAGACTGCTAGAGCTACTTGGGATGATGCTACAAAATCTGATTACAACAATAATTGTAAAGCCATGAATTCCCTTTACTGCTCTCTAGGAGATGAAGAGTTTAACAAAATTTCTTCTTGTAAAACAGCACATGAAATCTGGGATACTTTGGCAGTTTCTCATGAAGGAAAAACCAATGTGAAAGAAATGAGATTAAACACTTACACTATTAAATATGAAAATTTTAAAATGATGCCTGATGAACCTATTTCTGAAATGTATCTTGGGTTCAATGATATTGTTAATACTATGAGATCACTGGGAAAATCTGTTCCAGAAAAGGAGAAAATCATGAGAATACTCAGATTTCTGCCAGAAAGATGGAGAGGCACATCAGTTTCAATTAGAGAATCTTGTGATATTGGTACTTTGCCCATCAAGGAACTCATTGGTAAGTTAATGATGTATGAAGAAGAACTGAAAGTAAACAAGGAAGAAGATGATGAACCATGGAAGAAGTCTGTAGCTTTCAAAAAATTCTACTTCAAAACTTAAGTACAAAGGTAAAATTTAAAGTGAAAGTGATAGCTCAAGCTGTGATGAAAGTGCATCATACAACGATGCTGAAATGGCTCAGATAGCCAGACGATTTAAGAAGTTTTATAGAAATAAGAAGTTTTTTAGAAAATCCAATTACAAGGGAAAGTAATACAATAAAGGTCATTGAAAGAAGGATCGGAAAATGACTGATAAAAGTGATGACATGGTCTGCTACGAATGCAAGAGGAAAGAACATGTGAAAGCTGACTGTCCAAAGTTAAAATGCAAGAATAAATATAAGTACAAGGACAAAAAATATAAGAAAGCTATGAAAGTAACCTGGAGTGCTTCAGAAGATAGTTCAAGTGATTCTAATTCCACTCAGGATGAAAAATCTCAAAAGGCTAATATGTGTTTCATGACAAACACATCTGAGGTAACATTGGATACTCCTGCTTTAAATTCTTATTATTCTGGAGATGACTATGATTCTGAAAACATATCTAGTGAAGAGTTATTTGAATATTGTAACATGCTAGAGGATACCTACAATGAGATGAAAGATAAGTATAAAACCTTAAAGAAACAGTATGCTTTAACTAGCACTATCAAATCTGCACTAGAAATAGAAATGGAAAAGAATGCTCAACTACTCAAAGAAAATACTGAAATCAAATTTTCTAATGAGAAACTCAAGAAAGATCTAGAAAAAATCACTAATGGAAAGAACAATCTTACAAAAATTCTAGGAAAACAAGTAGCACCAAAATATATTACTAGTTTAGGATATCAGTCTGGATAGAGACAGATTACAAAGAATAGATTTATTCCTAAATCTGAACAGTATGATGCTAGTTCCAGTTTTGTAAATTCTTATTTCTCAACCAGCTATTCACATAGTTATAGATCAAACAATGTTTATCTTTCAAAATCTTTTGAATCTATTTATTATATGAAACCCATTAGAAAAATCTGGGTACCAAAATTTTTTCTTGCTAACCTGTCTGGACCAAAGAAAATCTGGGTACCAAAATCATTTTCTGTTTAAACCTGTTTTGTAGGAGACTTTCTTGAAGAGTTCCTATAAGAAGATATGGTACTTAGACAGTGGATTTTCAAGGCATATGACTGGAGATTACTCATTTTTTAAAAGTTTAATCAAAGTTGATGGAGGACATTTCACCTTTGGTGATAATTCAAAAGAAAAAAATCATCGGCTTAGGCCAAATTGGTAACACTGATTCAATTTTAATTTCTAAAGTATTATTTGCTGATGGATTAAAATACAAACTGTTAATCATTTCTCAGTTTTGTGATGATGATTTCAATGTTAAATTTGAAAATGATGCTTGCAATGTATTTGATTCTAAAAATGCTTTGGTATTTACTGCCTTGAGAAATGAAAATGTATATGCTGTAGATTTAAATTCTTTATCCAAACAAAAGGTTACTTGTTTAAATTCTTTTCATAAAGAGTCTTGGCTATGGCATAGAAAATTAGGACACTGCAATGTTTATTCACTTAAGAAACTGACTAACAAAAATTTAGTTAGAGACCTACCTCAACTAAAATTCCCATCAGACAAAGTTTTTACTCCCTATCAAAAGGGAAAGCAACATAAAGTTTCATTCAAATTAAAGAAAGAGGTTTCAACTTCTCAACCTCTCGAGTTGGTTCACATGGATTTGTTTAGACCTTCTAGAATTTCTATTTTGAATGAGAAGCACTATGTTTATGTCTTAGTAGATGACTTTTCTAGATATACTTGGGTATATTTTCTAGCTCACAAAAGTGAAGCTTTCTCTTACTTTATTAAATACTCAAAGTCTGTAGAAAACTTTAGTGGTCTTAAGATTAAAACCTTGAGAAGTGACCATGGTCGTGAGTTTGAAAATCATGAATTTGAATCATGCTTATCACAAAATGGATATAATCACAATTTATCTACCCTTAGGACACCTCAACAGAATGGTGTAGTTGAAAGAACGAATATAACTCTTAAAAAAATTGCAACTATGTTTAATGAGTATGACCTACCTGTTTACTTTTGGACAGAAGCTATAAATACAGCTTGTTATATTATAAATAGAGTCTTGATTAGACCTATTCTTAAAAATACCCCTTATGAACTGTGGAATAATAGGAAGCCTAAAGTTAGTTACTTCATAGTTTTTGGTTTCAAAGTCTTTATTCTCAATACTAAAGATAATCTAGATAAATTTTCATCCAAAAGTGATGAAGGAATTTTTCTTGGTTATTATTTAACTAGCAAAGCCTATAGAGTTTTTAATAAAAGAACCAAATGTATGGAAGAATCTATTCACATAAAATTTGATGAAACTGGTCCACATGAATCCAAAACCTCTCTTGAAAATCTTGAAGAATATTTGTCTGTTCTGGACCTTAATGATAAAAGCAGTGAACCTGCTGTAAAAACAAGTAATTCTAGAAATTTTCCAGAACCCGATTCTGTTGGAACCAAACCTACAGAAGAACCTGAATTCTCTAGTCCTACCTTGACCAGACCAACTAGGATTCTAAAGAATCATCCTTTAGATGCTGTTGTGAGAGATTTAGATAGAGGAACCTAAACTAGAGCTTCTCTAAGAAATCAGGTTGAACATCAAGCCTTTCTTTCACAGTTAGAACCTAAAAATATCAATTATGCAATCAATGATGAATTTTGGGGAATGGATATACAAGAATAATTAAATCAATTTGAAAGAAATAAAGTCTTGGAATTAGTTGACAGACCTAAGGACACTTTGACCATAGGCACTAAATGGGTTTTTAGAAATAAAGTTGATGAATCAGGAAATATCATTAGAAACAAGGCAAGACTAGTTACACAAGGATATAGTCAAGATAAAGGAATAGACTATGAGGAAACCTTTGCACCTGTAACTATATTAGAAGCTATTAGGATTCTACTTGCCTATGCTGCTCATCTGAATTTCAAGTTATATCAAATGGATGTTAAAAGTGCTTTTCTAAATGGTTTTATAATTGAAGATGTTTTTGTTGAACAACCACCTGGATTTACTAATCCTCATTTTCCAAATCGAGTTTTTAAGCTTTCTAAAGCTTTATATGGTTTAAAAAAATCCCCACGATCTTGGTATGATAGACTTAGTAGTTTTCTTTTTTCAAAAGGTTTTTCTAAAGGGATTTCTGATCCAACTCTCTTTATCAAAAAAATTTCCAAATATGTTTTCATAGTAAAAATATATGTTGATGATATTGTTTTTGGATCTTCTAAAAATGATTTGTGTATTGATTTTTCAAAGAGTATGCAAAATTAATTTGAAATGAGTTTAATGGGAGAACTCAAATATTTTCTTGGATTTCAAGATTTTCAAAATGAAAATGGTATTATCTTAAATCAAGGAAAATATACAAAGGATCTTTTAAAATATTTTGGTTTGGATATTAGTAAGGGTAATGACACACCCATGAGTATCACTTGTAAGTTGGATGCTGATGAAACTGAAAAACTAGTGGATCAAACCAACTACAGAGGTATGATAGGGATTCTTCTTTATCTTACTGCTAGTTGATCAAATATTATGTTTAGTGTGTGTACGTGTGCAAGATTTCAAGCTAATCCAAAAGAGTCACACTTGCTTGCTATTAAAATAATTTTCAAATATCTTAAACATACTACTAACTTAGGATTATTTTATCCAAAAGTACAATCATTAGATTTAATAAGTTATTCATATGTTGACTTTGCTGGTTGCAAGTTAGATAGAAAGAGCACTTCTGAAACATGTCATATTCTAGGTAAGTCCCTGATATCTTGGTGTAGTAAAAAGCAGAACTTTGTTGAATTGTCTACTGCTGAAGTAGAATATATTGCTGGTGGTAGTTTCCATGCACAAATTATGTGGATGAAACATACATTATTGTACTATGGATATCGGTTTATACATGTATCTATAAACTGTGATAACACTAGTGCGATCAATATCTCTAAAAATCCTATATCTCACTCTAGGACCAAACACATTGATGTAAGGCACAAATTTTTGAGAGATCATTACCAAAAGGGTGATATTACTCTTGAATTTATAGGTATTGAACATCAATTAGCTAGCATATTCATCAATCCTTTAAGTTAAGATAGGTTAAGTTACATTAGACCTAAGTTAGAAATGATAGACTTTGTAGAAACAAATCCTCACCGTTAGCCAAATCCTCACTGTTAAGAAAATCCTCACCGTTAGCCAAATCCTCACTATTAAGAAAATCCCCACAGTTAGCCAAATCCTCACTGTTAAGTAAATCCTCACTGTTAGCCAAATCCTCACTGTTAAGAAAATCCTCACTGTTATCTAAATCCTCACTGTTAAGCAAATCCTCGTCGTTAGCCAAATCCTCACTGTTAAGAAAATCCTCACCGTTAGCCAAATCCTCACTATTAATAAAATCCTCACCGTTAGCCAAATCCTCACTGTTAAGAAAATCCTCACTGTTAGCCAAATCCTCACCACTAGAAAACCTCACCACTAGAAAACCTCACCGCTAGAAAACCTCACCGCTAGAAAACCTCACCACTAGAAAACCTCACAGCTAGAAAACCTCACCACTAGAGACACCTCACCGCTAGAGACACCTCGTCGCTAGAGACACCTCACCGCTAGAGACACCTCACCGCTAGAGACACCTCACCACTAGAGACACCTCACCGCTAGAGACACCTCACTGCTAGAGACCTCACCGATAGATAAATCTCACCGTTAGGGTTCTCACCGGTAATTGTCACCGATATGTCATGCGCTGTCTGATTTTCATTTTCTTTAGCCAAAACTCTTATTGTTTTCAGTATAATTCTTTTTATTACATTTCGATTCCCAAATGATAAAAACTAAGCCTTAGTCACATTTCAATCCACCGCAAACTCTCCTCTCTTCAATCCTCACTTCTCGAACCCCCACATTACGCGTAACCCTAAGTTCTTCAATTGGAGATGGAAAGAACAAAACTCCTGATAGTCAGGGATGATAATGATGTGCCAAGTGCGAAAAAGCAAAAAACAGGACCTGAAGGTAGTGGCAGTGAAAGTAGAACACGGTCGTGGAAGCATGCAGTGAACCCGCATTTGCAGAATAGAGAAATAGTAATCGAAAAGGAACTCAGTGAGGAATGGCTCTTGCCTAGCAAGTCATTGGTTCTAAGAGTATTAGAGGAACAAGGATGGATCAAATGTTTTGCAAACAACAATGGACCTCATTATCCGAAGTTGGTTAAGGAGTTTTATGATTTTGTTCGTTTTGAGGAGTCTGAAGAAGAAAATAGAATGGTTTCATTAGTGAATGGCAAGGAAATTTCTTTTTCTTCTATTGAGTGGGTTTAATGTCTAAAAGTCCCACATGAGGGTGTATTTGGGTATACCTTGAAGACAATACCTCCTACCAGTGACATTTTTGACTATGAGGTTGCTTTGGAAGAGCTCACCGGTAGTGGAAAACAAAAAAAGGTAGTGGCTGTTGAGATGGATGGAGAAAACCAGCTGTTATTCAAATTCATCCAACATGTGCTAAGTCCAAGAAGAGGGGACTTTGAAAATCTGAGATACCAAGATATTTATTTGTTGCATTTGCTGAGGCATGGTGTCAAGGTAAATTTGTGTAGGTTTTTGGTTATCCAAATTGAGGATATGATTAGGCCTAAGTCCAAATCCAATGCTTTATTATTTGCAAAGTTTATTTTAGTAATGATAGAGGTGAAAGGAGTAGCTGAGTATCAGGATGAGACAGTAGTTGTGAGGAACAGTTTTTTCATCACAATCACAACCTGTAAGTATATGAAGATTGGATGGAACCCATGGAGAAGGTAATGGGTTGTTGATGATGATAAGGTGTATAATAAGTTCAACCCTGTTGACCATCCCAATAGGCCAAGAGATCGAAGAGATCCAGATCTAGGACCTGATGAAGAGGAACATCAGTATAGTGATGATACTGATGAGGAGAATACCTCTGTTGTAACACCCCGACCCCTCTAGGATGGAGCTGGTGAATTACTTGTGATATTGGCATGGTTAGAAGGAATGAAAATCCCGAAGGAACGATCAGTTTAGTAGTCTTGAAGAAACTAGATACATATATGTAACTCAAATCACATTGGAAAAGGTTACAAAATACAATACATAAAAAAAACTCAAAACTGCATCCACATGAACTCAAAAGAAGACCTTCTTTTCATCACCTGTCGAAGGTAGAAAATGAAAGGGGTGAGCTCAAACGCTCAGTAAGGGTTACAAATAGCAGAAGCATGAGTAAAATAATAAGTGATTCACAAACAATCTGACATAATCAAAATGTCATAGTGAATAAATGAATAACTAAGTCCATTAATAAACTAAAAATAAAACTGCAGCCATAGATTTTGTCATAGTAAAAATCTCATGGATAATAATAATAACTAATAATGAATAAAGAGAATGCTTATTAACTGAACGTCATGTATCTGGAACATGAAACCATAATACCATTAAAACGGTTTAGTTCTGTGGGTAGAAACCCATCTGATTTTTGGAAACAAACTCGAAGGGTTTGTCACCAAACTGTTTTGTCTCATGAGACCTACCGATGAATTTAGGGGCTATAGAGGGCCCCAACCTCCACTTCATGTCCAAATAATTATTTATAAATTTATTTAATACAATAGAAATATCCCCTTTCAATATCCGTATAGAATAGAGTATACGGATTCATCAATATTTCCATAATTAAAATAACTTCCAAATAAACACCGTATGTAAAATGGTATAAGGTTTAGACAAAAAACATATCCATGACATGAGATTATGGATATTTAATATAAATATAATTTCAAATGAAAATTGATCTCAAATGGGTAGTAGGTACACCACATAAGGATTATTAGGTGCACAATATAAAGATAGTCACAATGAAAACGACAGCTGAGACAAAGTCCCTTACCACAATGTAATCGGTCAAACCGTATGACCAGAACTTAATAACCATCAAGTGAATCATTTAATAACATGAATATAAATAGAATAATGTCATTTTATATCAAATGGAAGTACAAATATACTGAATATAAGTAATAATTGGCGAGCAATGGAAATCTCACAGAAATGAAAGTGAGATGAGAAACCCCTTACCTTATGATCGAGTGTGTTCTTCATTTATTTTAATGACCTGAATAATCAAATTAGCTTCATTTAATTAATATTTCCAGAACCACCTATACATGTAATTGATTTAGTATAACAATATTAGGTTCATTAATGTCCCTTTCTATGGGTTCAATTGGTTCAATTTTCATGTTTTGGAAGCATTTTCTCCCTTGATTTTCATAGTTCGTTACTTGTTTCCATGAATGAAAGTTCATTTGAAACATGGTTAAATATACAGAATTGTTAATACATATTATTAAAGAAATTATGTATATATAAATGATATTATAATGATTTTTTGTTATATACCATGATGATGGTTCATTAGTTAAAACATTAATGATGTTCGTTTAGATCTTTTTAGTGGTTCTTTGATAATAACAACCTCATTTTGTTTTATAAATTAGAATCATGAGTACCAAAGAATTACAGAACCATGGGTGAGTCATAACACATATATTATAATCTGGTTCAACCATATAAATGGTTTCATGACCATACATTAAATAATTATTTCAAATTGAAATCACATCGTCCACGATGTCGGTAATTCGACACATCACGGACAATTTTTTTAATTCCTTGAACAAGTGGGGAAAAGAAAAAGATTGATGATGAATTTCTCATGAACATGAGAACATCAAGAATATACAAGATTCTGGAGATTTCATTCCTCTTGGGTAAGAAGATACGAAGAAAGAATAAATAAAGAACTCAAAATAAAAGAATAATTTTGAAATCGCTTACAAAAATTCGGCAGCCTAACGGCTAAGCAATGTGGTTTTAGAAAATATTAAAAAGAGAGGGTACAAGGGTCACCTATCCAGAAATGAATAATAAAATAGAGTAGATCAAGAATAAGAATAAAAATAAAAACATGGTATGGAAACTTGAAAATATACCACATAAAAGAGAACTTGAAAGGAAAAAGAAAGAAATTGAGAATTTTATTACCATGTAGAGTAACCCTTATAACTTTAAGGTTGGGACCTTGGGGGCTTGAGGAAACCTTGGGAGGACTAATATGAAGGTAAGGAGGCCAGAAATTTGTTGAGGGAGAATTAGGAATGAATTCAATGAAGGGAAGAGTTTGTATTTATAGGAAAAGTGAGGGATTATTTTAATAATTTTCAAGGGACACCTCATGGGTGATTTTTTGCAAAACCATGGTCTTGCCCATGGAATTTTCCCATGGTATAAGCCAATTGGGACACCTAACACATTATTTAACTATACAAAAGTCTACCAGATTTATTACATCATTATTTCATCATTAATGATGTCATAAACACACCGAGACTAAAAACTATATTTTTTACTATTCACTGAAAAATCAACTGTTTCAGAAAAATTACCAAAATTCACCCTAACCATTTTTCAACGTGTAGAATTTAAAAGTGAAATCCATTTTTCAAAAATAATTTTCTAAGTATTATTAATTTAATTTTTAAATAAATTCATAGTTAATTTAAAAAATAACAATCTTAAAGTGCAATTAGTTTTATTTCTCATTGAAAAACTAATTAAGATCTCATTATCTTGTTTCCTTAAGAAAATGAAATAATATTATTATTTACTATTCATAAGGGTCATATTACTATTCATATTTCTATTCATAAGGGTGTGTTACTATTCATCAAAAATTAATTTTGTTCTATCAGAATCCAAATGACTTACTGATCACAACTCTAGATGACCATTTTTCGAAATTCATAACATAGAAGTGGAAAATTTATATTTAATGGCTAGGTTTTGACTATATCCTAAACAACCTAGTGTTTTTTCGAAGGAACACAGTGATGAATAGAATTTATTTAACAGAAACATACCATAAAATTTTTGGGGTGCTACATCATTCCCTCCTTCGAAAATTTCGTCCTCAAAATTTTATGTACATAGCCCACTAAAAAGATGTGGGTGGTTCTTCTTCATGAAATCCTCTCGTTTCCATGTTGCTTACTCCATATTCTGGTTTCTCCAAAGAACATTTACTAGATGATTTGTTCGATTTCTCAATACCTTCTCCCTTGTGTCAAGAATCCTGATGGTATTTTCACAGTATGAAAAATCCAGTTCCAGTTCTATTCCTTCATATGTGAGTACATGCGTTGGGTCTGGCATGTATTTCTTTAACAATGATACATGGAATACATCATGAACTCTGGAGATATTTGGCGGCATCGCTAAACAATAAGCTACAGCTCCAATTCTTCCCAAGATTTCAAATGGTCCAATGTACCTGGGGCTCAGTTTCCCTTTCTTACCGAACCTTAAGATGCCCTTCCATAGAGATACTTTCAGAAATACATGATCTCCCACTTAAAAATTCCAAGTCCCTTCTCCAGTTGTCAGCATAACTCTTCTGCCTACTTTGGGCTGCTTTAATATGGGCTTGTATTTTCTTCACCTTTGTTATGGTCTCTTCAATAAGTTTTGGCCCTATAAGTTTCCTTTCACCAACTTCGTCCCAACAAGTTGGAGTTCGACATCTCTTTCCATATAATGCTTCATATGGAACCATTTGAATACTAGAATGGAAACTATTGTTATAGGCAAATTCCACCAAAGGCAAGAAAGCATGATCTCGACATGTCTTCAAAAGTTTGAATAGTCCTTTCAGACTGTCCGTCAGTTTGAGGGTGATATGAAGTACTCATATCAAGCTCAGTATTCAAAGCCTTCAGGAGACTTTTCCAGAACCTTGATGTAAAAAGTGGATCACAATCAGAAAAAATCGATATGGGAACTCCATGAAGTCTCACAACTTTATTAATATATAGTCTTTCTAGGCGTTCAAGTGGTATATCTTCTCTTATAGCAAGAAAATGTGCTGACTTGGTAAGACGATCAACAATGACCCATATTGAATCGTTCCTTCTAGGATACTTTGGTAGTCCCATGACAAAGTCTATCGTGATATTATCTCATTTCCACTCAGGTATGGGAAGAGGTTTCAATACTCCTCCAGGCAGTTTCCTTCTAGATTTCACTTGTTGAAAAACCATACATCTTGACACAAAATCAAAAATATCCCTCTTCATGTTGTCCCACAAAAAATGTTCCTTCAAATATCTATACATCTTAGTGCTACTAGGGTGTATAGAGAAATTGGAACTATAAGCATCACCCAACAATTCCCTTTTTAAATCAGAAATATCGGGAACACAAAGTCTCTTCCCAAATTTCAAAATTCTATCTTCATATACAAATTCACTCAATCTCCCATCATTCACAGCTTTGATCTTCTTTTGAAACTCCTCATCATCAGCCTGAGAAATTTTTATACTTTCTAGTAAAGATGGTTTGGAAACCATTTGAAAAAGAATTGATGTTTCACCTTCCATGGTTATTCCCATATCCATCTTTACTAGATCCATGAAAATAGGATCCCTTTCAACTCTAATATTGTTCAAAACTCCATGATCCTTTCTGCTCAAAGCATCTGCCACCTTATTTGCCTTCCCCGGGTGGTAGTGTATCGTGTAATCATAATCCTTGAGTAGTTCAAGCCATCTAATTTGCCTCATGTTGAGTTCTTTCTGTGATAAAATATACTTCAAACTCTTGTGATCAGTATAAATCTCACATTTTTCACCATAGTGATAATGTCTCCATATCTTCAAAGCAAAGATTACAGCAGCTAACTCAAGATCATGAGTAGGATAGTTTTGCTCATGAATTTTTTGCTGTCGTGATGTATAAGCAATAACCCTATCATTTTGCATAAGGACATAACCAAGTCCTTTCTTTGAAGCATCACTATAAATAACTAACCCGTCATTCCCCAATGGTAGAGTCAATATAGGATCATTGACTAATCTTATCTTCAGTTCTTCGAAAAAAAATTCACAATATTTTGTCGAAACAAATTTAACCCATTTTCGTGTGAGCTTCGTTAGCGGGTTAGCCAGTCAGGCAAAATTCTACACAAAACGCCGATAATAACCTGCTAAGCTAATAAAACTGCATACCTCAGTTATGTTTGTTGGTGTGGGCCAATCTTGGATTGCCTTTGTCTTCATAGGATCAACTAGGATTCCATCCTTCGAGACAATATGGACAAAAAAAAACTGACTGAATCCAAAATTTGCACTTGCTAAACTTCTCATATAATTGATTTCTTCTAAGAGTTCCCAGAATAACTCACAAGTGACTCTCATGGTCTTCATATATTTTTGAGTATATGAGGATATCATCGATGAATATCACAAAAAAGTTATCAAGATATTCCTTGAAAACTCTATTCATTAAATCCATGAAAACAAATGGTGCATTCGTCAGTCCAAAAGGCATCACTATAAACTCGTAATGCCCATACCTAGTTCAAAATGTTGTCTTCAGAATATCTTCCTTCCTCACACTCAGTTGATGATATCTGGATCGAAGGTCAATATTTTAAAAGTATTGAGCTCCATGAATTTGGTCAAATAAATCATCAATCCGGGGTAGATGATACTTATTCTTTATTGTAATAGCATTGATTTCTCTGTAATCAATGCATAGCCTCATGGATCCATATTTCTTATTTATAAACAAGACCAGGGCTCCCCATGGAGAAACACTAGGTCAAATAAATCCTTTTTCACTCAACTCTTCCAGTTGTTTCTTCAGCTCCACTATCTCCACAGTGGTCATTCTATATGGGGTCTTTGATATAGGTCTTGCACCAGGAATTAAGTCAATGGAAAAGTCAATTTCCCGCTCTGGAGGATGTCCAGGTAAATCCTCTGGAAATACATCAATGTACTCTTTCACTATGTGCACAGCTTCAATTTGAAGATTTCTTTCCTCTCCCATAGATATTGTTTTATCTTCCTCTCCAAGTATTTCATTCAATAGAGCTACTAGGGGTGGTTCTAGATAAGAATCAGGTGGTGAAGTTTCTGTCCTAAAGACAAGGGATTCTACACCATTTCCAAAAATTGTAACTTCCTTTTTCTTACAATAAATCCTCGCATCATAATTTTATAGCCAATCCATACCGAGAATTATATCAAATTCAGTCATGGGTATGATGATAAGGCTAGAAACTGAAGCACATTTTGGTGTTTGGAGGGGGACTAGTTGACATGCCTTTGTTGCAATGATACATCCCATGGGAGTTTTGACTGACAACTCATTTCTTAAATCAAATTGGACATATCTAATTTTCTTGGAAAACTGAGAGGATATAAATGAATGCGATGATCCAGAATCAAATAAAGTGTTGGCTAAGTTTGAGGAAATAATTAAATTACCTGCCACCACGTCACTAGGAACATCAACCTCCGCGGTTGTAATCTCATAGGCTCTCCCATGCTCTCTTGGCTTTTTCTGAGGCATGTTTCCTTGGCGCTTAGGACACTCATTTGCATAGTGTCCCATCTCTCTGTAGTTGTAGCATTGAACATCATTGAATTGTTTCTTCCCCTTCCATTCATCAGATCGATGACCCTTTTCTCCACAGTTATAGAAGACTCCCTTGCCTTTCAAGCATTTCCCAGGATGATTCTTTCCACAGTTCTCGCATAATGGGAAACTATTCATTCCCTTGCTCTTCTTTGGTGATTCTCTTTTTCCTTTGTTATCAGAATGCCGCTTCTTATCTTGGTTTCTTTTGAAAAAAATTGATCTAGAAAATTCCTTCTTTGTTTTGATAGCACTTGATACAATTTCATCATATGATGAAAATTATTGAGAAGCCAGTGCCCTTAGAAGACTTGGCTTAATACCTTCAAAGAAATGATCAATCTTGTCCGCCGAGTCACGTACGTAATCCACAGCATACTTGGCTAGCCTTATGAAGGTAGCCTCATACTCCGAAACACTGTCTTCTTCCCTTTGTTTCAATCCAAGGAATTTACTCTTAATTTTAGTTCGTTTCTCACGAGGGAAATATTTTTTGAAGAATATTTCCTTAAAATTCACCCATTACATATCCTCTATCTCTTATTCCTCTGTGGTATTTTTAATCATAGACCACCATTGATCAGCATCGCCCTTGAGACAATATACTGCCAGTACTACCTTTTCATTTTCATTGCATCTTAACGCCATGAATATCTTTTCAAGGGACTTGATCCATTGCTCAGAAACCACTAGATTAGTAGTACCGCTGAAATATGGGGGTTTCTTCCGCATGAAGCGATCCAACACAAGTGTTGAATGGTTATTTGTTACAACTTGAGTAAGTTGTCCCAATATGGTCATGATCTGATCTGCTCCAATGTTGACTGTGTTGACTTGCCCAGTAGGGAGATACCTATCTTGCCCATGAGTATTGATTCCCCTTCTTCCATTAGACGCCATTTCTAAATAATGGGATACACTAGATTAGTTTATGAATCTCAGATAGAAAATCACTCAACATAGATTGAAATTCTATTCATAGATAATCTTATAAACATGGTTCCTCTAAGGAAAAATTTACATTAACTCCTTCATAATGGATTGTAAATAAAATATGAATTATCCTAAGCATATCCCCCAGGAGTTTCATAACCAAGAGTGTAGCAAGGCCTGTTGTTGTGCACCAGTTCCCGTTCGAGTCTAGCTCAAAGCAGTGTTTTCGGGTTTTACCCCTAGATACATCTGTGTCAGAGCCGCCTCTACATGATCGTATCTAGACAAGGATGTATTGATTGAAAAATCCACATAATCTATTTCTTACCAAAATACCAGGATTTTCTTGTAAGTTTATCCTCAAATACTACCTTAGGGATTTGTTCCCTACTATAAATTTCCTAGTCTAGTTTCCAAGTGTTCTACTAAACATCCTCTGATACCAACTGTAACACCCCAACCCCTCTATGTTGGATCCGGTGCATTACTTGTGATATTGGAATGGTTAGAAGGAATGAAAATCCTGAAGAAACGATCAATTTAATATTCTTGAAGAAACTAGATACATAGATGTAACTCAAATTACATTGGAAAAGTTTACAAAATACAATACATAATAAAAAACTCAAAACTGAATCCACAGAAACTCAAAAGAAGACCTTCTCTTCATCACCTGTCGAAGGTAGACAATGAAAGGGGTGAGCTCAAACACTCAGTAAGGGTTAAAAATAGTAGAATCATGATTACAATAATAATTTATTCACAAACAATCTGACATAATCAAAATGGCATAGTGAATAAATGAATAACTAATGCCATTAATAAACTAAAAATGAAACTGCATCCATAGATTTTTTTCATAGTGAAAATATCATGGATAATAATAATAACTGATAATGAATAGAGAGAATGATTATTAACTGGACATCATTTATCTGGCACATGAAACCATAATACCGTTAAAACGGTTTAGTTCTGTAGGTAGAAACCCGTCTGATTTTTGGAAACAAACTCAAAGGGTTTGTCGCCAAACTGTTTTGTCTCATGAGACCTACCGATGCATCGAGGGGCTATAGAGGGGCCCACCCTCCACTTCATGTCCAAATAATTTTTTATACATTGATTCAATACAAGATAAATATTCCCTTTCAATATCCGTATAGAGTAGAGTATACAGATTCATCAATATTTCCATAACTAAAATAACTTTCCAAATAAACACTGTATGTAAAATGGTATACGGTTTACACAAAAAACATATCCATGACATGAGATTATGGATATTTAATATAAATATAATTTCAAATGAAAATTGATATCAAATGGAAAGTAGGTACACCACATAAGGATTATTAGGTGCATAATACAAAGATAGTCACAACAAAAACGACAGCTGAGACAAAGTCCCTTACCACAATGTAATCGGTCGAACCGTATGACCAAAACTTAACAACCATCAAGTGAGTCATTGAATAACATAAATATAAATAGAATAATGTTATTATATATCAAATTTAAGTTCACATATACCAAATATAAGGAATAATTGGTGAGTAATGGAAATCTCACAGAAATAAAAGTGAGATGAGAAACCCCTTACCTTATGCTCGAGTGCGTCCTTCGTTTGTTTTAATGACCTGAATAATAAAATTATCTTCATTTAATTAATATGTACAGAACCTCTTATACATGTAATTGATTTATTATAACCTTATTAGGTTCATTCATGGCCCTTTATATGGGTTCAATTCTTTCAATTTTCATGTTTTCAAAGCATTTTCTCCCTTGATTTTCATGGTTCGTTACTTGTTTCCATGAATGGAAGTTCATTTGAAACATGGTTAAACATCCAGAATTTTTAATACATATTATTAACGAAATTATGGATATATAAATGATCTTATAATGATTTTGTGTTATATACCATGATGATGATTCATTAGTTAAAACATTAATGATGTTCGTTTAGATCTTTTTAGTGGTTCTTTGATAATAACAACCTCATTTTGTTTTATAAATTAGAATCATGAGTACCAAAGAATTAGAGAACCATGGGTGAGTCATAAAATATATATTATAACCTGGTTCAACCATATAAATGGTTTCATGACCATACTTGAAAGAATTATTGCAAATTGAAATCACATTGTCCACGATGTTGGTAATTCGACACATCACAGACAATGTTTTTAATTCCTTGAACAAGTGGGGAAAAGAAGAATATTGATGATGAATTTCTCATGAACATGAGAACATAAAAAATATACAAGATTCTGTAGATTTCATTCCTCTTGGTTAAGAAGATATTAATAAAGAATAGATAAATAACTCAAAATAAAAGAATAATTTTGAAATCGCTTACAAAAATTCGGCTGCCTAACAGCTACGTAACATGGTTTTAGAAAATATTAAAAAGATAGGGGAAAATGGTCACCTATCTAGAAATGAATCATAATATAGAGTAGATAAATAATAAGAATAAAAATAAGAACATGGTTTGGAAACTTGAAAGATATACCACATAAAAGAGAACTTGAAAGGAAAAAAGAAAGAAATTGATAATTTTCTTACCATGTAGAGTAACCCTTAGAACTTTAAGGTTGGAAACTTGGGGGCTTGAGGAAACCTTGGGAGGAATAATATAAAGGTAAGGATTCCAGAACTTCGTTGAGGGATAATTGGTAATGAATTCAATGAAGGGAAGAGTTGGTATTTATAGGAAAAGTGAGGGATTATTTTAATAATTTTCAAGGGACACCTCATGAGTGGTTTTTTGCAAAACCATGGTCTTGCCCATGGTATTTTCCCATGGTATAAGCCACTTGGGAAACCTCACATATTATTTAACTATACACAAGTCTACCAGATTTATGACATCATTATTTCATCATTAATGATGTCATAAACACACCGAGACTAAAAACTGTATTTTTTACCATTCACTGAAAAATCAACCATTTCAGAAAAATTCCCAAAATTCACCCTAACCATTTTTTGACGTGTAGAATTCAAAAGTGAAATCCATTTTTCAAAAATAATTTTCTAAATATTATTAATTTAATTTTTAAATAAATTCATAGTTGATTAGAAAAATAGCAATCTTAAAGTGCAATTAGTTTTATTTCTCATTGAAAAACTACTTAAGATCTCATTATCTTGTTGCCTTAAGAAAATGAAATAATAATATTATTTACTATTCATAAGGGTCATATTACTATTCATAAGGGTATGTTACTATTCACCAAAAATTAAGTTTGTTCTATCAGACTCCAAATGACTTAATGATCACAACTCTAGATGACCATTTTTCGAAATTCAAAACATAGAAGTGGAAATTTTATATTTAATGGCTAGGTTTTGACTATATCCTAAATAACCTAGTGTTGTTTTGAAGGAACACAATGATGAATAAAATGTATTTAACAGAAACATACCATAAAATGTTTGGCGTGCTACATCTGTAGCTGATGGAGGGGATCCAGACTTGTCTCCAAGTCCAGTTGCTGAAGTTGTATCATCTGGAAAGGAAACTGTGTTGGGAGTAAGCAATGAAAAAGCCCCTATTGATGAGGAAGACCGGCCTACTTCAGAGAATGAGGAAGAACAAGAATCTGAAAATGAAGCATTTGTTTCTGCCTACTTGAGTCTCATTCCACTGATTGGGTACTCCTCAATGCCTACTGAGGAAATTATTGAAGTAGATAGACCTGCATCTAGTCCTCAGTTACCTCAGGTTGGGACACCTAATGTGGATAGAGTTGTTGATGATTCTTCTGAGGAGGAGATAGCTGCAGTTCATGGTGAGGAAGAGGAAGCTCCATTTGAGGGGGAGCAACCTTATATTCTTGTATCTATCTCAGTTCTTCATGTGATAGAGGATTGGTCTGAAGATCCAGGATTCATGGTGCTTGGACTTGATTACACAGGATCTGATGATGACCAACCCCAAATAAATATTTATACTTTGTCTGAAAGATCACATATAGTTGTACCTGAAAATCTGGTTACTAAGGCTGATCTTGAGTCTTTAAAGGCTGAGTTGAAGGAGACTTGGACATCATCTATTGTAGACTTAAAGAGCTGTTTTGTTGAAGAGCTGAGCAAAATGGAAAGATCATTTGAACTCTCTCTTGGATTTATTATGTCAAGCACTGTGGAAGATATGGTGAATGAAGTCAAAGTGTGTCATACTCAGATTGAAACTTGGACAGAGTTTGTTATTTCTTTGAAGCAATATCTTGATTCATTCCATACCTTGGTTAGTTCCCAAACCCAAGATGATGTTGGCATAAATCATATCAAGAATGTGGTAAGGTAGTTTGTGGATGTGTTTGAATCCTTTAAGAAGACTCTCATCATGTCAGTACATAGGATTTGGTTGTTAAGAAGTTGATAAGTAATTTGACCCAATATTTTAAGGAAACTGTTGCATTCACTGTCAAACCTTTTGGTTCATCCAGTGCTTCAGTAGATACTGATCAGTTTAGAACTGTGCTGAAAGAGGAGCTTGGTCAGGCTAGTACCAGTAGTTCAGCTAATTCTCATGTGTTGTCTACCTCAAGAGATATCAGAAAATTTGTTCAGGAGCATATGTGGGATGCTACTGCTTCCTAAAAGAAATCAAAGATAAGATTAATCTCTACTTTTAGAAAGTTTATACCAATAATCAGCTCAACACCCATTTCAAGCTTCTGTTAGAGAACATGAAACTACCTCCAGTCACTCAAGCTTTCAGATAACAAGTAAGAAAGCTCAGGTAGTTGACTCCTGCTCTAGAAAAGTTTATGGAGAACAATGATGACTTTATCTCTGCTATGGAAAGAGGAGGAGGAATCATTATGGACTTTAGTAATCTGTTGTTGCCATTTTTGCATGTAGACAGTACCCCTATCATTGTACCTCCATCTCTTCCTGCCTCTGCTCAGTCTGCCTCCATTCCTTAGATGACACCAGCTCAAGAAAGTAGAAGTCTCTCTCCTATGATCACCCAGAGAGCTCCACATTATAGGCCAAGCACTGTATCAGTAGCTCAGCATCCTCTGATTATCACTGGTGTTCCCAAGCCTCTACCTGCATCTACCCAGCCTGAATCCACTTCTGATTCCAACGGAAAATCCAACTCACATGCTGAGGAGGTGGATTGAATAGTGGCTAGGACATTTGATAGGAATCACTTGTACTCTTTTTGCCTCAATTTTATATTTCTCTGTATTTTTTCCCCCAAGAAATATATATGATCTTATTCTTTTTTACCTTCTGTTACTTCTCTCATCCATTGTTTACTACTTTTTGCTAATCAAAAAGGGGGAGAAATATGAGCATCATATATTCTACCTCTGGTATATTTGTTTTATAATTCTACCTCTGATATAGTTGTTTCATACCTCTGATACATTTTCATGTAATACTCTATTCTCTGATACATTTGAAAATGTCATTACTCCCACTAATAAGTGATACCTAATGTATTTTATACTGATATATTAATGATTATTTTGGATTATAATACCATAATTTGTGATTATCAAAAAGGGGAATATTGTTGACCTCACCTGTTTTGATAATCTCAATTATGTTTTAATATGTTTTGATAATCCTATCTATATGTTAAATTATGTTGACAAAAATATCAAAATAATCATTGGAATATGTTAATAAATGTTTATCTATGTTTATACATGTTTTTAAATAATACTAACTCAATATGGATATAATTTTCATAGAACAGATAAGTATTAAGTTTTTGAGTCACTGATACAGACCTACTAATACATAGTCACCGAGACAGACATAGTCTACCGATAAGCAAAGATCACTGATAGACAGAGTCTACTGTTATATCAAGAGCTACCGATACAGACAGACAGACCTACCGATACATAGTCACCGATACAAACAGACACCTACTGATATGAATTCTACCAATACAGACAGAGCCACATATATACAGAGAGAGCCACTGATACAAGCAGCTACCAATATAGGTGAGTTACCAATGGAGAGAGCCATCGATACAGGAATGCTACCTATACAGAAGAGCTAACGATAATAGGAGCTACCGATACAGATTCACTGTCACAGTTACATAGTTTACCATTATGAAGATTAATATCTATTAATACAGACCTACTGACTCAAGACCACCTATACAAGCTCACTGATACTAAGAGCTACCGATGGAAACCAGTCACTATATCTCTAAACCCTACTTATATTTGTTTATTAACAACGGTCATATTTGGTGCTTTTAATGAAACTGCTATTAATTAATTAATGTATGTTGAATATCAGGAAACTATACCTCGTACCTATAAAAGTAATCATACCTTTGTCAGACCACATGAGCTATAAAAGGGAAGACAAAAGCAGCGCATAAAGAGAGGATGTGTAAAAAGTGGTGACACAGTGCTGAAAGAAAGGTTATATGCACGAGAGCTAAAACACAGAAGAACTTTTGATAAGAATCCAAGGGACATTGTTGTGCTACAAAGATTACTGCAATATCGAGCAAAAACCCCAATATGGGGAAGTCAAGGAACAGAACTGTGATACTCTGTTTCTCTGACAAATTTCAGATAAGGACTCAAACAGCATCTACTCAATCCAAAAGGATTCCAAAGCTGCATTTTCATCACATAGAGCCTTCTAATCTCATCTCAATTTTATTAGCTCTATTGTGAATTGTTTATTTACATTTAGATTAGTGTGTGTGCTTTTTTTCTTCTTAGACACACACTAACTCCTGAGCATAACTGGAGGATATCTAATATCCTCACTCAATCTTTCTAAATCTTTTTTATTCCCACTATGAATTGTGGTAGAGGTCAAGTGTGACCTGGATAGCCTGTGTGCTATTGTTTTGGTTTTTCCCATGAAGAACTATGGTAGAGGTCCTTGGACCTGGACAGTCTGAGTACTGTTGCTTTCCTCGATCCAGGGTATGGATCAAAGTTTATATAAACTGTTTGAGAGGACTTAGTCTCAGCTTGAGACTGAACCTCTTGGTTAAACCTATTGTGTATCCTATTTCATTTTAAACTATATCTTATATTTTTCTACTAATTACTTTGAAATTCAAATCTGTTTTAAAGTAACTCTAATAGTTAAAATAAAAAGTGTTTGTAATTTTTTTTATCCAGTAAGTTTGTTTCAAAAGCTAACTTAATCTTCATATTAAGTTAACTGAGAAATAATCAATCTTTGAGAAACTAATTGAAACCTTTAAAGCTTTATAAATTCACTACAGTTTAATTTTTATTTAATTTGGGGAGACTTTATTGAAAACCTTTTTAACAAAAATTTTAGTTGGAACTCAATTCACCCCCCCCCCCCCTCTTGAGTATCCACTTTGACCAACATACCTCATTAAGTAGATATATCCATATCTACTAAAATCACCAGTAAAATTTATAAAGTATGAGTACCCACCCCTTGCTTCAACTGGAAATGTTACACACACATCAGTATGAACTAATTAAAGAATCTCTTTAGCACTTTCACCTTTCCCACTAAATGGGGATTTGGTCATTTTAACTTGTAAACATGCATGACATACACCAAGTGGTTTTAGTTCGAAGGAATATAAATATTCATCTCGGTGTAATTTTTTCAAGCGTCACTCATTTACATAACCTAACTGGTGATTCCAAAGTTAGGTGTGGTATGATTCATGTCAAGTAACTTTGTAATCGGTTTTCATATGCGAAACACACAACATCTTGTTCCCTTTCCTCTCCATTGATCTTCCTTTTCTTGGAAGGGTGTGAAGAATATTTGGGCTTAAATCACTTTGTCTTCCTTTTCCTTTTGTTCACCATAAGGACATAAGGCTTATCATGCTTCATATCTTTATCTACCTGGTGAGGTATGATAAGAATATTTGGTAGAGACTTCTCAATGTTGTTTATATTAAAATTCACAACAAAACTAGAGAATCTTGGAGAGAGTGGTGTAATAATGAGATCGGTTCCAAGTTCTTCAGGGAGTTTAAACCCTAGAACCTCCAAGATCTCAATGTAGATAATGAGCTTGACTATGTGAGGCCCATCTGGGGCACCCTCTCCAAGCTTACTCTGAAAGAGTTCCTTGGAAATCTCAAACCGTTCCTGTTTAGCTCTCTCCAGATAAAGACCACAGAGGTGCTCAATCATGTTGTACGCACATATATTTTCATGAGACTTCATGAGTTCATTAGACATGGATTAAAGCATCAATCATTGAACATTGATCATGTTATTCATATGTTTCTCATAGACTAGGGACTCTTCATCACTCACCTCTTGGGCAGGCGAATCAGGTAATGAGGACTCCAGCACGTAGGATTTCTATTCATGCTATAGAATAACCCGAAGGCGCCTAATCTATTCCTAGAAGTTACTGTTTGTGAGGATGTTGTCTTTATCCAGTATTGATAGCATAGATAGTTTGGTTGACAATCTTTTCATTTTTTGTTCTATAATTGAAAGAGAATATTATTAGTACTTTCCTTGATTACAATTTTGTGAGAAATAATAAATTAATTTTATTAAGTCTCCCACTATTTTATCAATTCCCAATGACCCTCAAGATTTAACTTGGAATTTCTAGTTACTAGGACATTCTAGTGGCAAGGATCCATATTCCCCTTCACATGACCCCAACAAGGATTGGTCAATCTATTTGAAGGTATTTAGGTAGGCAGGTCTTTGCCAACTATGGGTTTTCATCTCCTTGATCCGTTGAGTGAACTCCCCAATCCTGAAATTCTAACTTGGATTTCCTCAACATTTGCCTCCAAATTTACACCAAATCTAGCAAGGGATACTCCTCTTGATGTAAAATGGTTAAGTCAACCCGAAACTTTCATAAGAGATTTCTATATAAAAGTAATTATCCCAACAAGGTTTGGTCAAACACATAGTTTTATTGAGTCTTGCCTTTAATCAAGTAATGGAAGGCTTGGTCTGACTTAATATTTTATTGAGGGATTTTTATCTCTTATATGTAAATTTTCTTATTATCTTTATCACATGATTGTTAATATTAAGTGGAAATTACTTAAGTGATTAACCACATCTTGATAATATTTACACATAAGTCTGGTTTATTTTAGTTCCATCTTACATGCTTTTTAATTCATTAATTATGTAATCGTGACAATACATCCATAATGAAAAACCATGCAACTGAAAGAAATAAAATAAAGTAAAGGGCATGATCATGAGATATTATAATGGTTAGTTTATCTAGCGGTTTATAAACTAACCACTGACTAGGGGGAGAAACATCTTGAACCGTTTATGGTTCATGTGTACATCTTTCCACAAGTCCACTTTTGTATCTCTTTGGATTGGTTTCTCCTGGGCTCATTACTTGAATTGCCTCTACATGCTTGGGAGCTTCATTCATTACATATTCTTTTTAACTCACACGTAGGTGAGGGGTAAAAGGGGGGTTTACATAAAAAACCATGGGCACACATTCCCTGCATATTAATGAGTAGAGATAGCATGCAGACCAATAATTTAATTTAAAATAAATTAAAAGGAAACCAATCACATACAAAGGTATGGTCTAGATCATGATCATCCACATACATGTAACGAATTATGCATTTAATAAAACTAGAATTCAATTATTTAATCGTTCTTATTAAGATAAATTTTATTCAAAAGGGGAATTCCCCTGTGTGTCCTTTTCGAACCCTCCACACAAGGGAACCCCCCTCCCCACGAAGGGGTCACTCCGGAGAGAGCCCCATCTGGGAAGGAGCTGTTGCCAGCCGAGATGGCAGGGCGTCCTGGAGGGTGACGGCCCAGCAGCGATGGTCCGTCAAGCAATCCGTCAGCGATTGGGCCATGCCTCATTGTGCCCACCCAGAAGAGACCGGGTGACCCAGTAAGGTGGGTGGATCCCGGGGGAGAGGATCACCCTGAAAGCGGACTCCCAGGATTCGAACCCTGAACCTCCCAAAGAACAGCGTGGATGTTCCACTCACCTTCACCACCACACCACCACTGAAGTGGCTTATTAAGATAAATCATTCTTAAATCAATTAATTAATATATTTAATTAATCAAGCCTTTTATCTTAATCTTTTTCTGAATTTCCCTGAGATTCTCATCCATAACCTTGGAGGTAACATGATGAAAAACCACTCAAATATACATGATATGTAATTATAAACATTACACAAATATTAAAGTCTTAATTCTGTGTAATTTGGTAGCGTACACGATGTGTAGTTATGAATACACATTGTGTACTGCCTTCACCATCTTATCTGAAGTACATGGTTATGGACTCGGCGTGTGAGGCGTACTTCGAAAATCTTAGAGTACATGGTGTGCCTAGTGGGCCACACACCGTGTTATCTTTGGGTTACACAGTTACCGGTCATCTTAGTTGTGTATGGGATACATGGTTTGGCCCTTGACCCGAAGGGACTACACGCCGTGTCCTGTGGGCCACACGGAGTGTAATCCGACTGACCTGCGCCAGTATGTCCTGGTTAACATGCGGTGTAATAATTAACTACACCGTGTGTCATTAATGCACATGGCTTGAGTAATTTCCAAATTACTCTCGATGCACTGAACAAAACTACACGGTGTGTAATCCGAATTACATGGCATGTGTGTAATATTGCATGGTGTGTAACTTTGAATACATGGTGTGTACTGTCGTTTTACCTGGATAGAATCATCGGCACCTCTGATGAGATTCTCAATTTAATTTTAATCAAAAAATTATTCTTTTCTATTAGATCTATGAGAAACTAAAAGAGGAAGAATAGATCTCAAAATTCTAATTACAAGAATGATTAAACATAAATTGAAAAACTAAATTATTAAAGCATAAATAATCATAAAATTATTTAAATAATTATAAACGATAATGAGCTTGCTCTCATACCACTTGAAGGATTCGGGTGTAGCAGAAGAATGGCAGTTGGGAGGGCCCAACTGTAAAGACCCATAAATTCTGTATATTTTTTTTAATTATATGGAATTATTACAAGACTAAGAAAAATTGACGGTACATGATTTCGAGGCCCATAGTGCCCGGAATGATCGGTCGAAAAATGTTAAGCTTTAAATAGCGCGTGTGAGTAGTTTTCTTAAAAAAGTGTAATAACTCTTAAACGGGTGCCCGGATCATAAATCTAAGGGCACCGTTTCCTTTCGGATGGTGGGTTTATTCTAAGCGCGACTTAAGTTTAGTCGGCGCAGACCTCCAGTGAGAAAACTCAAAAATGGCATAACCGTAAATAAAATAATTAGATAAAATTATATTATTTTTAAAATTCTTATAACTCACGAACAGTGACTTAGATTAAAAATTTGAGACCACCGCTGATCTCGTGAAGGTATGATTTCCTTAGGCAGATCCTACCATTGATCGACACAGACCAATAGTGGAAGTTAGTTTTTGGTCGTAAATAAAATAATTAAGTAACAATTATTTTATTTTAAAATCCTTATAACTCCTAAAATGTAACTTGGATTGAAAATATGAGAGTTCCGTTGATTTCGTGAGAATGTGCTCCCCTTAGGTGGAGCCTAACCTCGACCGGTACGGGTCGGGGGTGACTGTTAATAATTTTTGAACTTTTTTTAAAGTACGTTAAGTAAACGTGTGAGTGCGAATTTCAATCTCTTGAACAGATGCTCAGATTGAAAATATGAGGGCACCTTTGAAATCACAATGTCGGGATTCGCTTAGGTGAAACTTAACTTCGACTGGCAAGGGTCGGACAAAAAATATAATTTTTGGACTTTACAAAAAAATAATAAAATAACTCCATGAGTTATTTTATTATATTCTCACCATTGAGTGGTGGATGGTGGGATCGCGGTGTAATGTCATGCTTGAATGAGATTCATTTAATGACACGACCCTTGGGTTGCGTAACCACGATGTTCGTTGAATTAATGTAACATTAATTGCAGTTCATTAATGAACTTCATTAATAAAATACAACGTGGGTGGTTAATTTTATTCTATTTAAAAAAACCTATGGCATGAGTTTTGGGGATTAACGTGAGTAAGCTCAAACAAAATGCTGGCAGAAACCTACTCTAACAAAGAACTAGGAACGAACAAACGCTGATGAACACTCTTTGAATGCGGACCCTTCTTCCTCTTCCGTAGTGTCTTCCAATGAGTTCCAGGTAGAGGTTTGTTTTGTTTTATTTCTAAGATTTTATGAATTCATTTTCTCTTGATAATGTTTCAACTCTTCCCTTGTTATAATGCTAACGTGAAGGGCGCGGACCAAACCGAACAAGGGCCAGACCCTCCGTCGTTCTTGGTTTGTTTGCGTTCTTTGTGGGCGACCGAGCAACAAGGAGGCAGGGCTAAACCAAGTGCCACGCAATATAGGCGGCATTTTGGGAGGCCCATAGGTGTAGACGATAATTAAATCGGACCACTGAAACATCATCGGTGGCCCGCGGAAGTTCTATCGGTGCAGAACCACTGGTGCGGTGGCGCCGGTGACCGGTAGCAGTGGCCGACCATCGTCGGCCGTGAGAAGGTGGCAGTGCCCGAAGGCGCCGCGGCGGAAAAAGGTGGGGCGGCTGACCATTGCCGTCCGCGTTGTAGCGGGCGACGTGCCACAGCAGCGCACCTGATCCGAGCCGCGGTGGAGGGAGAACCCGCACCCATGGGTCCCACAGTTGACCGGTCCACATAGACTGGTTAGGTGGAGCGGCGCCAATTATCGCCGCTGATGTTGGAACCCGAACGGACTAAGTCCGTTCGAAAGGGGAGTGGACCCCCGCACCCAGCTGGCGGGCCGCAACCACCGGTTGAGCAAGTATGAGCCCATGGCCCAGCGGGCCAAGTCCGCATCCTAGCTAGACTGGGCCCAGCCCAACCGGTTCGGGCTGGGCCCAATGGACCGGGTCAGGTCGGACCGGACCCGGACCCTTTTTAGGTGCAGTTTCTCTTAAAGGGGCATATCTCCTAAGCCGGACGTCCGTTTGATGAACCGTCTACAGCGCTGGAACCCTTTGGACCAGGAGGTCTTTTTGAAATACTCCACTTGAGTTTTGGAGAAATTTGGAGTACGACTGGGTTGGATTGAACCCGAATCCAACCAGTCCCTCGGCACTAAAATGCCTATAACTTATAGACTGGGTGTCTGATTGATGTGTCGTCTGTTGCATTGGAATCCTTATGAAATGGAAGATCATTAGGTTAATTCTTCGTGGGAATTTATGGTGGTTGAAATATGGCCAAATTTTTGTGGAGCAGATCCTCCGGAAATCAAGCGTTCTTAGTGTGAGAATCTAGTGGTTGCATGTGATGTGAAGAAAGAATAGCGATCCTTTGTGGGTCAGCACCTAGAAATCCTCTGTGGGTCAGCACCTAGTGACCTTGTGCGGTCTAGCAGCATAAGCCTCTCAATGGAATGAGATTATCTAGCTTTATGACTAATCATCTTTATTTTTTTTCTTTAAGTTATATACCTGGTTTGAGCTGAGTCATTTATTTGTACTTTGTGATTGAGATCATGATTTGTGGTTTTTACTTTGTAGAATTCTGGGAGACCTTCGGGAGTCTTGGGGTCCCTATTGGGTATTGTTATACTCACCCATGAACGGGCTTCACCCGTACCTTTTTGTGTCTTGTGCAGACAATGGACAACTTTGACTGAGATTTGGGAGCCAGGACTAGATGGTGCTTGGAGGTGATCGATGAGTGTGGAGAGTCACAAAGACGAGTTGTACCTACCCTTCAGGTAGGATCCTAGGCGGACGATCTCAAAATCTATTTTTCCTTTTTGTTGTACCTTCTTTCTAGTTGGGCTTGTATACTGGCCCCTTTACTTTCAGTACTTACTTTAACACTTAGTGGTGGTTTTTAGTTGTGGTTGTACCTTTCTTCTTCCGTTGTGTTTTACTTGTGCGCAGTGTTCCCTATCTATGTGTGTGCAAGTTTTCAGGAAATGTCTTCCCATTCTAGGGATAAGCCTTTCTGATGCTAGTCGCCAACCCCTAACCTATGGAAGGTGGTCTTGGGTTGTCACGACACGGGCCCCGGGGGATGGGTCGTGACACCAACTTTGCTTTTTCCGTAATCTATGACCAATTTGGGATCAATACAATGATGAATTCTAGTATCCACATATTAAAATCAAATATTTAGACAAAGAGAATAAAAGCACCAAATCTGAGAAAGAGGATCTTGCACATAATGTTTATAATTAATTTATTAATTTCTGAAGAAATTAAATAAATATGTCTTAGGTACTTTATTCATTAATGATCATTGATAGTCCATGTAACATCCCAAGATTTCATAATACATTATCTCTTTAAAATAATTCAATAGCTTGTGCTACACTCAACATCAAGTTCGAGCGCACCACGACTTACCAAACTAGCCATTCAAAAAGTGGTTATGAATAGTATTAACTGAATTTTGAATTTTATATACTTCATATAATTTTAGAATCCATATTATGTGTTTCTTAGACATAATATAAGATCAAATTTATTTTTTTTAGATAAAAGAAATATTTTTCAAAAAATGAAATTTTACCGCCTTTTAAAGGAGAACCCTTTTTAAATCCAATATTTGACAATTTTAAATATTCAATTTGAAAAAATAAACTTCTTATTTAGAATTGGAACATAAAAATTTAGTTTGGATAAATTTTTGGTGTTTTTATGATAACTTTCATATTTTGATCAATAATGAAAAATACTAAATTTTAATTGAAAACAAATTTTTTAATAAAAATAATTTATATTGTTAAATTATAAATTTGAATGGTTTTAAAGTATAATTAGATTATATTTTTATCATTTAATCCAATATTGGTCATTGGAAGTAATTTTACATTTAAATTAGACATAAACACATATCAATCTTTTGATAGTTTTTACTTCTCAAAACCCCGCTTTCTGGTTTTGACAACAGGAATTAATTTTAAATTAATTAATACAACCTCTATGTTTTTAATTTTGTAAAATAGAAATAATTTTTGAATTCAGAATATCAAAATTAGATTAGGGTGAATTTTTGGTATTTTTCTAAAAACTTTCAATTTTTGATGAATAGTGAAAAACACTGCATTATTGTTTAAAATTGACTTTTATTTAAATAATTATTAATTTTATTTAAATTTATTTTAAAGTAAAAATATATACATAATAACTATATTAGTCCACTTTAATTCATTTAAGTCATTTTATAATAAGATTAGATATATAAAATTTTATTGAACTTTTTACCGTCTTTTACCAACCTTTTAGGCGTATTTGCAAATTCGCATAAAACGTAATTTTACCGCTTATGTGAATTGAATTTCAAAAATTCGAGAGACACAATTGATATAAGTAAGTAAAATTTTGTTCAATAGGATGAAAATAATTTTTGGTGAATAGTAACTTTTGAATTTTATTTACCACGGTTAAAAGTATATAGGGTAATTAAAGGTAAAAATGATATTATAATTACCCTAACACATGTACTAATTCTATTGGATAAGTGTATTTTGACCAAAATCAACCTTAGGAATAAAATATGATCTTTTTGGTCCACTTGGATTAAATTAGTACATTTATTATTATTTTATTCAAAGAAGAGTTAAAAGTGTTAAATTCAAAGTTTAATAACTAAACTATTTTTAATATAGGGTTATACATAATATAAATTCGACTATAAATATTTATTATAAAGATAAAAATATTTCCTACATCATGGTATTTTATTTATAATTTTTAGACATTAAATAATTAAATTTATTTATGACACAATGATGATGTAGTAATTACCTTATTAATGAATGATTAAAATAATTAATATTATAAATATCAAAATAAATGTAAATTGAGACTTTTGATGCATTCTACAAATTTTCTAGGTTAATATGACATTTTAGGGTTGATTAATGTATTTTTTTCGAAGTAATCAAGTTTTTTTGACTTTCACAAAAACCAAATACTAAATAGTGTCAAAATTGACATAAATGAGTTTTTAAAACAAATACTATATTATTAAATAATATAATATTCCTAAAAATTCAAGGTTCGGACAAAGGACTTATATAATGATAGATATGTCATTAATTAACCACTTGAGGTTCGCTTGTAATTTTATAGTAAGTTTATTAACCATGTAATATAAAAATACAAGAAGACATTATAAAAGTTAAACTATTTAACTAAGAGTTAAATCTAAAAGATAAGGTTAATATGGTGACCTAAAATTATCTAAAACCTATTGGATGAGAGTATTTAGACCCATCCCCACATTATCCTTGAAATAAATCTATTTTAAGCTATTATAAACTGAAAATTAATTTATAATAAAATAATATTTCAAGCTTTTCCTAAAGTGACCCTCACCTCTCTTATAAAAGGGTACTTCCCCTTATCTTAATTTCACACCTCCAAAGCCATTTGGCTCGGCCAACCCCTGCTCAAATATCCTACCAACTACCCTCAATTCAACCTAGATGCCTTAATTTGATCATAATCTAACCTAAGGAGGCCTTTTGATCAAATCAAAAGGAAGAACATGAAGAAGAGGTAATTACTTCATCATCTCTTTCAACGTTCTTTTCTTCTTCCACTTCCTCTTTCTTTGTTGTTTCCATAGTAAAATAATAAATCATATACCTTCTAAATACTAATATATTATTATAAATATGGTACAACCATATTCATTATTCCATTCATCCTATAAATGACAAAGTCACCATACGTGCGTATGTACGGCTTACCGTTTTCACGTCGTGGTTTAGTTTGTTATTCAACACTTCAGTATTTGGATAGGTATAATAATGAGTATAATTGATGTAAATAATAAATATAAGATTTTAATGATTCTTTATATATAATATACTATCCAATTACATACGATTTCACCATCAATAGAATGATATCATCGCTCGTACGTACGTACGGCTTACCGTCTGCACGACGCGATGAGATTCATTTCCACGTTCACCATTCAACGATGATTATAAATATATATATATTATTAATAAGTATGTAATATATGACATAATAATTCTACTGTAAATATATATATAAATATATATTTTTATATATCTATATTTACATATATCTCATTCACTTACTTCCATTCAATAAGGTATGAAAACGGAAATGGCATTTATGCGTACGTACGACCTACCGTCTCCATGAACGGTATTTTTCATTTAATATATCAATCTATTATACATACTTATATTCTGAATATATATGATACATAAATAATGTTTTATATTCTGGAATCAATTAAATCACGATACAAGTTAAAACACGTATGATAAAGAAAGCAATTAATACCCGAAATGTTATTTTAACATAGAAATTATTATTAAATGAGTAGTATAAAGCCATAAATGAATCAAGTATGATATAATAAATATAAATATGGTTCTTTTATAATTTAATAACATACTATGGTCATTATACAAGAGTTTAAACATACTCTCGACTAAAGGAAAGTACATGGTAAGGGTTAATTCCTCAATCTCATTATTATCTGAGATTGTTTATGTGTAAGTATTTACTGGGAAATTTTTATAATCCATGTCCATGTTTTATAAAAAAAATCAAAATGAATATTTTAAGGTTTTTTGGAAGGGAATCTTTATCAAGATCATTATTTTAAATGTTTTAATGATTTATTTTTCTAAATCTTTTAATTAATGTCCATCTTTTAAAAATGATTTTAAGGATTTATTTATATGGACATGATTGTTTAAAATGTTAATTCCATTCAAAAGTTTCAAAGTAGTATGGGAAACTTTGATTCAAAAAATATCTTTTAAATTAATTCCTTTATAAATGCATGAATTTTAAATGATTTCACAAAAAGGGATATTTCTCTCAAAGAGTTTTACTGATAATTTTCAACTATGTCAACATATTTTACTGGATATTATTCTTGATTGAGTTTGATTTATTATAATACAATATTCCATATTTTATTGAATTATTTATGATGTGTTTGACTGTGTATGTACTATTTTTATACCATTTATGGTTTATGGTTAAAGTATAGGCATTTTGTATACTAGTTTTATTATGAATGTTTATGTTATATTTCAACATTTTCATATGAAGAATGCATTGGACTTAGTAAGTGATGGGTGGAGCCCACTATAGCTCCTCGATGTATCAGTAGGTCTCATGATAAAAATTAGTGTCTTGGTACAAGGCCTTGAAAAAAATTTATTTGTTGTCTTGGCACGATGCCTTGACTATGTGGTTATGATGTCCAACATTATGCATTCCATCATTATGAAATTAACTAATGATATTACAAGTGATTATTCAACTAGTAGAATATCCATGTGAATAATTAAATGGAATTATTTGATTTATCTTTTCCATATTATGCTGAAGTTTAAGTTTAAAAGGCATGTGTTTTAGTCTTATACATTACCTTAAATGTTTATGTTTATTTATGATAGTTTCCACTATATTGTTATCCTTACTGAGCATCTGATTTCACCCATTTCTTATGTTTTATTTTTTCCAGGATGTGAAGAAGTGTATTATGATTGATATGCATGGTTAAGCTAGGGGAATAATGGCGTTCTTAAAGGATTATTTATGTTGTGTTTTATTTTATAAATTGTAATGTAACGTTCATATATGTAATTTATTTTCCAAGACTGATAAATTGATTGGTCCTTCAGGACTTGATTCCTTAAAATTATGCCAATGTATTAAAATAATGCACTGACTCTGGGTAACTTGAGTCAGTGCGTTACAGTTGGTATCAGAGGAAGTTTAGTACAAACCTTGGAAACTATATTTAGAAAAACTCTAATTAGAGAACACTACCCTAAGATAGAATTTAAGGATTAGTATAGAATAACATACGAGAGTTTTGGTAATGTAAATATTATGTGAGTTTTCCAAACAATACATCCCTGTCTGGATATGAGCAGGTAGAGGCAGCTCTGGAATAGATGTATCTAGGGGTAAAACTCAAAAAAAAACGCTTTGAGTTAGACTCAAACAGGAACTGGTGCAAGACAACAGGCCTTGTTGCACTCTTGGTTACAAAACTCCCAGGGGATATACTTAGGATAATTCACATTTTCATTAAAAACCATTATGAAGGATTTATGAGTAAATATGTCAGCAAAGAAACCATTTTTATGATTATGAGACTAAATGTGTGAAAATATTCAATTAATGTTGAGAATGTTTTTAGTTTTTGGATTATAAATTATGATATGATCTAACCTAATGTATGTCGCCATTTAGAAATGGCACCCAGTAGAAGGAATGAGAACTCTAGCAATACGTATGATCCAAAAAGTAAAAAGGGTCATATATTTCATAGTCTTAATCCATCATTTAGAAGGTAAATAGTCTCCCCCATATTATCATCATATGAAGAAATAATATCATGTGTCAACAAGATAAGTAAAGAATTCTCTGAGTCCTATGGCTTTGAAGGGAAGCCAGAGAAGAAAAGAATGGTAGAGAGAAATATGGATAAATGGAATAAGGGAAAGACGGATTTTCCCATATGTGATAATTATGGAAAGAATCACCCAGATAAGTGCTTGAAAGGGATGAGAGTTTGTTATAAGTGTGGAGAAAAAGGACACCAAGTACATAATTGTAAGGGTAAGAAAAAGGTTTCAAATGTACAATGCTTCATCTGCAAGGAGTTGAGACACTACGCGAATCAATGTCCCAATAATCAGAGTATACCCCAAATGATTCTATTGGATAATAATCAAGTTATGATACTACCGCAGATAAAGAGGGATGACTAGTGTTCTTATGTTGGTATTAAATAATTATATCATTTGAGTGTTGTATCAATGATGTACTGGTTATATGAATTATGGAAATAAATAAAGATTGTACTGCAATACTATTTCATTGAGGATTTCATATTATATGGTACTAAGAAAAGTGACTCAACAGCAAGTTAAACTTTTTGGAAAATCCATGGTTAAAGAAAAGATAAGCCTTAATATGGTCCTGATATTGAGGTAGTGATTTTGGAATAAGAGATGGTTGATTTGGATAAATTATATTGGATATTCTTGACTACCTTAGAACTAATTAATGATTTTTTATTCCATCATTGTTGGAGTATTCATAATTTTTGGATATAAGGAATATATCTAGTATTATTTAAGGAATAAGGGAGTATGAATGTAATCAATAAGGTTTTATGGTAATTCAGGGTGTTACCATGTTTTAAGAAAATACATGATGAAGATATTCACATGCTATTATGTGAAAAAAAAGATATCTTCATTATGTTTACCTACCATATAAATTTTTAGACTCTGAGTTTGGACATAAGTATATTTGGATAAGTCTAAAGGTTGGAATGGAGTAAGTTGAGAACTTGATATTTTGTATGAGGTTAAAGTATAATTTATTAGATACTCTGACCTAACCTTTTGGATTTCAGTAAACATAGAGAGGATTAAGGAAATACTTGTGGACCCTATGATGTATCAAATTCACATTAGGCGTAAAAATCATTTTTGAACATTCATTTCCTCGTATAAGGTATGAATTGAAAATAGATCAAAGCACAACCAAATGATGAGATTATGATTAAGACAGGTAATGAAATCAAGTATGTTTTCTTGAGTTCTTATCTTGATAGTAAATTAATCCCTCCTCTTCAAAAAAATAAAGTATCTAAAAAAATGTGTTATCCTAATACCTTATGTTTTGTTGAACCGATGATATTTTAAATCATCATAGATTTATGGCTTTGTGGCCCTCAATTTTTCCCTTTAGTGTTCACTTGTTTGTGATTTATGACATCAATCACTCCCTATAAATATTTACATTTTTCCTACAATTATGTGTATATAATTGCCACCAATTTTCTCCTGTTTGAAACCCTAATTTTGTGGTGACTTTTTCATTTCTCTTTCCCTCTTATTAAGACTAAATTTCATTAACCTCATTTCCGATATGGGTTTTCCAAAAAGGTATTTTCTATTTTAAACCTTTAATTTTCAAAGAACAATTTCAAATTTTGAGGATGCAATTTACTAAAGGAGGGGAGAATGTAACACCCCAATATTTCATAGTACATTATCTCTTTAAAGTGACTCAATAGCTTGCACTACACACAACACTAAGTTCGAGCGCACCACGACTTACCAAACTAGCCGTTCAAAAAGAGGTTATGAATAATATTAACTTAATTTTGAATTTTATATACTCTATATAATTTTAGAATCCATATTATGTGTTTGTTAGACATAATATAAAAACAAATTCAATTTTTTCAGATAAAAGAAGTATTTTTCAAAAAATGCAATTTTACCGCCTTTTAATGGAGAACCCTTTTTAAATCTAATATTTGAAAGATTTATATATACAATTTGACAAAATAAACTTCTTCTTTAGAATCGGGACATAAAAATTTAGTTTAGATAAATTTTTTTGTATTTTTCTGATAACATTCATATTTTGATGAATAGTGAAAAATACTAAATTTTAATTGAAAACAACTTTTTTAATAAAAATAATTTATACTTTTAAATTATACATTTGAATTATTTTGAAGTATAATAAGATTATATTTTTATCATTTAATCCAATATTGGTCATTGGAAGTAATTTTATATTTAAATTAGACCTAAACACATATCAATCTTTTGATAGTTTTTACTTCTCAAAAACCCGCTTTCTGGTTTTGAAAACGGTAATTAATTTTAAATTAATTAATGCGACTTATATGTTTTTAATTTTATAAAATATACATCATTTTTGAATTCAGAATAACAAAATTAGCTTAGGGTTATTTTTTTGTATTTTTCAGAGAACTTTCAATTTTTGATGAATAGTGAAAAACATTGCGTTATTGTTTAAAACCAACTTTTATTTAAATAATAATTATTTTTATTTAAATTTATTTTAAATTTAAAATAGATACATAATAACTATATTATTCTAGTTTAATTCATTGAATTCATTTTATAATAAGATTAGATATATAAAATTTTATTGAACTTTTTACCGTCTTTTACCTACCTTCTAGGCACATTTGCAAATTCGCATAAAACATAATTTTACCACTTATGTGAACTAAATTTCAAAAATCTGAGAAAAACGGTTGACATTATTAAGTAAAATATGGTTCAATAGGATGAAAATAATTTTTTATAAATAGTAACTTTTGAATTTTATTTACCACGGTTAAAAGTAAATAGGGTAATTAAAGGTAAAATGATATTATAATTACCCTAACACATGTCCTAATTATATTGGATAAGTTTATTTTGACCAAAATAAACATTAGGAATAAAATAAGATCCTTTTGGTCCACTTGGATTAGATTAGTACATTTATTATTATTTAATTTAAAGAAGAGTTAAAAGTGTTAATTTCAAAGTTTAATAACTAAACCATTTTTAATATAGAGTCATACATAATATAAATTCTACTATAAATATTCATTAGAAAGATAAAAATATTTCCAACATCATGGTATTTTATTTATAATTTTTATACATTAAATAATTAAATTTATTTATGACACAATGATGATGTAGTAATTACCTTATTAATGAAAGATTAAAATAATTAATATTATAAATATGAAAATAAATGTAAATTGAGAATTTTGATGTATTCCATGAATTTTATAGTTTAATATGACATTTTAGGGCTGATTTAATATATTTTTTTCTAAGTAATCAAGTTTTTTTGACTTTCACAAAAACCAAATACTAAATAGTGTCAAAATTGACATAAATGAGTTTTTAAAAAAAATATATATTATTAAATGATATAATATTCCTAAAAATACAAGGTTCAGAAAAAGGACTTATATAATGATAGATATGTCATTAATGAACCACTTTAGGTTATCTTGTCATTTTATAGTAAGTTTATTAACCATGTAATATAAAAATACAAGAAGACATTGTAAAAGTTAAAACTATTTAACTAAGAGTTAAATCTAAAAGATAAGGTTAATATGGTGACCTAAACTTGTTTGAAACATATTGGTTGAGAGGATTTAGAACCAACCCCACCTTAGCCTCGAAATAAATCCATTTGGAGCCATTATAAACTGAAAATGATTTTATAATAAAATAATATTTCAAGTTTTTTCTAAAGTGACCCTCACCTCTCTTATAGTACTTCCCCTTCTCTTAATTTCACACCTCCAAAGTCATTTTCCTCAGCCAAACCCTACTCAAATATCCTCCCAAATACCCTCACTTAAACCTAGAGGCCTTAATTTGATCATAATCCAACCTAAGGAGCCCTTTTGATCAAATCAAAAGGAAGAACCCAAAGAAGAGGTAATTACTTCATCATCTCTTTCAACATTCTTTTCTTCTTCCACTTCATCTTTCTTTGTTGTTTCCATACTAAAATAATAATTCCAGTACGTTATACATACTGAGATGGTATTATAAATATGGTACAACCATATTTATTATTCTATCTATCCTATGAATGACAAAGTCACCATACATGTGTACGTACGGCTTACCGTCTCCACGTTGTGGTGTAGTTTGTTATTCAACACTTCATTATTTGGATTGGTATAATAATGAGTATAATTTATGTAAATAATAAATATAACATGTTAATTATTCTTTATATATAATATACCATCCAATTACATATGATTTCACCATCAATAGAATGATATCATCACTCGTGCGTACCGACGGATTACCGTCTCCACAACGCGATGAGATTCTTTTCTACGTTCACCATTCAACGATGATTATAAATATATATATTATTAATAAGTATGTAATATATGACATAATAATTTTGTTGTAAATATATAAATATATATGTATGTATGTATTTACATATATCTCATTCACTTACTTTCGTTCAATACAGTATGAAAACAGAAACGACGTTTATGTGTATGTACGGCCTACCGTCTCCATTAACTATGTTTTTCATTTCATATATCTATCTATTATACATACTTATATTCTGAATATATATGATACATAAATAATTTTTTATATTCTGGAATCAATTAAATCATGATACAAGTTATACGATCAAGAATAACAAGTTAAAACACGTATGATAAAGAAAGCGATTATTACCTGAAATGTTATTTTAACATAGAAATTATTATTAAATAGGTAGTATAAAAGCCATAAATGAATAAAGTATGATATCATAAATATAAATATGGTTCTGTTATAGTTTAATAACATACTATGGTCATTATAAAATAGGTTAAATGTACCCTTGACCAAAGGAAAGTACAAGGTAATGGTTAATTCCTCAATCTCATTATTATCTGAGATTGTTTATGTGTAAGTATTTATTGGGACATTTTTATCATCCATGTAAATGTTTCATAAAAATGTTTTCAAAATTAATATTTTAAGGTTTTTTGGAAGGGAATCATTATCAAGATCAGTATTTTAAATGTTTTAATGATTTATTTTTCTAAATCTTTTAATTAATGTCCATGTTTTAAAAATGATTTTAAGGATTTATTTATATGGACATGATTGTTTAAAATGTTAATTCCATTCAGAAGTTTCAAAGTGGTATGAGAAACTTTGATTCAAAAATCTATTTTAAATGGATTCCTTTATAAATGTGTGACTTTTAAATGATTTCACAAAAAGGGATATTTCTCTCAAAGATTTTTACTGATCCTTTTCAACTATGTCAACATCCTTTACTGGATATTATTCTTGATTGAGTTTGATTTATTATAATACAGTATTCTCTATTGTATTGAATGAGTTATGATATGTTTGACTGTGGATGTGATATTTTTATACTATTCATGGTTTATGGTTAATTTATAGACATTTTGTATGCTAGTTTTAATACGAATATTTATGTTATGTTTCAACATTTTCATATGAGGAATGCATTGGACTTAGTAAGTGACGAGTGGAGCCTGTTATAGATCCTCGATGCATCGATAGGTCTCATGAGACAAATTAGTTTCTTGGTACAAGGCCTTGATAGAATTTTTATTTGTAGTCTTGTCATGAGGCCTTTACTATGTGGTTATGATGTTTCACATTATGAATTCCATCATTATAAAATTAGCTATTGATATTACATGTGATTATTCGGCTGGTAGAATATCCATGTGAATAAGTAAATGGAATTATTTGATTTATCTTTTACATATTATGCTGAATTTTAAGTTTAAATGGATTGTATTTTAGTCTTATACATTTCCTTAAATGTTTATGCTTATTTATGATAGTTTCTACTATATTGTTTTCCTTACTGAGCATCTGAGCTCACCCCTTTCTTATGTTTTATTTTTCTCAGGATGCAAAGAAGTGTATTATGATTGATATGTAGGGTTAATTTAGGAGAATAATGACATTCTCAAATGATTATTTATGTTTTGTTTTGTTTTATAAATTCTAATTTAAAGTTCATATATGTAATCTATTTTCCAAGACTGCTAAACTGATCAGTCCTTCGGGACTTAATTCCTTGTAATCATGTCAATGTATTAAAATAATACACTGACTCTCGGTAACTGGTGTCGAGGTGTTACAGTCTGTAATGGCCCTTTTGGACTATCTTAATTCTGCTCATGAGGATCCAAAGTAGAATTGTAATGTCCCGGACCTCTCCGGCCCATTCCTTTGTCAAAAAGAAGGTCACGAAGTGTTCTGGAGGGTAAAATAGACTTTTCCCACACTTTCCCAAATTTTGTAAGTACACGCCGTGTAGTGTGAGTACACGTCGTGTACCACCTTTCCGGGTATAACCCATGTTGAAGGTCGTGTCCTTGCCATGTAAAATAAATGAGTACATGCTGTGTAGTGTGAGTACACGCCATGTACCACTTTGCTGGGTATACCCCGTGTTGAAGGACGTGTCCTTGCCGTGTGAAATAAATGAGTACACACCGTGTATCCAATACTACACACCGTGTAGTCCCTCCCCGCGTACATGTTACCATGTGTTGACCAGTCAATGGTCGTGTGCTGTGTTGGAGTCGTGTCCTTGCCGTATGAAATAAATGGGTACACACTGTGTATCTCATACTACACGCCATGTAGTCCTTCCCCGCGTACGCGTTACCCTCAAACCGTGTGTTGACCAGTCAACGGCCGCAAAGCCGTGTTGGAAGCCGCGTGGTGACCGTGTGAAATGGTCAATTACACATCGTGTACTTTTTCTTTTCTTGCCTATAAAAGGAGGGGTCCCCTCCTCCTTTTCAACTCACCCCTCTCCTCCCCATTCCTCTGAGCAGAGCTCTCCCAAGAGACTCGAAGGCTTCTTATCTTCCATAACTTCTTCTTCCGAGCTCTGATTTACGATACGTCAGTGGCCACGGGATCGTAACGATGAGGTATAACTTATGAACTTGGATCCATTGTCTTTCCTTTGGACTTTCCTTTTCAACTTCCACCCGAGGAGGTTTTGTCGGGACTCAACAGAGGTGATGGACGCCGACGAACGTCTTCTAAGGTTGATCTGGGGGAGCGTTGTGATCAGAACCTATTGTGGTAGGGGTCTTACCTTTGTCTCTCTAAATTGTGCATCATGCGGGGTGGGTATCCTTCTATTTTCATGAGAAACAGTTGAACCATTAAATAAAGATAATAACTGGTTAAAGAACGGGGATGGGGAAGTTGTTATGTTTATCTTATATCCTGTGATATTATCTTGTGAATTGAATAGGCTTATGCCTACTGAAAATCATGGTCATTGGGGGCCTTTGCTTGCGCAATTAAATGTTGCCCTATCTTCTAGACCGTTTTTGTGAATGGAACCTTGTGGAATGTGGAATTTGGTTAATCACGTAAAGTTGGATGATTAAAATTTGGAACCCTTGTGTGATCACCCCGGTTAAACAAAATGGAATAATGAACATGTGGGTTTTGGCTTGGTTACTGGTGTGTGAAAGGGAGGGGTTAATCCTGGGTTGTTACGAATAGAACGGGCAGCAGGGCTGCGATAAATGATGTTAAAGGGGTGATGATGTGGCATAAATATTTTTTTGTGGGTTGTGGTGGATCGGATGAGCAGCGGGGCTATGATAAGTTGTATCAAGGGATGATGATGTACGGTGCGGTTTTGGTTATGGCGGTTGGCAGCGAGGCTGCAGGGATGGGTTGGAATGTGAGCGGACCATGGGTTGTGATTAATAAATAAAAAAGTGGAAGAGTTAATGAATGGTGGGTCATGGTAATGGAACAAGATTAATAATCAATGGGTTGGTTGGTTAATAAGGAAGGATTTTTTGTGCTGCTTGTGTTTTCCTAACTTTATTTGTGGATGGAAGGGATATGTTTTACGAACGATCGATGTGGTTGTTTGTGGATAGTTTCCCAGTATTTAAGGAACTAATAAAATAATTCTGCTGAAACGTGAAAACCTAAATGGGGTTGGGGTTGTTTATTGTATGCATGCTTCGTAGTAGCAGTGTCAAGGCACCTGCTCATTTTCTCTGTTTAGAAGCCATAGGTTGGGCTGTGTGTTTGGTATACATATATATATCTGTATCTTTTGTGTTTTATCGCACCCCACCCATGTTGAGTACTTAGTTCCGAACTCTCCCATTTCATGGGAGAGGGTGTTTTCCCCTTAGTTACTAGCTCTTTCATGCTCATTCTTCCCTAGGCTGTGATGGCTTGAGGTGACCTTACACCTAAGACCCTTCAGGTAGGTTTCGATTGGGGTGGTTTTAGCCCAAGACTATTCGGGAAGGTTTTACTGTTTCCCAAGAATATTTGGGATGAGGCCCAAGTGTGTGCGGGCGGGATACGTGGTTGTGAGGCCCAGGTGTGTGCGGGCGTGATGTGTGGTTTGTGAGGCCAAGGTGTGTGCGGGTGGGGAGAGTGTGGTAGTGTCAGGAAGTTCTCCGTTAGGAAGAGTATCTAACTAATGGGGAATGGTGTGGGGTACCCAATACTCTTGTTCTTATATACTACTACTACCTATTGTGATTGTGTTTTTGGTGAGTGTGGCTGGTGTGGTTGGGTGGATAGATTTCTCTGCTAGGTTTCTTCTGTTGTTCTCACGGGACATTAGGATGTCTCCCCACCTGTGCATGAGAGCTTTAAGTTTCCCTACTGAGTATACTTGTATGCTCACCCTACGTTTACTTTCAGGTTTCCAGGAGGACTACTAGGGTCGTTCGGTACCCTACTAGTCGGGGTAGTTGGAGTTATTGCAGTTGATGTACACTTATTTCTTTTGGTATTGTACTTTGAGATTTCTTTTACTTGTACTTTGTTTCAGAACTATTTAAACATGCATGTGGTATTGGTTTGGGTTTATTTCTATACTCTTGTTCTTTTCCTTTTTTGTGGTTGACTTTTCCTATTTCCCGATCTTAAATAATAAAAAGGGTAATGCCTCCCATATTTGTGAAAAACTCATACCCTTAGTGTTAGTCTCCACCCCAGGGCCTACTGGAGGCGGGACTCAGGGGTCATTATCTCCCTTTCACCATTTCCAGCTCAGGAGGGGCATCTTTGGTGGGAGGGGGTCGTGACAAGAATCCCTATAGTGGTGATCCACATGTGCTCCAATGGTCTCCAAACAACACCATTTGTTCTTGGGGTGCTAGTACGACGAAGCGAACATCTTGTGTTGATCATTTTTGATCGATCGTTATCAAGTCTTAAATAACTTCTCTCATTCTTGAGAGGGATATATGAGAAGAGTCAACACACCCAACATACACTACTTCCCACCAACCACTACCACAAAAATGGGTTTCCGCGGCGCTACCCTTTATCAGTGCTTTTTTTAGTAGCGCTGATAAAGGGGGGGCTTTATCAGCGCTTTTTTCAATTACAGATAAAGTGTATATTTCAAAAAAATAATATTTTTTATAAAAAATATATATTTATATATAATTGTATTTATATTTATATAAATATAATATATATATTTTAAATATGTTTTAGGTAACGATAAATGGAAATCTAAAATTAATGTATAAGATATTTAGTAAAAGATGCTCATAAAATATTTTAAAAAATATTTTTAATTAATAAATTTCTAATTATAATTGAATAATAATCATTTAATAACATTTTGAAGACAAAAAAAAAGATCTAAAATAAGTTAAAAATGTAACCCAAACTTCAAACGACCATAACTTTTGATACGGGTGTCCATTTGAGTTCTACAGTATATAAAATCAAAGTTTGTGATGAGATCTACGTGCTAAAGATTAAAGGGAACCTTTTATCACATTTTTCGAGGCCAAAAAATTCCCAGAAGGCCTCCAAAACTGAGTTTTTAGTCCGAATATCCAATTTTTTTAACATTCAAATATAACTTCAGATTTGAATGTCCTCTAAGCCTGTACCACATATCATATCGAATATTCTTTTATTTTCTTTGATTTTACTAGTTGTGGAGTTGAAAATGACTTCTGGATTAGAAGTTATGGTCATTTTAACATTCTATGGATTTTCAGATACACATATATATGTATTTATTTGTATATATGTGTGTGTGTGTGTGTGTGTGTGTGTCGTATATATGTATGTATTTATTTAATTATAAACACACATAAGAAAACATATTTTATAAATTTATTTAAAACTAATCTTATAAATATATATTAATATACAAATAAATATACGGATAAAAAATTATAACTAAATATATATATATAAATAGATATAAATATATATTAATATACAGATATATATTAATATAACTATATATATATATTAATATAACTATATATATATATATATATTAATATAAATATATATATGTTAATATATATATATATATATTAATATACGGATATATATATATTAATATAACTAAATATATATACGAATATATATATATATATATATATATATATATATATTAATATACGGATATATATATATATATTAATAAAACTAAATATATATATTAATATAAATATAAATATGTTAATATATATATATATATTAATATACGGATATATATATTAATAAAACTATATATATATTAATATATATATATATTAATATATGAGTAAATATAACTATATATATATATAAATGAATAAATATATTAATAAATGAAGAGAAAATCAATATGGTGGAGTGGTAAAGGCTTAGGCGAGCAAGCAACAAGTGGGGGGAATAACCTAGCGCTGTTAAAGGGGGGTCGGAGCGCTGTTAAAGGGGGTGGGGCTGGATGGAGCTGGCTGGGGTGTGTGTGGGATACCATGGGGGTTGGGGTGTGTGTGGGCTACCATGGGGGATGGGGTGCTATTAAAAGGGGGGCTTCAAGCGCTGTTGAAGCCCCCCCAGAATTGCAAAAATATTTTTTTTATTTTTTTATTTTTTTAACTTTTATCAGCGCTTTTTTTAGCGCTGATAAAAGGGACTCCCCCATCTTTTCCTCAATTAATAGTGCTTTTTTTAGTATTGTTAATGCCATTTTCTAGTGCTGATAAAGGCCATATTTGTAGTAGTGAACATATGGTGTGACAGTTTTTGTCAGTAAATCAAAGTGCGTGGGTCATGACATGTATTAATGATAATCTTAATGTCTAAAGACCATTACACACACTCGTAGATAAGAATATCCAATGACACCAAAACATGCAGAATTCCTACTGGTGGGTCTGTTCTCATAATCTACCATCTTGGAGATTACCAAGTATGAATTTCATGAGAATAATTCTCATCTTCTTACGAGTACTCGCACCTGACAGTCTGTATACTATGTGTCTCGTCATAGTATGTCATCCAACTACAGAACTATATTTAAGATTATTGTCATAACACTTCGAGGTTCTCATTATAATAGGGGAGTACTATGACCTTATTAATACGAAAAATACTCTAGGAAATTGTTACACTATATTCATGCAGAACAATGACCAATATGTAATAAGATGTTTAATATTTAAATACATTAAATATTCATGTAATCAATGTACAAATAGTTGGTTCTAGGACACCAACTTCAACAAACTCTCACTTGGACTAGAGTCAGCTGCATATGACTTTCAGCCTATTAGACCTCACATGATGATCATGTTTATGTTGATTCAAGACTTTAGTCAAGAGGTCTTCCACGTTGTCTTCCATGGAAATACTGCTCACTACAACTTCACCTCTCTAAGAAAATTCCCTCAAGATATGAGACTTTCGAAGTATGTGCTTTGTTTGCTGATGTGTCCTTGACTCTTTTGTGAGAGTCACCACTACAGTATTATCACAATAGAGTGTTATGGGATCTTTACTGCTAATAACCACATCCGGCTCTTGTATTTTACTCTTCATCCAAACTACTTCTTTAGCTGCCTTATAAGTTGTGATATACTCGGACTCTACTGTAGAATATACGACCACACCTTGCTTTGAGATCTTCCAGCTCACAACACCTCTATTCAAAATGAATATGTATCTCATTTGTGACTTCATGTCATATTAATCAGTCTAGAAACTAGCATCTGCATATCCTCTAATGACTAGTTCCTCATATCCTCTATAAACTAAGAACATATCTTTAGTACGCCTCAAATACATGAGGATAGTCTTGAATTCCATCCAATGGTGGTCACCTAGATCAGCTTGATATCTTCCTATCGCACTCAATGCGTAGGTTTCATCTAGCCTAGTACATAGCATAACATACATGACTGGCCCAATCACTGAAGTGTATGGAATCTTTTCCATTCTCTTTCTTTCCTCATACATTTGAGGACACATTTCCTTGGAAATATGAATGCCATGTGACACTGTCAACAATCCCCTCTTGGATTGTTCCATACTAAATCTCGTTAGTATCTTGTTAATGTATGTACTTTGACTTATCCCCAACAATCTATTGGATCTATCACGATGGATCTTGATCCCAAGAATATATGATGTCTCGCCCAAGTCCTTCATGGAGAAGCATTTACTCAACCATGCCTTAACAGACTGTATGATTGGTATTTCATTTCCAAAAATTAATATGTCATCAACATATACTATTAGGAAAATGACTTCACTCCCACTAAATTGTTTGTAGATGAAAGGATCACATTCGTTCTTTATAAAACCAAATTTCGTTATGGCTTCATCAAAATGAATGTTCCATGACCTGGATTCTTTCTTTAACCCATAAATGGATTTTTTAAACTTGCATGTCTTATTGGCATCCTTTGGAGTCACAAACCCTTCAGGTTGTGTCATATAGATATATTACTCAAGGTTCCCATTAAAATATACTATTTTGACATCCATTTTTCAAATCTCATAGTCATGGTAAGCGACAATGGATAGTAGAATTATGATGGATTTCATCATTGCAATCAGTGAAAAGGTTTTGTCGTAGTCAATGTCTTGATTCTGTTTAAACCCATTTGAAACCATTCATGCCTTATAGGTACTAACTTGTCTTTCCATGTCCAGTTTCTTCTTGAATATACATTTGTACCCAACAGGCTTTACATCTACTGGAGGGTCTACCAAAATCCATACTTGGTTTTGGTACATGGAATCCATTTTATAATTCATGGCTTCTTGACACATGGTAATATATGTGCCACTTACTACTTCCTTATAGGTTAGAGGATAATTATTATCAACTAATAATGAGTCGCCATCCTCGATAACTAGAAAACCATACCATTCTGGTTCTCTAACCTCTCTTGTACTCCTACGTAGTACTTGTGTCTCTAGAACAGATCTTTCTTCCATGGGGCTTTGTGAAATCTTCCCTTGTACCAACTCTTATGTACCTTGCGCCTCAACTTCATCAAAGTCTATCTCACTCCCACTATCTCTTTTGAAGATATTCTACATCTCAAGGAATATGGCATGTATTGCCACTGACTTTTTTGTCTGAGGGGTTGTATAGGTAATATCCCCTTTTTTCCTTTGGGTATCCTATAAAGGTACACTTTGTGCCTCGGGGTGCGAGTTTGTTACCTGAAGTGGCCTTAACAAATGATTCGCTTCCCCATGCATGTAAATTTGATAACATGCATTTTTCTTCCACTCCAAAGCTCATATGGAATATCATTTATTTATTTAGTTGGTACTTAGTTTAGTATGTGTGTTGCTATTTGTAATGCATATCCCCAAAAGAATAATTTAAGACTTTCATGACTCATCATTGATCTCACCATGTCCAACGAGGTGTGGTTTCTCCTTTTTCTTACACCATTCCACTAGGGTGTGTAAGGAGGAGTGAGTTGGGATAGGATGCCAAACTCCCGTAAGTAATAAATGAATTCTTGATTAAGATATTCTCTACCTCAGTCTGAAAGGAGTTTCTTAATCTTCTTACCAAGCTGGTACACAACTTTATTCTTATATTCCTTGAACTTATTAAAAGAATCTGACTTATACCTCATTAAGTAGATATATCCATATATTCTAAAATCATCAGTAAAAGTTATAAAGTATGAGTACCCGGTAGGTTCCGGGAGCATCGGAAGCATGTTGGTGGGTGTACCCAACTTTAATTTTAGCGTTAACAATGATAAATCCTAGACCTGTCATGATAATAAAATGACAGATCTTCGAAATATAACAAAGAACAAAAAAGAAAATAGGGGAGTACTGGAACCATAGATTGGATCATCATATGTTGGTTATAATTAATTTAATTAATTTAAAAGAATTTCCTTGATTGAATTCTTTCTTCTTTGATGTTTCCATTCACGATCTGATGTGATATGTCATTGCGTCATAGAATCCAATTGTAGTATTCCTCTAGCGGTGATCCACACATGCTCCACGTATCTCTGGACATCACTAAAGGGATCTCCGGGTGCTAGCGCAGAAGAGACTTCGCTTGCGATGTCCGCCTTCGATCACCTTGATCCGGTGGAGGAGGATCTCTCTCTCATATCGTGAGAGCATTCTTGGAAGAAAAGGATTCTCTCTTGGCTTGAGAGATTTCTCTAGATACGGTGTACACAACCACAAAAAATGGCTAGGCTAATGAGAAATATATAATTGGGATTTTTAATTACATAGAATAATAAAATGAATTAATTACCAGAAAGCATTTATTCATTTCATTTAATTTTTAGTAATACCCCATGTTTAATAATAATAGTTGACTATTATTATTACCTGACATGCACCCAACGAATTACACCTAATATTATTTAATTAAATAAATATTATTATTTCTCATAAATTCCTAGAAAAAAATTCACAGCGTGTATATTTAATATACACGGCGTGTACTTTTGTTTTTACATTTTTCTTTATTTCCTCCACCACATTTATTATACCTTTAATGATGGCTATTTATTTCTAAAATAAATATCACTACATTACTCGCTAATAAATATATTATTTAACCCACAATATATTCTCTCGAATAACTAGTGTCTAAATAAATGCGATCAGGCATCCTTAATTAATTATTAAACCACAATCAAGAATAATCTTTATTCAACTTGTTAAATTAATATTTAACTAAGATACTTGGACACACTTAGGGTGTTTCCCTCCAGGACTCTTTCTCAGTGGCATTAGGCAGATCCTGCCTAAATTCCAAGGTTAACATCTAGCAACACACCAAGGCACCCATAGAGAAAGAAGTTGATGCCACAATGACGTTTCACCTCCTACGAATGCTTACCGTGTAATATAATCTCTTTTTCTCGATATCTCAAATCAAACGGGTTGCATGCTAGTTCCATCAACCCATGTGCTCGATTATTCTTTCTTTGAATTTCCGTAATTGAACTTTCCCATTCCTCACCATGGACATTGATTTATTTAGGCTATATCAATTCCATAAAAGGGCCTGAGATATTGACTTTAGTTATGTAACAGAAGGGACAAATCCTTTCTCGCATTATCTATTAATGCAGTATCACTCGTGGTGCACCCAACGTATCCTACCTCTCTGCGAACAGTGAGTCGTCATAGTTTTCGTCAATACATCTAAGTGCGTGAGTTGTAATACCCATTAATAATAATCTTAAAGTCTAAGTACCAATACACATGTCCGCAGATAGGAACATCCAATGACACTATGAAATGTATATTTCCTACTGGCAGGTCTCGTTCTCATAATATCCTCCTAGATATTACCAAGGGCGCACACCATGAGAAGGTGCCTCAAAGTTTTATGAGTCCTCACCCCCAATGCCCTATATTATTTGTGTCCCTCAAATAACATCATCTAGCCATAGAACGTATATTCAAGAATAGTGTTATGGCACTTCCGGGTTCTCATCATAGCAGGGATCCGCTATGACCCTTTAATGTAATAGTTATCCTTAGGACATTACCACATGCATTGTCACACAGAAGAACAATCAAGATGTGATAAGGTATTTATTAATGAATAAAGTACAAAGTATTTGGTTCTAGGGCACCAACTCCAACAGACTCCCACTTGGACTAGAGCCAACTGCTAACAACTTTTAACCCACTAGCTCTCACATAATATTCATGCTTCTGCTGAGATAAGCCTTTAGTCATGGGGTCCAACATGTTCTTTTTCATGGAAACTATTCTCACTACAAATTCACCCCTTTGATAAAAATACCTCAAGAGGTGATACTTCTAGAGTATGTGTTTTGTCCGTTGATGTGACCTTGGTTATTTTTAAAGAGCCACCGCTGCAGTATTATCATAATATAATGTGATAGGATCTTTACTGATAGGTACCACATCAAGCTTCTGGAAAATATTCTAAATCTATATTGTTTCCTTGGTTGTATTAGAAGCCTCTATATATTTGGACTCTACTGTAGAATCAGCGACAACTGGGTGCTTTGAACTCTTCCAGCTCACAGCTCCTCTATCGAGATGAAAAACATATCCAGATTGCAACTCCAGATCATTCTGATCTGTCTGAAAACCAGCATCAGCATACCCTCTGATGACAAGCTCCTTGTCTCCTCCATACACCAGGAACATATCCTTAGTTCTTTTCAGATACTTAAGGATAGTCTTTACAGATATCCAATGTTTTTCTCTTGGATCTGCTTGATATCTTCCTATCATGCTCAGTACATAGGCAACATCAAGCCTGGTACATAACATGGCATACATGATGGATCCTCTAGATGAAGCGTATGATATCTTACTCATTCCATCTTTCTCTTGTTGTGTCTGAGGACACATTTTCTTAGAAATATGTAGGCCATGTGACACTAGAACCAATCCCCTCTTGGATTGTTCCATACTAAATCTCGTTAGTATCTGGTCAATATATGTACCTTTACTTAGTCTAATCAGCCTCTTGGATATATCACGAATGATCTTGATCCCTAGAATGTAGGCTTCTTCACCCAAGTCCTTCATGGAGAAACACTTGTTCAACCAGTCCTTAACTGACTGTAAAACTAGTACATCATTTCCAATAAGAAATATGTCATCAACATATACTACTAGGATAACGACTACATTACCATTAAACCTCTTATAAAAACATGGCTCACATTCATTCTTAATGAAACCAAATTCTTTTATGACTTCATCAAATCTAATGTTCCATGACCTGGATGCTTGCTTTAATCCATAAATGGATTTCTGTAACTTGCAAACCCATTTGTTGTCACCTGGTGTCACAAACCCTTCTGGTTGTGTCATATAGACATCTTCCTGAAGGTTCCCATTAAGGAATGCTATTTTGATATTCATTTTCCAAATCTCGTAGTCATGGTAAGCTGTTATGACAAGTATGATTCTTATGGATTTAAACATGGAAACTGGTGAGAAGGTTTCATTGTAGTCAATTCATTGATGCTTTCTGAATCCTTTAGCCACTAGACTTGCTTTATAGGTGTTAACTTGACCTTCCATGTCCAGTTTTCTCTTGAATACCCATTTTCATCCAACAGGATTTACAACAACTGGCTCATCGACCAGAACCTAGACTTGGTTCTGATACATGGAATCCATCTTAGAATTCATAACTTCTAGCCATCTTGCAGCTTCTAAGATTTATACTGCTTTCTTATATGAGATAGGTTCATCATTGTCCAACAATAATGATTCACCATTCTCGGTGACTAGGAAACTAAATCTCTCTGGTTCTATTAACTCTCTTGAGCTCCTACGCAGTACTTGTGTTTCTGGAACCTCTTCCACGGGGACCTATGGAACTTGTTCCTATACCAACTCATGTTTATCTTGAGCATCAACTTCTTCAAAGTCAATCTTTCTCCCCCTATCCTTTTTGAGGATGTGTTCCCTATCAAGAAAGACGGCTTGTCTGATGATAATCACGTTCTTATATGAAGAGTTATATAGGTAATATCCTTTCATTTCCTTGGGATATCCTATAAATATACACTTCATGCCCCGGGGTGCTAGTTTGTTGCATGAGAATGCCTTATCAAATTCCTCGCATCCCCATACATGTGTGTGCAAAAAAATGGGTTTCTTTCCATTCCATAACTAGGAGGGAATTCCATTTTCCTCCTTAGTTGGTACTCAGTTTAATGTGTATGTCATATTCTGTAATGCATATCCCCAAAAGGATAATGGAAGATCTGCATGACTCATTTTCGACCTCACCATATCCAACAAGGTGCGGTTCCTCCTTTCACTAACACCATTCCACTATGGTGTATAAGGAGGAGTGAGCTGAGATAGAATGCCAGACTCCCGTAGAAGATCGATGAACTCTTAGTTCAGATATTCTCCACCTCGATCCGATCAAAGCTTCTTTATCTTCTTAACAAGCTTATTTTCTACTTCATTCTTGAATTCTTTAAATTTATATGAGGATTATGACTTATACCTCATTAAGTAGATATAGTCATATCTACTCAAATCATCAGTAAAAGTAATGAAGTAAGAATATCCACCTCTAGCTTATACTAGAAATGGTTCACACACATCTGTGTGCACCAATCCTAGAAGCTATGTGGACCTCTCACCCTGTCCACTGAAAGGTGGATTGGTCATTTTACCTTGTAAACAAGCGTGACATCTATCAAGTGGTTTTATCTCAGTAGAGTCTAAATAGACATATTGGCAGAGCTTTGTCAAATGCTTATCGTTTACATGATCAAGACGGTGATGCCACAACTGGGTGATGTATGAGTCATGTGAGTTTATTTCTTTATCGATTGCCAACACTTGGTTTTCGTAATTTAATACATAAAAACCATTATTTAAATATGTCATACCATAACATAAATTGTTCTTATAAAATAAGCAACCCTTATTTCCAAACATGAAAATAAATCCATCCATATCCAAACATGATACAAAAATTATGTTTTTGGTAACACTAGGAACATAATAACAGTTATGTAAAAACAAAATCATCCCAGTTGGAAATGAGAGGTGGTAATCACCAATGGCCAATGCAGCTAGCCTCGCACCATTAGCAGCTCGAAGATCCACCTCTCCTCTGGAAATATTTCTAAATATACTTGGTTCCTGTATTTTAATATATATGTGATCCCCACAAGATATATCTAATACCCAATGTGAAGAAATGTAAAGATTACACTCGATAACGAACACACCTTTAGCGTCCCCACGCTTCTGGGTGCAATTCCTCTTCCAGTGGTCTAGCTTTCCACATGCAAAACATACCACCTATTGTTCCTTTCCCTACCTCTGTATCTTCCCCTTCTTGGAGGGACGATGCTTGGGGGCTTCAAACTGTTTATAAGTCCTGACCCCTTTTCCTTGTCCTTCCTTTTCTTATTCACCATAAGGAATGCGGTTTTGTCATGCCCCATGTCCTTATCTACCTCGCGAATTAAGTTCATAAGTTCTAATAGACTCTTCTCATTGTTGCTCATGTTATAGTTGACCATAAAGCTATAGAAGGTCTTGGGAAGTGATGATAGGATGAGATCTGTATGCAAATCATCTGAGAACATAATCCCTAAGATGTTTAGGCATTCAATGTAGCCAATAAGCTTGACTACATGAGGCCCAACTGGCGCAGACTCTCCAAGATTAGTTGTAAACAAAGCTTTGGAGATCTCATATCTCTCCTGTCTCGCCTTCTCTTGGTATAGATCCTTAATATGAGACATCATGCTATATGTGTCCATATTTTCATGTTGCTTCAAGCACTCATTAGACATGGATGATAGCATGAAACATTAGACATATGTGGAATCATCCATATGTTTCATATAGAGAGATAGTTCCTCATCACTGACCTCTTTCTCAAGCGCAACTGGAGCAGGCTCTTCCAGCACATACAATTTTCTCTCGTGGCGAAGGATAATGCATAAACGCCTCTACCACTCTTGGAAATTGGTGCTGGTGAGAAGGTTTTCTTTCTCAAGTATGGTTCGCAATGATATGTTTGAAGTCATTTTTCTTTCCATTTCTACAAATTTAGATGAGAAAAGTTTTAGTACTTTATTATGATAAAACTGAGACAAATAAATAAATTAATACTTATTAGTCTCCCACTATTTTATCTAAATCCAATAGCCCTCACCATTGACTTTGAAATATTCTATTTCCTGAATATTCTAGTGGCAAGGATCCATATTTCCCTTCGCATTGCCCCAAATAGGGTTGGTCAAGCAACTTGAAGGGTTTTAGGTAGACATTCCAAATTTCAAATGCATTAACTCGCAACTCCTTGATCCGCTGAGTGGACTCCCCAATCCTGAAATCCTTTTATTTTAGATTTCCTCAACCTTTGCCTCTTGGTCACATAAAGTCCTACTATGGCAGTAAACCCTTGATGCAAACCAAGTCAAGTCAACCCAAAACCTTGAATTAGAATTCCCCGATAATTGAAAGCACCCCAACTAGGGTTGGTCAAGAACTTTGAACTATGGTTCGATTCTAACCAAGATTATGGAAGGTTATACCGACTTGATATTTTCTTTGAGGGATTTTATCCTTATATGTAAATTTACATTTTATTATCTTTGATTACATGATTTTTAATATTAAGTGGGGTATACTTAAGTTATTAACCATGTTTAAGATAATATTTTACGCATAAGTCGGTCTTATTTTAGTTCCATCTTGCATGCTTGTTTAATTCATTAATTGTGTGATCGTGAAAACGCACCCAAAATAAATAAACCATACAAATGATATAAATAAAATAAATGGTATGATCATGATATTATTCTATTGGTTAGTTTATCTAGTGGTTGATAAACTAACTCAAGACCTAGTGGAGAAACACCTTGAACCTTTTGGGTTCATGTTTACAACTTTCCACCTGTCCACCTTTGTATCTCCTTGGATTGGTTTCACCTTGGATCCTAACTTGATCCGCCTCCACTAGCTTGGGAGTACCATCCATTACATATGCTTTTATATCACACATAGGTGAGGGGAAAAATGGGGTTTTACATAAAAGAAACCCTGGGCACGCATGCCCTACATATTAATGAGGAGAAGACTCACATGCCAACAAATTTAATTTAAATAAATAAATTAAAAGAAACCATTCACATACAAAGTTCTTGGTCTAGCTCATGATCATCCATGCATGCAGTGATATTTACACATAAATAATACTATCATTCAATTCTTTAATCATTCTTGTTTAAGATAAATCATTCTTGAATCAATTAATTATCTTTAATTAATCAATCCTGTTATCATAAACCCTTTTTCTGAATTTCCTTAAGATTCTCATTCATCGTAATTTTAAACAAATAAATTTATTTAAAATTATATTTGTGCATAACTTGTACCTTGGAGGAAACCCAGTGAATTCTCATTCATAACTACCCAATGAGTAGAAATGAACATTACGCAGATGTTAAATTAAACGCATATATATATAACAAATATCATGTGTTGTGCCTCAGCTTTACGCCTACACTATGGTACACGTCTCAAGGGTTTGTATAATATAATAATAAATTTTAATAAATCTGCATAATTTGGATGAGTACAGGACGTGTAGTTCCGACTACACGACGTGTACTTTTGTTCACCGTCCATCCGAAGTACATGCCTGGGGACTGGCGTGTAGATGTACTTTGGAAATTTTTCGGAGTACACGGCGTGTTCAGTGGGACACACACCGTGTAGTATCTATGTTACACAGTTTCCAGTCAAGTAAGCCGTGTACAGGGTACATGGTCTAACCCTAACTCGAAAGAACTACATTCCGTGTTCAGTGGACCACACGGCGTGTAATCCGAAAACTGTGTGCCACCTGTTCTTGGTCAACACACGGTGTCATTTAAGACTTAGAAATACTCCAACACACGACTTGATTTGGTGGACCAGTCTGATGCATTAAACCTAGACTACACGGCGTGTACTACCGAATACACGTTGTGTATTCTGGTGTTGTACGGTTATAAATGTTTGGAACCTCCAGATGAGATCCTCTATTTTATTTTAATCAAAATTAAAAGAAAAATTTGTTTCTGTAAGGTGAACGAGAAACAAGAGAGGAGGAACAGATCTCGATATTCATATTTAAAGAATAATTAACTTGAATTGAAACAACTAAATTATTAAATTTGTAAATCACCAACGAAAAACTAAATAATTATAATCAACGATATGACCCCCTCTGATACCACTTGTAGGTTCTGGGCGCATCGGAAGCACGTTGGTGGGTGTACCCAACTTTATTTTAGTGTTAACAATGATCAATCCAAGATCCATCATGATAATAAAACGCCAAATCTTCAGAATAGAATGAAGAATGAAAAAGAAAAGAGGGGAGTACTGAGACCATAGATAGGATCATCATATGTTGGTTATAATTAATTTAATTAATTGACAAGAATTACCTTGATGTAATTCTTTCTTCGTTGATGTTTTCGGTCACGATCTGATGTGATCCGTCGTTGCGTCGTAAAATCCAAGTGTAGGATTCCTCTAGTGGTGATCCACACGTGCTCCATGTATCTCTGGATGTCGCCAAAGGGATCTATGGGTGCTAGCGTGGAAGAGCCTTCGCTTGCGATATCTGCCTTCGATCGCCTTGATCTGGCGGAGGAGGATCTCTCTCTCGTAGCTTGAGAGAGTTCTTGGAGGAAAAGGATTCTCTCTTGGCTTGAGAGATTTCTCTAGATCTATTGTACATAACCACAAAAAAAATGGAGAGGCTAATGAGAAATATATAATTGGTATTTTTAATTGCATATAATAACAAAATGAATTAATTACCCGAAAGAATTTATTCATTTCATTTAATTCATAGTAATACCCCATGTATAATAATAACAGTTGACTATTATTATTACCTGACATGCACCCAACGAATTACACCTAATATTATTTAATTAATTAAATAATATTATTTCTCATAAATTCCCAGAAAAAAATACACGGCGTGTATATTTAATATACACGGTGTGTACTTTTGTTTTTAAATTTTTCTTTATTTCCTCCACCACATTTATTAGACCTTGAATAATGGTTATTTATTTCTAAAATAAATATCATTGTATTACTTTCTAATAAATATATTATTTCACCAACAATATATTCTCTCGAATAACTAGTGTCGAAATAAATGCGATCAGGCATCCTTAAATAATTATTAAACCACAATAGGTAATAATATTTATTCAACTTGTTAAATTAATATTTAACTGAGATACTTGGACACACTTAGTGTGTGACCCTCTAGGCCTCTTTCTAAGTAGAATTAGGTGGATCCTACCTAAATTACAAGGTTAGCGTCTAGTAACACGCCAAGGAACCCATAGAGAAAGAAGTTAACTCTGCAATGATGTGCCACCTCCTATGAATGCTTACCATGTAATATAATCCCTTTGTCTCGATATCTCGAATTAAGCGGGTTGAATGCTAGTGCCATCAACCCATGTGCTCGATTATTATTTCTTTGACTTTATGGAATTAAACTTTTCCATTCCTCACCATGGTCATAGATTTATTTAAGCTATATCAATTCCATTAAAGGGCCTGAGATATCTACTTCTGTTATGGAACAGAATGGACAAATCCTTTCTCGCATTATCTATTAATGCAGTATCACTCGTGATGCACCCAACATATCCTACCTCACTGAAAATAGTGTGTCGTTACAGTTTTCGTTAATACATCTAAGTGTGCAAGTTGTAATACCCATTAATAATAATAATAAAGTCTAAGGAACAATACACACATTCATAGATAGGTACATCCAATGACACTCTGAAATGTGGATTTCCTACTGGCGGGTCTCATTCTCATGATATCCTCCTAGATATTACCAAGGGTGCACACTATGAGAAGGTGCCTCAATGTTTTATGAGTCCTCACCCCTAATGGAATGTATTATTTGTGTCTCTAAAATAATATCATTCGGCCATAGAACATATATTCAAGAACAATGTTATGCCACTTCTGGGTTCTCATCATAGTAGGGATCCATTGTGACCCTTTAATGCAACAGTTATCCTTAGGACATTATCACATGCATTGTCACGCATAAGAACAATAAAGATGTGACAAGGTATTTATTAATGAATAAATTATAGAGTAGTTGGTTCTAGGCCACCAACTCCAACATACCCAACCCTTGTTTCAAGTGGAAATGGTCCACACACATCAGTATGAACTAATTCAAGAAGCTATTTAGTGCTTTCACCTTTCCCACTAAATGGGGCTTTGGTCATTTTACCCTGTAAACATGTGTGACATACACCAAGTGGTTTTAGTTTAAAATAATATAAACATCCATCTTGATGTAATTTTTTCAAGCATTTCTCATTTACATGACCTAGCTGTTGATGGAAAAGTTGGGTGTGGTATGAGTTATGTCAATTAACTTCATTATCGATTGTTATATGTGAAACACATAGCTTCTTATTCCCTTGACACTCCTTTGATCTTCCTTTTCTTGAGAGGGTGTGAAGAATATTTAGGATTAAAGCTATTTGTATTCTCTTTCCTTTTGTTCTCCATAAGGATAGAAGACTTATCGTGTTTCATATATTTATCTACTTCGCGAGGTAGGATAAGAAGATTTGGTAGATACTTATCAATGATGTTCATATTAAAATTCACAATAAAACTAGAGAATCTCAGAGGGAGTGGTGCAAGAATGAGATCAGTGTCCAGTTCTTCAGGGATTTTAAACCCTAGAACCTCCAGGTTCTCAATGTAGCCAATGAGATTAACTACGTGAGGCTGAGCTGAGTCACCCACTCCAATCTTACTCAGAAATAGTGCCTTGGAGATATCAAATCGTTCCTTTATAGCTCTCTCTTTGTAAAGACCACGGAGGTACTCAAGCATGTTGTACGCATCTATGTTTTTGTGAGACTTCATGAGTTCACTAGACATGGATGAAAGCATCAAACATTGAACATCAACTGTGTTGTTCATATGTTTCTCATAGACTAGGGACTCTTCATCACTTGAAGGCGTCTAAACCATTCCTGAAAGTTACTATCAGGGAGGATGTTGTATTTATCCAGTATTGATCGCATGGATAGTGTGGTTGATGATCTTGACATTTTTTGTTCTATAATCGAAAGATCGGATTATTATTATTTTCCTTGATTACAATTTTATGAGAAATAATAAATTAATTTTATTAAGTCTCCCACTATTTTATCAAGTCTCAATGGATCTCAAGATTGAACTCAGAATGTATAGTTTCTGGGACATTTTAGTGACAAGCTTTCATATTCCCCTTCACATAACCCCAACAAAGGTTGGTCAAGCTATTTGAAGGTAGTTAGGTAGGCAGGTCTTTGCTAACTGTGGGTTTGTAGCTCCTTAATCCGTTGAGTGGACTCCCTAATCCTGAAATCTTGACTTGGATTTCCTTAACACTTGCCTTAAAATTTACACCAAGTCTAGCAAGGGATACTCCTCTTGATGTAAAATGGTTAAGTCAACCCGAAACTTTCATAAGAGATTCCTATATAAAAGTAAGTGTCCCAACAAGGGTTGGTCAAACACATAGTTTTATTGAGTCTTGCCTTTAATCAAGTAATGGAAGGCTTAGTCCAACTTAAAATTTTATTGAGGGTTTTTTATCTATTATGCATAAATTGTCTTATTATCTTCATCATGTGCTTGTTAATATTAAGTGGAACTTACTTAAGTGATTAACCATGTATTGATAATATTTACGCATAAGCCTGGTTTATTTTAGTTTCATCTTTCATGATTGTTAATTCATTAATTATGTAGTCGCGACAATACATCCATAATGAAAAACCATGCAACTTTCACATGAGCCTCAGCCCGGTTTGTGAGTACTCCTTAAGTGAATCCAGGTGACCTGGGATCAAATCCAGGTGGAGGCATATTTCCAGGTACTGTAGCGGGGTTGTAGCAATATTGTAGCAACTATAGTAGTACATTAGAAGGTACTGTAGTGGGAACTGCAGCAGTACCGTATCAGGTACTATAGCGGGGACTATAGCAGGTACTGTTTGGCACTGTAGCAGCTGGGACTATTCCCCTGTTTGGGCCTTCGGTCCACCGATTTGGTCCCCGAGTCCTTTAAGGCCTTAGGGCCACCTAGGCCTTCAGGTCAGTAATGTCTTCAGGCCACCTAAAGGCCTTTAAGCCACCTTAAGTGCAAATGAAAACTATACAACCTACAAGGAACAAGCTCCAGAAGAAGGATGAGCAAGGAGCTTGCACCATAGCAGAAGATAAATGGATTGCAAGAATGAGAGGGTATGGTACCTATCATCGGGACAAGCATGTGCATGCATGGGAAAGCCTAGCTGAATAGTCATACGAGGGTGGAGAGCTGATTTCATGATGAAGATACTGGGGAGGAGCAGTTCTGAGTAGTTGGTCTGGGTTGTATGTAATGTTTGAAGCCTATGGGCAATGAATTCCTCTAAGGCCTGCGGGCCAAATAATGTTTATGCCTACGGTCCTTGTAAGGGTTCCACCTCACCCCTTGAAAGGTGGATTATAAAAAATCAATAAAAAATGATGGCATTTGGGCCATTAGAGGAAAAACCATACAACTGACAGAAATAAAATAAATTAAAGGGCATGATCATGAGCTCTTCTAATGGTTAGTTTATCTAACGGTTGATAAATTAATCATTGACTTAGGGGAGAAACACCTTAAACCATTTATGTTTTGTGTCTACAACTTCCCACATGTCCACCATTATATCTCCGTTGATTGGTTTCACCTCAGCTCCTTACTTGAACCATCTCCACAAACTTGAGAGGTTCATCCATTACATATGTTTTTTAACTCACACGCAGGAGAGGAGTAAAAGGGGGTTTACATAAAAGAAATTATGGGCACACATGCCCTACATATTAATGAGGAGAGATGACCCACAGGTCAACAATTTAATTTAAAATAAATTAAAAGGAAACTAATCACATACAAAGGTCTGGTCTGGCTCATGATCATCCACATACATGTAACGAATTATGCATTTAATAAAACTAGCATTCAATTCTGTAATCATCCATATTAAGATAAATCATGCTCAAATCGATTAATTATTATCTTTAATTAATCAATCCTTTTATCTTAATCCTTTTCTGAATTTCCCTGAGATTCTCATCCATAACTTTGGAGGTAACATGGTGAACACTTGTTCGAATCTACATGATATGTAATTTTGAAAATTACACAAACATTAAAGTTTTAATTCTGTGTAATTTGGTAAAGTACACGGCGTGTAGTTTTGACTACACGGTGTGTAATGCCTTCATCGTCTTATTTAAAGTACACTCTAGGGACTTGGTGTGTGAGGCGTACTTCGAAAATCTCAGAGTACATGGCGTGTCCAGTGGGCCACACGTCGTGTTATCTCCAGGTTACACGGTTACCAATCAGATTAGTTGTTTATGGGATACATGGTTTGGACCTTGACCTGAAGGGACTACACGTCGTGTCCAGTGGGTCGCATGTGTAATACAGTTGATCGTGCACCAGTCTGTCTTGGTCAACACACGGTGTAAGAATTAACTACTCTGCATGTCATTAATGCACACAGCTTGCGTAATTGATGAATTACCCCCAATGCACTAAACACAACTACACGGTGTGTAATCCGGATTACACGACATGTGTGTCAGATTACACGGCGTGTAACTCCGAATATATGGCATGTACTGCCGTGTTACCTGGATAGAATCACCGACGCCTCCTGATGAGATGCTCGATTTAATTTTAATCAAAAAATTATTTGTTTCTGTTATATTTGCAAGAAACAAAAAGAGGAAGAACAGATTTCGAAATTCAGATTACAAGAACGATTAAACATGAATTGAAAAACTAAATTATTAAAGCTTAAATCATCAATGAATTATTTAAATAACTATAAACTATGATGAGCCTGCTCTTATACCACTTGAAGGATTCGGTCACAATGGAAGAATGACGATTGGGAGGGATCAAATTTGCTTTTGTTGTAATCGATGACCAATCTGGGATTAATATGACGATGAACGCCAGTATCCATGGATTAAAATCAAAGATTTAGACAAATAGAAGAAAATCATCGGATCCAAGAAAGATGATCTTGCACATCATGTTTATAATTAATTTATTAGTTTCTGAAGAAATTAAATACCTGGGTCTTAGGTACTTTCTTCATTAATGATCGTTGATCATCCGGAATGTCCCTTTCAGATTGTCTTTGTTGCGCTCACGAGAATACAAATTAGAATCCTTCTAGTAGTGATCCACATGTGCTCCAATGGTCTTCGAACAATGTCACTCATTCTCCAGGTGCTAGCACAGTGAAGTGAATGTCTTGTGTTGATCGTTCTTGATCGCTCGTTCTTTGGTCTTGAAGAACTTCTCTCATTCTTGAGAGGGAGAGATGATAGGAGTCGAGAGAGAAAATATTTGGCTCAACAATTCTCAATTCACTAGGGTTTAGAAAAATAGATGTGCCTATTTATTAATCGACATGGGGTTTCAGTTATAATATTTAATTGTGAAACAACAATTAAATGCAATTATAACTATTAGAGAAAACTCATTCCATATAATAACAATAACATCGCCATTATTTGTGGTGCACCAACTTGCGCAAAATGGAACCATAAATGAAATCTCATATCGCATAATGATAACAGTATTATTATTATTTCTTATGCCAACTGGATAAACATTATTTATCGACTTGTAAATAATTAATTTATCAATGGACACGGTCTTAGTCCATTCGTACTCCTCTTCCATTTATTGAACACCCGAATAAAATATTTTATTCTCTTAAATAAATATTTTTATTTACAAATTAGTAAATAAATATTTATTAAATGTTCAATAAAATAAATAAATATATTTTATTCACAATCCGGTGAATAAATATTTATTTAATTTATGTGATCATTTTAAATTTAATAAAATTATCCCTCGATCTTGAGAATAATATTTATTCCATTAATTAAATTCAAATAGAATTTAGTCAAGACCACCAAAAACACTTAGTGTGTGACCCTCTAGGATTCTTTCTCATTAGCATTAGGCAAGTTTTCCTAAAGTTCAATATTACTGTCTAGCAACAGGTCAAGACACCCAAGAGAAAGAACTTAAAGGCACAGCGAAGACATCCACATACAAACGCTCACTGTGTAATATAATCTCTTTGTCACAATATCTCATCAAGTTGGTTTCATGATAGTGTCATCAACCTATATGTTTGATACGTCATTCTTTGAATACCTAAAATAAACTCGTCATTACACCATGACCATGGATTTTAGGGCGACGGTTCTATTTCAATCAAAGGATAGAGATATAAACTTCCATAAATAGAAGAGACAAATCCTTCCTCGACTTATCCATTAATAACATGTCACTCGTGACGCACCCTACTTCTCGCCAACATATGACGTGATGATTTTTGTCAGTAAATCAAGGTGCATGAGTTGTTACATGTATTAATGATAATCTTAATGTTTAAGGACCATTACACATGCTCACAGATAGAAATATCTAATGACACCAAAACAAGCAGAATTTCTACCGGCAGGTTTGTTCTCGTAATCTTCCGTTTTGGAGATTACCAAGAGCGAACTTCATTTGAAGAGGTCTCATCTGCTTATGAGTACTCGAGTCTGACGGTCTGTATCATATGTGTCTCATTATAGTATGTCATCCAACTACAGAACTATATTCAAAAATATTATCATAGCACTTCAAGGTTCTCATCATAGCAGAGAAATGTTATGACCTTATTAATGCGACAAATACTTTAGAACATTATTACATTATATCCATGCAGAACAATGAGCAATATGTAATAAGATGTTTAATATTTAAATAAATTAAATATACAAACAGTTGGTTCTATAACACCAACTCCAACAATGCGATCACAAGTTTTATTGAAGGTCACACACCTCATGCGACCGAAGTGCTTGATTTTTAGTCATGCCTCTTCCTTCTTCCCCATTGTGGGAAAATAATATGTGTGCTTTGGGTGTTTCTTCAACCCCGGATATGATGATTCTCGTTTGGTGAGTGTCAACAATATGTTTTTAAGAAAAAAAATTTCATGTATTATCATGTTTTTTAAGAAACTCTCATAATTATATCTTTGCCTTTTTGTTTTCTTATAAAATGTTTTATGAAAAACTTTCAGATGTGAGTAAATGATTATTTGAGTTCAAAGTTTATTATGTTAAAATAAAACTCGCTTATATGATCTCATGGTTTTGAAATGGGTCAACAAGTTTGTTTTCTTCTTTGTAAATGTCATTTATTGAGTTTTTTGTGTTCATCTTGCGTTTTTAAATGTTTTCCATAGGTTTTAAAAATGAGTGGGAACAATGATGAAGAGTTGATATGAAAAAAGAAATAAGTATAGTGGAAAAATTGTCCACTAAAACACATGAGTAGTGTTATGTAAGAGTTTATTTTATTTCTCTAAAACTCTAAACCTAAAAAAATCTCTCAGGTGTGTATGTGATTCAATTTTTTTTTGATGTTGTATGTTTTGGATGACTAAAAATGAACCATGTTTAATGATATAAAAGTTAGACATGTAAAGATTATGTTTTTAGCACCGAATCTGGGAGTATGAGTTCGGAATTGTGTATACATAATGAGCTTTTGGTAAAATTATCAGTCTCATATAGTCATACCTTTCATTAAGATTTTGCCACAAGGTTATCTGATCTTTCATCATCAAGTATTTTGTATCACCCTGCCCCTACCTCATTGTCTTAAGGAGGCAGTGAGGGCTACTTGGCCTTAAGCGACGTTCCCAAGGTGCCAAAGGCTGGCAATAAATGCTGAGAGCTTCAAGATAAAGTTGGGGAACGATTTTCCCTTAAGACAAAACCAACCAAACCATCCACTAACAGCCACTATATGATGCATATAAATTCCATTACCCAACCATGCATTCCCAAAAAGACAAACAAGTTGTTCCACAACACAACTCAAAACCAATACAACGAGTCATGTCTACACAACATCAGAGTACATTGCGGAAACTAAACAACCAAACACCACAAGCCATGACACCACCACAGCTCCACGCCAAGCTCCAAGCTCTAAGATCCACCAAGGGATCACAATGCTCCACCAAAGGAGGGTGATGTCTTACCTTTTCCCACGTCACAATACACAACATCGGCAAAGACACCAACATTCCAAAGCAAAGGGTGAGTGCTAAAACTCAGTAGGATTTCCCTAAATGACTTCCCTACACATGCCACTAGGATAAAACTGTTAGCACATTTATATAAAACAATTTATATAAAATAAATCACAAGTGAAACCATTTTCATAAGCCCAACATGCTCTTACCAAGCCATCACACCCAAACCAAGCAAACAAGGGAAAGCCAAACAACTATGCCACAATCCATATCATCATGTACACATTAGCACAACAATTTCCACCTTGCAAAGCAATGCACAAAAAAACAACCAAAATGAACAAACAACCAAATGGTGGAGCTTCTGTCCAACCCGTTCACCCATTCACACCTAGTGGTACTTCCCGACCACAACCAAACGGTGGAGCTTCAGTCCAATCCGTTCACCCATTCACACCTAGTGGTAATTCCCGACCACAACCAAATGGTGGAGCTTCCATCCAACCCGTTCACACATTCACACCTAGTGGTACTTCCCGACCACTACAAAATGGTGGAGCTTCCGTCCAACCCGTTCACCCATTCACAACTAGTGGCTCTTCCCGTCCACTTATCCTTTGATGGTGGCCCTTCTGTCCACTATACATCCCCTTTTTATAGTGGTACTTCTCGCCACTTCCACACAACATTACAATCAATCCAAACCAAGCATATAACCCACTAAGGTCACAACAACATGCAAACAACCAATTCCATCTCATAGCAATCCACTTCAATAAATCACCCATTTATTGAAAATCATTTTCCATGCCAAACAACATTTCAATAAAACAACCTATTTATTGAAAACACTTTTCCATTCAATCATTTTCACAAATCAACCATAGAATCCCATTTTAAAATCTCCGTTTTAAAATCCACAATAATAGCATTTCACCATAAAACCTCCTTTTTCCCAAAAATCCCCAAATGGATTTCCAACCAACTTTTCACATCAAAACACAATTAATTTCAAGCCAACCAAATTAATTGTGACCAAAAACCACTAGCTCTAACCAAGTGGAGTCGAGAGAGAAGCCACCTACCTTTAGGGTTCCCGAGAAATCGACCCACGAACAACCGCGCCTCAAATCCGGCGAACGCACCACCGAAACCTCTCTATATCCATTTCCCTAACATCCACAAGCCTTAATATTAACATCCAAGGCAACCCCAACCCTAGATATATGCACAACAAGTGTAGATCTAGAAAACTACGAAAAAGAGGTATGTAGATCTAGAGGAAAACACAAGAGAAACAAGAGGAGAGACTTACGCGGGAGAAACCACCTTCAGACCACCTTGAAACCCCTTTGAAATGCTTCCAAATCGAGTGGGAGAGCACCCTTAACCCATAAGAACCCAAAATCCCGAGTGAGGCTCGAGTGGGAGGAAGATTGGAGAGGAATGAGGCAAGCCCGAGTGAGCCAGGGTTTTAAAACCCTATTTTTAAGTGGTCGTACAGTTAGCCCGCACGGTTTGGAAAACCGTGCGCTAACCATGCGCATGCTACTGCCTCAGGAGAAAGGGTTTGTACGGTTTTCTTGCACGGTTTGGAAAATCATGCGAATCCTACTGCCTCCCCTGCACGGTTTCCTAGAGAAGCCGCACGGTTTCCACTAATCGTGCTCAAACCGTGCACCCCTTTAAAAGCCTCCAAACTCATCCAAAACCATTCCAAACTCTCCCAACCTCTTCCCAACTCATCCCATGCACTTTAAACACATAAAAATGCATAAACAAAGGCCACATTACTCAAACCGTGGGTACTACATTCTCCCCACCATTGGACTTTTCGTCCTCAGAAATTAGTGAACCCACCCTTTGCCGAAAGAGCTTGGGCCACTGCTCGACCATCTCTTTCTCCCGCTCCCAAGTCTCCTCTTGAATCTGAACATGTTGCCACAAAACACGAACTAAACTGATGCTTTTACCATGCAAGACTTTCTCTTTCCTATCCACAACCCGTACTGGCACGTGCACCAATGAAGCATTCGGTTCTAGCGCAACATTATCCCATCGAATCACATGGTCACCATCCGGATGATACTTTTTCAACTGCGACACATGAAACACATTGTGCACCACAGGGAACCTAGGTGGCAAATCCAAACGATAAGACACCTCACCAACCCGCTCAAGAATCTCAAAAGGTCTAATATACCTCGGAGATAACTTTCCCTGCTTCCCAAACCGATGATGTCCCAACCTAGGAGAGATCCTCAAGAACACATGATCACTCACCTCGAATGACAACGGCCATCAACGATAATCTACATATGATTTCTGATGACTCTGAGTCATCTCCATTCTCTTCCGGATCAACTTGATCTTTTCCATAGTCTCCTGGACAAGGCTCGGTCCAACCATTGAGGACTCACCCATTTCCACCCAACATAGTGGAGAACGACATGGTCGCCCATAAAATGCTTCAAACGGAGCCATCTGTATGGATGCCTGATAACTGTTATTATATGAGAACTCAACCAATGACAAGTGCTCCTCCCATGAGCCACCAAAATCCATGACACAAGCCCGCAACATATCCTTCAGAGTTTGTATCGTCCTCCCGGATTGACCATCCGTCTGAGGGCGATACGCCGTACTCATCGTCAACTGTGTCCCAAGGTCTTGCTGTAAGGATTTCCAGAAACGAGATGTAATCCTCATATCTCTATCTGATACAATTGATACTAGAACACCATGCCTCTTTACCACCTCACAGATATAGATTTTGGAAAGATCCTCCACCGTATGAGATTCACGAATCGGAATGAAATGGGTCAACTTCGTTAGCCGATCCACTATCACCCAAATGACATTGTGCTTTCTGACCATTCTTGGGAGACCTGTAACAAAATCCATCACTATATGCTCCCACTTCCAAACAGGGATTGGTAAAGACTGCTATATTCCTGCTGGCCGCTGATGCTCTGCCTTGACCTGCTAACAACAAGCATCTCGAAACAAACTCAGCCACACTTCTTTTCATATCAGCCCACCAGAACTGTGCTTTCAACGCTTTATACATTTTCTGAATTCCATGATGAACAGCCCACCTGGAATGATGATACAACCTAAGAAGATCCTCCTGACAAGCAACTGGTACAACCATCTGATTCCAAAAACACAAAACTGAATATCTATTCAGTTGCCAATCCTCAATGGTCTCCCTACCATTGAGTCTCGACCCCATGGTCACACACTCAGAATCAGATATTTGTGCCTCTCTAATCAGGCCAACCAAGTCATGAATCAAAAAAACTGGAAAGAAGACCACTCTATCACCCTGGTCCTCACATTCCAACCACATGTCTGCTATAACCGACATCAACTGCCATTGGTCTGATGCCAGTTTTACCACCTGAGCATATGATTTTTGACTTAATGCATCCGCCACCGAATTTCCCTTACCTTGTGTGTACATTAAGTCAAAATCAAACATCTGGAGATATTCCATACACCTCCTTTGCCTCAAGTTCAAATCCCTTTGTGAGAAAATGTGCTTCAAGCTCTTATGATCTGTATATATCATGAATTTCTCACCAAAGAGATAATGATGCCACACTTTCAAAGCATGGACCACTGCTGCCAACTCCAAATCATGATTTGGGTAGTTCTTCTCATGCACTCTCAACTACCGTGATCCATATGCAACCACATGATTCCCTTGCATGAGAACGCACCCCAACCCTGATCCCGATGCATCACAATACACCATGTACCCTTTTCCTGATTCTAACAAAACCAAGATTGGTGCTGATGTAAGACGACCCTTTAGCTCTTCGGAACACTGCTGACAAAATAACAGCCTCTATCTTTTCTGGATCCACTAAAACACCCCTTTCAGAAATCACATGGCCAAGAAAACAAACTTCCCTTATCCAAAAGTCACACTTTGACAATTTGGAATACAACTGATGATTCCTCAAGATCCCCAGCATTGTCGCCAAGTGCTGCTCATGCTCCACCCTTCTCTTTGAATACACCAGAATATCGTCTACAAACACCACCACAAATGAATCCAGATATCTCTGAAATATCTGATTCATCAATTCCATAAACACCACTGGCGCATTCGTTAGACCAAAGGGAATAACCACATATTCATAATGGCCATATCAACTTCTGAAAGCTGTTTTAGAAATATCCTCCTTCCTCACCCGCAATTGATGATATCCCGACCTCAGGTCGATCTTGGAGAACCACTGGGCTCCCCTCAACTGGTTGAACAAATCATCAATTCGTGGAAGTGGATATATATTCTTTATCGTAACTTGGTTAAGTCTACAATAATCAACACATAGCCTCAAAGTTCCATCCGCCTTTTTTACAAACATCATCGGCGCTGCCCACGGAGATGTGCTAGTCCGGATAAACCCTTTGTTTTCTAAATCTTCCAACTAGACTTTCAATTCCCACAATTCAGTAGGTGTCATCCGGTAAGACGGAAGTGAGATAGGACTGGTCCCTGGAAGGAGATCAATCATAAACTCCACTTCTCTTACGGGAGGTTACCCAGAGAATTCTTCAGGAAAAACATTTATGAATTGATCCACCACTATCGGAAGAACACTCTTCTCAATAGAATCTACCTATTACAATGAAAAAACCACCAAATGATACGATAATGTACCCACTGCTGGTGCAAACAAACCCGTTGCACCCTGCCTTTCATGCTTCTCTCCTCTAAAGAGATGTCTAACTCCATCGTGTGTCGTAAAATCCATTGTCCGCACATCACAATCGATGTGGGCCTTAAAAGACACCAGCCAATCCATTCCCCAGATTACATCATACCCATCCATCTCAAGCATTGATAAATTCCACACTATCTCAACCTCACCCACAATGATACAACATTCTCTACACAAGAAGGCTCGACACTCTCTTCGACCCAGAGGAGTTTGAAGTTTCAAAATTGAGGGCATCATTTCTACCCTTAAACCCAGTAAATCAACCACACGTGCAACAATAAAAGAGTGTGAAGCGCCCGTATGAAACAACACTTGCATCAAGGTAGAATTTAAAATAATAGTACCTCGCACCGTGGATGGTCCCGACTGATCATCCACCATAACCTGCTCAGCTCCGAACACATGTTTGCTTGCTACACTCTGCTCTTTATTGCTCTGCTGAGGCGTCGTAGTATTCTGAGAATCACCATGACCCACTTTACTATGCTGACGAGGGGTATGCTGTTTTCCCCGTCCCGTCGAAGCATATGACATCTGCGATCCCTGAGGAGTGTCATGCGCACCCGACCTTGGAGCATTCTGACAATAACGCTGCAGATGCCCCATATGCATACAATTATGACATGCTCGAGGTTGTGTCGTACAATCCCACTTGATGTGGCTCGTAGAACCACACTGAAAACATCCCGGCTTGCTCTGGGGCTTCGGAGGAAGATTTATCAATCATGTCGTCGGATTATATGTCATATTCCCGCACTGGGAATAAGTTTCCCTCCTTCACTTGAACCCAGCGTTAGAGTTCCCACTATTCCCCATGGGTACCACCATGCTTCCTCCGCCCGAAGCTCCCAAGAGATCCCGCTCAGCCACCGAGGCTCTATTCACTATCTCTGGGTAATCATTTATACATAACACTGCTATCTTGGAACGAATGTCCAACCTCAAACCAGCTTCGAAGATACGAGATTTCAACGACGTGCTACCCGCCACCTCGGGTGAAAACCACACTAAGTTCATAAACTTAGTTTCATACTTCGTCACAGACATATGCTTTTGCTTCAGAATGAAGAAATCAGTTGTGCGCCTCCCCGGTGCCATTTCTATAAACAGAAAACAAATAACCATGAGTCTCACTTCCGTAGACATCACGAAATCCCATTTCGAGTCACATTACTCAATACTATCACAACGAGGCTTTACACCTTTCCACATTTTCCATGTTTCACTATTTTTGAAAATCATACCATTTTCAAAAAACCAAATTTATTCACATTACAATTTCACACATTTGAAAAACCACCATTTCTCAATTCATCCCATAAATCATTATTCCCAATGAAATATTCATCCTAGTGGGAAGTCATTTCTACCATGCATGTCATGCTCATCTCATTGGCTACACCCATGACAATGAGATATCCAATGCCTATAAGTGTCTCCAAAACACTTATGTACCCAACTCCCTGGTAACTTGAAGTTCAGAATAAAAGGGTTAGCTACGTCCTTTTATGCTATACATTCCAAGTTCTGACATTCCTACACCTTGCTACCATCCCGACTCAAGGAATATACCACAATGAATGTCAACACCAAAACCAAGAATCAACTCTAAAGGACCGAACAAGCTGATACCACTTGTAGCACCCCGCCCCTACCTCATTGGCTTGAGGAGGCGGTGAGGGACACTTGGCCTTAAGCGACGTTCCCAAGGCGCCAAAGGCTGGCAATAAATGTCGAGGGATTCAAGATCAAGTTGGGGAACAATTTTCCCTTAAGACAAAACCAACCAAACCATCCACTAACAGCCACTATATGATGCATATCAATTCCATTACCCAACCATGCATTCCCAAAAGACAACCAAGTTGTTTCACAACACAACTCAAAACCAATACAACGAGACATGTCCACACAACATCAGAGTACACTGCGGAAACTAAACAGCCAAACACCACAAACCATGATACCACCACAGCTCCACGCCAAGCTCCAAGCTCCAAGCTCTACCAAGGGATCACAATGCTCCACTAAAGGAGGGTGATGTCTTACCTTTTCCCACGTCACGATACACAACATCTGCAAACACACCAACGTGCCAAAGCAGGGGGTGAGTACTAAAACTAAGTAGGATTTCCCCAAATGACTTCCCTACACACGCCACTAGGATAAAACCGTTAGCACATTTATATAAAACAATTTATATAAAATAAATCACAAGTGAAACCGTTTTCGTAAGCCCAGCATGCCCTTACCACCATCAAACCCAAACCAAGCAAAGAAGGGAAATCCAAACAACCATGCCACAAGCCATATCATCATGTACACATTAGCACAAAAATTTCCACCTTGCAAAGAAATGCACAACAAAACAACCAAAACGACCAAACAACCAAACGGTGGAGCTTCTGTCCAACCCGTTCACCCATTCACACCTAGTGGTACTTCCCGACCACAACTAAACGATGGAGCTTCCGCCCAACTCGTTCACCCATTCACACCTATTGGTACTTCCCGACCACAACCAAACGGTGGAGCTTCTATCCAACCTGTTCACCCATTCACACCTAGTGGTACTTCCCAACCACAACCAAACGGTGGAGCTTCCGTCCAACCCGTTCACCCATTCACAACTAGTAACTCTTCTCGTCCACTTATCCTTTGATGGAGGCCCTTCCATCCACTATACATCCCCTTTTTATAGTGGTACTTCTCTAAACTTCCACACAACATTCCAATCAAGCCAAACCAAGAATATAACCCACCAAGATCATGACAACATGCAAACAACCAATTCCATCGCATAGCAATCTACTTCAATAAATCACCCATTTATTGAAAATAATTTTCCATTCCAAACCACATTTCAATTCCATCAATCATTTTCACAAATCAACCATAGAATCCCATTTTAAAATCTCCATTTTAAAATCCACAACAAAAGCATTTCACCATAAAACCCCCTTTTTTCCAAAAATCCCCAAATGGATTTCCAACCAACTTTTCACATCAAAACACAATTAATTTCAAGCCAACCAAATTAATTGTAACAAAAAACCACTAGCTCTAACCAAGTGGAGTTGAGAGAGAAGCCACCTACCTTTAGGGTTCCCGAGAAATCGACCCACGAACAACCGCGCCTCAAATCCGGCGAACACACCATCGAAATATATCTAGATCTCTTTCCCTAACATCCACAAGCCTTAATATTAGCATCCAAGGAAACTTCAACCCTATATCTACACACAACAAGTGTAGATCTAGAAAACCATGAAAGAGAGGGATGTAGATCTAGAGGAAAACACAAGAGAAACAAGAGGAGAGACTTACCCGGGAGAAACCACCTTCAAACCGCCTTGAAACCCATTTGAAACGCTTCCAAATCGAGTGGGAGGGCACCCTTAACCCCTGAGAACCCAAAATCCCGAGTGAGGCTCGAGTGGGAGGAAGATTGGAGAGAAATGAGGCAAGTCTGAGTGAGCCCGGGTTCTAAAACCCTATTTTTAAGTGGCCGCGCGGTTAGCCCACACAATTAGGCAAACCGTGCGCACGCTACTACCTCGGGAGCAAGGGTCCGCACGGTTTCCTCGCACGGTTTGGCAAACCGTGCGCCGGTCGTGCGAAGCCTACTGTCTCCCCTGCACAGTTTCCTGGAGAATCTGCACGGTTTCCACTAACCGTGCTCAAACCGTGCACCCCTTTAAAAGCCTCCAAACTCATCCAAAACCATTCCAAACTCTCCCAACATCTTCCCAACTCATCCCATGCACTTTAAACACATAAAAATGCATAAACAAAGGCCACATTACTCAAACTGGGGGTACTACATTCTCCCCACCATTGGACTTTCCGTCCTCGGAAATTAGTGAACCTGCCCTTTGCCGAAAGAGCTTGGGCCACTGCTCGACCATCTCTTTCTCCCGCTCCCAAGTCTCCTCTTGAATCTGACCATGTTGTCACAATACACGAACTAAACCAATGCTTTTACCACGCAAGACTTTCTCTTGCCTATCCACAACCCGTACTGGCACGTGCACCAACGAAGCATCCGGTTCTAGCTCAACATGATCCCATCGAATCACATGGTCACCATCCGGATGATACTTTTTCAACTGCGACACATGAAACACATTGTGCACCGCACAGAACCTAGGTGGCAAAGCCAAACGATCAGCCACCTCACCAACCTGCTCAGGAATCTCAAAAGGTCCAATATACCTCAGAGATAACTTTTTCTTCTTCCCAAACCGACGATGTCCCAACCTAGGAGAGATCCTCAAGAACACATGATCACTCACCTAGAACGAAAACGACCGTCGACGATGATCCGCATACGATTTATGACGACTCTGAGTCGTCTCCATTCTCTTCCTGATCAACTTGATCTTCTCCATAGTCTCCTGGACAAGGCTCGGTCCAACCATCGAGGACTCACCCATTTCCACCCAACATAGTGGAGAACGACATGGCCGCCCATACAATGCTTCAAACGGAGCCATCTGTATGGATGCCTGATAACTGTTATTTTATGAGAACTCAACCAATGACAAGTGCTCCTCCCATGAGCCACCAAAATCCATGACACAAACCCGCAACATATCCTCAAAAGTTTGTATCATCCTCTCGGATTGACCATCCGTCTGAGGGTGATACGTCGTACTCATCGTCAACTGTGTCCCAAGGGCTTGCTGCAAGGATTTCCAGAAATGAGATGTAATCATCGGATCTCTATCTGATACAATCAATATTGGAACACCATTCCTCTTTATCACCTCTCGGGTATAGATTTTGGGCAGATCCTCCACCATATGAGATTCACAAATCGGAATGAAATGGTCCGACTTCGTTAGCCAATCCACTATCACCCAAATGGCATCGTGCTTTCTGACCGTTCTTGGGAGACCTGTAACAAAATCCATTGCTATCTGCTCCCACTTCCAAACAGGGATTGGTAAAGACTGCAACATTCCTGCTGGCCTCTGATGCTCTGTCTTGACCTGCTGACAAGTCAAGCATCTCAAAACAAACTTAGCCACACTTCTTTTCATACCAGCCCACCAGAACTGCACTTTCAACGCTTTATACATTTTCTAAATTCCAGGATGAGCAGCCCACCTGGAATGATGATACGCCCTGAGAAGATCATCCTGACAAGCAAATGGTATAACCATCCGATTCCGAAAACACAAAACTGAATCTCCATTCAGTTTCCAACCCTCAATGGTCTCACCACCATTGAGTGTCGACCCCATGGTCACACACTCGGAATCAGATATCTGTGCATCTCTAACCAGGCCAACCAAGTCAGGAATCAACAAAACTGGAAAGAAGACAGCTCTATCGCCCTGGTCCTCACATTCCAACCGCATGTCAGCTATAACCGACATCAACTGTCACTGGTCTGATGCCTGTTTTACCACCTGAGCATATGATTTTCTACTTAATGCATCCACCACCAAATTTCCCTTACCTGGTGTGTACATTAAGTCAAAATCAAACATTTGGAGATATTCCATCCATCTCCTTTTCCTCAAGTTCAAATCCTTTTGTGAGAAAATGTGCTTTAAGCTCTTATGATATGTATATACTGTGAATTTCTCACCAAAGAGATAATGATTCCACACTTTCAAAGCATGGACCACTGATGCCAACTCCAAATCATGAGTTGGGCAGTTCTTCTCATGCACTCTCAACTATCGTGATCCATATGCAACCACATGATTCCCTTGCATGAGAACGCACCCCAACCCTGATCCCGATGCATCGCAATACACCACGTACCGTTTTCCTGATTCTGGAAAAACCAAGATTGGTGCTGATGTAAGATGACCCTTTATCTCTTCTAAACACTGCTGACACTGTTCATTCCAATGGAATGAAACATTCTTCCTTGTCAAAGTTGTCATTGGCGAAGCCAATCGTGAAAAATAACGAACAAAATGTCGATAATACCCATCTAGACTAAGAAAACTCTATATCTCAAACACATTCTTTGACGGTTGCCACACGATAACAGCCTCTATATTTTTCGGATCCACTAAAACACCCCTTTCAGAAATCAAATGGCCAAGAAAACGAACTTGAAGTATCCAAAAGTCACACTTTGACAATTTGGCATACAACCGATGATTCCTCAAGATCCCCAGCACTGTCGCCAAGTGTTGCTCATGCTCCACCCTTGTCTTTGAATACACCAGAATATCGTCTACAAACACCACCACAAATGAATCTAGATATCTCTGAAATATCTGATTCATCAATGCCATAAACACCGTTGGTGCATTCGTTAGACCAAAGGGCATAACCACATATTCATAATGGTCATATCTACTTCTGAAAGCTGTTTTAAAAATATTCTTCTTCCTCACCCACAATTGATGATATCTCTACCTCAGGTTGATCTTGGAGAACCACTGGGCTCCCTCAACTGGTCGAACAAATCATCAATTCGTAGAAGTGGATATCTATTCTTTATCGTAACTTGGTTAAGTCTACGATAATCAACATATAGCCTCAAAGTTTCATCCTCCTTTTTCACAAACATCGCCGGAGCTGCCCACGGAGACGTGCTGGGCCGGATAAACCCTTTGTTTTCTAACTCTTCCAACTAGACTTTCAATTCCCGCAATTCAGTAGGTGTCATCCGGTAAGACGGAAGTGAGATAGGACTGGTCCCCGGAAGGAGATCAATCGTAAACTCCACTTCTCTTATGGGAGGTAACACAGAGAATTATTCAGGAAAAACATCCATGAACTGATCCACCACTGTCGGAAGAACACTCTGCTCAACACCATCTACCGATTCCAACGACAAAACCACCAACTGATACGATAACGTACCCACTACTAGCGCCATCAAACCCGTTGCACCCTCCCTTTCATGCTTCTCTCCTCTAAAGAGATGTCTAACGCCATCGTGTGTCGTAAAAGCCACTGTTCGCGCATCACAATCGATGTGGGCCTTAAAAGCCACCAGCTAATCCATTCCCAGGATTACATCATACCCAACCATCTCAAGCATTGAGAAATTCTACACTATCTCAACCTCACCCACAACGATACAACATTCTCTACACAAGAAGGCTCGACACTCTCTTCGACCCAGAGGAGTTTGAAGTTTCAAAACTGAGGGCATCATTTCTACCCTTAAACCCAGCAAATCTACCACATGTGCAGCAATAAAAGAGTGTGAAGCGCCCGTATCAAACAACACTTGCATCAAGGTAGAATTTAAAAGAATAGTACCTCGCACTGTGGATGGTCCCGACTGATCATCCACCACAACCTGCTCAGCTCCGAACACATGTTTGCTTGCTACACTCTGCACTTTATTGCTCTGGTGAGGCATCGTGGTATTCCGAGAATCACCATGAGATATCCAATGCCTATAAGTGTCTCCAAAATACTTATGTACTCAACTTCCTGGTAACTTGAAGTTCAGCATAAAAGGGTTAACTACGTCCTTTTATGCTTTACATTCCAAGTTCCGACATTCCTACGTCTTGCTACCATCCCCATTCAAGGAATATATCACAACGAATGTCAACACCAAAACCAAGAATCAACTCCAAAGGACCGAACAAGCTGATACCACTTGTAGCACCCCGTCCCTACCTCATTGGCTTGAGGAGACGGTGAGGGCTACTTGGCCTTAAGCGACGTTCCCAAGGCGCCAAAGGCTGGCAATAAACGTTGAGGGCTTCAAGATCAAGTTGGGGAATAATTTTCCCTTAAGACAAAACCAATCAAACCATCCACTAACAGCCACTATATGATGCATATCAATTTCATTACCCAACCATGCATTCCCAAACGACAACCAAGTTGTTCCACAACACAACTCAAAACCAATACAATGAGACATGTCCACACAACACCAGAGTACACTGCGGAAACTAAACAACCAAACACCACAAGCCATGACACCACCACAGCTCCACGCCAAGCTCCAAGCTCCAAGCTCCACCAAGGGATCACAATGCTCCACTAAAGGAGGGTGATGTCTTACCTTTGCCCACGTCACGGTACACAACATCTGCAAAGGCACCAATGTGCCAAAGTAGGGGGTGCGTACTAAAACTCAGTAGGATTTCCCCAAATGACTTCTCTACACACGCCACTAGGATAAAACTGTTAGCAAATTTATATAAAACAATTTATATAAAATAAATCACAAGTGCAACCGTTTTCATAAGCCCAACATGCCCTTACCAAGCCATCACACCCAAACCAAGCAAACAAGGGAAAGCCAAACAACCATGCCACAAGCCATATCATCATGTACACATTAGCACAACAATTTCCACCTTGCAAAGCAATGCACAACAAAACAACCAAAACGACCAAACAACCAAACAACCAAACGGTGGAGCTTCCGTCCAACCCGTTCACCCATTCACACCTAGTGGTACTTCCCGACCACAACCAAACGGTGGAGCTTCCGTCCAACTCGTCCACCCATTCACAACTAGTGGCTCTTCCCGACCACAACCAAACGGTGGAGCTTCCGTCCAACCCGTTCACTCATTCACACCTAGTGGTACTTCCCGACCACAACCAAACGGTGGAGCTTCCGTCCAACCCGTTCACCCATTCACACCTAGTGATACTTCCCGACCACAACCAAATGGTGGAGCTTCTGTCCAACTCGTTCACCAATTCACAACTAGTGGCTCTTCCCTTCCACTTATCCTTTGATGGTGACCCTTCCGTCCGCTATCCATCCCCTTTTTATAGTGGTACTTCTCGCCACTTCCACACAACATTCCAATCAAGCCAAACCAAGCATATAACCCACCAAGGTCACAACAACATGCAAACAACCAATTTCATCGCATAGCAATCCAGTTCAATAAATCACCCATTTATTGAAAATCATTTTCCATGCCAAACCACATTTCAATAAAACAACCTCTTTATTGAAAACTCTTTTTTATCAATCATTTTCACAAATCAACCATAACATCCCATTTTAAAATCCACAACAAAAGCATTTCACCATAAAACCCCATTTTTCCCAAAAATCCCCAAATGGATTTCCAACCAACTTTGCACATCAAAACACAATTAATTTCAAGCCAACCAAATTAATTGTCACCAAAAACCACTAGTTCTAACCAAGTGGAGTCGAGAGAGAAGCCAGGGTTCCCGAGAAATCGACTCACGAACAACCGCGCCTCAAATCCGACGAACGCACCACTGAAACCTCTCTAGATCCCTTTCCCCAACATCCACAAAGCCATAATATTAACATCCAAGGCAACCCCGACCCTAGATCTACACACAACAAGTGTAGATCTAGAAAACCACCAAAGAGAGGGATGTAGATCTAGAGGAAAACACAAGAGAAACAAGAGGAGAGACTTACCTGGGAGAAACCACCTTCAAACCGCCTTGAAACCCTTTTGAAACGCTTCCAAATCGAGTGGGAGAGCACCCTTAACCCCTGAGAATCCAAAATCCCGAGTGAGGTTCAAGTGGGAGGAAGATTGGAGAGGAATGAGGCAAGCACGAGTGAGCCCAAGTTTTAAAACCCTATTTTTAAGTGGCCGCACGATTTGGCAAACCGTGCGCTAACCGTGCGCACGCTACTGCCTCGGAAGCAAAGGTCTACATAGTTTCCTCGCACGGTTTGGCAAAACGTGCGCTGGTCGTGCGAAGCCTACTGTCTCCCCTGCACGGTTTTCTGGAGAATCCGCATGGTTTCCACTAACCGTGCACCCCTTTAAAATCCTCCAAACTCATCCAAAACCATTCCAAACTCTCTCAAACCTCTTTCAACTCATCTCATGCACTTTAAACACATAAAAATGCATAAACAAATGCCACATACCTCAAACCGGGGGTACTACATATTTGTTCTTCAAATTCTCATGGAGATGTGGTGGAGAATTATCATGGCTTGGAGATGATCTTGTGTAGAAGCGTGATTACTCACTTTGATCATCTCACTATGTTCATTTGCATCTTAGATGCATCTCACAATCCAAAATCCATGAAGTGTTTTTCACCCGTGATGTTTATCATGTAAAGTATAACTTACCCATCACCACTGATCCCTTTGAGTGTGTTGATTAAAATTGGCTTCTTGATGCTGATTGAAACTACAATTTAATTCAAAATCAGAAGTATGATGTCAACTGTAGACCAGGGGCAAATGCAACGACAATCAAATGCAAGTAAAACTTACATGAAAGGGAGAGAAAAAAAAGTCAAAAATCGATTTTTCATTATCATGTCACATGTATAGTCTACACCATATTTGGGTTAGATTGCTTGATAGCCATTCAACTAAAATCCAATAGTCATAATTGTCTCCTTACATACGGAGGATAATGAAATGTTGGAGTTACGTGGGTAGTGATATCACGTGAATCACAAAATGTTGAAATTGTGACATTTAAGGTGACCAATGAGTGGCCGTGGTTGGGTGAGGAACATGTCCCCTCCGAGGGAGGATGGTGCCCCACGCACCCACTGTACTTTTTTTATACGGGATCCATAGATTAAGGGGTCGACCCGCTAAATTTAAAAAAAAAATCTATAATAATATTTTTTTTATTTGGTGAATACGGAGATTTTTTGATAAATTTTTTTATATACTATTTATAATTGCTGGGGTAAATGGGTTTGCTGAACCCTCCCACCTTTAATGGATGAGGCCCCTCCCTTCCTCATCTTTCAAGTCAGGCCGCCCCATTCTACGAACCAGACAGGTGATGAGACCCCTGCTTTCTATCCAAAAATCATAAATACTAATTTAATCCGGTTTTTAAATAATTATGATATTCAGGCCCCAATGTTAATTTTTGCACATAATTTAATGTATAAACAAATTTAAAAAAAAATGATAGATAAAAAATTATTGCGGGTCAGTAATAAACCTACCCCACGTCGTCGTTCTCCCAAATTCAAAAAACGGATTTTTTTTTAAAGTGGTTTAAATAATATATGAAATTTAAAAATATTTATCGAATGATATTACTTTAAACTTTATTTATTAAAAGTAAATCTTTTGACTTGAAATCCTTTAAAATAAAACGGGGGATGAATCGATTTACCAGGGTCGCCGGATCATTTTTTATGGGTTCATAAATCATAATACATATATCCATGAAAGTACAGAATATATCTCATCCAATCATCCATCCCTCCATCTTCTGAGGAGGCAGGCAGAAGCAGAAGCAGAAGCACCCACCACTTCGTCTTCCTCTTCAAAAGCCTGCAAATTCAGTCCCTCCGGTTCTTTTTCGCTCTGCGTATGCTACGGATAATTCAATCAGATAAAAAATATAAAACAACCCCATCGCTGTTCGTTCATCTCATCTGCAACTTCCGGATCGTCCCGTCAGCTTCCTATGGCAGATCCCACAATCCCGTCATTATTTAATCATATAACAGAGACTTCTCTTTGCTTAGCTTCTCGAACATCCTGGCCCGGAGCCCCCTCCCGGACTCCACCCTTTCCATCGCCGGCTCCTCCCAGAAGCTCGCCGGCGGGAAGTCCCGGAGCCCGAGCCCGAGCTCCGGCAGGGGCGGCGTCTGCGTCGGGGTCGTGGGCAGGCTGTACGAGCCGAGCCGAGCCCGAACCCGAGCTCCGGCAGGGGCGGCGTCTGCGGGTACCGACTTCATCGTCCTCAGATGCTGGCTACGCACGGACGCCACCACGTCGTTGAACGAGGCTGACCCCGGCGACGGCGTGATCGGCGCAAACTCCGATGCCGGAGTCAACAGAGGAGAAATCGATGCCGGGGAGGAGGTGGTGAGAGGGGACAGGAGGGGCAGGGGTTTACCGCATGAAGCCTCGATCGCCTGCCGGCGAGGCGATCCGTCGTGGAACTCACGGAGGGCGGCGGTCGGCGAACCGACGCTCCGGCCTTGCGGCAGAACCCGGAGTTGCTCCGGTGTGTGGGCGAAGAAACAGATCCGGCGGCGGCAGCCGGTGCCGTCCTTGCAGGCCTGCGTCCGGTACCGCGCCGGGTGGAGCCAGCACTCGAACACGCCGTGCGCGTACTCGCAGGCGTCGCCCCTTTCGCAGCTCCCCCGCCTGAAATCGGGGCACGCGGCGCCGCTGTAGTGGTACCGCCGCGGGTCCCGGCGGCGCGCCTTCTCGCCCGGGTGCGCGAACGGGCAGTCCGTCCAGTCGTGCGACCTCGGGCGCGCGCACCCCCGGACCTTGAACTCGAACATCCGGAACTCGTCCGACGAGAAGGCGTCCACCGGAATATCGCAGGCTTCGCCGGAAGGGAGAAATAACTGCAACGCCGGCGGCGTGGTTCGAGGAGAAGCCTGATCGGGAAAGTCCACTCCGACGGGAGAGACATCCGAGAAGGAGAGATGTAAGAGCATGGCCGCCGTCGGATCGTCCAGCGGGAGACAGTGAGGGACGTGTACCGTCGGATCGGAGTGAGGGGCTTCGCCGACCATCATATTCACCGGCGTCTGCCTCCCGATGCTGGGGCAGCCTTCAGCAGCGTGTGTATATAGGGGCCCGGCACCGCTGGTTACTGGGTTGGTTCGTTTAACCCACGGGTCGGGTTAATTTTTTTTTTTCTATCTGTTGTAACCGCGGTTAAATAAACGGGAAAAGTTTTAGGTCACCGCCTTTTGTTCGTAGTGTAGTGAATGTCTCCCGACGCGCTGCCACGTTTTATTCGTCGCCGTTTTGTTTACTTCTTTGTACAGAAAATCCGGATTCTCTACGGCCCAGATGGTTTGATCTTATTTGTCGAGGATATATACTAGAAAATGGCTATGGAGGTGCGCGATCCTGGGACTTGGTGTATTTGATGATATTTATATTTATTTATATTTATTTATATATATTTACTTAAAAAAAATTATTCATATATTTATATATATTTATAATTTTTTTTAAAATACATTTATAAAATATATGATTGTGTGTGTACATGTATGATATATATATATATATATATATACACACACACTTATATTTATATATACTTGTGACGGAAAGGTCTTTCTGTCGCAAATAAGTGTTTGTTTATCATTATTTGCGACGGATAATGTTTTTCATCACAAATACTTTTGGCACACTTGCGCTACATCCCGCAAGAACCTTATTAGCGACGGAATATTTCATTCATCGCTAATAGTCTTCACGGAGTATTAGCAACAGATTTTATTATTCGCCGCTAATACTCCATGATTTTTTGGCAACAGGTTAGATTCCGTCGCGATTAACCCGTTACAAAAAATATAAAAAAAACCCACGCGACGTTCTTCTCATCTCCCCATATTTTCTTCTCCATTGCAAAACCCTGGACGACCGCGAAACCCTTGGACGAACCGAATCCGAAGTCGCTTGTCACAACTGTTATCTTGCATATTTAGGTTTGAATCTCCAAAATACTCACTCCTATTCTCTCCTCTATTCTTTTTGGGATTTCCCTTTGAATTGTGCATAATTTGGTTTGCTCAAACCCTAGGTCAATAAATTTACCTGATTTTTATAGTTTATTTGGCATTTAGGGTTGGTGCGGTTATTCCCTATTTGGGTGTCCACCATCGAATACAACGTGTTTCGGCTACACACAAGCTAATTCTAATTGATTTGAGGTATTTTGCCTAATATTTAACCATTAGAATTAAGAGATGTTTGTATTTAAATGTTCATCTTTTTTTTTGAGATATCTGGCTACCCTGCTGACTCATGACGCGCATGTGCGCGTATGCGTTTGCTAACATCTCACACGCTGCATTTATATATGTGTGTGTGTGTGTTATATAATTGAAAAATATTGCAATTTATATATGTATATATATAAACAAGACAACCTTTTATATATAATAATGTGCAACGTGTGCGTGCGTGTGTGTGTGTGTGTGTGTATAATCGTGTCAAATGTGAATGTTGTTGAATTTGTTTAAAGTTGTTGAATGTTGTATCACACCTAAAGTATTGTGATATTAGGATTACATATGTCAATATGCTTGAAAAGACACATACGACATTTCATGCATCTCACATCACCTTACAACATCAATATCGCTTGCAAGAGTATATAAAATATTTAGATATCATATCATCATTACTTTTAGCAGAGAAGAACAATGAGCTTTTAATTAAAAATCATTAGTCTCGTCCTACTGGTTCCACAGTAGCATTTCCTGAAGCAAATGCTATATTTTATGAAAATAATCATGGAAGAATTCGGTGACATGATTCTCATGGTGGAAGTGGTTTTAATGGCAGACGTGGTCGAGGATGTGGTCGTAACCATGAGCCTGATTGAAATGAATATTAGAATCAAAGAAACATCAGCTCACACACTTCGAGGAATCCTGAAGATTCCTGCTACAAGTGCGCTTCTAAGGGACATTGGTCCTGAGTTTGCCGAACCCCAGAGCATCGTTGTAAGCTCTATAAAGCGTCTCTTGAAGCAAAGAAAAATGAACAATACTTTGATGATACATCTTATAAAGGGAAAGAAAAGGAGGTTAATTTTACTAAGAATCACAAGCAATCAAATAATGATTTCACTTACCACGAAGCGGGTGATTTTACTTGTAAATTTGATGAGATGATAGATGAAAATAATTCAGAAAAATTACAATAGCTATAATATTTGATAATTTTTTTAGTTCTGTATGCCTTATATTTTTTATGTTGTATTATTTGAATTTCACACAGTGTTTCTTATAATATCACCGTCTTTATTTTAAGCATTAAAATGGATTGCATAAACGAGGTCGATATTTGCATACCAGATAGTGGAACAACGCACACAATTCTTAAGAATAAAAAATACTAGTACTCACCCGTGCATACGCACGACATATCGGATTAATGATTTTTATTTAATAAAAGAATGATATTTGTAAAAGTTATTGAGAAATAGTAATGTTGAATATTTTTTAATCACAACATATTGGTATGGAGAAGACCTATATAGTATGTATAGATGTGTACATAGTGCAAGGGACTATTCTGGTTGGTTATTGTTTACTTTTGTTACATATTTAGATATCTCACTTGTTGTATAAGATGAATCCCCTAGACCACATGACAATTGGTAACAAAGACTTGAAATGGTTGGTATATGGATAAACATTGAGGACAAAATACATAGCAAAAGTAGTAATGTTTGTATTTGTAGAACTGTATCAATCATTGAATGTAACTTGATGTTGTAGGATGTCACCCAAAAATCCGGTCACATTGTACAAATATTCATCTTCAAAAGCTTTGAACATAATTTTCTGCATAGAAAAAAATCTTTAAACATAAGAATACCATACTCAATTTTCAAAATAAAAAATATGGATGTTAACATAAAATAAATAATTGGAAAACAAAATAAAAAGATAGAATTTGGTATTGTTTCTATAAACCATGTTTTACTTAGAATCCCTTTTATGTATTCTCTAATTAAATCCACTTTGCAGTAACGTGGGAACCATTATAGGAGAACCAACATGAAAACAAAATACCAACCAAAACATCACATTGGAAAAAATAAAAACATGTTACAAATGCAGACTAAATTTTTAGATATCATACGTACACAATAGAACCACTTTCAACCTCTGTTATGCTTGAAAAAGCACACCACCATGCAAACAAAGACATCCAAAATGCTCTTGAAAATTAAACAAACCAAACCATTCAGTCATTTGAATCTTACCCTATTTTCAATCAGTCTCGTTTCGAACATAACCTGCAAAATCTTAAAGCTAACCAAAGCAGTGCTAATTGTAGGAGCACTAAAACACCAAGACAACAACCACGATACACAACTGCATCACTGAGTAAAAATGAAGGCAAGGACAAACCAGCTTAACAAAAAATACCGATCCATGTAAGAAATCTCTTCAGTTGCAATCCAGTGGACGCCTACAATGGACCCACCTGCAACAGGAGGGTAACTATAAAATACCCAACTTGTTTTGCTACATTCTAACAAAACAACCATTAATAAATCATAGCACAACAAAACTGCGGTGATGAAAATAAATGAAAACTAGAATGATGAAAATCATAGTCAATCAAAACATACCACAGAAGCAGAAATCGGAGGGTGACATGAGTAGATGGAAACGTCACCGAGTGGAGTGAGGAAATCTGTGCTTGATCTGAGAAACCCCTAGGGAAGAAATGAAAGGTTTATATGTGCTGTTATTTATATATTCTTACCTCAGCGATTTAAAATATCACATATCTATTATTTATATTGTTACATACACTTTTTTCTATTTATAATGTAAAACAACACATCACACAAATATTTAAGGTGATACAACACATCAGAGAGTTGGTTTTTTTGAAATAACACATCTCTGATAAGAATACTCTTATAAGCATGTGCTGTAAATGTCAGCAAATATAAATAAATACACCTGTTGAAATGTAAAACAACACATTATTACTATTTGTGTGATGTGCTATTTTAAAAACACATTGTTGGAAAAAAAATATGTAAATTAGTTCATTTTGAACAATTACAAAAAATATGTAAGAGTATGTACTATTCAATTTGTACAACATATCACACATTTTGAACAACACATCATAATGTGATGTGATGATTTACATAATATTTTAAATGTGCGATGTGAAACAACACATCACAAACAGTACATACTCTTACATCTCTGAACAACAATACTCTATAAGAATGTGATGGGATGTTTTACAATTTTTTTAAAAGTATTTCCATTTCACATTTTTACTATTTGTGAACAACACAACAATGTAAAATAGCACAACAATACTCTATAAAAATGTACAACTGTATTTATTACTATTTCACATTTTATAGACATGAAAGAGTATTTTTGTTTCACATTTTCACAAACATCAATGGGAATAATGTAAAACATCACATCACACATTGTGTGAAAACAACAATAATTATGTAAAAGTACTATTTGTGAACATAAACAATTGCATTTGAATGTGAAAACAACAATACTCTATAAAAATGCGAACAACAATAATCTTAAAATTGTGTTTGTAATAGCACAACAATACTTTGTTTCACATTTATTTCAATAGATTATGATGTGTTTGTAAGAGTATTGTTGTGAAAAATCACAGAAACTGAATATAAAATCCATGAAAAAGTATATACTATTTGTGAACAACACAATAATACATTGTAATGTTTTTGAGATGTTCTATTTTACATATTTTTTTAACATAAATACTCTATAAAAATGTGTGATGCACTGTTTTAAATATTTTTTAACAGTACATACTATTATTTAAAATATGTTTTACAATGTGTGATGTTCAAAGATCTGGATGATAAAAACTTATTATTGATTTATACACACCTGTAATAATGTACATAGTTACTGGTGTCAATATCAATACATGCCAATAAATAGATAAGTAACATCGAAATGGAAACATTATATGATCCCCTTCTTTAATTGCATAGAGTATAAAAACCCAAAATATGTGCCACAGAAGAGGTAAAAACCATTTGTAGAGAACAACACAGAGGGAAATATTAGACGTAGATGGGGCCTCTCATTGATTCCCCTTTCCAGCTAGCGGTAGTAATGTTCTACATTCAAGTCTTGGAAAGGAAGTGTCAAAGAGGTAAAATGATGCGAAACACGTACGTATAGAAAAGCCAAAATCTTCATTAACTCTAATAATTCCGTATATACACATCAATGTGGGAAATAGGATAATAATCATGAACAAAATCCGTGCACCTATATGGAATAAAAGTTGGAACTGTTTGAAAAAAATATGAAAAAATTAGAAATAAAATGAACATTTTAACCCTCTTATAATAAAAAACACACAATAAAATAGTGAAATAACATAAGCCAGGGGAGTTACATCCTCTCATCGAATCCCATTTCCAGCCAACCGCATTAATGTTCTACATTCAGGGCATGTAAATGAAGTTTCAAAGAGGGAAAATGATACGAAACATGTCTGGACAGAACAACAAAAATCTTCATTGAATAAAGTAACTTCTTACATACTCATCAAAGAGGGAAATATGAGAGTAATCATGAACAAAATCTGCATACTTGTATAGAATAAAAGATGGATCAGTTTGACAAACAATATGAACAAATTAGAAACAAATATAAATATGATAACCCTCTTATAATAACAAAATACATAATAAAATAGTGAAATACCTTAATCCAGGGGAGTTATATCCTCACTCACGTTTTGATGAAGTGTTTAGTAACAACTCGATAGATTGAGATTTTAACATTAATATTGAGTCATATATATGGTTAAAATAGTATAAAACACACTAAATGTAAAACACACTGAATGTAAAACACACTAAATGTAAAAAGATCATATCATATATGAATACAAATCAGTTTAGAAGTTATAATTTAGAAAAAAAACATTTATTAGAAATTTTTAAACATACCTAAATATTCTGCTTATGGATGAATGGACTTAAGTAAATTTTATCTTGTAATGTTTATTTTTTCCCTTCTGCATCCTTGTGCACACAAAAAATTAGAAATAGAGTAATCAAATGAGAAAATCTAGCATAGACCGCCATGAAACACATCATACAAAAATATATTTCATTAAAACATAGACATCACTTAATATTTTAATATGTGTTCTGAGGCGAGCACCAGTGATAAAAAATACCTTAAAATATTGTATACTATATGTTATAAAATGAAAAATGTAAAAAAAAGGAAAGTATAAAAAACATGTCCAGGAGGTGGTGGAGTACATGTATATGATGTACTCATCCCCCTCCCCTCCTACTTCCTATCCCCTTCCTAAATCCCTCATAGTTGATGGATGGAAATGGTCCACAAATGCCATCAATTAAAACTAAGGATATAGATGAAAAGAAAAAAAGTTACCCCAACCGATAATAAAGATGAAATCACCCTTGGAGTGTTGTACATCATAAATAAATGATAAAATATTGATTCTAAGAAGATAAAGTAAATCACACTGGATTGATTTTAAGAAGATAAAAAAAATTCAAACAATATAATCATGGAGAAAAATTCCATAGTATCCAAGAAATGGAAATTATGACAAATGATTTATTATCATATTCATCATTAAAGGACAGTTTTGGCACTATCAGGAAGAGTCTAAACACACAACACAAACCAATGCAAGATCAAATTGCATCAAATTATGAAGAAAACTACTGTAGGAATCATAAATTGTCAAGTATATAAACTCTGTAAAGGTATGACCTGGTCCAAACATCATACAAACTGAATGTCCACCAATGCATACAAATAGTCCAGTGATGGATGATATTAAAAAAGGTTATGGATAATATTGAGAAAAGGTCAAAATAATCCATGTGAGGGTAAACCCATATGGGATGAAAGTAATATAATGAAAGATCACACATGGAATCGAGTTACAAAACTTACATGCACAAGAAAACCAGATGTTGCAGAGCTGATTTGGCCATTTGTCTAGAAAAAACCAAACACAGCCCATTCATCCACTATTTGTATGGCATAATCACTCTAAATTATAGATAAGTTTGAACTACAGGTACTAACCTTTGTCAATTACAAAATCTTCAAACATAATAAGTTGGCTCTTTCTGCCAAGCTCCAGTGAAACATGCTTCCATTGACTGACTGAATGACCTGAAGACCTTTTTTATTGATTTTCTGATAACCTCCCTTTCAAGGGATGATGGGGAACCATTACAAGGCCCATAGGCTTAGGAATTACATTGCCCGTAGGCTTGGAGACATTACATGACCCGTAGGTCTTAAGGGAATCATTATAGACTTGCTTCATTTCAGACAGAGAACACTTCATTTGAACAGATCATGCTTGAAGCAGTAAGAAAATATATTTTGGGCAGGAAACATACCTTATAAATAAAAATAGGAATAAGTGCTATTAGCAGTTTTCAGAAAGTGTTTTCAAACATACCCTTACATTCTTCATCCATACATGACATTGTCATATTTTTCAAATTCAATACATTGATATCCCAAGTTTTATATATACATCCTGCCATTACTCTCCTTTTCATCATCCATGAAAAATTCCTTTACAACATGGTTTTGGTCATTCTTGTGGATTCCATCCTCTTTCGCATTATAAATGTATCATTACCTTTATAAGGATAGTAGGATAACATACCTGTTGTGAAGAGGTTGGTCTATAGGATGTCTGAATAGAATGTATGGGTGGTGGTAAGGTGGTTTGCAAGGAGGTTGTCAGGAATCGTAAACACTGGTTTGAGGGTAGTTGAGGAGGAAGAGGGAGTCAAGAAATGAGTTACCAAGCCGAGTCGTTAGCTGATGCAGAACTCCTCACATTCCGACTGAGAGACATCAACACCAAATATTTTCAAAGAACCATTATTTGATGCCAACAGTAGCTTCATAAAGAATATTGAAATCCACTGTGATTCATGGTCACTGCTGTAGAATCAGAGGAGGTGGAGGAGAAGCTGAAGTCACTAGTTGTGAAGAAGGCGTAGGTGGAGGAGCCGATGGCGGAGGATCCGAAGGCGGATCACGTGGAGGCTAATTCACGACTAGAGATGGGATTTGTGAAGGGGAGCGGAGAGAGGGGATTCAGGGATGGAAGTGGGAACCCTAGAGTGAGGAGAGGGGATTCGGGGAGGGAACTCATGGAGGGATACAGGAGGGGAGCGAGTAGAAGATGACTCCGTACTGCCAGAACCCTAGGTTGATAGTACGAGTGAGAGGAGAAATCGAGGGAATGGTTGGAAGGAAGATGGAGCGAGCGATGAAAAGTTGTTTTCGTGAAGGTAATACGTGGAACACAGGCTACGTAGAAGTGTGGGTTAATGTAGGCAGGACACGTGGAATGAAGGGGGTACCTAGGATTAGTATAGTTAGTAGATTTCTCTAATCTCAAGTCAACAAGACCAATTATGAATATTTTATCAGGTCCTGCAGAGTTGATATAAGAGATTGGTAAAGCAAGTTTTTCTTTACCTAATGAGATTTTTTTTATAATAGATGCGTTGTTTCCCCCAAATTCCAAAAGAAACTTGTTAAGTTTAAATGATATATACTAGTATGAGTATGATACCCAAACTATATCTAAGAGAAATGAAAAGCACATGTGCATCACTATTAATAAATCTGGTAAGATTTATGTACTATAAAACCACCAAAATTATCATCTGGATTGCATTATACATATATAAGTGTAATCAAAACACATATGGTAGTAAATAATGGACCAAAAATCATTAATTTTTGGCATGACCAATTAGGTCATCCTGGTTCGGGAATGATGTGAAAAATAATTGAAATTTCTCATGGACATTCAATAAAGATCCAAAAGATCTCCCCAATAAGAAAAATTCCATGCGAGGCTTGTTCACTTAGAAAGTTGATTGTGAGACCATATACAACTAAAATTATGGCTGAAATTCCAACCTTTATTAAATGAAATCAAGGGGATATATGTGGAATAATTCATCCATTGCGTGGGACATTTAAATATTTTATGGTATTAATTGATGCATTTAGCAGATGGTCACACATTTATTTGCTATCAACACACAATGTCGTGTTTTCATGATTTCTTTCTCAAATAATTAAATTGAGAGCACAATTCCCTAATTATTCCATAAAAAAGAAAGTCTTGATAATGTTGGAGAATTTATCTCTCAATATTTCAATGATTATTATATGGAAATGAGGATTACTGTGGAGAATCCAGTCGCCTATGTGCATACACAAAATGGTTTAGATGAATCACTGATAAAATGCCTTCAACTTATTACTAGACCATTAATGATGAGAACAAAACTGCCAAGATCCATGTGGGGTTATGCAATATTTCATGCCTCGACATTAATTCGCATCAAACCAAGTACATATCATAAGAATTCTCCACTCCAATTGGAATTTTTTCCATGATCCTGACATCTCCCACTTATATCCAATGAAATTCTATGGGAGAGGGATAATCATATATAATACCAGTTTTTCCCAAACTGGATAGCCTTTGGGATGAGACAATCCTTTCATATTTCTCCTCTGAAGTAACATATTTTCTTTTCATTTCATTATCATCCACCGCGGGATAATCAAATAGCATGTGCAAAGTATCCTTCAATTTAGGATTTCCTTTAGCATTAGATTGCTATACTTCTTTCTTAAATGATTCTAGATCTTCTAGAAATTATTTAATCTTCTTTTCCTTAGACTCAAGTTGAGCATCATGTTCTCTTATGAGAGTCTTCCTGATAGTTATCTTATCTTCCAATTATTGGGATATCTTATCTATCATGGAAGTTTGATCATTTATTTTAGATTTTTTCTGAGAAACAGAATCATTACAACATGAATTCTCCTGATTTAGACTTTTGTTCTCCTGAACCACTTCGAATAGCTGTGTGGAAAGATCATCATTTTTGGCTTTCAGATTTTGAATTTCTTATAAGTTCAGATTCTTTCCCTTATAATCATCTTTGTTTTTTTCTATCTTTGTAGAAATATATTTTAGTTATCTATCTTGAGAATAATTCTTCTCCCTCAAATCAATAGCCACATCAATAAGACTTTTATTTAGACCTCTTAACTTATTTAACTCAATCTACTATACTTGGATACGAATACTTTGAGTCTTATTTTTCTCTTTTAATTTCTAATCCAATTACATTTCTGTGTTGACAACCATCCAATATCATATTTTTTATTTCGAAACACTTTTAAAGGGAAGTGAGAACCCTTTCAGCAGTACATATTAAGCCCCAAAAGATATGACATTTTTGTTGAAGAACAATTTGATCTGATTAGAATCAAACTCCCTAAACATTATCCAGGGTATAGAGCTTACTTGAGTGCTAGGATCGGCCTTCAAGATGTCTTCATAATGTTCTGCCAAGATGTCCCAAGACTGCATATATTCCTCTAAGTTAATCTTCCCCATGTTGAAACCTCTAATCAAGATGCGCTTCTGCCTATCGATCCATTTACCTTGCCCCTTTGTCGTTTCCACTTTAAGCATTTTCCCCACCATTTGGTTGATGACATCCTGTGGAGCCTTAATATCTAAGACTTGATCCACTATTTCTTCATCTGAGTGAAGAAGAAGGTCCATGTGATTCATCACTGAAGCAATCTGTCTTTGGTAGTCAAAAAGAGTATCCGCCTCTCGCTGATTCCCAGAAGTCTGAGCAGATCGCACATCCTCACCCTACAGCCCAGGAGGGTGTGCAACCCCTGCCAGGGGAGGTTCATCCACTACAGCCGCCCTCGCGGGCATTCCAGCACTATTACATGTTTTCGGATGAGGATTACCTTTGCTTTCGGACCTTGTTACTGGAGGATTGGGCAGGTTGGAATAGTCTTTCCTTGGGCGCGACCTCCTGGTATGTTTGATAAAACCTTCTGAATCTATAATGGTGTTTTTTCCCTTCCTTGAAGAGGATCTAAAATACTCCTCTGCAATCCCCACTTCTTTGGACTCACCAGGGGAGTCCGAAGCTGAATCCTCTACTTGGGAGACCTCCCCTCCCTTAGCATACTCCTCACCGGTACTGTCCTCCATCGCAATAGCTTCACCGGGAGAATGACCCTCACCTTATCCCAACACAGCAAAATGGTTTTTAGAATTTTTGAAACTCCATCCAGATTTTTCCTTCTCAGCATAGGAAGGTTTGTCTTGCATGGCCTGCACTGATATGACTGGACCTCTTGGTTGTACAAATCCACAACCCATGTATTGTAAATTAATTGGAGTTTCATCCAATACCAAGATCTGGGGATCCTCACCCAAGGCTGTTTCCGCATCACCAGCCTCAATCACGGAAGCGTCCTCGAGTAGAATCAGCGGCAAGCCCATACCAACGTCCAAGTGCACCTCCCTCTCCTTGCGCCCTTCCACTTCCTGAACCAAACCTTCCTTCACGCTGCCCCCAGCCCTTTTTTCAGAAAGTTCTCCAGAAGAACTGGTAATACCCAAGTCCTTTTTCAGGAAGTTGACAATATCAGAGACTTTTGGGTTCAGTTGAGCATCCTTTGAAGCCTTCTGGGGAACCTCCTTATCCACAACCCTTGGTTTAAAACCCACTGTTGAATTATCTCTCTGGAACGACTGATTATACTCTTCTTCCACATACAAGGAAACACCCTCTGTGTTTACAACATCTACTACTTTCCTTATTGGAATTTATTCATCATCAGTAGTTCTAGAATCACTTAGAATATAAGGTTATTCACCCACTGCTATAACATCATTTAATGAGTAAATATTTTCACAATATGATTCATCCAAACCATTATTTATCATACTGTTTGTTTCCTTCATTTGAATCACACTCCTTCCATAGACACTTCCACAGTAAGGAATACCACCAGAATTCTGCTTCTTATTTGAAGTTATACCCTTTTCCATAGTGCTCTGAGATGAGAGAAAACTAAATTTTTTATTTTAGCAATCAACTGAACCAAGTCAGAAAACAAAAATACGATAAAAGAAACAAATGTTTTGATACCAATTGTTAGGTCTAAAAGGGGCCTAGATACCCTAAGAGGGGGGGGGGGGTGAATCAGGGTATGGATATTCTTTTGAAAATTATTACTTCCTCATTAGATCTTGACCACATTATTATGAGGGTCACTTTATTTTATCTTAAGTGTTTATACCAATCTTATTTTTCTTCTTCTTTATCTGATGATAATGCACTGAAAGCAAAACAAGAAAGCAAGAACAATGCCACACAGATTTTACTTGGTTCACCCTCATTGGTCTATATAGAAGGAGAATACAATAAAAATATGACAATGTACCAAATACACTAAGGATCACTGCCAAAATGTTGTTCAAGATAGATCATTTCTATGCCCAGGCTCACTGCCTTTACAAGGTTTAGGGTCAGATCACTACTTTACTAAGGGTCACTCCCTGAGTCTCTTTATCTAGATCACTGCTAGTGGAAAGAATCACCTTATTCTCATTCATTTTGTCACTGCTCTTGGAAGGTATTCACCCAAAGTTTATGGAAATATAGTTCCCTTTATTATCACTAATGAATACATCCTTAGTTTTAGATAGATGATCTGTTGAAGTGCTAATTTCATCCACTTGATGAATACTACTTTACCATATATTTTACTAGGCAATCCCTTTTCAACACTTTTTCAATTATCACTACCTTCATGAAGCTCAACTCTTTCACAAAGCTCCAATATACTTCACGAAACAACCTTCTTTCATGAAGCTCAAACACTTTATCAAATCTTACTTAGTCTTCACGAAGAACACTTCTTTCGGTCAGCTTTTTATAGCCTTCTTGAACTTCATCTCTTTCATGATGTTTACAATTTTCAGTTAGTGTTTATAACCTTCATGATCCACCTTACTTTGCGAACATTTTCCCAAGGATAACCTTTGCAAACACCTTCGTGAATCCAGAGCCTTAGAATCTTTGTTAAGTCTCGCTGCTTTTATGAAGGGGGTAGAGGATTATTTATAGAAATTTCCAGAAATTTTATAATCTTCCATCCACATCATCACCATTTCACAATGCTCCCTCATTTAGTTCATTATACTAACTCTCCCACGAAGTTCCATGGGAATTTCCTATTCATGATTTTTTTCATAGTCGCGGAGATCACTGTCAAATTCTTTGTGCCTTTGTGAAACCATCTTCATGAATCCCATTCTTCGCAAAACTCACACCTTTGAAATATTTTCATAAGGACTTCAAGGAAATCCAATTTTCATGATGCTATAAATTATCTAAATCTTGGACCCCAAAAATGTGGCAAACACTGGGAAATGACGTCACCATGTGTACACAATTTTTTGTACTGCTTCCAAGGCATCCATTCCTTTATCTTGGATATTTTTCAATATTCTATGTCAAAAATATCTCTAGAGTTCCACAAAATACCTTTGAAATTCTCTTTTTCAACAAAAAAAATCAACCCAAAAATACTACAATGTTACCTTGATGGATTTTTCCCAATAGTATGTAAATAACCCCATATGCTCATTTGTTTTTATTAAGAAAAAAACATCTAGATATGAAATAATTTCTATTTATTATGATGATTTAAATATCATATGAACTTCAAAAGTGATCAATGAAGCAGTGAGAAACTTAAAGGATGAATTTGAAATGAAAGATCTAGAAGAAACCAAGTATTGTCTTGGATTAAAAATTGAGCATATGCCAAGTGGTAGATTTTTTCATCAATAAAATTACATGAAAAAATTCGTAAAATGATTTAATATGAATAACGTGAATAATTTAAGTACTCTAATGGTTGTTCGGTCTTTAAATACCAAGAAAGATCATTTTTTACCTTGTGAAGAAAACGGGGAGTTGGTTGGTCCAGAAGTACCACGCCTTAATTCTATCGAAGCACTAATGTATCTTTCTAATTGTACTCATATTGATATATCTTTTTATACTAATTTATTGGAAATATTTATTCCATACCCTACACAAAGACACTGGAATGGAATTAAACATAATTTTCATTATCTTTGAGGCACTATTGATTTGGGTTTATTCTATTCAAACAAATTAGAAAAGAAGATGACCGATTTTGTAGATGCATGTTATTTATCTAATCTTCATAACATGCGATCAAAAACTGGTTGTGTGTTCAAAATTGGAGGTAATTCCATATATTGGAGATCACAGAAGTAGACACTCATTGCAACAACTTCAAATCATGCAGAAGTAATAGCATTACATGAATCATATCAAGAATATGTTTGGTTTCGATATATGACACAAAAAATTAAAGTGGCAAGCGGATTATCAATGGATTATATCCCAATAATATTATTTGAAGATAATACAACATTCATCACACAATTAAAGAAATGATTCATCAAGAATGATCGAACAAGACACATACCACCAAAATTTTTCTCCTTTACACAAGAGTTAATGAAGAACAGAGATATCAACATGCAATATGTTCAATCCAGTGATAATATTTCATATTTATTTACAAAGTCACTACCAACCGTTATCTTTATAAATCTTGTACACTATATAGGGATGCACATATTGAAAAATTTAAAATGTAATGTAACTTTTAGGGGGAGTCTATATGACTGTACTTGTTTCCTTATTTCGGTTTTTATCCCACTGGGTTTTTCTGAAAATTGTTTTTAATGAGACATTATCAAAACACGTATGACATTGATAGAGGTGTGCATCCCAAGGGGGAGTGTTAGGAAACCGTTGAATGTTCCTGCTGATTTTAATGGGGGTGGGCCACCCACCCCCACAAATCCCCCCTTCCACCCACCATTACACTGCTTATAAATGGGAAGTGCAACCCCCTTTGGTTTCATAGATGAGTGAGAGATATACTACCATGGAAACGCTCTAATAAAATATTATCTCTCTATCTTTCACTTTTTCTTATTTATAGATACTCAATTTATCTTTGTTTTTATTCTTCATTTTCAAAATAATATGCATTTATTTACATATATTATAATATACACAATTGGGGGCTTACTCGAGTGGTAAATGTGGCCTGTAATTCTGCATCAAACCTAAGATCAAATCTAGATGTACGTAGGTACTATTAAAGTACTATGCAGGTGGTGACGCTGACGATAACGCATGTAGGTAGTGACGCAAACATGATATAGGCTTTGTGACACATACAAGATGATGCATACATGAAACTTCACTGGCTTTCGGTCCATGTTATGGGCTTCATGCCCACTAGGCCTATGGGACATATAATAAATAAATAAGGCTTGATGGGTGGGCTATCTCCTTGGGGGGGGGGGGCTATGACCTATCTCTACGGATTATGTGTGTGGTGTGTGTGTGTTTGAATGTAATTGTACCCCCAAGAACCTAATATATATATATATATATATATATATATTATAATATACACATAAATATATATGTGTTTATTGACACACATATTTATATATAAACTCTAATGACTCGTATTTTTCAGGTTTTATTTTTAGAAAATTTATGGGAAAATTATGAGATCAGGCGCTGAGATGACATGCGATTCTGAGGCCCGGTGTGCTCAAAATAGTCTGTCAAAAAATATTAAGTTTTTAAATAGAACGTGTGAGCGATTTTTCTAAAAAAGTGGAATAACTCTTCAACGGGTGCCTGGATCAGAAATCTGAGGGCATCGTTGCATTTAGGATGACGATTTTACCCTAGACGTGACTTAACTTTAGTTGGCATGAGCCTCCAGTGAGAAAAATTGAAAATGGAATAACCATAAATAAAATTATTAAATAAAATCATTTTATTTTTCAAATCCTTATAACTCATGAACGGTGACTCAAATTGAAAATCCGAGACCACCGTTGAGTTTGTAATGGGGTGTTTTCCTTAGACGAAGCCTAACATTGGCCGGCATGGGTCAACTATGGAAAGTTGTTTTTAGGACGTGGCTGTAAATAAAATAATTAAATAAAGTTTATTTTATTTTCAAATCCTATAACTCATAAACTCTAAATTAGATTAGAAATATGAGAGTACCGTTGAGATCATGAGGTCGTACTTTCCTTAGGTGAGGCATAACCTCAACCAGCGCGGGTTGAGGATAAAAGTTAATTTTTGGGTGTTTTAAAGAAAAATAAAATAAACTCGAGAAAGTTTATTTTATTAATTTTTTTTCACTACAACGTAACGTCGATCTAGTTGTTTTATTTCATAAATAAAACAGCATAACGACGCTGTAACTCAAGCGTAACATAAACGCTGTTTTATTTCATAAATGAAACATCGTAATGATGCGTCGACCGACATAACAGAAACACTGAAATGTGTTTCCTCCATTATGTCGATTAACAAAGATATATGATTAGAGGAGGAGCCTAAAGTTTTCTCTGAATCCTTGGAGTAAATTCGTTGGTGAACGACGAGTGGTGATGAATGACGAATGATGACAGATCAATGAACGAATTTAGATCCGACGTTGACAGATTGATGAACGACGAATGCAGGATTCACCCTTCATCAATGATCGATCCAAACCCAAGTAGGGGTTTATTTCTAAGTGATTAACTTCCCCCATTCTTCCCTTCTAAATGAAGAACGCGGATCAACTCACTAACAAGTTGATTTGCGGGTCGATCGTTCTTGTAGGTTTAAGGATTATTTTGTGGGGATTTAACGGGAAGTAGATCTTTGTGATTACCACCTTTATTTAAATTCTTTGTAATCATTCTAATAAGAATGATCTAAGGCTGACACAAACAAAGGCTTAGATCATTCTTTGGGTGTTCATGGTATTCTCTCCTACCCCCTGTTCTTGCGTTCTTCACCGACGGACCCCCATGGTCGTGTCGGTATTTTCTGGGAGGTTATGAACATGGTTGGACCCCCCAAATCAATGGAGAGATGGATTGGAGCACACAAAAGTGGAGGCGTAGACCCAAGGATCGCAACAGGATTTTCAGATCATAAAACGAACCATCGAAGCGAGTCTGGTGGCCCGCGAAAGAACCCGCCGGCACGCCGCTGTGGCGAAAGAGGCTTGCGGTATCCCCCGCGGGTGGTGAGTAGAGGCCGCCTAAAAGAGTCCGAAGGTGGTGTGGGTGAACGTGGAAGCTATTCCGTGTTATGCGATAGTTGTGCCGCGTCACACGTCTAGAGGGTCGCGGTCCAGCTGGACCGCAGTGACGGACCCTGCGACGACCCGCGAGGTCGTTCGAAGACGCAACACTCACTGTGTCTTGGGCGGAGCAGACTAGCCCACTCCAGTGGGCTGGGTTGGACAGGTGGTCTAGACTCGGGTTGGACCTAGTACCTTGTGCCAGGTTGGGTCAGGTCGGTCTAACTGGGTCAGACTAGACCTGGACCCAACCGATCCCTTTTCACTAAAAGGCTCATAACTTCCAAACCACACGCCTGATTGACGAGCCGTTTGCAGCGTTGGGACCCTCATGAAGAGGTGGTCCTTTTGATATAATATAAGTGGGTTTTAATGGAATTTTAGATACAACCTATGTCTTGAGGTGTAGATTCTCCTAGAATCAAGCACGCTACGAGTGAGAATCCTGCGACTGGCTATGGCGAGAAGATAATGAAAAGCAGGTCTAGGTGCCCCAACAAGCCTATGTGATGAGAAGGTCTAGGTGATTTAGTAGGACAAGGAGATGAGTAGGTCTAGGTGACCCAACAATCCAAGGAGACGAGCGGGTCTAGGTGACTCAATATACCAAGGAGACGAGCGGGTCTAGGTGACCCAACAGGCCAAGGAGATGAGTGGGTCTAGGTGACCTAGTAGACCAAGGAGACGAGTAACTCTAGGTGACCCAGCAGACCTAATCACTCATTAGGGATGAGTGATTCAATAGTACAAGGTGTTAAGTGTTATGAATATTAGTCTTACTTTTCTTTCTTTAGATTATACATGTGTGAGCTGACTCTAATAAATCTCTTGACTGTACTTCTTAGAGGCTACACTTCGTTTACCTCTTTAGTAGTCTTCTTTGTGTATTTCTTTATGGTATACCTTTGTGGTTTGGGGTACCTAATAAGTATTTTTTTAATCACCCCTACATGGGATTTTCCCACACATGCCGTGTCTTGTGCAGACGATCAATGCTTTGACGGAGTCCTTGGTGGACCGGGACCAAGTGGTGCTTAGAGTGACCCGACATACGGGATGTGCTTCTACGACTTCAGACATCTGTTTTTGTACCTACCCTTTAGGTAGGGTTTACCGCAGACAGACTTTAAGAGCTTGTATTTGTATTTTTTTTGGGCTTGTATTCTGGCCCCTTTACTTCTAGTCTTGTACTATTACTCTCCGTGGTTGTCTTAGTAGCATGCTTGTTTACTTTTCAGCATTATGGGTTTGGATGTGTGTGTGTGCATGTGTACATGTACTTAGGAAAATGCCTCCCACTTACGGTATAATGCCTTAAGCACTAGTTTCCAGCCCCTGGCCATCAGGAGGCGGGCTTGGGGTAGTCACGACACAGGCCCCAGGGGACGGGTCGTGACACAAACATTACTTATGTATATATTAATGCATTTTTATAAGGTAAATAAATGGATGATTTTTATTTTAAATAAAATAAATAATAAATATTTTTTCCATATGGTTTATATATTTAAAAATACATTCTTATGTAAATATATTTAAATATTTATCTGTACAATTGATTTATTATATGTAAATATAAAAAAATATGTATATATTTAATTATAAATAAAACTACAATATGAAAAAAGATAAAATTTCAAATCCATAATATCTATATGACTATAAGCACTGAGAATAAATTCAGTATCCACTGAAAAATTCAAAAATATTCACTTAAATCAAGGTACAATCCCATTAGATATTAAAAAATTAGGGTATTTCAACTAAAAAATCAATTTTGGAGGCCTTCTATACCTTTTTTAACCTTGAAAAAATAACGATCAATGTCAACTTGAGTCTGCATGGTGTAAATCTCTTTGTAGAATTTAATTTTATATGTGATAGAGCCTGAATAGACACCCAAATCAAAATTTATGACCATTTGAAGTTCAAGTCATGTTTTTAACTTTTCTTAGATCATTTATTAATTTATTGAAATTTTATGTCATCCAGTTATTATTAAATGAAACTATTGAAAAAATGGTTATTTGTGACATAAAATAGTTATGTCGCAAATAGTACCGTTGAAAGACTTATTTGCGACAAAAAGGAATTTTCATCGCAAATAAGTGTTTGGTTTTCATTATTTGTGATGGACAATGTTTTCTATCGAAAATACTTTTGGCGCGCTTGTTCTCCATCCCATAGGAAGCTTATTAGTGATGACTATTAGTGAAAAAATATTCTATCCATCACTAATAACCTTCATGGAGTATTAGAGACATATTTTTTTATCAGTTGCTAATAATCCAATTTTTTTTTGCGACGGATAAAATTCCATCACGGTTAACCCGTCGTAATTTTCTTTTAAAAAAAAATCCACGTGACATTCTCCTCCTCTCCCCCGATTTTCTTCTCCACCACAAAACCCTAGATGACCGCATAACCCTCAGACGAACTGAAGAAAAAATCACATGTCACAACTTCTATCTTGCAGATTTAGGTTTGAATCTTCAAGGTACATATTCATTTTTTTTCATCCTTCATTCGTTTGGGATTTTACTTTGAATCGTTCATAAATTGGTTTTCTCAAACCCTAGGTTAATAAATTTACCCACTTTTTATGGTTTATTTGGCATTTAAGGTTAGTGAAAGTTTATTATTCTCTATTTGGTTATCTACCATCGAATACAACATGTTTCGACTCTGCACAAGTTGATTCTAATTGATTTGACGTATTTTTCCTAATATTTAACCATTATATTTAAGAGATATTTTTATTTAAATGTTTTTATATGTTTATTTTGAGATATCTAGACACCCTGCTGACTCCTGATGTGCTTGCGTGTGTTTATGCCTGCTAACATCTCACACAATGCATATTTATATATACATGATTGAAAAATATTGAAACTTATATATGTATATATATAAACAAGACAACCTTTTAAACTTATATATATATATATATATATATAAATGGTGAATGATTTTTTAGACTTACATATAGATATATATAATTATGTGTAACATGTGTATATATATATAATCATTTCAAATGTGAATTTTGTTGAATTCGTTTAAAGAAATTGTTGAATGTTGTATCTTATTATGATTATTTTGAAAGCAACCTTATGATGATATAATTTTTGATGAATTATAACAATTCTTGGATTGTGGATGTGATTTTAAACCATGTTTGATTGTTATATTATATTGATTTTCATTTATTGAAAACATGTTAATATAGTTTTGTAAACTTTTGGATATATATATATATATATACATGTTAATATACATAGATAAACATTTTAAAAAGAACATGTAAGGTTTTTAATATATATATATATATATGTGTGTATGTATGTATAATTTTGACACGTATATTTGTTTAAAAATGTGTAGAAATATATTCGATGTATATATATTTGATTAAGAAACCATGTAACACACACACACATATAATGTATGAAATAAATATGAAATAAGTGTTTCATAAAAATGATGAGAAAATTAATTTAAATAAAATGTCGTAACGAAACATTTTTTAGAAAAACAACTTTATAAAAATTGTTTTAATGAAAAAATAATATATAATATTTTTTTGGCTATAATGATTAATAGTTAATAAAATATCTATTTAGCTATAAAAAAATTAATGAGGTTTATAAATGTTTTGAGAATTTTTTGTTAATGTATACCATTTGTTGGAATTCATTAAAATGAAAAAAAATAATTGTAATAATAAATATGTTTTGTTAATTTTATTTATAATTAATAAATAATTATTATCAAATAATAAATATATGTAATAATTAGTAAAAAAATTGTAATTATATGTAAAAAAATATAAAAAATACCAATAATTTTTAAAAAATCACAATAATTAGTAAAAATGTAGTAATAATTAAAAAAATAGTATTAATAATTATTTTTTTTAATAATTAATACATAATTAGGTAATATTAGTAATAATTAGTAAATATTAGTAAATAAGGACAATTTTTAATATATATATATATATAAATAATATTAATAAAATATTAAAAAGGTTACCCTCACTTGCGATGTTACAAAACACTCGACACACACAAATGTTATATCATACCCAGGGTAATCCCCGCATCCTTGACCTAAAAGTGGTCTCAGATTTCTCATATGATATATTGTTCATGTGATACTTCATTTTTTCTAAAAACTTATAATAAAAATAATAAATTAATTACCCTCACATGCGATGTTACCAAACACCCGACGCACACAAATGTTATGTCACACCTAAGGTAAACCTCAGATCCTGGACCTAACGGTGGTCTCCGATTTCTCATGCGATACACAGTTTGGGAGATGATTCAATTTTTTTATAAAAAATTATAACAAAAATATTAAATGAATTACCCTCACATGGAATGTAACCAAACACCCAACACACACAGATGTTATGTCGCACCTAGGGTAAACTCCCTATCCTAGACCTAACAGTGGTCTCATATTTCCCATATGAGACACCATTCAGGATATATTCCATTATGCTGCGAAAATAGAATGTGTGTGATATAATATATTTAATATTTTATTCTATTTGTGCCAATCCTCTACAAACCCCATAATCCATTTCTAACTCAGCGCCTCACTTCGACCATATTCCATAGAATATTCTAAGGTGATAAAATATAATAATAATTTGAAATTATTCACAATGAGTAATAATTATTCTTATTTATGTTTTTTGGATAACTACGGACTCATAAAGTAGACATTAGTTTATATTATAGAAATAATTTTTTTTATTGTCACCAAATGGCTCCGCATTCTACAAGGAGCAACCCTCTCGGCTCTCTCAGCGATAGCTAGGGTTTACCCTGAAATCTCCGGTGGTTGCGCTGGATCCACTTTTGCACAGGGATTTCTCCACCTTTTCTAGGCTAGTTTTCTCCCCCTTTTATGTGTCCTTCCTTTCACCTTTTGGGGTTGATTTTGTTGCATCTGCTTTCATGGTGTTCTGAGACCGAAGATTCAGTCTCCCTCCCCTTCTACTCTTTCTGTCTTACCTATCATGCTAGATCCTATATCGGTCCAGTGCGATGGTTCCAATGACATCTTGGGATGGTGAGGGTGGATCATTAGTTTGGGGCTTTGGTCTTTCTGTTTTGGGGTTTTTTGTGTCTGTGGTGTTTTACTTTTTTTCTGGCGGTGTTTTGTTTTCCATCTCTGTTGATCTCTTGTGCTATGATGGTCCAGATGCTCATTTTTCTAGTGTTATTTTCTAGTGATGCCTATTCTAGGCTCATGGTTCGATGAAATGTGTCTGGTTATAGTGGCGTCCTTCTGCTAAAGATGTGACTAAAGTGTTCTGAATGTTTGGGTTAATGGTCCTAGAATGGTCGAGGTTTGATGCTGAAGCCCTTGTCTGCTCCCACTTTTCTCTAGATCCTAAGTTCCATCACTCCTCCAAGTGTGGTTTGGTGCACTAGTTCTATAAGTGGCTTTGTGATGTGCTGTTCGAGTGGACGATGGTGATTCAGGAGGCTCAACCTACCAGCTGACGTTAGTGGTTTCAGCAGTGTTGGGTGTTTGATTTTTACGGTGTATCTTCTTATCAGCATTTCACCCTTGATGAAGTTGTAGGTATTTTGTTGAAGTTTTATTTGTCATGGTGATCTCTGGCGTCAACGATTATTGGTTCAATGGAAACTTCTAGCATGGTGATGGGATTTTCTTCATTCCAGGTTTGGTGTTTTTATATCCTGTGGTGTTATTTTTTTTATGTGTGGCAACAATGGTGTTTTAATAGCAGCGAGTTTGGAATTTGGTGGGCGGTTCTCACTAGAGAACTATGGGGTGATGGATGATGGGTTCCTATTTTTTCAAAGTGGACGTGATGTAGGTGGAGCTGTCATGGGGAGTGAATCAAGGTGGATCACTACTTGAGTTTTTGTGACCCAAGGCATGCATGGATATTTTTGAATTTGAAATTTGGGTCCTATGGTTTTCCACAATCTTGAATTTGAATTTTGATATTTGGTGGCTTGGAGTTTTCTGCTCTCTTGAATTTGAATTTTGATATTTGGTAGTTTGGTTTGAATCCTATTGAATGTGAGGTTAGAACTTATCCATAAAGTGGATTTTTGAAAATAAAAAAAAAGGATTTGGAGGGGGGATTGTGATCGGATAAATCATCACAAAAATACTAATAGATATGTTATAAATTCTATTTATATCGAGGGTGTTGAAACATTTATATCATTTGAATTGTTGAATTCATAATTTTTTCTAAAGGAATAATTAAATTTCCATGTAAGAAATGCGATCTTAGGATATTCGAAATGTTTGACAATGTTGGAATTCATCTACTATGTTTTGGTTTTTGGAAATATTTTATCTTTTGGTATCAATAAAGTGAACATAATTCAGTAAAAAATATTTTTTTGGGTTCCAAATCCATAATTTCAGAATTTAGTATATGAGGCTACTGGACCATCTGTTTAGGAAACAAAAACTCATAATGATATTCCAAATCCTAAACCCAAACCTTCTCAATTTTAAATTTTTTTGAAATCTCCTAGGAGGTATTATATCCGTGATTTTAGTTGAGAAAACATAAATTTTTTACAAAATTTATATCTATTAAATCAGATTTTGGAATGTCAAATAGTTGTTTCGATCAAGTATTATCTTTGGTTTAATCATTGTTTCCTGACATAAATATATCACCTGCAAGTTTCTATGAAAGTAAGAGGTTGATCCATAATTTGGTTCTTAGTTATCAGAAGATTTATGTATGTTCAAATGATTTCATCTTATATTATGGTGATTATGAATCATTAGTTAATTGTCTAACATGTGGAGAATTGAGGCATAAATAGGAACAAAAAGGAAATTCCATATTTCCTATGAAATAGTTGAGGTATTTTCCAATTAGACCTCATTTATAGTGTTTATTTATATCTCACAACATAGCTGCATTAATGACATGGAATAAATCCAGTATTTCCATCAGTAAAATATTAAATCACCCATGTGATGGTGATTTATGGAAACACTTTGATTAGATGCATAATTCTTTTTCTTTAGAACCTCATAACATATGGTTGGGTCTTTCTACTAATGGTTTTTGTCCATTTGGTGCTTATGACAATTAGTATTCTTGTTGGAATATTATTATTACTCTATACAACTTACCTCCTTGGATGTTGACGAAAGAACCACACACACACACACACACACACACACATATTTGACACAATCAATTCTAGGACATCTGAAGAAGAATATATATGTTTATTTGAATCCACTAATTGATGAGTTAATTTCATTATGGAACAATGATGTAATACATTTTATATAGTTACAAATCATAATTTTACACCAAAGGTTTCATTAATATGTATGATCAAGGAATTTACAGTGTATGGCATGTTATCTGGATGAAGTGCACATGGTCTAAAATAATGTCCATACTTCATGGTAGAGAACAAAGAATTTATGCTTGGTAATGGGAGAAATACTAGATATTTTGACTATCATAAGAGATTCCTTCCTATGGATCACCCTTTTCAAAAGAACAAAAATAATTTTACAAAAGGTATAATTAAAAGAGACGAACCTCCAACAATGATCTCAGGTATTCATGTAAAATCTATCACCTCTGCATTATCTCTTTTTTACTTTTGGACCAATTATAAATGAACAAAAAATAAATTGTTTTGGGAGAGATCATAATTAGACAAAGCGGAGTATTTTTTGGGACCTTCCATATTGGTCTGATTTGTTGGTTCATCACATATTATATTTAATGCATATTGAGAAGATTTTTTTTGATAACATATTTTATACTGTGTTAGATACACCAGGTAAGACCAAAGATAATGTAAAGGCATGGTTAAATCTTTCCCAAATTTATAGTCATCCTGAACTTGAATTATTTAAAGATAAAATATCATACAATTTAATGAATCCAAAATCATCTTACACACTTTCAAAAGAAATTCATTTATTATTCAGTCAATGGATTCGATATTTGAGGTTACTAGATGATTATGCTTATAATTTGTCTTGTTGCACCAGAAATGGGCATATTATTAGGTTGAAAATCCATGAATTCTATGTCATAATGGAAAGATTACTGCCTATTGGTCTTAGAGAGATATTGAATTCTTCAATTCGAGATATGTTGATAGAAATATCACATTTATTATAATATATTTATGTAAAAAAATCATATTATGATGAATTGATCACACTACAAAACGATGTTGTTTTAATTTTATGTAAATTGGAGAAAATATTTCTATCAACCTTACTTGACTCAATGGAAAATTTAATATTTCATTTATCATATGAAGCTAAATGTGGAGGGCTGGTACAATTCTTATGGATATACCTGTTTAAGAGATATATGAAAAAATTATAGAAGAAAGTATGTAACAAATCAGTTGAAGGGTCAATTGCAGAAGCATACTTGTAGGATGAAATTTCAAATTTATGATCTTATTATTTTCAATTGGAATATCCTTCAAAACATAATCATATGGGTTGTAATGAGACAAATGTTAATGATGTCACGAACCATATATTTTCAATTTTTAATCAACATGAGCTTGGTTTTGGTGGTTATCATGAATGATGAATTTCAGATAAATAACTACATATAGCACATACACATGTTCAGTTGAATTGTGAATAAATGACACGATTTGTACATTAAGTACTATTTTTTTTTAAATTTTTATAATAAATACCTTAATTTACATTATTTTTTTGTAGACTATATGATGACCATATCAAAAAACAATTTATCAAAATTACATATGCTTCTATTAAAGAACATCATCAAAATAATTTTTCATATTGGTTTCAAAGACTGGGAAGTTAAGTTTCTTTCAATGGAACATTAAATCAATTTTGTAATGATATCTATTATTTATAATTTTTATTATTTGTAGGAAACACAATATGAAAATAAAATTGATAGTTGATTATGTGTGCTAAAAAAATCTCCATTGAAATTGGTAAAATATTATAATGGGTATGTGGTTAATGAATTTTGATTCTATACACACATATATAGAGAATCAAAGAAATCAATGAATATTGGTGTTTTTTTGAAAGGATATCATCATAAAGAAAGTGAATTTGACTTTTATGGTATATTGGATGAAATTATTGAGTTATGTTAACTGGGAACAAATTATGTAATAATGTTTAAATTCCATTGGTTTGATACTAATTGAGGGATGTGAGTTCATCCATGACATGGAGTTTTTGACATTAAATATAATAGTATTCTTATATCATGTCACAACTCGACCCAATGGGGTTTGAGCCACGATCACCCCAAGTCCACCTCCAATAGGCCAGGGGCTGGCATATAGTTCCAAGTTGGAATATCTCACAAATGGGAGCCATTATCCCATGATACCTACACCCACACCCACACCCACATACATTTACATGAAACAATGAATAGAGAGTAAAACTGAAAAGAAATGCATGCATACATCTATCCCACAACCAGAGTATAACAGAAGCATTGAAAGCGTAAAAAATGAAAAATATACACCCACCAAAAATTGAAAAAGATTCCAACCTTCTTAGATGTAGGGGATCATTGTCAAATGAAATTGACAGAAAGTGCCTCAGCCAAGCTCTGATAAACACCTTGGTCAGTCTAGATCACTAAGCTCCAATTGCTTTGGGTTCTCCTGGGACTCCATCGATAGGCCTATGGTATGCACAAGACACAATATGTGTGGAAAAAGACTATGTAGGGGTGAGTATAAAAATACTTAGTAGGCACCCCAAAAACTAAAATAAAAAGAGAGTAATTGAAAGGAAATAGTCCACTCGACCCAACCAAAGGGAACCTAAATGAGAGAGAAAATCCATCTTGCACCCATCCTCACCTATACACGACTAGTCATCTCAGTCCATATGGGGTGTCAACCAGGAAATACGAAAACACTGCAAGGACTCATATAATTACCCAGATATACTCATCTTAGACTCCAAGTCTCATGATGTTCCAACCTCATAGACAGCTAAAAGATTCTACCCAAGGCTTGACGGTAACACACACCAAGGAGAACACACTCCACGAGCTCATCCATCCCAGATATCACTCATACAAGAGATAAACTCTAATAAGAACAACTCTACCATCCCTGATGGTACATCTGAGAGAACGTGATCCACCAGGAACAACTCACTAGGTCTAACTCTAGTGCCCAACACTAGAGGTCCTATCATTGTTGTCTTGAACCCTGTGCAAGGTCATAAGAACCCAAGTGGAGAGGCTCACACCTCACCACTACATACAGCTATGAGAGAACTTCTCCAGACCATTCACCATATGTATCCTCTCTAAATAGAGAGAGAGAGAGAGAGAGAGAGAGAGAGGAGGGACCCACTATAACATCCCACCCCTCCTCATTGGATTGAGTTGAGGCAGAATTGATACTAGGTCTTAGGTGACATCCTAAAGACACCAAAGGTTTGAAATAAATTCCAATGGATTCATTAAAATTGGGGGATAATTTTCCCTTTGAAAATAAAACAACCACAAACAAACATACCATACCCAAAACCAATAAATGATGCGTGATAAGAATGTAATAAAACTCAAGAAATATGAGCTAATATCAAAACCAAACTACACCAGAGTACCAAAGTGGAAGACTAACAACATTAAAGAATAAAGCAGAAGACAAAACCAACAAATCTCAAAGAATCCAAAGACACCAACTTTGAAACTCCCAACAATATTCAAGCTCCAAATCCACAATTCATTCCAAAGTATCATGAATCACCACTAAAGAAATGTGACACTTTCCCTTGACCTATGTCTCGATAAATGATATCTGCAAATGCACCAAAATACCCAAGTAAGGGGTGAGTAATGAAACTCAGCAGGTTTTACCTAAATGAATTCTCTACTCACTCCACTAGGATAGAACATTTTATCACATTTATACAAAAAATTCATATAAAACACTTTAGACCATTTTAAAAATTTATATCAAAACCAAACAGTTCACACCAAAATATTTTTCGAACCAAACTAGTTTTTAATGAGAGAAACCAAGAAACTTCTTAAACTATTTCACATTCCTTTTTGGCATACCCAATCCATGATTCACACACCCACCCACACATGCATGATTCAGTGACAGTTCCATACTCATGAGTAGTTTCTTATCTATCCACCAAGTCATCACTAAGTGGACAATCTCCTTGTGCCCCAATGGAACACACCCCTTATCCAAGGTCACATCCCTTGTTATCCAATGGTACACACCTCTTATTCAAGGTCATGTTGAAAGCACAAACTCACACAAAACCATGTATGCCAAGACCATGTCAAAAAAACCATTTCAAGAAATTTAAATAAAACATCCCTTTTATTGATTTTTTAATCAAACCAATTCCAGGAATCAAAACCAAACCATATTTTAAAATAAAATTTTAAAATAATGAAACAAAATAATTTGAACAACAACCAATTTCCACAATTTCACTAACCATATTTAAAGAAGGTTTCTACCAAGCTTTTTACATCAAATTCTAAATCAATTTCATGCATTTTAATCAATTTAAAAATAATCCTCCATGTTCTAATAAGAGGAGTTGAGAGTGAATCCACCTACCTAAAAAACTATGGAGAAAACAAATAACAACACGAATTCTTCAACAAAACTAGGTTGAATCTCCAAAAACCCACCTTATATATTATTCCCTAATATCAATAAAACAAAATATCACCATTATTAGAATATAATATCATAGATCTATCCCCAATAGACTAGATCTATGAATCCAAGAGAGGTAAGAAGAGTAGATGTAAGAAAAACCACCAAGAACGAAGACTTACCAAGAAATTCAGCCTTCAACGCACCAAGATTTGTCAACATATTGCTCCCGGATCGAAGGGGGAAGTCTCCACAACATTTGAGAGGAGGAAAAATGGAGTTAGGTCCAAAAAGGAGGAAAAAATGAGTGGTTTAGGGGTAAAATTGAGTGAGATAAAATTTTTTAGAATCTAACTTTTAACCGTGCATAGTTGGGTTACATGGTTAGAAAAATCATGCACCAATTGTGAGATAGCTACTGCCTCAAAAAACCCTTCACACGGTTGGTCTACATAGTTAGATAAACTGTGCACCAACCATGTTTTCTCTCTATTCTACTTTGAATGGTTACTCCTAATTGTCCACATGGTTTGGCCAAACCGTGCACCTACCTTGATCCCATTGTCCACCTTTTTATGGTTTCTTGAAGGTGTTTCACTGTTTCTACTAACCATTCTCAAAATTTGAACCTCTAGAAAATCCCCCAAAACACTCAAAAAGTCCTCCAAAACCTACCAAACTTCACCCAAATACTTTACATAATTAAAATAAATAAATAAAGGGTTAATTATTTGAAACATATGGTGCTAAATTCTACCCACCATTGGACTTTTCGTATTTGGAAAGTAGAAAATCACTATTTTTTTGAAAGAATTTGGGCCATTGCTCGATCATTTATTTCTCCCATTACCAAGTATCTTCCAAAATCTGACCATGTTTCCACAAAACCTACACTAGAACAATGTTTTTCCCATGAAAGACTTTCTCTTGACTATCCATAATTCATATCGGCATATGAACCAATGAAGCATCCGCCTCTAGGTCAATGTGATCCCATCGAATCACATGGCTAGTATCGGGTTGATACTTTTTCAACTAAGATACATGAAACACATTATGCTCTGTGCTGAAATATGGTGGAAAATACAATTGACATTCCACCTCTCCAACCCATTCAAGTATCTCAAAAGGGCCTATTTATTGAGGAGATAACTTTTCTTGCTTCTTGAAATGATGATGGCCAAGCCTTGGAGAGATTCTCGGGAACACATGATCACTCACCTCGAATGACAATGACCATCAATGATGATTGACATACAATTTATAAAAACTATGAGCTATCTCCATTCACTTCTTGATCAACTGAATATTCTTCATTGTCTCTTAGACAAATCTCATCCCAAACAATGAAGTCTTAGCTATTTCCTCCCAAAAAAGTGGAAAATGATAAGGATGCTCATACAATGCTTCAAAAGGATCAATATGTATCAATCCATGATAAATTTTGTTATATGAGAAATCCACTAACGATATATTCTCCTCTCCTGAGCGATAAAAATCCATTACAGAATCCCAAATAATGTCTTCAAATGATTCTATAATCCTTTCAAATTGTATATCCATTTGAGGATGATACGCTGTACTCATAGTTAACCAAGTCCCAAGGGCCTACTATAAGGATTTCTAGAAATAATATGTAATCCTCAGATCTTGATCTGACACTATTGAAACTGGTATGCCATGTCTCTTTAACACCTCTTAGATATAGATTTTTGACAAGTCCTCCACCGTATGAGATTCATGAATAGGGATGAAATGAGCTAATTTTGGGAGCTGATCCACTATCACCCATATGGAATTGTATTTTTGAACTATTTTTGGGAGACCTTTTACAAAATCCATAGCTATATACTCCCATTTACAAACCGGAATAAGTAAAGACTGCAATATACCTACTGGTCACTGATGTTCTGCCTTAACCTGCTGACATGCGAGGCATATTGAAGTAAACTCAACCACCTTCCTTTTTATACTAACCCACAAAAACTGTGATTTAAACACCTTATAAATCTTTTGTATCCTAGGATGAACAAAACATATTGAATAGTGGTAAGCATGAAGAATTTATTCCTAAAAATCCATAGGTTTAAACATCTGACCTTAAAACCACAAAACTGAACTCCCAACTAGCTTCCATCCTTCAATGGTCTCCCCACCATTGAGTTTTGACCTCACAAAAAAACATTATGAATCAGATGTCTATGCCAATTTAACCATATATACCTAATCAGGAATAAAATAAACCAGAAAGAAAACCGTAACAATACCTTGGTCTTCACATTCCAAGTGCATGTCAGCTATCACCGACATCAACTTCCATTGGTCTGAAGCCTCCTTTTCCAACTAAGCATATGAATTTTTTATTAATGAATCTGCCACTGAATTAACTTTACTCATTGTATACATCAATTAAAATTCAAAAATTTGAAGATAATCTATCCATATTCTTTGTCTCATATTTAAATCCCTTTGTGAGAAAGTATGTTTCAAGATTTTATGATATGTAAACATAGTAAATTTATCACAAAAGCAATAATGATGCCAAGTTTTCAAAGAATAGACTACATTAGATAATTACAAATCATGCATTGGGTAGTTATTTTCATGAAACCATAATTGCCATGATCCATAAGCAACAATATGATCTCCCTGCAAGATAACACATCCCAACCCAGATCCTGAAGCATCACAATACACCATGTAACCTTGTCCTGATTTTGGAAAAATCAAGATCAATTATGATGTAAGGATAACTTTAAGAACTTGAAAATTATTCTAAAATTCATCATTCCATTGTAATAGAACATTTTTACTTGTAAAAATTTTCATGGGTGAAGCTATTCGTGATAAATCATAAACAAAACGTCAGTAATAACCTACTAGGCCAAGGAAACTACATATCTCATAGACATTATTTGGTGGTTTCCAAGAGATAATAGCCTATATCTTTTCTGGATCCACCAAAACACGTCTTTTAGAGATTACATGACCATGGAAATGTACCTATTGTATCCAAAAATCACACTTTGATAGTTTGGAATATATACGACGATCCCTCAATATTCCCAACACTGTCACCAAGTATTCCTCATGCTATTCCCTTTTCCTTTAATACACCAGTATGACATCCACAAACACCGCCAAGAAAGAATCCAGATACCTTTAAAATACCCAATTCATATATTCCATAAATACTTTTGGTTAATTCTTAAGACTGAAAGGTATAACCATATACTCATAGTGTTCATATCTACTACTAAAATTTGTTTTTGGAATATCCTCCTTTTCAACCTGAAATTAGTGATATCCTGATTGCAAGTCAATTTTAGAGAACCACTGATCTCCCCTAAATTGATTGAATAGATCACCAATTAATGGAAGTGGATATAAATTATTTATCGTAACTTGGTTAAGCTTACGATAATCCATACACAATCTAAGAGTTCCATACACCTTTCTGATAAACAAAACTAGTGCTTCCCACAGAGACGTGCTAGGCCAAATGAACCCTTTGCTTTCCATCTCTTCTAGCTACACTTTTAATTACCTTAATTATATTGGTTCCATTTGGTAATATGTAAGGGAAATAGTATTGGTCCTCATAAGGGGATCAATCATAAACTCCACTTATCTTTTGGGTGGAAATCATGAGAAATTTTTGAGAAAAACATCTAGAACTTGATCAACAACCATACAAAAACTCCTATTCTCAATCACTTCCATCGATTCCAAAGTAAACACTGCCAATTGGTAGAAGATTGTTCAAAATTCTAGTGCCAACAAGCCCTTAGAACATACCTTTACATTCCAGTATCCTTTAAAGATATACTCGACACTACTATCAGTTTTAAAACTAACTATTTGGTTATAAAAATTGATGTGAGATTTGAACATAATCAACCAATCCATACCCAAGATTATGTAAAAGCAATCCATCCCAAGAACAAAGAAATCCCATATCAATTCATCTCCATAAATAGTTATAGAACATTATCAACACATAAAGGCTCAACATTCTCTTTGACCAAGAGGAGTTTGAAGTTTCAAAACAGAAGACATCATCTCAACATTTAAACCCAGAAAATCAATATCATAAGAAGCAATTAACGAATGGGATGTACTGGTATCAAAAAAATATTACATAAGGGTGGAATTTAAAATAATCATACCTCTCACCATTGATGGTCTAGATTTATCATCCACAATCACTTGCTCAGTTACATATATTTTCTTAGTCACTGCACTTTGTTCTTTATTTCCTTATTGATATTTTCATTACTGAGGAGTCATGGTATTCCTAGAATCACCGTGGCTAGCTCAGATCTAATGAAGAAAATTATTTTTCTGCACTCATACCATCAAATTATACAACATCTATGATACATGAGAAGTTCCCCAAACACTTTACCTTGGACCACTATGAAAATATCACTAAAGATTCCCCATTTGATTGTAATTGTGGAATTCTCTTGGTGGTTCCATACACTCTCACTTATGTGGTTGAAAGAACCACATTGAAAACATCCATCTTTACTCTTGGGTCTTGGAATAAGATTCAGCATTCCATCCATCTAATTCTGAGTCATCCCACTACCTTGGAATTGGTGTCCCTCTTCCACTTGTTCCTAATATTAGAGTCCACACCATTTCCCATAGGTATCAACAGGATTCCTCCACCTATAGTTCCTGATATGTCTCTTTCTTACACTATCTCTCTATTGACCATCTCTATATAATCTGTTATAAAAACCATGATAATCTTAGAGAAAAAACCCTTCCTCATCCCCGATTAAAAAATGCATGCCTTCAAGGATGCACTAGCAGCAACATTGGGTGAAAAGAAGAAAAAATTTATAAATTTAGCCTCATAATCCACCATTGAGAGATTCCCCTACTTCAAACTAAAATAGTCTTTCATTCTTGAAATCCTAAATGTATGAGGATATAATTGTTTTTTTGAACAATTCTTCAAAATTCTACTATGGAATTCCTTGGTCAAATTTATCCTAAATATCTAAATCCCACCACTAGCATGTAATATCCTCCAGCATATATGTCATCATCTTGACTTTCAGCTCCACTAGTGTGCCTAGGAAATAAATGATTAAATTCAACCTATTCAGTAACACCTCTGCTTTATCTGGTTCCGAATCACCTCTAAATATGGGTGGATTATACTTTTGGAACTGAATAGAATGGTCCACTTGGCTTGGTTTATCCCTTTGGTTATGATAAGTGTATTCCATGCATATATTTTAGGGTGTTTTAATAATTTTTTTTGTATTTAATTGATTAATATTTCCAAGTTGTGATAATTTTGACATGTTTTATGTTTTATGGAAGGAAACATTGAATATTTTAAAAAGGAACAAAAATAGATAGTTTTTAGAGCTTAAATACACTTTGCATCGTGGGAAAATCGAAGCAGCGCAACACCAGATTTTTGAGAGAGAAGGAAGATGGAAATTCTAGAGAAAAACCGATACACATAATGTATTGAGAGTACACAATGTGTAGTTTTAGTTCGTGACATGCCACTGGATAGGACTTGACATGCATACATGCTGTGAATGACAAGTATACATCGTGTACCTTCAGTACACGAAGTGATGACAGTCAAACTTTAAATTTATGAACGATATTTGTGCAATATTCTCATGGACATGGAGGAAACACAGATAAGCAGTACATGATGTGTATCCCAAGTACGCATCATGTAGGGGGTCAATTTCCAAAATCACAGCCAAGATCCACGCATGCATCACACAGATTCACAAAAAGAGAATCACAAGTACGCGTCATGTACTCACAGTACACATCATGATGGAGGTCAGGAAGAACCCAATTGTAGCCTATAAATATAGGTGCTAGCTACTACATTGGGGCATTCAGATTTGATTAGAGACCAATGCTTGGAGAAAATCTACTTCACCTCCACGAGTTCTTTCTCTATTTTCTTTTATGTTTTTATTTTATTTCCTCATTCCCTCTTATTATCTCATCATTAGGATGAGGGGGTAAACTCACTAGTGCTAAGGGTGATGTAATTGAAGGGGAAAGGTGCCGTTGGATTTAATTATTTTTATAATTTAGGTATTTGGTTTGCATAATTTCATTCTTCAACTTCCAATCCCTTTATTTTTCTTTTATTGTGACCATCAATATTCAAACAAAAAATAAAAATTTAAATTGTGAAACTGACAACCCTAACTATGGCATGACTATTTTCAACTTTAGAAGAAATCAGGTTTAAATGTGGCATCGAGAAAAACTTGATTCACCAATATCCTAAATTACTGGTCCAATGAAAATAGTGTATTGTCTCTTTAAGGAGGAGATACCATGATCATTGGATATTCCTCATCTTGACTCCGACACCAATCATGAATCAATATATTTTATAAAATTCAATTACACCCGAACCCCGATATTGCGTTACCCCAACATGATTTCCAAATATGATCACAATCCAATCAATTTTCTTTGCATTTTTCTTTTCAAAACCAATAAAATCAATATTTTCTCACCTCTTTCTCAATTTAATAAAATAAATCTTTTGAAATTATAAATAAAACTAAATCACAATCTCTATGGGTTCAACCTCAAACTTCTGCTTCCCTACATTTTAATAATCGAGTATGATAGTTTGAGTTTTATAAATTTTGTTTTTGTATAGTACCATAGGGAATTGACAATGCCCTATGGGGTTATCAGGTTCCCTATATCCACAAAGCTGAAATTAATGGAAAATACTTTGAACCAGATGTTGGTTCACCAGTGACTCAGGTGTAACCGCATTCTCAGCAACCTCTTTTAGTTGATTTATATGATGCCTACTGAGTTTAATTTCCTACAAACACAACAAAACTCTAAAAGTATCACTCTCTAGATACTAATGTCTTAATAATTTAAAATTTACCACATGAAAACTATCACAATGATGATTTCCAAAATAAAAACTTTCTGTTTTCAAATCATTTTGAAAATTCCACCATGCTTTTGAAAATCAAACCATTTTTAAAATACCACTATCATGCCATTTTCAAAATCTCACATTTAAAAAATCTTTCAATACTTTTAAAAAATCATTTTTTTGCACCAAGTGATAAATTATTACTCAAAATAAAATATGCACTCTTAGTGGGAAGTCATTTCTAAAATGCATGTCATGATCTTGTCATTGGATAAACTTATGAAAATGATATTAAAACTCCAATAAGTGTCTCTAAAATACTTATGTACCCAACTCCCTAGTAAATTTAAGTTCAACACAAATAGGTTAGCTATTCCATTTTATGATCTAAATTTTAAGTCTTGACAATTATACTCCTTTCTATAATCCCAACTCAAGGAATAAACCAGAATGAATTTCAAATCCAAGACTGCCAACCAATACCATTTGTCCCAAAATAAAAGATGGACTGACCGAGACTGATACCATTTTCAAGTCAAGGACTGGACAATCTGATACCACTTATGACATCCCTCCCCTCCTCATTGGATTGAGTTAATGTGGAATTTCTATAAGTCCTTCGGTAACATCCCCATGACACCAATGACTGGTAATAAATTCCAAGGGCTTCAATAAAAATGGGGGATGATTTTCCCTTTGAAAATAAAACAACCACAACCAAGCATACCATAGCCAAAACCATGAAATGGTTTATGATAACAGTGTAAGATAACTCAAGTAATACCAAATGATATCAAAATCAAACTACACCAGAGTACCAAAGCGGAAGACTACCAACATCAAAGCATAAAGTGAAAGATAAAACCAACAAAGCTCAAAGACTCCAAAGGCACAAAATTTGAAACTCCAAAAAATCTCCAAGATCCAACTCCACAATCCATGCCCATGTATCACAATGAAACACTAAAGAAATGTGACACTTTCCCTTAACCCATGTCTCGATAAAAGATATCTACAAATGCACTAAAGTGACCAATCAGGGGGTGAGTAATGAAACTCTATAGGTTTTCCCCAAATGACTTCCCTACTCACACCACTATAATAGAACATGTTAGCACATTTATAAAAAAATTCATATAAAACACTTCAAAACATTTTAACAATTTATATAAAAACCAATAAGTTCACACTAAAACCATTTTCCGACCAAACCAGTTTTCAAGGAAAGTAACCAAGTAAATTGTAAAACCATTTCAAATTCCTTTTTGGCATACCCAATCCATGATTCACCTAAACAACCACACATGCATGCTTCAGTGACAGTTCCATACCCATGATTGGTTTCTATTCCATCCACCAAGTCATCACTAAGTGTCCAATATCCTTGTTCCCAAATGGAACACACCCCTTATCCAGGGTCAAATCCCTTGTACCCTAATGGTACACTCCCCTTATTTAGGGTCACGTCGAAAGCATAAACTCACACCAACCTATTTATTCTAAAACCATGTAAAACCAACCATTTCAATCCATTTCAATAAAACCTACCTTTTATTGAAAAAATTTCAGTCAAAAAAATTCCAGTAATCAAAACCAAACCATGTTTTAAAAAATTATTTTAAAATAATGAAACAAAACACTTTGAATAATAACCAATTTTCACAAGTTCACCAGCCATCACTGAATAAGGCTTCTACCAAGCTCTACACATCAAATTCTCAATCAATCTCATGAAATTAAATCAATTTAAAACTATTCCTTCAATTTATAATAATACTAGTTAAGAGTGAATCCACATACCTTAGAAACTATCCAAAAAATAAGAACGACATGAATACTTCAAAAAAACCAGGTTGAATCTCCAAAAAACCACCTTAGATCTTGTTCCCTGATACCAATATAACCAAATATCACCATTAATGGTATACACTATCATATATCTATCTCTAACAAAATATATCTATGAATTCGAGAGAGGGAAGAAGAGTAGATCTAAGAAAAATCACCAAGAATAAAGACTTACCAAGCAATCTGGCCTTCAACGCATAAAGATTTTCCAATGAATTACTCCTGGATCGAAGGTGAAAGTCTCCATAGACTCTGGGAGGACGAAAAACCGAGTTAGGGTTGAAAAGGAAGAAAAATGAGTGATTTATGGGTAAACCTGAGTGAAATACACTTTTTTAGGATCTAAAGTTTAATTGTGCATGGTTGGGTTGCATGGTTAGGAAAACTGTATGCCAACCATGCACCAACAAATACCTCCAAACATCCTTCGCACAATTGGTCCACATGGTTAGATAATCCATGAACCAACCATGTTTTCCATCCTTTCAAATTTTTACAATTACTCCTAGGTTTCCACATGGTTTGGCCAAAATGTGCATCCAACTGTGCGCCTACCCAAAGCCCACTGTCCACCTTTTCATGATTTCCTAAAGGTGTTTCATTGTTTCTACTAACCATGCTCAAAATGAACACCTCAAAAAATCCCCCAAAACATTCTAAAAGTACTCCAAACCCTCCTAAACTTCACACAAATACTTTAAATACTTTAAATAAATAAATGAAGGATAATTAATTGAAACTGGGGGTGCTGCACCCGCACCTCGCCAAAGCCCCGTAGCTGAGGGAGTACTAGATCCTAACCATCCCTGCGAAACCAATGAAGTACCCATAGGGAGAGACCCACTCGTCACTACATCGAGGGAGAAATAACTAATAACCAATCATTGTGCATAAAAATTTTAAGGCCCTTATCCTTGAAACTTCACTCCACAACTGAGGGAGATCCTACTCCAGTGGAGGACCCACTCTTAACTGCTACTCGAAGGTAGGGAAGTACAACTCTAAGGATAGAGGACCCGCACCCTGACATAGTAAGAGAGTATGACTCTATCTATGCTAGTATAACCGCTATGGGAGACCCACACCCTATCACAAAAGGGGAGTACCGACCCCAGGATAGAGAACCCTCACCCTAGTACGACAGGGGAGTACCAACTTTTCGTGAACATTACATATGGAGGACCCAAACCCCGGAGTAACAGGGGAGTTACAACTATAAGGATAGAGGACCTGCACACTGGTACAACAGGGGAGTACCTACTCTCTCTATACAACACATATGGAGGACCCACTCCTTGGTGCGATAAGGGAGTAATAACTCCGCGGATAGAGGACCCACACCCTGGTATGAAAGGGGAGTACCTACTCTATCTGTCCAAATAATATGGAGGGTCTGCACCTTGATACGTCAGGGGAGCTCTGTATCCAACTACATGAACAACATGGGGGACCCACACCTTGGTCTGACAGGGGAGTTATGACCTCGAGAGAGCTACTCCATGGGTAGAGGACCCAAATCCTACATAAAGGGGAGTCCCATATTTACTAATATAAGAGGTAAGGGAAACCCACACCCTGGTCTGACAGGGGAGTACTAGTCTCAGTGTCTCTCTAGTAAACCCAACTGAACATCTATGCTAGTCAAGCATTACTCAAGGGGGAATCGTGCTCATCTTGTCTCACACCACAACACAACCATAGGTAGAGAACCCACTCCCTATTACAACATGGGATCACCACACTACCGACCTAGAGTCTAGGGGACCCACATCCAGAGATGACAGGGATGGGTACCGACCCCGACATCAACCCAGTGATCCACCCTGATCACTACCCAAGGTCTAGCACTGCTACTGCATATTTTTGCTTGAATCACACCACATCATATCTCATAGGACACCATAAGGTCCACCACTGTGTTTTACATGAAAAAATGCCCAGGATAGGCTACTCTCAAGCCTAAATATGATCCCCGAAGAAGGAGATACAATAGGTAGAAGTCTCTAAGAAAAGTACACGACATGTATGTGGGTCCACATAGCATGTAAACCCTCCAAAACACCTATCTATGTCTTATTCATCACATATATCATGTACATGTGAGTATAAATGACATTTACATGCTGTAAATGGCATGTCTCACCTCACCCTAGGACTCTGGTTGTGTTCTTCCCCACACGGATCAACCAGTCATGTCTCACACATGACGTGTACGCTTTAGTATATGGCGTGTATCGGCTAACCAACCTCTTGGCTGTGTCATCTTCCATTGTCCGTATCTTCACCCTGTGTCTATGTCTCTAGCAGTTTACTTCCACATAGCTAGGTCCATTAACACAACTACCCTAGCCTAGTCCCTTGGCCGCACGACCTGGGATCACTACATGGCATGTTACCCTAATACATGGCGTGTATCCCCAAAAGTTCATCTTCCCTAAATGGTAAGAACACACGACATTTGACCCTATACTATATGCCCTATGATCGGGAATTTCAAATGGTAATTCCCTATGAGCCACCCGAATCACACGAGTTTCCCCCAAAACCTACAGATAGACCGTTAGGGGACCTCTAGCTATCATAATAGGGATCTAAAACCTTAAAGCAACACATAAAAAGGGGATTATGACTTAAAACTAAAATATGCCTACCTCATGGTGAAACACCAAATCTTCGGGTGTATATACATGCTCTGAAGTCGCTGCAACATGATCCTGTAGTGATTATTGTCAAGATCGAAGATCAGAGACACCTCCTCTCCTTGGTTTCTCCTCGGTTTATCCATCAATACAAAGTAGTGGGGAGGGGTTTCTCCTCCTCTTTTATGTGCACACACCAAGGGGGGAGGGGATGAGATATTGATTTAATTTTTATTAAATCAATATCCTCCATTTAACACCCTTCCAACTTACCTCCGACCCGACACCCAGTGCTAATAGATTTTATATCACACTTAGGGGAAACACCACATTTTGAACTCAACCACAACCTTATATTTTTTTATCCAGGACTCCTCATGGGATTTATTCTATTTTTTCTAAGAAATTGTGCACACACGTGATATAGTATATTTAATATTTTTAATATCACTGCACTGAGGCTCTCTGGGCTTCAGAACCCCGCACCGACTCAATGTATGGATTCAAAAATATTCTTAAAAATATTACAAAGTTTCATAGGTTAAAAACCAAGTCAATAAATCTTCCCCATATTAAATCTTTTTATCCCCAAAAAGAAAAAGTGTAGGAAAAAAGAACAAAACTGATATCTCCATTGGGACTCCCAAACCAGTGAGCTCACAAAGGGTTCCCGTAATGCTTATAAGCACGCACTTAGGGGAACTATAAAGACTAAACCACACCCAACATCTAGATTAAATAGGCCTAAATCATGCAAAAATAGGCACATGTCTCCTCAATTGAGACAACTAGAAAAAAATAAGCACCCAATCTACCTGCGATCATAAGGTCTAGTGGTACACCACCTCGCTAACCTGATGCAGATATTGATGTAGCCTATCATTTCTCATCCACCTCTGAATGAACTACACCATGACCTCCTCAAGTGTCTCGCATACAAAAATGACTCCGAGCACATGAGGGTACCATAGAATAATAATGGTATTCCCAAATGCACACACTAGGTCTTACCAGTCCCTTTGTCTGCAAACCTCCAACTTCCACACCCACTAGTGGAAAACCAACTGAGCATGGATGATAGATAACCAATCCACACCGAGGAAACATCATAGGGTATCTCCCTACTAATACAAAATGGTTCTATGAAAGTATCTCCCTCCAATAGGGTTTCCAATTATATGGTTCATGCTATAAATCTCTACTAGCAATGCTAGGACCATCTCCAACACTCTAGCATAAAACCATGCCCCGAACACACAAGTCAAAGGAACTCATCCAACCCAACTCAAAAATATCCTCTTTGAGTAGCACTAACTCTCCCACATGATTTTAATCATGTAAAAAAGCACATCTTGATGGGGGTGGAATCCATATTCATCATGCATTCAAAGCTATACCAAAAAACACCAACATAGGGTTCTACCGACGCCCCGTGTCACCCTGGAAAAACCTTGAGAAAGAAGTGGAAAGAAAATAGTACCACATAATAGTGTCTAACAATAATACTATAGAAATTAGAAAGGAATCATATTATACCAATAATCATCCTCAAATAATCTGAATCATAGGACTCTACAGCCCGTATCTTTCCTCACCTATATCCTCTAGCTCCCTAAGCCTAGCACAGACCACTTGGGGGTGGTGGTGGAAGCATCTCAAACCGTCTGCCACATCCTTCTGCTCTCCCTGCTCCTATGTGACATCCACCATCACATGGAACTCAGTGATTTAAATGCTACCTCTTTTAGGGAGGTCCATTGACCTTCTCCCTCTCTATATCATGACATGTCAGACAATCTCTTGTAAGATTCCCCCGACCATTGCAAGCATAACACTACCTCTCCTGCAGCTGACCAAGTAATCGATGAAACCCCTACACTGCAGACCCATGTGCCCGAGTCTGAGAATAGGTATGCCTCCTACACCTTGATCATACAAAATTAAATCTACTAGATGATACATATGACTCAACCCTATTATCAACAATATCAGAAACATCCACCCAACCCTCCTCCAGGAAGCTCTCTATCATCATATCTTACTCCAGTACCTTTGCATAAGAGGGAAGGAACAATGAGACAACACCTACTTGAATGTCTCTATATAGGCCCTGCTCAAATGTCTAATATTTGAAAAAATAGGTCTCAAACCATATCTAGGGAGTATCGTGAAAGGTCTGTGAACCTCACTGAGTACTATTCCATGGACATTCTATGCTGTAGAAGCTACAGAAGCTCATAGATTCAAAATGATCTCAGTGTGGATGGATAGAACTATCCTCTGAAGAGATGTTCAAACTCCATGCTTGTGAGTGTTGCCTAATAATGGGTCTATTTCACCAGAATCTACCATATCCTGACCAAAACTTATAAAAGGTTTGATTCTAGGACCACTATCTAATCAGGAGGTATCCTAACAAGGTGGAAAACATGTGTGACTGCCTCAAGACAGTCATCAACTACATGGGGGTCTGGATCACCCTAATACCTCAAAGTTCACTACCTCTAGAACTCATGAAGAACACTTAGCCTATGCACATCCTTGAACTGAACTACTAGCACAACCTGTTGCTAAATGGGTGGTGGTTCAATTTGAGGACCACCTAGAGGTACCACCTCAAACCCAGTACCCTATAGTGAATCCTCATCTCTGGGTGGATCATCATCACAATCCCTTCGTGGAAACTTATATGGATACCATCATAGTGGAATCATAAAATAGAATCAAGATTCACCACGATCAAAGAGTATATCTATGGAGCTGACTCAAGAAGAACATGTAACCCACAACCCAGTTCTATATGATGAATGTACCAAAATTACCCTATGACCAGTGCCCTAATGCACTAAGTCAGTAAGTAGGTTATCAAATTCTTGGTGAGTGGATCCATCAACCACTGTGCCAACATTAGATTCCCTAGCTTGAAAGTCGAACTTGAAACACTTTAACACTATTGCTATATTACCCAAACCAAGCTCACAACGTTGTAATCAAAAAGAGGAACCCGCTTGGATACCACTCTATCATGACCCAACCCAACGTGGATTGGGCCATGAACACCCCAAGATTTCCTTTAATAGGACAAGGGCTGGCGTCAAGAATTGGGTAGACATATTTTACAAATGGGAGGCATTATCCTATGATACCTATATGCACGCACCCACATAAATCTCCATGAAACTGTAAAGAGACAGTAAAACTGAAAATAAATGAATACATACATATATCCCACAACCAGAGTACAACAGAAGTACTGAAAGCATAAAAAGGAAAAAATATATGCCCACCAAAAACTATAAAAGCATCAAACCTACTCAGATTGAGGGGATCACTATTAAATGAAATTACCGAAAATATTCTCGACCAAGCTCCAATAAACACCTCGGTCAGTATAGTCCACTAAGCTCCGCTTTCTTTGAGTCCTCCTAGGACTCTGTGGTTTGCACAAGACACAACATGTGCAGGAAAAGATCATGTAAAGGTGAGTATAACAATACTCAGTAGGTGCCCCAAAACCCAAAATAAAAAGGGACCAATTGAAAGGAAATAGTCCACTCGAACCAGCCAGAGGGAACCCAAATGAGAGAGAAACTCCATATCACACCCATCCTTGGATATATATGACTAGTCATATTAGTACACATGGGGTGTCAACTAGGGCATGTTAAAACACTGAAAGGAATCCTAGAATCACCCAAATATACTCATATTAGACTCCAAGTCTCATGGGGTTCCGAACTCATAGCCAACTACAAGATTCTACTTGAGGTTTGAAGGTAACACATGCCCAGGATAACAGACTCAACAAAATCATCCAACCCAGATGGAAATTTTTCGAGAGATACACTCCATATGGAACAACTCTACCACCCCTAATGGTATATCCTAAATAACACAGTCTATCAGGAATAACTCACTAGGTCCAAATATAGTTCCAAAATCCATAGGTCCTATCACCACTATCTTGCGCCCTGTGCAATGTCTTAAGAACCCAAGTGAAGAGGCCTGCACCTCACCAATATATAAAGTTGAGGGAGAACTACTCCAAAATATGCACCACATGCATCCTCTTTAGAGAGAGAGAGAGATATAGAGATAGTAGGGACCCACACCTCACCGCTTCCCCACAACTGAGGGAGTACTAGCTCCTAACCATCACTTCGAAATCATTGAAGTACCCATAGGGAGAGGCCCACACCTCACTGTGATGAGGGATAACTAACTCCTAATAAGGCATAATGCATAAAAAGTGGAGGGTCCCACTCCTCAAAATTGTGCTCCACAACCGAGGGAGATCCTACCTCAGTGGAGGACCTGCTTCTTATCACTAATTGAAGAAGGGGGAGTCAACACCGAGGATAGATGACTTGCACCCTGGAATGACAGTGGAGTATGACTCCATCTCTACCTGTATAACTGTTACAGGGGACCCACACCCTGTATAGATAGGGGAGTACCTACCTCAGGCTAGAGGACCCACACCTTGGTATGAAAGGGGAGTACCGACTTTTCCTGAACATCACGTACAGAGGACCCACACCCTGGAACGACAAGGGAGTTCCGACTCCAAGGATAGAGGACCCTCACCCTAGTACAACAGGGGAGTACCAAATATATATATACAAAACATATGGAGGACCCATGCCCTGGTGTGATATGGGAGTACCAAATTCATGGATAGAGGACACACTTCCTATTATGACAGGGGAGTACCTACTATAAATGTTCAAAGAGTATGGAGGGATCACTGTAATGACCTAGGATTTTATCAATAAAATTTTCCCTTTTTATAATTATGTCGTATAGTATAAATCTCAAACATCACATAGATAAACCAAAAAACATTATTCTCATAAATAAAGAATGATACATTAGTCAGAAAATAAACCAATAAGAATTCCAAATATTATAGTGTGATAATAAATATAAAACAAGATAATAAGAATGAGAAAATCTGGATATGGCCGATCTACTAGAATGAATGCAATCACAAACAAAGCTGTAGAAATAATACATAATTTTAATAATAAAATATTAATTTAAAATATGAAAGTATATATAACATTGGGATATAATTGAAGTGATTTATGAATGGAATAAGAGGTATTTATAATAATTATAAAACCCTTATAATAGTTAGAAATATGACAGTTAGAATTTTAACCTAACCATTGAAATAGTAATGTGACCATTAGGAATAGTAATATGGCTGTTAGAATAGTAATCTCACCTATGAATGCATAAATAAAATTTTGGTATGTAATAAATGAAAATATGATACATTTATATCATGATATAAGTTAATATATGTTTTAAAATGATAAATTAAGTGATGGTATTTTTGTGAAACGTAAATGTTTATTTACAATTTTATAATTAATATAATGTTTTAAAAGAAAATTTATTATCATAAAATAGATTTATAAATTAATATTTTATTATCTTATAATAATAAGATAATTTTATGAGACCTTAATTATTTTTTCAAAGTGTCACAAAATCAGTTATAATATTAAAATCCGCATTTTTTGAATAAATGATGATTTTAGTTAAAAATTAAATTTCTCATAATTAGAATAATATTTTCATAAAATGGGGTCCATTTATGAAATCTACACATCAAAAAATGGCCAGGGTTTATTTTTTTTTATTTTTTCTAAAATAGCTGAATTTTTGGTGAATAGTGAAATACGATAATTTACGATATTTAACATTATAAGCTAATAAATGATTTTTTTGAGTTATGGATAATGTAAGTGCCCATTATATAAAAATTAAATGATCAAGTTACTGTATTTATTCAAGGTAATAAACACTACTGATAGTCTTGATCCAAAATGATAAACAAATGAATAAAATAATCAAAAACACCTTTCTCCTCCCACTATAAATACCACCCCTCACCACCCCTTCTCCTCACACCTCAAAAGTATTTAAGATTGTCTAAATTCCACAAAATTATCTTTCCAATACTATTTCCCATGTCTTGGAGCTTTTGGTCTCAAAAAAATACCAAACCCAAGTTCCTTAAGGAGGTTCTCAAGGAGACGATATTCAAGAGGTAAAATCCTCCACCTATCTCTTTTAAATTCTTTATTTCTTCTACATCATCCTTCCCTCCACTATGAAAAGTTACATGAAAACTCCTATATCATATATATACTATAATTTTATTGTGTTAATGAAATATTCATCATCAAATCTCTTTTATTCTCCTTTTATTCTAAAAAAGAAAATATCATCCGTGAGGTGTCGATTCACCGCCTTTGTGGATGATGAGTTTTCGTTTTTCATTACCGATTTCAAGGCTAGTAATAAAAAAATTATAATTATTAAAATAGATTTTAAAATTTATATTATGACTTGTTTTATATTCTGGAACTAATATATATACATAATATTAAACAATAAAATAAAACTAGTTCGTGATGATAAAAAAACTTCCAAAATAAACTAAACGTTTATCATTAAAATTTTATCAAATGAATAATTCTCATATCATAAGTAAAATGATATATGAGACCATTTAAAATTATATAAGTATATTAACACCATATAATTCCACTTATATAGTTTTTATCCCATTGAAAATAACTCCCATAATTAAACTCAAGGGAATCGATCATAAAATCATGAAATGAATGCTCGTAGAACAATGAAATTAAACATTATAACTCATCGAAATGACCATAAATGAACATAATAAAATTATAATAAATAAAATAAATGTATATAAGGTTATGAATTAATTAATTAATGGATCTAATTTTATTATCCATGAAATTAATTTCAAGTTCAGAACTCATTTAGACATAAGGTAAGAGATCTCTCCGAACCTCCAAATTACCTTTGGGTTACACTTTTTCTCTCTTTTCTCCAATTTATTTATTCATTATTATTATAAAATTATTATATATTCTGTTTTTATGTACCAAATATATATATATCTCAATTCAACTTTCTTTTATGGGGGATTACATGTTTTATAAGGTTCTTTTCTCAATTAATCCTGATAAGTAAGCCCGATTAAAGGGAACTTCCCAATTTCTTAGCCCTTTTCAAGTAAAATATATAATATATTTTAATTCAAAATTATTTTTATAAAAACAATCATTTCATCATAAAAATCTATCTTGGTTAATTTATGGTTTTATATAAAAAAATTATGTTTTTTTCCTCTTTAAAGTATCTTGAATATTTTCCCTTAAACTGCACTAAAGTGCCTCATTTCTAAAGTTTCTTAAATATTTATTTTACATGTTTTTTACTTTATTTGGACATAATTTTTCATTATATATTCCTATTTTATCTTATTAATGTCCATGTATTATTTAAATACATCCTTTTATGGTCACCATTATGATACACCCTTTGGTTATGCCTTATGACATGATTACGTTACCCATTTCTTTCCATGAGTAACCCTTATGTTTATACCTTATGTTTGATTATTTATGTGGCACACATATTCATGAAAATGTTATTATGGGTTCACCTAGATATCAATCCAATTCATTTGGTAGTTTTTAGTCACATGTGAAGTCATGTATGGGATTAGTGAGTATACCAATCCATTATGGGACTTTTTCCACCATGTGATATAGTCTTGGTAGTTTGCCTCAAATCATGCTCATGTCATGTTGTTTATTGATAAAAAATTCCTATGTTTCCATGATCAAATGATTCTATGTTCTATGTTCTATGATTCCATATGATTATTCATGTTCTATGACTTTTATGTTATCATGTTATGCCTTCTAACTCATGTGTTATTCTGTATTCTCATGTTTACTCCCTTAATAGGATTTTTAGGTCATTACTTTTGTCTATGTATTCCCTAGATTATCCTCTATAGATGTTAGATAAAAGGAATTTAGGAGATCACTATGGATGATTAATATAAAAATGTTTTATTCTAGTTCCATGATTTTAGTTTTCTGTACCTAATCTTTTGAGACACTAGACTTTTTGATCCTTGGTTTGTATTTAATGGATAATTATGCTTAAAATCATGTAATAATATGTATAAAAGGATAGGGTATCTATATTTCATATCATAGCATGGCCTAGTTATTTATGGATATTAAGAATATAAAACTTTAGTAATAACCCTAGGTATAGTTCTATCACCATGGATAACCTAGATTGAAACATAGAGAATCACAATTTGGGATATAATTTTCATTTTAAATTTTATCATTCTATGTTAAAATTTGAATGTTTATATTCTTATTAGCTAAGTATTCAAGAATGCTAATTGTAATTTCTTTTTTAGTTTATATATTGGAATATGGTAACCCATTCCAATAATAAATGTGATAGGCAATGTGATGATTGACCTAATAAGATGCCAAATCTGATGGGAGGAGGAGATCAAAACTTCATGACAGTAATATCACAATTGGATCAAGTTATTAATAATAACTTGAATTGTGGGGAATTCCATCCTCCTAAAAAAGATCAAGTTGTCTTCAAATACTTTATGTGAAAAAGTCCTTCTATATTTAGCGGACCTTCTAATCCCTTAATCACATAATAATGAATTAAATCCATTGAGAATATATTCTCTGTCCTCTTGTGATTAGAATAAGAGAAAGTTGTGTTAGCGGTCTATCGTTTTGATAGGGAAGATGATCATTGGTGGACACTAATAAAAAACCCAAAGTCTATGGAGGAAATTGATTCTATGGAATGAGAAGCATTCGAGAAAATATTTTTCAACAAATACTTTCCCCAAAATATCCATCTTAAGATGGAAAGATAGTTCCTCAGACTAAAGAAAAATGAAGACAAGTCTATCAGGACGTACGAGGAAAACTTTGAAAGGCTTGCATGATATGCCTGCAACTTTCTCATAAACATTATGAACTAAATATGATTATATGAAAATACATGGTGATTAGAGACTTTGATAGCTATGAGGATATTTTCCATTGTACCCTTAAGGTTGAAATGGAGACAAGATACTCTCAGTCGTCTTATGGGCCTGGAGATAAAAATAGGAAAATAGTGCTTAACATGGGAGGATCAATAGATAAATATCATGAAGGAAAGAAAACCAAACATCCCACATGTCAAAAGTGTGGTAAGAAGCATACTGGGAACTATATAACGGGAACCATAAGATTATTAAAATATAGAATAGGGGAATCATGATAATTATTACTGAAGGGACATGAAAAATCCCACAAATGTGGAAGAATAATGGAAGGTTCAGATAAAAAATCAGCCTGTAGTGTATTGTTTTAACTGCAATGAATGGGGGTATTATGTGAGAAAATTCCCTAAGACAAGGGTTATCAGATGAAATCAACAAAAAAAATCTCAAAGTCATTAAGGAAGAAAATATATTATCACTACTACTGAGGTGGACCCCAAAAATGATGTGGTGATAGGTATTCTGGTTATTCATTCAGGAATAGAAAACATACTATTTGATTCTGGTTCTAATCATTCTTTAATATCTTGTAAGTTTAGTAGAACTATTCAAACACCACCTTAAAATATGAAGGTTGATTTATCCACGAAAACAAAAAATGGGGCAATTATTGCATCTAAATTATATAACTCCTCCTCAGTTAATGTTTGTTGATTGAACCTCCCAATAAATCTCATACTACTCCCTTTAGTGGATTTTGATGCTATATTGCGCATGTATTGTATATCTTTATATAAATCCAACATCAAATATTGAGAAAGGGAGATCAATCTTCACATCCTATGGCATCCTCCAATTCTATACAAGTGTAAGGATGAGGATGAATCTCCTTCAGAATCATCATCTCAACTATGGATATTATTTCCATATGAGAAAGCATATCTATATCAAATGATTGATATGAAAGATAGGATCATGCTCAAAGACATTTCCACCATGAGGGACTACACTAATGTGTTCCCTAGATAATTTTCCAGTCTTCTTCCTGACTGAAAGGTTGAGTTATCAATTGATATTATACCTGGATCACTTCCCATTTCAAATACTCCTTATAGGATGACCACCATTGAGTTGGAGGAACTGAAGAAGCAATTACAAGAGAATCTGGAGAAGGGTTTCATATGCCCGAGTGCTTCACCATGGGGTGCACCAGTCCTCTTTGTTAAGAATAAGGATGAATTAATGTGCTCTACATTGATTATCTTGAGCTCAAAAAACCATTATAAAGAAAAAGTATACCCTACCACAGATAGATGACTTGTTTGATCAACTACATGGGGCCAATTATTTCTCTAAGGTGGATCTTTGATCAGGATATCACCAATTAAAGGTGAAGATGGAATATATTTCCAAGACTACCTTTAAAATGAGGTATGAACACTATGATTTCATAGTGATTCCCTTCAGACTCATTAATTCTCTAGAAATTTTCATGGAATTAATGAATATAGTCTTTAGAGATTACCTTGATAAATTTTTGGTAGTCTTTATAAATGAGATTATGATATACTCAAAGAGTAAGTATGATCATGAGGAGCATCTGAACACTATGCTAAAGAATTTGAAAAAGGATAAATTATATGAAAATTATAGTAAATATGATTTTTGTATGGAGGAAGTACCATTCTTGGGGCATGTTATCACTAGAAAATGAATATATGTGGACCCTTCTAAAATAAAGGCAACTGAGGAGTGTCCCAGACCAGAATTTTCAATCCATAGTTTCCTTGGTCTAGATGGGTATTAACGATGATTTGTGAATAACTTATCCCAATTTTCAAACCTACTAACCAATCTTACTTGAAAGGGAGCAAAGTTTTTATGGACTAGTGAATGTGAAGACTACTTAAAAGAGTTGAAAAAGAGGCTTATCACTGTACCTATACTCACACTACCAATAATTGGGTAACTCTTTCTGGTATACAATGATGTTTCAAATAAGGTATTTGGATGTGTATTAATGAAAAATGATAAAGTGATATCCTAAACCTCAAGGCAGTTTAAGGTTCATGAGAAAAACTGTCCCACGCAAGATATGGAGTTGGTAGTTGTTATCTTCGTGTTGAAAATCTAGCAGCATTTTATCTATGGGGAGAAGTGTGAGATATATACTGATCATAAGAGCCTCAAATATATATTCAAACAGAAGGATCTTAATATACACCAATGAATATGGTTACAGCTCGTCAAGGATTATGATTGCTCAATCTACTACCATCATGGTAAAGAAAATAAAGTGGCAGATTCTCTAAGTAGAAAGGGTCCTATAAATTTATCAATGATGATAATTGAGAAGGATCCAATATTCTTAGACTTGAAAAGTATAGACATGTGAATCATTAAGTAAGGAACATAATCTTTCCTTTTACAAAAGATTTCTCAACCACCCCCTATAGAGAAAATAAAGGATGCTCAAATAAATGATGTTGAAATTCAGAAAAAGGTGGAAGCTATAAGAAAGGGGAAATCCTCAGAGTCCAAAATTGATGAGGAATGATCCATAAGATTTGGTTCATGACTATGTGTACCATATAATCTAGAGATAAATAAAGATCTTATGAATGACACACATGACTCAACCTTCTCTATTCACCCATGGAGCACAAATATGTATCGATATCTTTGAGAGAACTATTGTTGGGACAATATGAAGAAAGAGAATGATGAATATACATCAAAGTGCCTTGCATGTCAGAAAGTGAAGGATGGAAGACAAAATATTAAGGAGATGATGCAACCATTACCCATACCAACATGGTAATGGGAAAATATCACCATGGACTTTGTCACCGGACTTCCAAAGACATCTGGAGGAAAAAATGATTTATGGGTTGTTGTGGATCATCTTACAAAGACATGTCATTTTATTTCAATTTGAGAGGACTTATCACTCAATCAAATTTCATGGATATAAATCAAATAAGTGGTGAGGCTGCATGGAGTAACACTATCGATTGTATCCGATCAAGATACGAGATTTACCACTAAGTTCTGAAAAAATCTCCAACATGATCTAAACATTGAGCTAAAATTTAGTATAAATTATCATCCTCAAACCAATGGTCAATCTGAGCAGACTATTTTGACAATGGAAGACATTTTAATATCATGTTCTAGGGACTTGAAAGAAGGATGGGACCAACATCTACCTCTAGTCAATTTCAATTACAATAATAGTTTCAACTCAAGAATCTAAATGGATCCATGTGAATCCCTTTATGGGAATAGATATAGAAAAATGTCATGTTGGGATGAAGTTGGTGAATGTAAGTTGCTGGGACTTGAAATGGTCAAAGAAATGGTATAAAAGGTGAAGACCATTCAACATCACACCAGGGCAGCCCAAAGTCAACAAAAGAGTTATGTAGAAAATCATTGATGAAACCTGGAGTTTAAGTTTGGAGACATGGTATTCCTATGAATATATCCATGGAAGAGGTTCATGAGATTTGGGAATAAAGAAAATCTAAGTCCCAGGTGCATCAACCCCTTTGAGATTCTTGATCGTGTCAAAGCTATGACCTATCAACTAGAACTTCCACCAATCTTTTCTCAAGTGCATGGTGTATTCCATGTATCCCTATTAAGGAATTACATACCAGATCCCACATATTTATTGAATATAGAGGTGGTACAACTAGAATATGGTTTCTCTTATGAGGTGAATCCATTGAAGATCTTGTACCATAGAGATAAAGTTTTACACAAAAAGACAACTCACCTGGTCAAATTACTATGGAGGAACCATAAATATGATGAGGTGATATGGGAACCAGAGGAAGCGATGAAGGATAAACACCCTAAAATTTTTTCACATTAGCATTCAATATAAAATTTCTTAGGATAAATTTCATTGGGGGGGGGGGGAGAATGTAACAACCCATAATTTTATCAATGAATTTTTCTCTTCTTATAATTATGTCATATAGTATAAACCTCAAACATCACATAGAGAAACCACAAAAAAATATTCTCATAAATTAAGAATGATACATTATTTAGCAAATAAACCAATAATAATTCTAAATATTACATAAAATAAGATAATAATAATGGGAAAATTTGGATATGCTTGATCCACTAGAATGACCGTACTCACAAACAAAGTAGTAGAAATAAAACATAATGCTAATAAAAAAATATTCATTTAAAAAATTAAAGTATATATAAACTTGGGAGAAAATTGAATTGACTCATAAATGAAATAATAGGTAATTATAGTAAGTAGTAAACCCTTATGACTGTTAGACATTTGACTATTGTAATAGTAACTTGACTGTTGGAATAGTAATATGACCATTAGAAATATTAGTATGGTCGTCAGAATGGTAACCTCACCTATGAAAGTATAAATAAAATTTATTTATCTTATAAATGAAAATATGATATATTTATATCATGGAATAAGTAAATAAATGTTTTAAAAATGATAAATTAATTGTTGGTATTTTTTTGAATGTAAATGTTTATTTAAAATTTTATAATTAATATAATGATTTAAAAGAAAATTAATTTTTATAGAATAGATTCATAAATTAATATTTTTTTCTTACAATTATAAGATAATTTTATGAGTCCTTAATTATTTTTTCAAAGTTTCATAAAATCAATTATAATATTAAAATCAGTATTTTTTGAATAAATGATGACTTTAATTAAAAATTAAATTTATCATAATTAGAAAATTATTATCATAAAATGGATTCCATTTTTTAAATATATATTTTTAATAATGTTTAGGTATTTTTTTGGATTTTTCTAAAATAGATGAATTTTTGGTGAACAGTGAAATACGGTATTTAACATTATAAGCTAATACATGATTTTTTTAAGTCATGGTTGAGTTATGGATGATGTAAGTTACCATTATCTCGAACTCAAATGCTCTAGTTACTATATTTAGTCATGGTAATCAAAAATATTGATAGTCTTGAGCCAAAATAATAAACAAATGAATAGAATAATAAAAAACAACCTTCTCCTCCCAATATAAATACCACCCCTCACCACACATTCTCCTCACACCTAAAAAGCCTTTAATATTATCTAAATTATACCAAATTACCTTAACAATCCTATTCCCCATTTCCATGAGATTTTTTTCTCAATAAAATACCAAACCCAAGTGCCTTGTGGAGGTTCTCAAGGAGATGATGTTCAAGAGGTAAAATCCTCCACCTTTCTCTTTTAAATTCTTTCTTTCTTTTACCTCATCCTTTCCTTCATTATCCAAAGTTACATGATAACTCCTGTATCATATATATACTATAATTTTATTATGTTAATGGGATATTTATCATCAAATCTATTTTCTTATCCTTTTATTCTAAAAATGAAAACATCGTCCTTGAGGTGTCGATTCACCGCCTTCGTGGATGATGAGTTTTCATTTTTCATTACTATCATCAAGGCTGGTCCTAAAAGAATTATAATGGTTAATTTTTTTTAAAAAAATTATATAATAACTTTTTAATGTTATATGACTAATATATATACATAATATTAAATAATGAAACAAAACTAGTTCGTGATGATCGAAAAACCGCCAAAAATAGACTAAACATTTATCATTCACATTTTATCAAATGAATCATCATAATTTCATAAAACAAAATGATATATGGGACCATTTAAAATATTGTAATTATATTAATATCATATCATTCCACTTAAATAGTTTTTTCTCCCATTTTACAAGAACTCCCATAATCTAACTTAAGGGAACTGATCATAAAATCATGAAACATACGCTCCTGAAGCAACGAAATTAAACATTATACCTCATATAAATGGCCATAAATGAGATTAATAAAATTATAATAAATAAAATAAATATATAGGAGGTTTTTAATTAATTAATTAATGGATTTAATTTTATTATCCAGGACATTAAGTGAAATTTAATAACACATTCAAACATAAGGTAGGGGATCTCTCTGAACCTCCAAATTACCTTTGGGTTATATTTTTTCTGTATTTTATCCAATTTATTTCCTCATTATTGTTATATAATTCGTCTATATTATGTGTTTAAGTACCAAACATATGTATCCATCTTAATTCATCTTTATTTTATGGTTAATTACTTATTTTATAAGGTTCCTTTCTCAATTCCTCATGATAAGCAAGCTCGATTAAAGGGAACTTCCCAATTTCTTACCCTTTTTAAAGTACACTCCATAATCTATTTTAATCCACCATTTTTTCTAAAAACACTAATTTAATCATGAAAAAATATCTTAGTTCATTTATGGTTTTATTAAAAAAAATTTCCTTTTGTTATCTTTAAAGTCTCTTTAATATTTTCCCTTAAACCGCACTAAAGTGGCTCATTTCTAAATTTATTAAACACTCTTTTCACATGTTTTCACTTCATTTGAAAATAAATTTTCATAATATATACCTATTTTACTTTATTAATGTCTATTTATGATTTCAATCCTTTCTTTTGTGGTAACCATTATGATATTCATTTTGTTTATTCCTTATGACATGATTACGATACCCATTTCATTTCATGGGTAACCCTTATGTTTATTCCTCATGTTTGATTCTTTATGTGGAACACATATGCATGAACATGTTATAATGGGTGTGCCCAAATAGCACTCTAATTAATTGGGTAATTTTTAGTCTCATGAGAGTTCATGTATGAGATTAAGAAGTAAACCTAATTCATTATGGGACTTTTTCCACCATCTGATATAGTCTTGGAAGTTAGCCTCGACTCATGTTTATGTCATGTTGTATGTTTCTTCTATGTTACCATGTTTCCATGAACAAATTATTCTATGTTCTATAAACTATGATTCCATATGATTATTCATGTTTCATTCCTTTTATATTATCATTTCATTACTTCTAACTCATGTGTTATGCTATATTCCCATGTTTATTCCCTTATTGGGTTTTTTTGATCACCCCATTTGTCAATATATTCCCCAGGTTATCCTTTGTAGATGTAGAAGCTCATTGGAAGTTTGGATCTCATTATGGATGAATAATATCAATATATTTTGTTCTATTTACATTTTTTAGTTTTATATATCTAATCGCTTAGAGACATTAGACTTTACGATCCTTGGTTTGTATTTGATAAATAATTATGCTTAAAACTGTGTAATAATATGTGTAAAAGGCTAGGGTCACTATAACCGCACCCTGATATGTCGTGGGATCTATATCTATAACTACATAAAAAAACAGGGACTTGAACCTTGGTCTGACAGGGGAGTTCCAAACCTGTGAGAGCTATTCTGCAGGTAGCGGACCCACACCCTACATAAAGGGGAGTCCCATCAATACCGATCTGAGAGGTAAGGTAAACCCGCACCCTAGTCCGAAAGGGGAGTACTAGTCCTAACATATCTCTAGTAAACACAACCAAACTCTTGCGTTGGTCAAAAATCGCTTAAGGGAGAGTCACACTCTTCTTGTTTCACACTGAAACACATCCACATGTAGGGAACGCACACCCTATTATGGAAGGAGAGAACCAAACTATTGTCCTAGAGTCCAGGGGACCCACATCTCGAGATGAAAGGGTAGGGTACCAACTCTGATGTCAACCCAGTGATCCACTATGATGAATACCCAAGGTTTAGCACTACTACCACAACATGATGCTTTAATCAAACTACATCATATCTCATAGGCCACCATAAGAGACACCATCAAATTCTATAACAAAAAATGCTCAGGATAGGCTACTCGGAGGCCTAAATTTGATCCTTGAATAAGGAGATACGCTTGGAGGAAGTCACCAAGAAAAGTAAACAACACGTAAGTGGGTCCACATGGAGTGTGAACCACATAAACACCTGGAAATATTTTTTGCTGCATGGATTTTCTATCCATGTGCGCATACACAATGTGAACATGCTGTATATGGCGTGTCTCAGCTCACCTCAGGCCACCGACCGTGTTCTTCCCCACACAACTCAGCCAGCCATGTCTCATACATGGTGTGTACCCTTCGGTACACGGTGTGTCTCATCTAACCGACCTATTGTCCATGTCATATTACCTTGTCCGCATCATCACCTCATGTCTATGTCTCTGGTCATGTACTTCCACACGTCCAGGTCCCTTGACACGGTTTCCCTGGCCAGGTTCCTTGGATATATGACCTGGGATCACTACACAGTGTGTAAACCTGATACACGGTGTGTAGTCCCAAAAGTTCATCTTTCCTGAATTTGAAGAACACACAATGTGCGACCCTACATTACATGCCACGTGATCATGAATTCTGAATAGGAATTCCCTGTGATCTGCTTGAATCACCCCGGTTTTCCCCAAAACCTATAATCGACCCTCAGGGGATCTCTAATTTTCATAATAGGGCTCTAAAAAAGTGTATAAAAATAAAACCATAACTTAAAACTCAAATCCACCCTCCTCATAGTGAAACTAAGAAGCTTCAGGTGTAGATCCACACTCCAAATCTACTACCCCACATTCCAGGAGTGATTGCCGTAAAGATTAGAGATCAGCAACGCGTCCTCTCCTTGTTTTCACCTTGATTCATCCGTCACTCCAAAGGGTGGGGTGGGGTGGGGGTAGGGGGGTGGGGGGGTGGGGAGGGGGTTTTATCCTCATATTTTTTGTGCACACACCAAATGGGGGGGGGTGGGCAGAGATAGTGATTTAATTTTTATTAAATCAATATCCTCTATTTAACACATTACCAACTCGCCTCCGACCTGGAACACAGTGCTAATATATTTTATATCACTCTTAGGAAAAAAACACATTCTGAACTCAACCAAGGCCTCATTTTTTTGATTTGAGACTCCTCATGGGAGTTATTACACATTTTTGATCAAAATACAAGCACATGATATACTATATTTAATATTTTTAATATCACTATGATGAGGCTCTTTGGGCCTCGAAACCCCTGCCGACTTAGTGCCTAGCTTCAAAAATATTCTTAGAAATATTATAAAGTATTATAGGTGAAAAACTGAGTTACTACACATAAAATGAACTATTTATATTGGCACAATAATAACATCAAGCACATAAAGTTGATTATGAAAATTACTATGATGTTTTGAGATATTTGGATGAATGGTGGAGTTTAATAAAAATAAAAACTCATGAAAATCAGTTTATTGAAAATAAGAATCGTTTGGTGGAGGTTCAAAATCTTGATTTTTTTCAAGAAACATCCCAAAATATATATATTACCCAATGAGATATAAATATCGAGGTCAAAACCCCCCAGTTAAGGGATAATGATATTGATAATGTTGATGAAGTAATATGGGATGATGAAATTGAAATTCATATGGAAGTTGATGATGCTGAAGACGAGGATGAAGACATTTCCCTTGATGAAGATGAGGAAAAATATGAATTTTTTTGTATTATATTTAGGTATTTATTTGTTTTTTATATTTTATATTTGTATTAACAATTATTTACATGCAATATTGTTTGTTTCAGATATATGGACCTGATGATCTATTCTGTTCCTTCACTGATACCGATAATTATTAGTTTTTTATATTTGATATCTGTATTAATAATTATTGACAGTTAAGAATATTATATTCTGCATTCTATTTATTAGTTTTTATATTTTATATCCATATTAAAAAATATTTTTAGGTTATATTATTATCTTTTAGTATTTATTTACAGGTAATTATAACATTCCAGTGTTTAATAGTTTTTTATATTTGATATATGTATCACCAATTATTTATATGTAAAATTTTTATAGTATGGTATTTATTAGTTTTTTATATTTTATATTTGTATTAAAAATTTCTTACACGTAAGATTATTTATTTAATATGGATGGAGATTCTCTTGAATATCTATTTGATTCTCTCATTGATGCTGAAATTACTACTGATGAGCCTGATTCATATTATACATAGGATGCTGTTCTTATTAGGAGGGGGTGTCTTCTTGCTCAATTGATGATTTGAGACCCTATTCGAAAGAGGCATCCATCTCTTTATTTTTATTCTAATTTATGGATGTATGTTTAATTGTTTAAGATAATTATTTTATATTAATTTTTTTTGTATTAATATTAGTATTAATATTCTGATTATTTATTTGTATGTGCACAGTTTTTTGAATTTAGTTATTGGGAAGACTAATGTGATTATAATAAATTATTTTTCTGTGCCATGGGTGTCATGGGATTAGGTTCCCATTTCTATTCTTCAGTAGATGTTTGACCACTGGATTGTACATTATTAATAATATATATATATATATATATTAAATTTATTAAATTACTGACATATTGTTTTTAATTATCTTAAAGAATTTATGGATTCCGATATCTTATAGCTTGAGAGCTCTTATCTGGGTGGCATGAGATATTTTTATATGTAAATGTTTTCATCAGTTTTTACAGAACCTCATAAAGAGATATATGGATAAATATTTTACCACAATTTTTTACTAGTCTCATGTCTCCCATAAACTTTATTATATCTCAACATTCGTATGAGATGGGTTATGCTACTAATGTCTGGAAGAGACTTTTAGGAGGAGGTTATCATCTGAACGTCAGAGCCGGGGGAGGAGGGAGGTCACAAATAGGGTCAAGAGTCATACATTTGGTATATATCAACAACATATGGTAAGTAGTATTATTTATTAATGTATGTATACTTTAAATATAAAATAGTTTTTATATTATACAGGCTGCTACTTATACCTCTATTATAGAATTAAAAGTTTATAATAATTTGTACACTGATCCCCATACATTAAAACTTATAGGTGACCAAAAACTCTTTATTATGGTTAGTATTTTTTTTACTAATATTAATTTTATTGTTATTATAATTTATAATTATATTCAAAGAAAACATATGATGCTACAAATTGATATTCATGAGAGATTTAAGTTGAGATTGAAGAAGATGCCACTACTGAGTTAGGTTTTAATGAGGGTCTTGGATAATGGTGACTTTACATGGTTTTGAGAATGGCCGAGTGATCGGTATTGGTTTATGATTGAAACCTATGAGTTATTATGTCACTTTTGTGATGTCATTGATCAGCTCGAAGAGATCTCATGGAGAGTTTTCATCATCACCTATTGAAAAGTATGAGGGGAGGTTGAGAGATCAAGATGAGATGATACAACAGATGTAGAGATAGAGGAAGGAGGAGCATGATCATCATCATTATAGAGATGATCAGATGTTGGAGTGTATACGATGGATTATGCATGGTATTAGTATGCAACTTCTTCCCCCTGATCATCCGAGTGATCATCCTCCACCTAATACAAGTGAATGCATTGCAACTTTTTATGATTGTTTTGTATTTTGGGGCGATAAACATATTATTTGAAAAATGATTTATTAATTCTATGTTTGTTTTTATTATTTTTTTAAAATTTTTATATATTATATATATTTTTTTTGAAAATATTAGTAATTGCGAAAGATTTCTATATCCTTCATAATTGGTTATTTGCATAGGACCCACCACAATTGATTATTTAACAAAATTTTGAGTATTATTTGTAATAGATGAATTCACCATATGAGATACTACTTATTTACAATGGGTCGTCACAAAAAAACGTAACTGAGATGTCGTTTTCTGTAATGACTCATTAGCGATATACTCCCGTCATAAATGACTTTTTATGATGGTATTCCATTGCCAATGAGTCATCACAAAAATGTAAAACTCTTGTAGTGTGACTATTACTCATTAATAATTATAAAATCATTAGTTAATATTATATTTAATTATTTTATATGAAATTTTCATTAAATATCTTACAAATTAAGTGTAAATGTATATTTAGTCTTCTATAAATCATGTTTAATAAAATATTTTTTTATATCAATATAAATATATTTATGAATCAATATATTACTTTTAATGATATATATTTTTTATGAAATATAGATTTTATCAATGCTATAAAAAATAACTGATAAAGGGTTCCTTTTATTAGCATTAAAAAAATCCACTAATAAAATTAACCTTTATTAGTGCTAAAATAAAATCGCTGATAAAAGTACTCTTTATCAGTTCTTTTTTTAGCATTGATTAAATGGACCCTTTATTAGTGCTATTTTTAGCACTAATAAAATCATCATTTATCACTGCTATTTTAACACTGATAAAGTCCAACTTTATGAGAACGTACAAAAAGCACTAGTAAAGGGTCCCTTTTATCAGAGCTTTTTGCTAGCACTAATAAAAGTAACCCCTTTATCAGTTCTTTTTTCTAGCACTAATAAAGGGTTGCACTTTATATTCCAAAATATGTAGTAATAATGCATAAGGAAATCATGAACCATTTTTTAAGCATGTAAACTAGAACATAAACATGTTCTCAAAATACATTTGATGGAAAGGCTACCCGACAATACCATGATATCAAAATGGATCAAATGGAAAGGCTATCCACCAATACCAAAATATCATAATGCTTATAATAGTACAACTACCTACCAATACCATGATATTATAACACATTCAATGGAAAGGATACTGTAAGGGTTTGGGTTTTTCTAAACCCCACCTTTGTCTTTTCTTAATATTTGAGGGAGTTTGGAATCTTATTCTTCAATTATCTATAAGATTTGTAAATTGATTTTTCCCATTTATGTTTACCCTCACACAAACCCCTATTTTTTCATAATGATAACTCCAAAATACATTTAAAAACACCTTTATTTCCTACACTATGTAAGGGTAACTTTGAAGCACCATCACATAAGGTTTTCCATTATGTGCCTTATAAAGGTAAACTGGAGTACCCTTATAAATACCCCCTCTTCTATATGAGGGTAACTCAAAAGAAAGCCCCTTTCAGCACTATGTAAGGGTAAAGTAGAGTTACCCTAATGAATAACCTCAATCTTGTGTAAGTGTAATACCCCAACTCTAGAAATCTGGTTTATTTTTGATAGCTTGTTTTACACACAACACTGAGTTTAAACAAACTACAATATACTATTAAAATATTATTATTTAATGTGACAGTTATCTTCTAATCATTGAATTAAAAATTATGAATATTATAAAATAAATTATAATTTTTTTTAACATGTATAAGATTAATTCATTGGTTATCAATTGGTTAGTAATTAAAATAAAAGCACTTGAAGGTAAGAAAAGATGTTTTTTCTAAAAAAACTATTTTTATGCGCACAATGTATTTTTATCTTAATAACTTAAATTAATCACTATTTATGAATGATTTTAATTAAATTTTTATATTATATATTCAAAAAAAAAACATTTTAACATTCATCTAATATTTTTTATATGACAAGGAATGAAGGTAAACTCAGTTTTATGCTTAAAAATACATTTTGATAAAAATGGTTTTTGTTGCGTATTAAATGTTTATTTAAAAATAATTTATTCCCCTTATAGAAATTGAATATTTTAAAAAATAATACATATTTATAATCAACACAATTAATATAATTTAACAAGTTCAACTTAATTTTTGGTCATAATTAATAGTAAAAATAGTAAAAATGTGTAACCAGAGTTAAGGCTAAAATGGTTTACTAGGGGGGGGGGGCAACCTAAGAGATAATGTTTAAAATATCACAAAAAAATTTATTTAATATGATTTTTTTGATTTTATTTTGACCTTATTATTCCTATATTCGAATATTTTACATTTTGGATCCACTTGACTTGAGTACAACATTATTATATTTTAATCTCTTGAAAAAAATACAAGTGTGTCATCACCCTCCCTTATAAAAACATATAACATATCCTCTCTTCCTCACAATTCATTATCCATAATATCATCCAAATAATACCATAATACCTTACCAACGTCCCTCCAAAAATCCTATATATCCTAGTTTTATCAGAATACCATCCTTTTAAGGCTTAAGTTATAAGACAAAAGAGGTTTCTCTATGAAGAGGTATAACTCATAACTGAGTACTTTTAATTTAATTCCTTATTATAAATCCTATAAATATATGGTATAAATTATAAAATAATTCCTTAAGTACCTTTAATATAATTAATTTTTATTATGATGAAGTATCATCCATTATCCGCCTCATTTCCATCCAATGAGAAATGAAAGTATCTCTCATGTGTAAGTGTGGACTGCCATCTCCACATAACGATACAATTCATTTTTCATCACGATAATTCATGGTTGGTTATTATGATGGATTTAATATTTATTTATGATATTTATGAAATAGTTATTTTTTTTAATTATAATATCTTATCTACCTTCTTACTTTTCCATTCGTTGGAAAATGATAACGTCACTTGTGCGTATGCGTGGACTACCACCTCCACAAAGTGATGTGATTCATTTTTCATTTCCAATTTACATGGATGGTAATAAGAATAGATTTTATGAAAATATATAATTTAAATGATATAATAAAAATTATATAAATTATAATTATAATTTACCTTTACTTTTTTCCATCCATTAAAAAATGAAAACATCACTCATGCATATGTACAGACTACCGTCTCTATGAAGCGATGAAATTCATTTTTCACCACCAATTTTTATGAAAGGTTATAAAAGTGTATATATTGAATAAATATGACACTTATATATTGATTAATATTCTTAATATGATAAAACCATGACCAAAATGAAATTACTAGATCTATCAAACTGAAACTTTTAAGGAAAACATACCAGTTTTCACCCAAATATCCTTTTAAGGAATAATTTTTAATAAAATGATAATTAAAAATTATAAAGAATAAAAAATAGTAATTTATGTATGACTATGGATATAGAATATATTTATCTTAAATATATATTTGTTATATTGGATATTTCAATGCGTATGAAGCAATATGAGACTTGAGGTAAAAGGTTTATGTTACAATCTTATTTCTTTTTGGTATTGACTATGATAAATTTTTATTAAGGGAAATTATATAGATATTATAAGTCCCAAGCCTTAAACCTTACTTAATCTTGAGTTATTACAAGATTACACATTGAGGATCTTTTCAGGTTTAGAGTTTTAGAGAATTAGATCATAAAAATTGCATTACATTCCACATTTAAACAAAGTGGTTACATAAAATATAGTATTCATTTTTTCCAATCAACAGAAACATATTTAAAATAAAACATGGATTCTTTCTTGACACTTCCTTGACACTATCATCATATCATGTACCCTTCCCTTGACCTGTGAAAAACATTTCAAAAACTTGGGATGAGCATAAAAATCTTAGTAAGGGATATAAAAATATGGAAAGGAAACATGAGTACATGTGTACATAAGAATGAAATCATACTTTACCCATAAAACATAAGCACTTTAACATACCTCATAAAATAATTAATAAATCATAGAAATCATAAGACATAAAGGTAACTTGAGGCATTCATAACATTCTTACATAGGGAGTAACCCTCTTGGTTACGTTTGGAATAACCACCACAGTATATTCCCTAAATCTCTTCGTAGAAACCTTAACGTTTAACCCCTTTGCATTACCCAATGCATTGGAGAGCTATATCGGGCTCACCCGCCCTTAGTTTATCATGGAACCACCCGTTTTCATAACAATGCCCAAGAACCATAACATAAATGTATCACATTAAACATGCATAAAGGAAATATAACATTTCCACATTTCAATCACAATATAACATTTTAGGATATTGAAATAATGAATCCATTAAAAAAACATTTTCAAAACCATTTAAAACATTTAATAAAGAGATTTTTGAATCAAAGTGTCCCATAC